>JAVJGI010000050.1:21551902-21593049 GCA_035590275.1 Ibycter americanus | reverse complement strand
GGATTTTGTACTTAAAATTTTATGTGAAATCCCCCCCCCCCCCCCCCAGTTATATCAGTTGATCGTATTAAAAGGTAGCCTTGATGTTCAGAGACCGTAACAGAGGTGAGATTTGTAGAAAAAGGTTATATCATCAGCGCTACCAAATGTGGAATTTGTTGAAACCTTTTTCCTCTGCTTGCCTTTGATGCCACAAGCTGCACGGTGTGATTGGAGCCGTGGTGGTTTCACTGCAGCAGAATTTGGGTGACTGTTCGCGTGAAGGTGGTCTTCTGCAGACTGAAGGTCTGTTTTTCATTGTGATCCATTGCCGTTACGTCAGTGTTTGAGTTGAAAAGTCTGTTCTTTTAAGGAAAAATAATTTTTTCTTCTTTTTAATTGAAGGTTGTAGCAAGTGCAATCCTCAAGCTGTGAGCAGCGCTTCGGTGGCTGTTGGTGTGGAGGAGGGTGCGCCTGCGTGCCGGGGCCCCACTGGCCCCTCCGCAGATCCAGTGTGGCATGTTGTGATGCATTTGATTTTAGCTGTTTACCTCAATGTTTTTGTGACAAACACAAAAGTAGATGTTGTAAGTGTTTCAAACAACAGATTGTTGAGCACTTTGTGAGTAACAGTGTCTACTTGAGTGGGAGTCAGCAAATTCATTATTGAGAGAATAATTTTTTATGCCGTGACCATGTGTAGGTCCTATTGTTATGCTTCAGAAGCTAAAATGCATAATCTCAGGAGTCCTTGTAATGTTCTTTTTGGGGTTATGGGTCCCTTTCTATGTTTGTTAAATTGTTTTAGTGGGGTTATGGGTCCCTTTCTATGTTTGTTAAATTGTTTTAGTAAGGCTAGTCCACAGCTAAGCTCCAGTCTGAGCTTTGGACTCTGTTTCATCCTCTCCTCCCTGGGGAGGCAAAACATAATACATGACTGAATGGCCTTTTTCAGTCTTTGGTTCCTAGTCCTCAGTTTTTCTGTGTCTTATATGGAAACTCATGTTGTGGAATATACAATAAAAATGAATTTTATTTATGATAATATATTCCTAGCACTCCAAATACCAAGGGAGGGATTATTAAGCTTGCTTTTCTTCGTTGTTAATGATTCTAAAAAGGTGATGAGATTAGTTATCTTAGGAGCATGAGGTAACTGTTGTTTTTATTAGTTACTGACAGATGGTGACTCTGTAATGAATGTGGAGGTAGTGACAATTCACAATCACAGTAGTTCAAGAGAGAATTTTTGGTCTCCGGAGAGTGGAAATGGGCCTGCTCAGCATCTGTGAGAGAAGTTTCTGATAACCTTAGGAAATTCTTTTAGCCATAACACCATTGGGTGATGGAAATTCAGACTGTATTCTTCCCTGTTAGAGATTGTAAATACAGGGACTGGTCCTTGTGATCTGTGGTGTTGAATGCACTGAAGACCAGTAAGGAGAGAAAAGCATAATTCTTCGGGTTAGTGAAATGTGTTACTTTGCAGAAAAGCACATAAATCTGAATGTTTTATCTGTAGGTGTTTCCTTCCTGTGAAGATTAGTGTTGATTGATGTGTATTTGTGTTCCTATATGACTGTTTTTCCTTTGAATTCTGAGTCAAGATCTTTCAGTGGATAATGTCCTGCTTTTCCAGTGGCCTTCACAAGTTCAAGGTGTTTTCACATGCATGTAGCCCTAATATTGGGGAAGCTACCATCATTTGGAAGAGTGGCCTTGTCTAGAGCCTCTCCTTGCTTTGGATATGCTGTGAAGTTGGTGTTTTCACTTGATCTCTGCATCATTTTTAATGCCTCTTTGTGGTCCTGTTGCTCCGAACAGGATATTGTTAACTGACACATTCTGTGTGGTAATGAAAGAACTGGACTGAATGGATCCCAGACTAGTTTCTGGCCAAGAAAACTCTGTCTCAACATAATTGTTCTTGAACATTCTTCTGTGGCTTGTATTTATGAACAAAGACATTGTTGAGGCTTCATTTAAACAGTATTTAGATACCCATGAAATTTTCTGTGATCCCCCCACCCCCCACCTGAGTAGATTCTCACTAGCTATTTTCCAAAACCTATTCTCTTTATGTCAGTAGAAGACTCTAGTTCACTACTTCTTTGCCATAACGTGAAGAAAGGCATGTATTAGACCTCCTGTGCAGTCTGTCTTGGTTCAGTTGGAGAAATTAGGATGGAGGTGGGCATTTCTCTTTCCAGCTTCTCTGTGCTTCACAGAAATTATGTATTCTTTCTTGAGAAAGGAAAATTTTATTTATCAAATATAAAGATAAGTTTCCTTCAGAGTTATAAGAGGAGCTGCTCTGTACAGTGTCTTGAGTGATAAGCAACAGTGTGTTTTTTTCAGTGTAATACTGATTTGCAGAAACTCTTCTGCACGTGTCCTGGGAGTCAAATATCTGAACTCCTTCTGTATAAATAGGGAGAAATAATTTAACTTTTCCCTTCCTCAGCCTGTAATAATGCGTTTCCTACATGGAGGCACAAAGAGTGTTGGGGTATGTAATCTGCGATTCCTTGGTCTTGTCTGTATCACTTTCCTTCCATCTCTTCCTGTATTTACCACCTAGAAAAAAAATTGTGTGATTTTCAATGAGCTTGTCCAGACTGGCTCTGGTGCTTCAGAGCTTTCCTCCTCAGCGCATTGAATCCTTCCACCCTCTTCCTCCATCTCAGTTTTGCTGTGGATTTCTCCCTGGGCCAAGGAGCACTCTGCAGCCATACTTCACATGAATTACAGTCATACAACTTTTTTTCCAATCACTTGCTGTAATTAAGGGAGAACGCTCCATTTCCTTGAAGAATGGAAAGCTCAAATCCATTTTCAAAATGTATTTTTTCTAATGCTCAATAATACGGTGTTGTTTATGGGGCAGCACTACGCTGTAGTTTGGGAGAGTTATGGTAACTGAATGCTGGTTCCACTTTTTCCAGGGATTTTCTTGTATTGCTGGACAGGTCACTGTAGCTAGTTTATCTATAAAAAGACAATGCAGATTTGCATTTATATAGTGCAATAAGGTACTTTTAGAAGAGCAATGTGTGTTGCAAAGCAGCATCATGGTAATTAAAGAAGAAGATGATAATCTTGAAAATACCCAGCTAGAAATATAATTGAGAATAAAACCTTAGTGTGTAGATTCAGAGAAGAGGATTTTTGCTTAGTCTAGTGACTCCATTAGTTTAAAGACCATTTCCATGTACCCAGCAAAGATTATGCCCCCAGAGCAGATGTAGAGTTTGGAGTCCTGCTGAGGTGAATCATCTCTTCAGAGCTTGAGTTTGCCGGCAACAAAAAGAAGGAAACAGCTGGAGAAAGCTGAGAGGCTTTTGGGGGTAGGCTTCCTATAGATTATTCTCCTAATTGCTACAGCTGAGCACACAAGAAGAAAGGCAGAGCCAGGGGGAGGTGTATTTATGAAAAATGTGTCCTTTCTGTTAGCTGATTGTTGGCCTTCTGACTATTGTGCTGTTAGGGTTGAAGCTTTGCTTCTGAACGTAATCATTTAACACAATTAAAAATATTAATTCTTAATAGCAATCTCTCCTTGTAACATTGCACTTTCTCAAGGTATATGGTGTTCTAATTGCTAAGTGGAAAAAAAAATATAAATCCAGACCCAGGCTAGGAGAGGCTTGTAAAGATTTGTCAGCTTTCATGTCTTTCAGTGCGATCTGGCAGTAGTATCTTGTCAAATGGGCCAGAGAGCCCTAACTTTGACTAGTTGGTGTTCGGTGCCCTTAACTCCCGAAAGAAAGAAGGATTAATCAGATGTGGCTTGTTATCACTGAACACTTAGGAAACAGTAAAAGGCAGAGACTGTCTAGCTGTAGTTTTTAAGGGTACGTGTTGCAAGTAACAGCACGTAACAAGAATTCTCCAGGTTGCATCAGTGATGTGATTTATTACTGTTGTATTTACATCTGACAAAGTTTTCTGCTCTAGGCTCAGCTCCATTTTGTGGATTGCTGCTTCCTCAGTTTTGAAAGTCCTCCATATAATCAGCTAATTGCATTCTAACCAGGTTTACTACGGGAAAGCATGCTTTTGCTAGATACAAGAAAATAGCTCCCAATGAAGTCATGAGGCATGTGCACCTAACTGTACTTGACCAGTGCTACTGGTGGGAGGCAGATATGTAAGTGATAGTCGCATTTGTGTGCCCACACTCAGTTGTGGCCTCACCCTTTCCATGCATGCAGAATTGCCCACCGTTGACGGTACGAAGCCTCTGGGTGCCTCAGTGGGGTTTAGTCAAAGCAGATGTACCTGCACAGAGATGGAGCTGGGAGGAGAGACCGTTGCCTGCTTACAGCCGCTAGGCAGGACCCTCTGCTGGGGGGCTGCCCAGCCCTTCCTGACCTCCTGAGTTTGTCCCAACACTTCAGCGTTTCTCCTGGCTGCTTGTGTCGTTTGTTCGTGTTGTGTGTACCTGGCATCCTGTGCACTGCGGTGCTGCCAGCTGAATGGCTGAAAATTATAAAAGAGAGAGAAAACAAAGTACATGCACAGATTAATTGTTTTGATGATCTTGTTTTTGTTGAAACTTAAGAAAATGAGTACACAGTTGGAATAAACACTAGCAACTGTTGGCCTTGTTCCTTGATACAGATGAACTAAATTCATGTGTTCCTTTTGCATTGCTTCAGTCTGTTTTCACTAATATATCCAGCCTCCTCAAGAGGCACTTCAGTGAGGATCTAATACAGAGTTCTGGAAATTGTTATTGCCCTCAGATGCAGGGAAAGTTTAGGTCTATACCAAGAAAAGCAGTTATATAACTGAGTGCATTGGGGTTTTATTCCTTTTGCTTTTAAATCATGAAATCATGTAAATGTATGCTTTTTTAGCATAAGAGGCTACCTAAACTATTGCAGAAAATGAGTAGTATTTTGGGACTCTCTGAGTACTAGCTGCTTCTCTTACCAGTTGTGGAAATTGTAATGCCAGAATGGCCTGAAGAACATGATCACCTTTTTTTTTTTTATTATTTTAATATGTTCTGTAAAAGGTATTGCACATACTTTTGATGCTGCTGTCTTTATAGGAAACCTGCCTTTAATTCTTTGTCTTCCCTGAGAGAAGATTTCCCTTTCCTTTAAAGCAGTTGTTGAAGTTTTAAAATTCCAGTGGAGGCAAGATCTAGGTGTGTCTTTGTTTTGGTGCTTATTTTTAAAGGCTGCTGTAGCCTCTCCCAGAGTTGAAGTCCTGTTACGTATATGGAGCTGAAATTAAAGTGCTGGGAGTATGTGCAGACCCACAAGCGTGAACCGTAATGTAGAGAAAGCTATGTTGCATTGTATACTGCTTTTGGGGAATGGAGACTCGCTGGCCTCCGTCCTGGTCAGTCTATGCCCAGGACTTGTTAGCACAGTTATGTGTTAATAAAAGCAAACTAATGTATTTTTACATTGAAGACAGTTTGCTTGCCTTCTGGCATTGTAATTTAGTACGCTGTCTGCCTTCTGATCAGTTGGCTGTTTCTGCCGTATAGTCCTATCCAAAGTCAGACTGGATGGAAGCTCAACTATTTCACTGCAGAGAACAGCTATGCTGAGCTGGATGCGATTAGCTCTTCCGAGCTGAGATCCTTCTGATGGCAAATTCTCAGGAGGTCTAAAACCCTGCATAAGAGTTGGCTGCATCTGTGCTCTTTTTAGTAAATGTCAGCTCATTGGTAACTTTGGTGTGCCCACAGACACAGCTACTGCTGGCAAAGAATTGTTCTTATTTCCCCTGTGCTTCCCTGCTGTTTTCATTAGGTTTGTAATGTCATTTTCTTCAGCTAGATGATTAGTGTCTAACTGTTTTTATGTTAATACTTGACTTCAATTCATTTAAAAAAACTGATAAGGAACTGTATTTCGCTTTTTGAAATTGTGGAGGTATTCAAAGAGACTTTTGTGCTCATAACAGATTTAATAACCATGTCTGGTTGGGTGAATGCTTGAGAAACTAAGACCTTTAAAAACATGTCCTCTGCATATGCCAAAGATAACATGTCAGAATAGTCCATGCTAAACGTGAACCAAAGGAGGATGGCAAAAGTTAAGTTTGCTGTTGCAAAGGCATAGAGCAGCCCACTGCCATTAGACAAAGCAACTCCTGCATTCGCAGCCATGATGCTCTTGGCCAAGTTAGAAGCACAGTATCCCAAGGAGAACTTGGAAGCTTTTTAGCTGGGACTATGGGTCAAAAAAGGAGGCCAGAGATGGCAGAAGATAATTGCAGGTTGATCTGTATATAGAACTCATTTCTCTGAGAAACTGGTAGGAAAAAAAAATATCGATTTATCCACCTGCTAAGGTATTTGAAACAGTAAAATGGAGGGAATACATAAATCTTCAAGATAGTTTGGTAGATGATAGTGCACTCCATCAGCGGTGATAGGTGCACCGTTCTGGGAAGTTCCTAATGTATTTAGAGCTGTGGGTTGTTCAGTAATGTACTGTTTGCCTGGAACCTCCTTCGGATTTTATTATTACTAGTTATTAATTACTCGCTTTTAGATGATTAAAATACATGGAGGAAGCTGGTAGTTTTGATAGCAGCTTTAATTGCCTTCAGTGATCAAGAGAAGCTCTCAGAAAAGAAAGTGTGTGTGTAGGGAGGGCGGGGGTTGAGTCTCGGTGAGCTTCTTCCCCATCATCGATGCCCCGCAGCAGAGATGCCCTTTGCTCGTCCTGCCAGCGCTTCTCAGGGCGAGTTGCAATACTTAGGCTGCGGATTTGGAAGCTGCTACAATGGCCCCATCTGTCAGCAGTGCCTCCCGCCTGGCTTCAGTCCTCTGGGGAGAGGGATAGCCTCTGGTGCAAATCTGTTGCGTAGGGATGATCGGGTTTCTTGGAAAACTTCTGTTTTGGGGAAGAGGATGTGCAGGGCTACAGTTTTGTTCTGCCCTTTGTCCCTGTATTGCAGCCGTTCTGGGTGCAAGCCCCTCTTCTCCTCCGCTCTTCATGGCACATTTGCCGTATGACTTTGCGATTGCTTTGTACAAATAGTTTATTCAGTGCTAAGAGTCCTGTATACACATCATTAATTTCTTCTAGTATGGGATTTGTGCTCGATTCTTTATTTTCCTGTAATATCCAATAAATATTCTAAGCACTGTGCTAAAGAGTATTCTACAGAGTGAATTTCTCAATCTTTTCTGCTGAAGTTGTTCTGCTTATTAGGGGAAACTTAGTCTTTGAGAGAGAAGCGATGGAAAAGAGTGATTATAGCTGGTGGGGTAGAGGACTCCTGGGATGGACAAAGTGAGACAGAGAGAGCTGGATTCTAATTCTGTCTCTCCTGAATATTTATTTATGCAAAAAAGAACAGGTTCAGTAGGAGAAACAGAACAAGGTCTTCCTCTCAAGTATTCGGGAGTTCATCTTTTGAAGTAACGGCAGCAATTGCAAATGAAAACAAACCCATAAACCAGAGCGAGCCGGGCACCGGGGCGTGTGGGCACTGTCCGCAGCTCTGAGCCGCGGCAGGCTGGGCGCTGTGGGTGGGCACATAGGGCTCGTAGCCCACCGCCCAGCCGTGCCCAGCGAGCGGGTGAGTACTGAGCCAGGCGGCAATGGCACCGAAACACCAGCCGAGCTGGCGAGGCACTGGGCTGCTGGGGCTGGCCGGGGGCAGATGCCGGGGAGGGAGCTGAGCGCTGCTGTGCTCAGACCCCGCTGAGGTCGGGGCAGCAGCCCTGGTTGTGGTGGGTCCCCAGGGGTCCCAGCTGCTGCAGGTGAAGGGTTCTGCTGGAGGAGTGATGGAGGGCCACCTGCCCCGGGGCAGCCTCTTTGGTGAGGCCATGGCTTGCGCTTAGGGCCTGATCTGTGGTTCTCTGGCTTTCATAGGAACGTGGTTAAAAGGTGCCCCTGGACAAAATATTTTTTTGGCATGATAACAATTCTTGTTCAATCGCAACAAGAATTGTAGTCGAACACAAATTGCTTTTTTTCATCTGCAGTCACTCATTTGTATTGGGTTTTAAAACATTTGGCCAACCAAAATAGCTCTGTTCTGCACCTGACCTCTGCTCAGGGGTTGCATTCTTAAGGGAACAAGATGCACTGGAGTGTTTCTCCTGATGACTTGTGTTCCCGTGGAAAACCGTTTGTCTGCGGGCAGAGCTGCGGGTGCCCATGCGTGCGCCGTAAATCTGCTGCCTCGTGGAGGTGTGGGGAGCGTTTGCATGAGTGTGGTGCATATGGATGTATTTCTGTGCTGAGACAGAAATATGGCAGCCTGAGGTAAAACAACAATGTATTTTTTAATCCCAGACCCTATTTAGAAGAGCCTGTAAGTATTCTTGGTTCATCTGAAACCCTAAATCTGTCTCTCATTTAGATCCAGCCCCCACTGGGGGGACCAAGACAGTTTTATCATCCGTTTATGTAAGGTTTTGTCACTGAAAACTTAGATTTATGCAACGCAGTTAAGTCAGATTTACGGGACACTGTTAACCCTGAGAGAATGACCCAGGGGATATAAAGAAACTTCAGCTGAGGAAAAATTTTATTTTTGTGTCTGGAGGAGTTTTACACCAGACAGACACTTGCACCCTCGTGCTGGTAAGAGTTACAGCAGCATATTTCTGGCTGTAGAGTTAATGAGGTTGCTTGAGTGCATTTTAAATTGTGTCTCAGTAATTGGCTGAAAGTTGTCTGCAAACATCCAGGTTAGCGTGTCCCCGCTGGCGCTGGGTCGCGGGTGCTGTGCTGGCGCGGGCACCGGCAGGGCTTGTTCCCCGGGTGGTGGGTGGCACCCTGCGGCCGGGGGGCTGCGGCAGGGCACCCTCACGGGCCGCCCGCGGCTTTGGCCCGAGTTGCAGAGCAAACAGCAGGCTGGTTTGGAAAGTAGCCTCCCTCGTCCGCAGTTACCAAATGGTGTCAAAATATCTGTAGTCCTCGTATCGCTTTATGTAATCAAGGGAACTTGGTCTAATTCAGCTGTTGAATGTCTGCGAGCTGCAAGGAGGAATGGGTCCTTGCCTGGCTGTCTGGTCGCTCTGTGTCAGTGTAGGACAGGAGCTGGCTTTGCATCGGCGGGGCTGCATCCATCGCCTGCCTTTCTCCCCCCAGCACCCGAAGCTGCGGGGATCCAGCACGATGGGTTTGATTTGTGAGGTGAAAGTTGCTTACGTCTCCTTCTTGTCTCCAGTGTGGGTGAAGGCGTGAGCGCTTGTGAACAGTCAACAAAAGCTCCTCGGTGCTGATGTCTGGTTGAAGCCGAGTTCATTCCCACTGCTGCCCTGACACGCCTGGCGGGCCCTGGGGGGGCATGGGCACGGGCCCTCGTGTCGGGGGGGCGCTCCCAGGAGCCGAGGGAGCTCGCTATAGCCACACTTGCACGGGGTGTCTCGGGAGCATCAGCGCTACTCACTGATCAGGGATGATGAAAGCATTGATTATTTAAAAAACCGTATCCGTCAGGAAAGGGGCTTTCTTCTTCCTTTCTCTTCCTGTGGAGCAGAGAGTTGACAGGTATTCCCTTGTGACACCCGGGTCTGGACGCTCTGTTCACAGGGGACGTGTAAGTGAAATAAAATAAAAGATCAGAGCCTAAGCAAGAATGGTGAAGGTTTCGGTATACTTTATCAATCCTGTTTGAGAAAACAGCTGAAATGTTGGCCAGAATCAGGCGTTACGTGGATTTAACTTTCTGCATCGGCAGTGTGTTTTGGCACCTTGGGCTGAGAGGAATACGAACCCAGTGCTGAGCCTTGGAAAATATTCTTATTTAGGATAAAACTCAAGGAAGTAATATTCTGTTTATTTTCTCCCTCTGATGGGTAGCTCTCTGAATGTTGATGTTAATCTTTGACGCTTGGATCCAGATGGCATTTCCTGCGGCTCAGTGTGCCGGCGGTGCTGCCTCCGCTCCCTGTACCTGCTGTCCCTGGGGCTCCTCCTCACGTAGGTGCTATTTCTCGCTTCTTTAAAAGCTTGGTATGGTTTTTCCCACTCTGTGCACTAAATTGTTTTATTGATTCTCCTTAAATCCAGCCTTAGGTATACAGGTATTATTTTGATGAGTACAATAAATGAACCAGAGTGACCAAAACCTGTTTTCAAAGTCTTTCTACCCTGATCTCTATGGATTTTCAGGTCTGTAGTGTTACGTGCATGACGATTCTGAATTAAATTCTCACATATCATGCAATTGCCTGTTTAGGCAAGCATTGTATACTTTTATTTATTCTCTGAAAAAAAAGGGAAGTTACTTGGAGAGATGGTCTTTTTCCAGGGAAAAAATTGTGTAGGATTGGTAGAGCAGGACATGCCATGGAGGAATTGTGCTATATATATTCAAGACAGCTTCGAGTCAAATAGGATAAACTAATAAATTGCATCCAAAGGAGCTGTGAAATTTTATGAATAAAAAAAAATTGTATCTGTGGAGAAAGATTATAATCTTGAGACAATGAGAGAAGCTATTGTCACAATATACTGATAATGTCCATGAAAGGCTAAGTGAGAGCAGAAAAGCTGCAAGAGCAGAAATTAGACTGCAGTTATGGGTGTATTGGCTGGGTTTGGGTCTGAAAGTAAGAGGCTAAAGATTTTAAATCTTACAAACCTCTGATTTTTTGGAGCAAAATGAATAATCTAATCTGAAAAGGCAGAACAAATCTTGATTAATCCTGTATAGTAAACAGGACATGATTCAAGATGCTACTATGAAGTTGGTCATCGTGTTACTCAAATTTGATGTCCTGGTAGAAGGAATAAATCCAGCACAGTAAAACATTTAACTTCAAAGAACACACCTATTTAAGAGGCTTTTTAAAAATAATTTTAAAGGAACAGTGGCGAGTATAATGCTTTTGGGCAGAATGCCTTGGAAAGGACACCAAAAGCTAGCATGAATAAAAATTGAAGCAAACGAGAATCTTCAAAACTGGATGTAATAGCAAAAGAAGGAAAATTTAAAGAGTGTACATTCTGATTAATTGGACTGTAAAACCCCAAGAAAAGCTGAAAAGATTCTGATGAATTAGCAGTTATAATTAAAAAAAAAACCTACACAACAAATGCAACCACTCTGAAACCAAGTCTTTAACTGTCTGGCACTCATCCTGCTTTTGCGGTTAATAGGTAATCAATAGTAAAGTAATAAACAGTAATGCAAATCACATTCAGGGAAAGTAATGTGATAGTAGAAGAGTAAAATGCATTATTTCCCTTGGCATGCAGTATAGGAAAGGCTCCCTCTTGGCTCCTTGTGGCAGTGGTCTGAGGAACTGTCACGAATTGATGTGTCAGTAGAAGATGGTCAAAACAATCGATAAAGTAACAAAATGACAGGAACAGATGGCAGCATCTTTGCTGAAAAGGGAACTTAAATATGGACTAGTAACTGTAGAGTAACCTGTCATTTAAGTCAGCCTCAGTGTTACGGAGATGAAAAGGACATACTTCTTTACGTGAAGGAGTAGGAGAGGTGTTGTAGGGACTACCGATAGGCAAGTGTGGCTTCTGTGCTGGCACACTCATAGATAATAAAGATTATTAGACACGTGCATAAATACAATGTAGCAGGAAAATCTGACTTCTCAAGGAAGTCGTGCCTGGCAAATCAATCAGATTTGGCTGAAGGAGTTAATGGATATTTGGATAAGGGTGGTCTAGTCATCATAGTGTACCTTAATTTTTTTAGAGCGCTTTCAGCAAGGTTCCTTGGGGGGAAAAAAAAGCCACCATTTTATGTATAGTGTAAAATGGATGAGTAACTTGCTACCATATAGGAAACAGAACGTAAGAATAAAGTTCTTTTTATTTGAATTGAAGGGGTTTCCATTGGTCAAACAGATTAATTACTGGATTCGTGCTGGTCATCGTATTTGTAGCTAGTTGAGGAAAGAAGTGACTAGTGAAGGGCTAATGTGTAACCATACATACTGCCCCATAAACAGCATGTGTAGAGGAGGCTCTTCAGCATTTCATACAAAACACAGTAAGTACTTAGTGAAATTGTTAGGTAGTATGTTTAAAAGAACCAAAAGGAAGCAGTCTTTCTCCCCACGGCATGTAATTACGTTGTGGAGCTCATCAGCACAGGGTGTCGCGGAGATTTGAACTACAACTGGATTCAAAAAGAGATTCAGCAGATTTTTTTTGGAGGCTGAGTGCACTAGTGAATACTAAACAAAACTGTGTTAGGGCAAGTCTCTGGCTCGGAAGTTCTCCAGCCTGGGGATTATGCCATCTTCGTCATAAAAATCTGCAGCCGGCTGTTGTCAGACAGGGTGCTCTCCGTGATTGGCCTCTTCCCTTACCTGCTCCGTCAGTTCTTAAGAGTTCATTTTAAGACCTGGGAATGATACTCAGAAAAAGGTCTTTGGGCAAGATGGTGTTAATTTTGGAGTGTATTTTCCATCAGAATGAGTTGGCAACTTAAAGCTATTTTAAAATTCTTTTTGTGTTTGTGGGCAGAGGGGAGGGTAAACTACTTCCCACTGTTTTCAGGGAATGAGCATCTCTGAATTT
Source organism: Ibycter americanus (assembly GCA_035590275.1). Taxonomy (NCBI): domain Eukaryota; kingdom Metazoa; phylum Chordata; class Aves; order Falconiformes; family Falconidae; genus Ibycter; species Ibycter americanus. The sequence continues at coordinate 21,580,582 of JAVJGI010000050.1, read as the reverse complement.
CTTGTGTGAATGCTCTTGTCCTGCACTCATCACAATCAGTGCTTACTGCGGTGTCACTGACCTACCGGTATGTCTCTAGAAAGATTTTCTTACTTGAGCAGACAGTATCTGAAGCAGCCAAACCACTCCAAATAGTTTCACCTGTGCTGGAAGAACCACAGAATGAGAGGTTTGCTTCTGGTAAGAGAAATTGCGCACTTTGCGTTAACAAGGCGTGCCACAGCTGCTTGTTCCTTACAGGTTTCTCAGTCACCTTGAAGTGACACCGTACACATTGTGCAGGGGGCTCAGTCCTCAGCTCAGTGCCAGACTTGATGCAATCAGGTTAATATCTGGTGCTTCGGGTGGTGCTGAGTGACTCCTTTTTCAGCCCGTATGCAGGGGAAGGTGGCAGTGCCACCACGCACCAGCGATGGGTACTGTGGGTCTCTGAGCAGGCACGCTGCCTGTGCCTTCTGATGGCTTGCTGATGGCAGGAGATGCGCTGGCTGCAGCTGAGATCTGAACATTAAATTTGCTTTCTGGTCCCTCCAAAACATTGCATAGAAAGAGGCCTTTTTGTTTAACGACTGCATGTGCAGGGCTGGTGGGATGTAAGAGTAGCAGAGCCTGGTAGTAAAATATGGCAGGTGGTGCAAAACAGCAGTAAAGCCCAGGTTACAGCTCGTTAGACTAGGTTACTGTCATTAGTGACCGGACTGCATAACCATTGCAAAATCAGCGGTATTGCTGTCTGCTGTAACTTCCTGGCACGAGAAATGGGAATATTAGTGACGAACTGTGTGTTAATGTGTGAAAAATATTAACTTTCCATTTGGAATAAAAAGTCTGGTTTGACTCTAGCGGGTTAAATGTTTTTCTGACACAGTAATTAACAGCCTTGTTGACAGAAGGACTGCATTGCTATTAATAGATATGTATCTGTGTTTCAGTAAATTTTAGCCACCTTTGTTTTGAGCTGTGGGAATTCATTACGTAGCTAATGTAAGCCATGCAAATGAAGATTGCTGAGATATGCAACTCATCCATTCTCACATATGGTAGTATCTGCTGGTGTAGATGTTGAAAAGAAACTGCAGCGATTGAGACAGGAAATTATGCGAGGGAATCAAAATAGTGAAATAACAGTTGTGATGTTTTAACAAAAAAGATGAAGAATTCTTCCTTTCACGTCGTTGAAATACCTCTTTGTGATAGCTCTGCTAAACCGACCAGGCTGCTCTCGGAGATTTAGCCCTTACATCCAGGTTGCTAGCAGTAACACTACGTTAAACTGAGGTCTAGATGCATCTGTGGTATGGAAAAAGTGCTTTCTCCCCTGTGCCGACCCACTGCTTCCTTCACCTAAAAGGTGTGAGAGCTGAAGAAGCGGACACCACGTCTGACAACTCTGAAGTGAGCTCAGAGCATCTTTTAATTCACACTGGATTGCGGTAGCGTGAAGCACGGAAACCCAGGCCTGGCGTGCAGGGGGGGAGGCAGACGTGCCAGGCGCTGGTCCCAGGCCGGTGCTGCTGAGCAAGCAGGGATGCCACTGGGCTTTGTTCTCATGACAAGACTCTGCACAAAGCAATTAAACAGCATCAGTGTAAGCACTGTGCACTGGAGGAGGATGCAGTTAATGGCTTCACCGTGGGGCTGGCAGGGCAAAGTGTGCATAGGGGTATAAAAACCACCACGGTTTCCTTTAAGTAACTCTTGCCCAACTAATGTTTATCCTCAAACATTTAAAACTCCTCCGAGAGGAAGGCTGTTTTAGTACACACAGAAATGTTTTTCAGTGTTTGTCCTTGGGTTTTCAACACCAGAGCAAAGGAGCATAAAAGGTCTTGGTTATCAGCAATGTCCGTTGGTCCTTACGTCTTCTTTATATAGTTCTGTCTTCCTAATTTTCACTACTGAAGTGAGCTTTGGTTTAGGATTTAAAAAAAAGAAAAGAAAAAGTTAACTGTTAGCAGTCTTTCTTGACCACTTCAGCTACTGAACCCCTAGAATCCAGTTTAGTTTGTTGCTATAACTTATTTCCATTTCTTTTCTTTTTCAGTCTTTTTCACGTTTAAAAAAATTAGGAAATGGAAAGGATTTATTTTGTAGGTGAAGGCACATGTTCAGTCTTCAAAAGTTACTCAGTCTAATAGATTCTGTGGAAAAAAAGTCCTGGGAAAAGGAGAATCTGCTGTGTTGAATTCTGTGTAATGTAACTGCATTGTACTGGGGAATGTGTCCAGTTTTAATGACAATTAAATTCTGCAGGAATTTCTCTCTCATGAGAGCAAGAAGTCCCTCTGTGACTCTCTCTTTGCTTGCCAAACTCATCTCAGTTGCTTTTCCTTTTGATCAGCTGCTTCACTCTGTCCCTCTCTTCACAAGGCAGGAGCTATTGGGAGGGAAAATCAACCAGACACAAGGGGTTTCCTTCCTGAAGATGTGTTGGCACATAACTGACATAAAACTGTCTTCAGACTGGTAGTCTGAACCTGCAAGTAAACAGCTAACCTTGAAGAATGAGTCGTAATAATGCATTTGTGGAAATGTTTCTCAGTGTTCAGATCCACTTAATTTTTTTCTCTACTGAAAAAAAAAAAAAGTTGATTGTTAATCCTGTAATTTTTTCTCATTTAATGGACACCTGCTCTGAAGCAGTGTAGCTGTGTACATACATATGCTTAAATCTGGAATTGGGGAAACTTGATGTCAAATGAAGGAGACTTAAACAGTTTAAAAACAATGGAAGTGTTCTCTTGAGTGATGTATGTTGTATACAATTACCGTGAATAAGCTGTTGCGTTTTGTATTCTAGTTCCGTATTAAAATTGTCCCTCTTGCTTGCTTAGGGCTGAATTTGAATATCACTACTTCATGGTAACACACTTCCAATTCAGCCTAAGCAGAAAAAAGAAAAGCTGATGGTAAATGCGAAAAGTTTGATATTAAACCACACCACTAATTTTAGTCTTATAATATTCTTTTTTCTCTTTTGTGCCTTAAGAGGCTTGTATTTTACCTGACTTCAGACTTCCCACGCGAAGCTAAGTGAGATTTACCTAGCACACTGTGGAACAGCTTATTTTAAAGTGGAAAAAGTCATTACCTGCCTCCTGCTGAGACCTTGTATTGAGAAAGCTAAATTATAAACCACTGAAGTTTAGCATGAAGAAGAGGTAAATTATTGTTTATTAGTTTACTGTTTCCTGCTTGAAGCTCTCAGATGTGTTAGTGGAGCATGTTCCAGGACCCTTTTGAGGTGGTTGCGGATGGGGCAGGAATTAAACCTTTTTTTCTTTCAGAGTAACTTGTTAGAGCACTGAAATAAATGAGTTTCTCATTGCACAAATTGACAGGTAAGCTGCAGCCGCATCTGCTGGATCCTCTGGCTGCCACCGCCTGCTGCAGTGTTTGTGGGAGTCAGAAGCAAAATGTTGCCTTTGCTGCTTTATCTGGGGAAGGTTTTCAGCTTTTTATTTATTTTTTATTTATTTCCTTGCAGCAACTGAACATCCTTAGCAGATATATCTTGCAGGCAGTTTTAGACTGAGCAATACGAAATGCAAAGTATTTTAGGGTCTTCGAGAGGACGAGCGCCTGCCTGAACAAACGAGATGTCCTGTGGGACCTGAGGAAATAGATCGGTGTTCAGTTTTGAGGTGATATCCCGCTACAATTAATGGTTCTTTATTGTTTTTTTTGCAAGGCCTATCTAGTTATAAATGTTTCAGGGCTTTTGGGAATATTTCATAGGAGTAGTTTCTGCAGATTTTATGAGGTTAAATGTACAGTTGTCCAGCACAACAGAAGTAGTTATATAGAAAGGGATGTTTAACAAAAAGGCCTTGTTACTCTTGAAGTTTTCATCTGAGAAGGAGAGTTTTTATCCATAGGAACTGGGGAGCTTGTTGCTGTTCCATAGACTGCATCTTGACCGTTTTGAAAACTTCACATTGTTTTTCTCGTCTTGCGGAGGGCTCTAAGATGGGTCAGGGCCATCCTCTCATGTCCTGTCACTTTGTAAGAAGCAGGAATGCGACTGCAGTGTTTCGAATGCTTCATCTGCTCTGCGCAGCCTGGTGCTTACTTCTGAACTAACCTCTGGCCCGCGAGAAGATACAGTGATACAGCCCATCTCAAAAAAAAAAGAGAAGATGGAAAAGGTGGTGACCGTGTGCCCTCCGGGATATAGTGTCATGCGCTGTGGTGTGGGGCCCTGACAATGTAAAGGTTGAGAGGGGAAATAAGAATAACTGGAACAATTTTCAAGATTTAAAAGACTGAAAGACCTAGAAGTTCAGTCTCCGTTGGTACGCTGGTTATTTCAAGGTCATGCTTGCATGAATTGTTCCACTGTCACTCATGACACTAATAATTCTGTCTTGAAGTAAGTGTTCCTCAGCCCTCTGATAGCAGAATTCAAAATTCAGTTATTTATGTTCCACAGCCTCTGCGTTTGTTTTTGTGAAGCTTCAGGGGAGCACGCAAGGCCTGTGCTGCACTTACAGGAGTCCCTGGCTGTGCTGATGCAAAGGAGGGGGATATCCCTCTTCCATGGGGCTGGAAAGGGGTGGTTCGGAGGATAGATCCATGAAGAGAACATGAGACTAGATTTGGCAACCTGGTTCCTGTTGGCAGCTATTGGAAACCAAGGTACGAAAGCAGGTAGTAATTGAATGTAATTGAAAAACTCATTTTGAAACTACGTTAAATTCAACTTTGTGTATTTATTGCTAGGAGAACAGGGAATAGTGCTATAGAGAATAGTGCTCTTGGTGTTTCATACATTAAAGACAGACGTATGCATATCAAGTTAGAAAAACAGAAAAGCATCATTTTACATTGAATTACCACTTTCTGTTTAAATGGAGAACACTGGCTTGTATTCAGAAGGTTTCTTTGTGCCTTGTACAGTAGTGAGAGACCATAACAAGGAAATTGTAATACACAATAAATACCTTTTCACAAACTAAATTCTTGGCTTCTTTAACTGTCATCTTAATATGTACAATATATAATTACAGTGCCTTATAAGCTTTTCTTAACAAGACATTTTTTTGAGCAGTCACTAAAAAGCAGTAATGGGTGATAAAAATGAGGGCATTAGCACTCAGGCCACAGTAAAAGCATCATTAAACTGTAAGTTCTAAGGTACACTACTTTAAATTTGCCTCATTACGTGTGCAATTAGGGAATAAACAATAAAATGACCATAATTTTTCTCCAATTTCTTCTCCTAACTGCCTTTTTAAAGTGTAATTAATGTTTAAAGAAAAAAAGAAGTGGTGGAATAAGCCAGAGTTTAACAAGCAGTACCATCCTTCAGAGTGATCAATGGTCGCTGCCTGCTCGTGGTGCTGCGAGCTGCTGTGTGCCATGGCAGTGAGAAACCCAGTGTTGCTGCATTCAAGTACTGTGGGTGGTTTCCTCCTCTCTCGGAGAAGGAGCACTTTTGTGGAGTAACGAGGGAGCGATCCTGCCCTCACCAAAGTGAACAGCAGCGTTCCCGCTCCTCTGGGGAAGCAGGAGCAGACCTCTGGAGTTAACTCTGCACATTTTGTTCTACTAAGATAAGATTGTTAATTAAGATAGCAGTCACCGAAGGTCTGATGGTAATATATATACGCTGCTATTTGTGTATAAATTGTGTAATCCATCTTTTTGGTTTCATCTGGACAGATACATTAGCTGTGGGTTTGGCACTAACAAAAATCAGCAGGAAAATGTGTTTTGGAGCCACAGCTGTTCTAGCAAGAATAAATGGTAAAAGTATCTTTCTTTTCTTTCATATCTGCTAACCCTCTTCAATATTCATTTGGATTACCATTGTAAATGTTCTGTTGTTGATATTTTGATGTTATTTATTGCGGGTAACTATCACTTGTCTAGATCCTAGGTACTAAGCAGACCAACCTGTAGGTTGGAGAGCTGGCCTTCCCAGCTGAAAGAACTGACCTCTCGTCTAACTGATGAGAGAGGTAGGAGGGGGCACTTTGGGGAGCGGGAGATGAGCTTTCACAAAATCCTGACCATCTCTCTATGTAATAGGATGTACTGAGGTTTTGCTTCCCTTAAATGTAGTAACTCCAAACTCCTGGCGTGGTTCCCCACACTGAGTGGAGCGGTCTGTCTCAGGATGCGGAGTTAACTGCAAGGTGACTCCACTCCCGGGGTGTCCGTGGGGGTTGTGGGCATCTCACCGCTTCATCTGCCTTCCTAAGTTCGCTTTGTGCGTGGCAATAATTGAGATATGTCATCTGCGATGCTAAAACAGAGCTATTCAGGTGCAAAGTAGTGACTGTCATTTGGATAAAAAAAAGCTGTGTTAGCTGGAGCTGGCTGGGGGCTCTTACCCCTGCTGGGACCGTGCTCTGCGGGAGTCGCGTTAGCCAAGGCTGATGGCACACAACGTAGATCTCTTCAAAATGTCGTTTCTGATCGTATCTTACTGTTTGCCTAGATGAATACCTACAGTAAGGGTGCATGGCTGACTTTGGAGGTGGATGTTCTGGACTGATTCTAATGAAAAATAAGCCTCTGGTCAGATGTTAATGAATGAACCTCATTGTTCAGTGTATTTAGCAGGCTGGAGGCCAAAGGGTGAGTTCCTAGTCGACAGGAAAAGTCTTGCTTCTTTACTGGTGTTCAGCAAGAAGTACAGGAAAGAAAAATCTGTATTTTATTCATTTTGTACATATTATGTTACTGGGATTTGTGTTGATTGAGAAGCATCTGGCAAAGGACAAGCGTAACTGTGGCATTTAACAAGTGCTTCGAGGAGAAATCCACTTGGGAAGTGGGACATTACTTAAAAGCTTTACCAGAAAATCATTATCTATGAAGATTAATGGAAGCATGATATGAAATGAGACTGGTTTTTAATATTGCATTTAGTTAAATAGTCGTTACTGAAATTTTGGGCCTAGGTTAGAGGTTTCATAAATACTGAAGACAAACCGTACAGATCACGTCTAACAACTGTTTGCCAGTCTACGGCAAAAACAGACTTTGCAGCATTTAGCGTCTCTCACATCAGACTCTTAGGTACGTTAGCGTGATAGCAATGCGAACGCATCAGCCTGTGGCTCGTTTGTGCCAGACTGTCTGTCACAACATGGCTTAGGATCGGGATGCTCTTTTCTGCCCGTATCCTGCTGTGCTGTGGCTGAGGGGAGCTGAGGAAACCGTATGAACCAATGCTATGATTTTGGGTAGGAGGCAAATGGCACTGTGTTAATTGGAACCGCAGAAAGGAATTTCAAGGGGAGGACAAATAATTGCCAAAGCTAAAATTGAGTCATAAGGTGGTTAACACTGCTGATAAAAAAGCCAGTGAAAGATTGTATAGTTGGAAATACTTGGAAAAAATCTCTGTATAATTAAAAAGATGACCGAGGTACATTATTTTGAAGTGATGGGGAAACTTAGGTGATATTTTTGCAGATAACAAAGTAAATTTATTTTTCCAACTAGTCATGTTTCAGGGAGATTTTTATCTAGTAATTGTGTTTGTCTGCAGTGTACAGATTGATGGCGAACTGATCCTGCTTAGGTTGTGATGTCAGGATCACGGTATTAGAAGCTATGACTGACATACTGATTTTTTTAGGTATTACCTTCAAGAATCCCAGCACCCTGAAACAAGGAAATGAGATATACCAAACAGATGTGTGAGTTTGCAAATACAGCGTAAATGCCAGCTTGGGAGTATCAAGCAGCCGTGCAGTGAGGATATTGTGAGATCTTTTTCTGTAGCTTGGTTAAGTATCGAGATATATCTAAATCTTCAGAAACTAATATATTAAACCTCCTTTGTAACCCCTAAAGTACAGAATGAGGAGAGTGAAGAAATAGTGATTAGGGACAAAAATATCTACTTGTCACAGAAAGGGTTCAATAATTTTGTTTCTTTGCTAAAGGGAAAAAAAAAAGATGTAAGCTCAGGTACTAACTTTAAATTAGCTTAACTTGCTGATGCCTTAAGACTGGGGATTAGTGAATTTAATTATGGGAGCCAGGAAGCACATTAAGATAACATTGGACCTTAAACTCAAATCCACAAAGCAATGAAATTAAAGTTGGTGGTTTGTGTTCTGTCTTTATAATGTCCTATTCTTATTGCACAGCGTCACTGGAGGCCCTTCCTGCTGCAGTCGCCTCAGCATATACTTTTGGGTACCTTTTATTTATTTATTTTTTTTAATGAATGAGTGACCTTTATGAGCTTTTCATGTTGTAGAAAATGGTCTGCTTGGTTGTCACAATTGGACGTGAACTAAAATCTGTTGTAGCCAGTAATGGTGCGGCTGGCACGGTCAGGGTCAGGTAGGTCAGGTCACCTTGCCATTCCGCTTCGTCCGCTTACAGCCCAAGATGCTCTTCAGCTTCTCACACGTGATTGCAAAGCACCGACTTGAGTTGGATTGTGAGGGCTCCAGCAAAGAATGTTTGACTTTCTGGTGAAGGCAGGATGTTATTAGTATAATGCTGACAGTGTGTGTGAGGAAAATGTGATTTTATTCCTCTTTTCCTTCTACCTTCCTGTTCAACCTGGTCTGCTATTCGTTGTTGGGGTTTGTATCTGGACTTAGTATTTACTTTTTATTTTTTGAGAGAGACTCAAGATTAAACCCTTTTTAGACCACTTTTATGAAGAATCCTAATTCTTAGTCTATTCGCTGACAAATTGTGCAATGTTGACCTTTCTCTTGCCTACACAGGATGATGATTTTTCCTTTCACTTGCTGGTATGGAAGTCGCACACCCCATACCAGATATTTTTAACTTAAAAATGATAGGGTTTTTGGTAGAACATAAGATTGCTTTGAAAAAGGAAGCCAATTTATTTGCCTTGGGTTATGTTACCTTTTCATGGGCTTTCTGTTACTTAGTGTGATTTTTTTTTTTTTTTTTTAATTATTTTATTTTGGTATTTACCATTTGTCTTCATCTGATGAAAATGCAGTAGCCTTTAAAAAGGATGGCGGTGTAGAAGTACTGTGCTCTCCTGCTTCAAATCAGAGGAGCTAGGAATGTTACATCTGTGGACCTGGAAAGGTTTTGAGGAAAAGAAAAGGTTTGACTTGCCTTGAAAGACTTAAGCCAAGGAGCCTGAGTGTCAGAGAAATCTATGACTGCATTTATCAGTAAGATAAATGCTTAAGACACGTACCAAACAAAAAGCATGCACAGCCTTGTAAGTGTTGGCATGGTACTGAGGAAAGGAACAAATCTCAGGGCTTCTTGGGTTTATCTTCGTTATTAGTTACTAGTCCATGAGCACTTCCATGAAGCTTTTACAGTTCCCATTATTTCACAATTTTCCATTATTCCACAAGTAAGAGATCAAAAACCCCACTGCTTGAACCTTTGTGTTTGAATCATATGCCCTAAAACACATTTTTGGGGGGCGGGAAGCAGAAAACTACTTTTTACAGTAACTGGTGCATTAAATAGTCGTCTGAATTTCTATAGGGAAGAAATGTATGTGACTAAGTAAATGACAGATATATCACTAGTAAATCAGCAGTCTCATAAAGATAAGTCTGAGTTCACTGTACTAAATTATATTTAAAATACAGGGAATGACAGGCAAACTCAGAAAATAACACTGCTTCTTTCTGCTAACCTTGTCTGGCTTTGTGGCTCTGTTTGAATTTAGCAGTCCTCTTATCGTGGTGTAGTCTTAGCTTTATGTCACTACATATTCCTTGTTTTGTGGATCATTGGAAGATAATTCTATTACCTTCTATTGAACCATTAGTAAATAAAATGTCAGGATTACTCTGGTGCTAAGTCCAGTATCCAGCGTCTTATTCTTTGTTCCAGTGATTGTTTATTTCCATGTTGGTTTCAGTCATTAATCCTGACCCTATTTTTCACAAAGTAACTGTTTAAAATATGTACTTAAATAGTGTTCTTTCTTATGTCTTCCATACCCCTTCTAAAAGCATGATTTGGAAAGAAAACAGACAGACCTCTTGGAGCTTCTCTGAGTTCTGTTCCTGTAGTACATTTCCTTTAAACCCACGCAAGCGTTTCATACCTTGTGTGACAGAACAGCACCGTGCTGCAGGTACCCAGCAGGCTCTTTCTGGAGAGACAGCTGGAAATTCAAACTCTCTTCCTGGGTTTGACAAAAGTGACATTTATAGTTTGGGATAACAGACCTTTACACTGACTTGGGAACTGGAGAGGTTTTGCCGATGTTATGTACTGTCCTTCAGTTCGCTGGATCGCACAGCAGTGTCTGTACAACGGTTTGTAGCAAGGTGTCAGCAAACTGTCAGAAGGAAAGAATTGCCTGTTCCCTGCTGAAGTAGACTGGCGTACGGCATTTAGGGGCCTGTACGTCTTGCAAGCCTTAAGGCTGAGAAATGAGAGTTAAGCTGAAACCTGGGACAGTCCCACCTTCTGATAACACGGTGTAACCTTACCTTGGCATCCACTTCTGAGCTGTCACAGAACCTCGCAAACAGGTTCAGAGCCAATTTTGGTCTCTTTAGTCTTCCAATGGTATGTTATTTTAAAACCTTCTTTCCCCATGTTGTTTACTAGTCTTTTTATTCTCTACTTAGCATCCATCTGTTCTTACATCCGTCCATTTTAAAGGACTTCTTACTCCAGTAAACATTTCATTCCCTCTCTGGTTGGTGTCTTCTTAAGGACCGCATGGTCACTACATGGTATGCAACTTTATTCTCTTGGTATGCAAATTTATTCTCTGTTTTCACAGTGTATTTCAGGGTAATTCTCTTGGTTTTTGCTTTATTTTGTTCCAGATAATTAAAAAGTGTAGAATAGCTTAGTTGTTAAGGTTGTTGTGACAAAAACACTTGGGTCATTCAAAAAACTAATTAGTCAACCTGGCAGGGAGTATGGTATAGTGAACGGATTGTCCCATGCTGGGCCAAATGGCTTTCATTCTTTCTAGAAGCAGTCCTGATTTTTCACTCTCAGTATTAAACAATGCAGTTAAAGACTGAGGTTTCTGTGTTTCAAGCTTGTTTTGAGATGCTCGTATTTCAGGGACAGTGCAGTTTGAACAGGTACCTAACACAGTGTACACTAGAAAGCAGTAAAAGTGACTTTTCCGAAAATAGCATAAGCAGCATCTCACTTCATGAAAGAGTTTTATTCCCTAAATAAAAAAAAAAAAATACAACGAAAAATAAAAGTGAACGTTCAAAGCATAATACTGTTGAGTCTTACATCGCTATTTTAACATTCCAACATCCTAGCAGCACAGCAAATGGCTAATAGAGCAGTTCTGGTGTACGGGCTGTTTGCAGATCCTGGTCTCCATCAGCACCGTAGCTCATGCTCTTCGTCACTGGTCTGTTCACAGTCTGTTGTCTGAGTTCCTGTCAGGATTGTTTTGAGTCTTGAGTGTTGCAGGGTTTTTTCAGTGTTTGGATGAGTTGGTGTCTCACTTTGACACTACAGATGTTCCCCTGTCACTGTCGTGATAGCTGCTTCAGGATTTTATTTTTAGCTCTATGTCTTGGAAGTCTGCTAGTTAAAAGCCTGGAAAATTAAGTCTATTTTAATGTCTTGTAATTGCAGAGAAAATGGAAAATTATTTGAGGTTCTCCTTGTTCAGCACTTTCACAACTCCTTCAAAAGAAGTCCTTGTTGATTCTTCTGTAAATAGCAATTCCAATTAATAACAGGAATTTGCTTACTGACTGTACAAGAACATATGTTGCACATGATGATCCCAGTCCTCTCTCGTCACGAGGCAGCCTACAATGCCAGGCGCTTTTTTTTTTTCCTCCTTGCTTGTAATTAGAGGTGCAGTGTCACATACCGCAGAGATGCCCCACGTTTCACTGGTGCTGACCTCGAGAGACGTGGGTGACCCTGGGCCGTGCACCCCAAAGCCGTGCTCCTAACCGCAGCATCTATCGTGCAGCGCTGGGAGCCAGTGCCTTAGAGGTTTGAACACAGCCTGGGTGTGGGTGGTAGGGCCCCGAGTCCAGCCATAAATACGGACTGACCTTGTTAAGCCTGCTGACACGTTCCTCTGTCTTCATATGGAGTTTCAATGCATACTAAGTTGTTTCTCTATGAAAAATCCTTGAATTCCAAAGATACTGTTCACAGTAGTTGCACTTTAAAAAGGAAAAAAGGCATTGCACTTTTGTTATTTACTGCGCTCTCTGCACATCATCTTTGCAACAAATAAACAAAGCTTGACCACTTATGTTAATCATTATGTTAATAAAGCAATGCTTTTTCCTGTTACTTTTTTTTTTTTTTTTTAAAGATGATACTTCTGGTCCTCAGTCCCCACAGGCTATTAAATCTTTGAAAAGTTCTGTATAAAGTGATTAAAGGCAAGGATGATTACAGATAGAAAAAAGCAACATTTTTAACAAGGGACTTTTTAATCTGCAAAAAAGCCAACTAGTAAAGCTTTTGGATAAAGGAGAAAAAACAGCACTAATCAATAAACTACTTGTTTCTCTGTCACTTCTCTGTGGGTGAGATGTGTTGCCCAACTCTTTCCTGTCCTATTTATTTGGTATCATTGACCTAATGACTTAGTCCTTTACATGATCCTGTTTTCAAAATAACCAAGGGATAAGCTGTTTCTTTTTTGGGATCATAAATTGCTGGAAAGAGCAAGTTGTGGTGAGGTGAGGCACTGGCAACAGTATACTGAGGTGAGAACAACAAGCAGTGGTTGTTTGGTGTTATAAATAACTTCTGTACTTGACCTTCTGTTTATTGCATTGTAAAACTATTTAGAAATACCTGGCTAAATAAAAAAGAATAATAGTATCAATGATGGGGACAGCACAACGTGCAATACAGTCAAGCAATCTTAAAGAGACAAGATGAAGCTAGTTGAAGCACGGGACACTTTTTATGCATTTTTGGGTGGAAGGATTTCAATGCAACGTGTCACAATTTTGTGATGGGCTGTTGAGCTGATGTGAAAAGTAATGTGGCAGTGATTTAGCCACGTGTATGCCAGCTGCATTATTGCTTTGCAGTACTGGTTAATTGTTGCAGTTATTAAAAATTTAGTATTTATTAAAATATGTAGTAATGCTAGGTGTTTTCTGAAATTCACTATGAGTAGCCAAAAATCTGTCACAATCCTCTGTGATTAACGACTGGTCCTGCATTACTCTTCTGTTTTCACTTTCTCATTTGACTAATCCTGCTTATTAAAAATCCAGTAACGTGTGACTGGTTTGTGAAACCATCTGCAGTAGTTCCTTGGCAGTATTTAGTGCTCCATCTGAACACATCTCCTACTATTTATTCTGTAGATATTGAAGAGTCCTGTGTTACAGTCCTCAATATTTTATTGGGGCAAAGTAGTAAACATGCCAGAAATACTCTTTACTCTGCGGTGGCTGTAAGTCCTGGCAAGTGTTTTTCAGGCGGGAAAAGGTGAAGCGGTAATGTCTGTCCCTTTTCCAGCAGAGTAGCGGCTGTATCGTTTATCCATTGTGTAAGTGCTGGGCTCGACCTTTTCCCCTGGCCAGGGGGCAGCTCCCAGGGTGCTGGGGGCTCCGCACGGGTCACGGCGCTGTGCCGGTGGTGGTGCTGTACTCGGTGTGAAGTGCCACGTTCCTGGAGCAGGACTGAAGCTGCCCTGTAGGTGTTGCCAAATCATCTGCCTCCAATTCTCAGAAGTATTTTATAAAACCCGAAGCAGTGCAGATGCAGGAATGGAAAAAATTCCGGTTTAGAGGAAAAGCGGTTCTGCTAGCAGAGGAGGAGCATTTTTTCACTCTTGAGATGAACATCTTAACCATTGGGCTGTTGGATAAGAGACTGATGGTACCGTTCCCTGCATTTCAAGCTGGATCTCTTCAATCCCTTTCCTCATTTAAAATAAAAACCAAAAAACCCCAACCGAACACAGAAAACCCCACCACTGGGCTCCTGTTTGGCGCTGGCAAGTGGAAAATGGCTCTCTACGTGCCTTGTTTGGTGGTGTCTGAGCGACTGCCCTTAGCAGGTTACAGCAGTCCCACTTGGCACGTCCAGCTCTTCATGTGCGGGGTATTTCCCTGGACTTTTCTCTGGATATTGGAGTGTCTGAGTTAGCCATCGTTGATGGCTGATAGCTAATTTCAATTCGTACTTACAGCAAATTTTAACTTTCCAGTGAAATACAAAGCTTAAAAGAAAGAGTCGAAGTGTGACAAAGTAGTGGGTTAAGGTGCGTTGGGCTGGGGCACCCCTGCTGTACTGTCTCCCAGACCGAAAGTTCTGTCTCCTGGTGGCAAACCTGGCAGCTGCGGCTGCTTTACCTTGGGTGCGTTTGCCTGCTTCGGCGGTCGATTTGTTAGGGATCATCTTGTGCATCAGAAGTCCTGCAAAATTGCCTCCTTAAATTAGACTTAGCATACATGTCTCTTCTGGTATAGTCTATTCTAAAGCGGATCTTCTAATTTTCTTTTTTTCCCTGTTATTTCAGGCATCGGAAGCTATTTTTACCTAATACATGAAGCTTAAGGTTGACTTCTGTTTTGTGCCAGTTGTATTTATCCTGTCCTCCTAAATGCATTTCTGTGATTTCCTGATTGTTGCAGTGCTCATTCTTTAATCTTGATGGAGGTGAGAGATCCGTTCGGCTGATGTCCAGTCCAACCAGCGTGTCTCCCGCAGTGGTCAGCAGTGGCTGCCTGGCAAGTTCAGAACAGGGCAGGCACCTCCAGCTGTTTCCTCAAAAAACCCTCCCAGCCTTCAGCAGCTTGGAGCATCCCACCTCCCTGTGGCAGCTACACTCCCAGGAGGCAAGGTGGGTAGGTGCTTGTCATCTCTAGCAGCAAAAGGAACTAGTTGTACTGGCGGCACAAAAAAACCTACATTTTTTTTCCCACCCCACTGCAACAACTGCATCTGCATAGCACTGTACCTCTCATGGCCTTTCCCTGGGTGCCAGATTACTGATAGTGTGTTGCGAAGCTTTTTTTCTTTAGTTTAAGATGGCTGTTGGTAAAATGCCAACTTTTAGTATTAGCTATTGGCCTCGTTTTATTTAAACCTTATAAAATTGTATTGTTTCTCTTCAATGCTGAGAATGTGTACGTGTTTCTCCTAGAATGGTTTAGAATAAGACTTTTGGTATTTTCTGCCTTAACCCTTAAAACACTCATTGTGCAGATTTCAGAAAGGGCACGTGGAAGATTCCCTCACCCATCCTTCTTGCAGCATTTGAAAAGGAGGTGTTTTAAAGCCAGTGACTTGTCTGTAACACTGCTGGGAGGGAGGGAGGCAAGGGCGAAGAGGCGTGATGACATTCAGAATTCCTGCAGATCTAAATTAAGAATACCCAAGTAACAGCGGAAACAAAATTCTTAAGTCAACTCTTGTTCTTTAAAGTGCTGCAACAAGATGTAATATTGTACCTCCTTCGACAGTAGAATATAAAGGTTTTTTCTTATGGATAGCCGGATGCTAATTGACCTTGTAGTGAGGAAAAAAGATGCAGGAGAACATCTGGCCTGGGGATTATTTTTTCCTGCCACAGAAGTGCTGGAGAGCGCTACGGGGTTTCTTGTACCAATGGGAGAAATGGAGACAGATGTGGCGAGAGTCACGGAACCTATTAACAGTCAGTATTCCTGGGTTATTAATAGGCAGTTGCCACATGCAGGTGTCTGTGTATTGATAAACAGAATATGTACAGAATGTTTTAATAAAGTATGCTGACCCGTATTACTATATGCGGGTTTGTTTATGAGGAATCTCTTGGACGAAATTCAGGAATGTCACATTTCAGGGCTGATACATGACTCAACAGTTCTATATAGATGAGAACTATGAGAATATTTTGCAGTTAGTCAAGTATGTTGTCATATTCAGTTGTCCAGCTTCCTCATTTGAATTTTTGTCATCTCCTTGTTACCCGGTTAGATTGATTCATCCCTGTTCTAGTGAGAATGCTGCTAGCAGAGCTACCCAGAATTTATCCTGTTGTAGCCTAGTCATATTGCTGCAAACTTCTCCATATTTAGCCTGACCTGTTCCTTGAAGAAACAAACCATTTATGATGTTAGCACCAGAGGAAGCAGGCATGGTGACGGCATCTGACCTTCTGTGTCACAAAAGCCGTTACCTGGCACTGGGTGAAATAATTGCTTTGCTTGTGTCCGGTTAGAAAACTGCCATGTTATATGGATCAAAAAGTATTAGTGAAGAAATGGAAAATAAAGGGCTGGGAAACAGTTACTTAGATAATGTAAGCTGTTATTTGTTATTTAAACTTCTGGTTTTGAGTTTTCTGTAATTATACGTGGAATAGTTGACTTTCATAATCCTGGATTGGGTAACACAAGATTAATCAGTGGGCAAGAGCATGAACTATGGGAAACTAAAGTAGGTTGTGACAGTGTTGAGAGGAAATGGCGTACTCTAATTTCCTGGCATTTCTGATAATAATAGACAACTTTTGTACCCAGTTATAAGTTTATGGTGTCAGTTTAACTTACAGAGAGCTCGTTTTGTTTAGCTGCACGTAGATAACTGAGGAAGACCGGGTTGCAAAATTCAGGGGGTTCAGAAATTTTACATAGTGTGGGTCCTCCCAAAGAGCTGAAGAAACTAATAGAATACACTCATCCATACCCTTTCTGCACTTGGAACAGGGATAATATTGATGACTTTCGTTTTAATAAATCGTCTAGCTAGTATTTGCAGTGAGTTGCTTACGTAATTAGAATTCAGCTTCCACATATGAAAGATCACGGTAAACCAGCAGGTTCTGTGCCCGTTCCTCTGCCATGTGATGCTTCATATTTCTCTTGGTGAAGTTAATTGTAGACTTCATTTGGGTTTTACTGCTGAAGAACGCCACTGGTTTGATAGCATGTAACAGCCTTAGAAGCAGATTGTGAAAGCAGGGGGTTTTCTGCTTTATTTTTGTTTTAATTTTGCTAGGCATTTCATTTGTCTCTAAACCCTGCAGTACTGCAAAAATGGCACAGTAATTCTTTGTGTAGAAAATACTGGCACCAGATCTAATGTTAGCCTTTTCATTACTCACCTTTTATAGTAATAATGAGAAAGACCCAAGGAAAAGGGGCTGTGTAACATACAGTAGCAGATTTCAACTGGGTCTAAACAGATGGAAGCAGGAAATGAGAAATAGTGACAAACATTACATGCCTTGTATTCTTTGTAATAAATTCATCTGAATGCGGAGTTGCTGTGTGTATGTGCAAAATCAGTCTTCATCTAACTTTAGGAGTACAATTGGGTTTATGTTTGACATCTGTATAGCCTTTGGCTTGTCCCCTGTGGCAGTAGGTATATGATAGATTTTTTTTTTTTTTTTTTTAATAGAGCTCTGTTTGCTTTTGTGTATTTCTTTGCAGCAATTAAGTGTTTTAATTTCTTATCTCCTAAGAATTTGTTTCTGTTCTTAGTTTTCTCTTATCTGATCCATGCTTCTTTGCTGAAAATCTTACCACTGCTATTCATAGGCAAGAGAGGAATTTCACTGGCACCACGATAGAAAGGGTGAAACATCAAACTACTTCATTCAGTCCTGTGCCTTGTTACACCAGCATCGGGCAAAACACAACTATTCCGAACAATATTGCAGGGTGTCCAGGAGCTGCAGCCCTGGAGCTTGGTTTGATCCCCAAGGCTGTAACATGGGGACAGTCAAAATTCTTGTGGCTTCCAGAATGGCTTGTTAGAGATGTGACAATTGAAATTCAGTAGCGCTAATCAAGGTCAAGAGTAGAGTACTCTCATTCTCTATATTGCAAGCAGCAAAATACTGGAACTGGAAAGAAAAGTCATGGCCATTGAAGAAGCCCAGAAATAACATGAATTAGAGGTAGTGCCTGTTGCCAGCTGTGCATAATTATTCAAAAGCAGTATTTGCGCAAATTCATCTAATTAGACCGAGTGGCCCATCTGAGTTGTGACCTACCAGAATTGGCATGGGTGGTTATTTTAGGCAAATTGAGGAAGTCTGACAATGGGGCAGTAACACCACGCACATCTGAGCAGGGATGAAGATGCTTTTTGAAGTAAGTTGTATTAGCTGAGTATGTTAATGTAGTCCTAAAGGATTTTCACACAAAGAATTTTTCACTCATTCAGTTATCGTTGCTGAAGACCCAGTGATGAGAGAGGGGTGTTGGCTCCAGCAAACGACGGGGTCTGGAGGCACGAACCTGGAGGGCTCCATGGGTGGAATTACTCGCGTGGAGCTTCTCAGCTGCTGTCTCAGCTAAGCAGCTTCAGCAAAGGATCATCTCTGAAGTCGGTAGAAGGAAAAGAAATGGCCAAGTCATTCACGTGGTATCCCACTGTAATCCCAGGGGGCTTGTACTGATGGGGTATCTCTACAAATACAGGTTCTCCAACTTCTTTAAAAGATCTGAGGGGGAGCTGGAAAGCCCCGAACCTGACCTGTGAATCGAGGCACACCCCGTGTTCTGGTTCATGCCTTGCCTCATGAAGGAGTCAGTGGTCTGACGTGTTGAACTTGCCAAGGAATTTTGAATGTCAGAGTGGGTGTGCTCTGCAGAGTGCAGGGGTATGGATGTGTAGCAGGAAATTTAGTTAATAAAAAAGCACATTTTATTCAGAATCAGTTAATTCTACATTTTGTTGGTACAAACTGAAGAATATTGCAGAACGTAACCACGTTTTCATACAAATAAGATCTTAAATTATTTTTCTCCTTATGCCACCTGTTCCAGCAGCTAAAATAATACAGATTTTTATATTGTATCATTACTTGAAAATGGAAACAAATGAAACAAAGCTGCACAGCAGTCATTTTCATTCTGTGCTATCCATTCCCATGTCAGGTCTCTATTAGTCATGATCAGTGGCAGTGCAGGCAGGACTGCTGCTTCTTATGCTTGTGGGCAAACATTTGCATTGTAGCTCATTGATTCTGGGAGATTACACTAGAACTGAGACTGTGCTTACTCCTATGACTGTTTGCTTACCTTAAGTTTGCAGAGGCTGATTGAATCTGAAGATAAACAAGGTAATATTTCCAGCAGAAATACTTGATTCATAAACTGTCAGTTTGTCCCCCTCTTGAAATTTCATGTTCTGTAAAGAAAAAATTGTAAATGGGGTAACCAAAATGTGGAGCAACTTGTTCAGTCATCTCTTCTAGTGCTTTTCCTAGTACTGAATTATCCTTTTGTACTGTAGGGTATGTGCCTCCATTCTACATGACTCCCACTCACCACCTTGAGGATATTACTGTTATGGTGCAGAATTACTGTCAGAGTACTTTTAGATAGAAATAAGGCATTTACTCCCTTACAAAAATCAAAATAGTTCCGTGCACCTAGGGGTTGATGGAGGTTTTCAGTGTGGATTTAATTACCAGTGTGGCAATTCTCATGTCACTCGTTGACTTGCTGTTACAGTCTTGCCTCTGCGTATTGGCAGTTGATGCCTGTTTTTCTGGGTGCAAAGTTATTTAAAGGTTGATGTTAGCGTATTGGAAAAAAAACCCCAAACATACAGCTGTGTATAACTGCGGAGTACTGAAGCATAATGTTTTACAAACCTGTGTCACTGGGTGGCTTGTCTGTTAACAGTAGTTAGATACAACCTTGCAAGAAATTGGATAGTTATGTATGAACTTGGGAAACGGTTTTGTGTGAGATGCTGAAGTCAGGTCATGCTTTCAGGCGAATGGCTTGTAGGGGAGCTTGTAAGAACAGCCAGGTTGGTTTAGAAATCCCCAGGCTGGTATAGAGTGAGGTTTGAATTGTTCTGCTGGGGTTTATATATAGGAAGAACAATAAACATGAAGTATTTAGAGAAGAATGTGACAAGGTTTATTGTTCTGCCTTCTGAAAAGAAGCTAGACCAACAGCCTTCAAAACTGATGATGTTAATAATATATCTAGTTTTGTAGTTATTAATGCTATAATTACTCATGGTGTGAATTATTTTCTTCTAGGTTGGTACAAGAAGAAGGGCTGATTGTGTATGAATGTTTTGAAATCAGTGCAGTGAGAGTATGTGCTGTGACAGAAGTTAGAAAAGTTTCTTGGTTGATCTGACATTCTTCAGTTAATACAATGCAGTGCTAGGTATGAACCATGTCATTCTTCTATTAAAAATGCAGTGCGCTGAACATCATTTTGTACCTTCTTAAATCATTGCAATATCTTGGCAGTGTTCGTACTGGATTCTGTGTAAAGCTGGAGATTTATCCATGCTGTATGAATACTTAAATAATAATAATGCTCCTTCTGGTACCTATTTGGTGTCTTGGTCTGAGAAGTTCCTTTGCTAAAGAAGACAAGTCCAAGGCTAATATTTCTTGGAAATATTAATGCATTTGTTCTTTTAGGCTATGCTTTTATTGTCTCTTGTCAATATGATGAAATGGAAATTTTCTTTTGTCTATTTTAGAGAAAAAAACTTGTGTAGAAGGCCTGTAGCTGACAAGTCTTGTGGATAATTAATGAAGGAACAGGTTTGTCTGATGTTCCACTCGAAGCCCACATGCCTGCAAGAGACAGGAGTTTGTAAGGATGAAAATTAGAGGACTTCTAATTCTCCAAAGTTTCTAAAGAAGTTGCAGATCTGAAAGCAAAGGTTTAACTGCAATAATACAAGTAGCAAAAGGAGCGAAATCAATAGGTGGACCGATATGAGAAGAATTTCTCTTAGCTTTCCAAGTTCAGCAACTTTAAATGAGTACTTTCACATCTCTGAATTGTAGGCCCTTTGTTGGATCTAGGTCTCGTGGCCCTTACTGCTGCAGGTCGATGGTACCCATCAGTTTCACGTAGTCCTGTAGATAAGGATATTCCATTTAATGTGCCTAATGTTGGACTCGGGCACCTGAAAAACCTCGGCCTGTAGCTCTAGCAGTGGAAAAGGCACTGTACATGAGCAAGTAGCGAGAGCAGTGTTTTTGTGAGCAGTGGCTCAGGAAAGCAAAGGCATGCTCTCCTTTCTCAGCCGGTGGCCTCGCGATCCAGCTGGGGATCAGGCGGTGTGCCTGCAGAACCCACGTGCCCCTGACCTTGCCGGTGTCTGATGGCACGTCGGGTTACCTCAGTCAGTAGCCCTTCCCATTACGTGGCCTTGTAAGGGGAGGGAGAGTGGTCTCAGGAGACTGTTAGTGGTATAAGGTTTTCCATCTCATGGTCTGTCTTTCAAATCTTAACACCTGTTTCGGTGATTGAAAAGTTGTCGACATTGTGGTAATCGTGTGTACTGCCTGCTCGTGTCCTGCCTGAGCCAGCAAAGTAGAAGCTGGCATTGTACCAATTCACTAGAGAACAGCAGAACCTCACACTTTTTTTTCCCTCAAAGAAAAATGCAACCCAGTAATCTCCTTTCTTATGCTTTTGAAAACATGGGGCTGTTTCTATAGTAAAATTTTGTGCATTAAAAACAGTATATTGCTTTAAAATATGGTTCTTCAAATCTCTTAGAAGGTATTCAACACTGCAGCCTTACTTTATCTCTCATCAGATTATATTAGATTTTCTGGCATCTGTTGCCTAAGCGTTCAGAGTAATGAATCCCTTTCATCTTGTGACGGACGCACAGCGTGCACACGCATGCTGCCACTGCGCCCTGCATGGCAAGCGGGGAATAAGAAAGTCACTTTAGGATGCGGAGTTTTCCAGAAGGAGGTGTGCACTTCTGTTGAAAATATTCCACTGAGGTGGAAATATTCTCCCAGCCCCGCAACAAGGTAGCTCATTAAAATCCAGTGTATGCCATAGGAAGTATCTGGCTTAGTAAATTACTGAAATCAAAGGTTGATGCATATAAAAAAATCTCAGTTGTCTTATTTGCACCTGTTTTAACTTTTCCAGTCTGAAAGGGACCTTTTGTTCAATGTTTAAGCTGACTATAATAGAGATGTATTGTAGGAATGAACCATTTTGACTCATCTTCATACCTGTCTTCCTTTTTGTTTTAACATGCTTTTCCCTCCCTGCTAGTTTGCTAAAAATGAGAAAATATCTTTCTCATTTTCCCATTTTAGTGATAGGGATTCTTCTTAATACTCCTCCTACAAACGATTTAGTAAAGATAGTCACCTCAGTATAGAGAAGTAAAATCTTCCCATAACTTCATTGAATAAAGGTCAGGCTTTGGTGCTGATGTTAATGGAAAAGAGAAAGGAATTGTAAAATCCCTTCTAGTATTTGTGGCTAGTCTCCAAAAGGAAAGGTTTAAACTACATATACTTGTTATTTCCAGGTATTTGAAAGTGCTGCTTTCCTTCATTTGTCTGCCTCCAGTTCTGTTCTTTTTCTGTTTATTTATCTGCAGTTGAGCATCCACCAAAACAGAGTTTTTGTGGCTGGTGTTGAGGGTGGGATGGCCTTCCCCTTACCAAAGCTGCGGTGGCATGAAAGCCCCAGGACAAGGGGGTTACCAAAGGAAATAAAGTAACTCTCTGAGACAAAATGGCACCCACCAAAAATAACATTTCTTGATTCAGAGAAATTAGGCCACGTCAGACTGTCTGTGTGGCACGTGGTTAGAGATGACAGCGCGGAAGATGAGAGCAGGGACTCTCTGCATTGTACTTGTGTGCCAGTTCTTAAATCCACAGAGGAGGCAAACAGTAACGCTGCTGCAGTCCGTCTGCTGCGCCAGTGCATCCCGGCAAGCCTTAAATAGGACATTTCGCACTAGGAGCAGAGCTGTGTCAATCACGGCTTGTCGACTGCTAAACTTCCGTGAGCTTTCAGACTCCTGCGATTTCAGTAGTGTGTATCTTGGCAAAAGGACACGCATTATCTCAAATGCTATCTGTAATAGCTTACAGACCTTTTTATGGTGTGCCCTGTTTTTTTATCTGTCAAAGGAAGTTAAAGGAACAATATTTTTTAAGTGATAACCGAAATAATTTGAATTCCAGTAGGCACAGCAGAGCAGTCTTTCAAAGAGCGTTACGTTCAGAGATGTTCAAGGTTTGGTCTGAAGTCAGCAGGAGTTGATGGTAAGATTCAGATGTCAGTGGGCTACAGAAGAGGCGCTGGGACAAGGGCAGCAGCTGAAAAAGTGGCTTAAATCTGCTTTCCAGCTCCCCCGGATTTGGAACTCCCCCTCCCCAAGTCTTCCTGCGACCCCACGTGTTAATTGGAACATTGGCAGGCTTAATGAAGGAAGTTAACGTTAGAGACTCGGGAAAGCCTGTGTATTTAAAGCTCCCTCTAATTGTGCTTGCTCCTGCATTTGAGAACGTGGTGCTGCTGCAGAGCAGCAGGTGGTCGTGCACTTTTGCCTCATCTGTTCTGTTCCAGCACAGTGCTTTAGCTGTAATCCTGGAAATAATCGGCATTTAGTAGGCGGTGGTCTAATGTGGAAGTGTAAGGACAGTGCCTACACCATGTCGGTCTCTTCCCCCTTTCATTAACAATCAGATTCGCACTGGCTGGAAAATTTGTGAGTTGTGAGAGTCTTAGCTTGTGGATTTGAACTTGAATTGTAAACCTTCCAAATAAGAGACCAAATTAATGGAATTTAGTAAAGTACAAAATATTTTTGTTTTAACCTAAACAACTTCTTTCTTTCCTTAGAATCCATTTCCCTCTGTAGTTCATTGGGGGAAAAGGTGCTTATTTTTAGGTGTGACACAAGTATTTCTTCTTTTTTTCTTCTTGGTTGGCCATGCAGCTGAAAAAATATTCTTTTAGTTATAGCAAAACTTGTGCAGCCAGCCCTTCCTTGCATCAGTACTCACAAGGACAGCAGTGGAACAAATTCTGTGTTTGAGCATGTGTAAATCAGAAGCCAATCCTTGATGACTACATGATTATTCTAGCAGGAATTTAGTGTATATTAAAGTCTTAGCACATGGGACTATCAGTATCAATTAAATTGGTAGCTAAGGCAAGTGAATTTTATTTCAATTCCAAGACAATTTAAAAATACCAATTTTATTCAATGGCCAAGACCTGCCACTTGTGTTTTATTTTCAGTATGGGTTTATAGCGAATGTTAAAATGTCAGATGAACTGTTTAAATAGACCATCATGGTGACGTAAAATTTAGTGCTTGACGTCCTGATTATTTCATGATGATGATGCGTTGAGAAAAAGAGGGTAGGAGATAAGTAGAAAAACAGTGACACATTCAGTACTGAGCAATAAAGTATTATTGGCAATTATATTTTAATGAGAAAAATTATGAATTTCTAAGAATAATTTCTTGATGATCTTTAAGAAAAGATACTGGATGATTACAGGTGATTATTTTTATCGAACGGTAACTGCAAAGTATAAAATTATGGAAATACTGATACTGTTCTATCTGTTCACCAGCCTATGCAACTTGTTATACACCAAGTTCAATATTAGGAGGAGGGGAAAAGAAAAGAAGTAGGGTGTGTTTAAGACATTTTGGGCACTGCATGTTTAGTATGAAGAATATACGTAAGGAAAGCCTTTGTTCAATTACTAGTTTAAATTTAGAACCTAAGCTGGTAATCTAGCAGAACCATGAATACCGGGTTTAGAACTAATGGTTTGCTTAATTAATATTCTTGATCAACCTTTTTCTTAGAAGATTGTCTAATTTTAAGAAAAAAAAGAAGACAGATTACAAAGTCTCATTTCATTGCCAGTTTTCTTTTGCTGTGTCAATCATAGTCTACTGTTGGTTTAAAACAGAAAATGGTTTTGACGGTGTCAAGTGCCAGGGCTGGTGCTGAAGTTAAATCAAATTTTAATTCTTCACTCTGCTGAAAGTTAGCAAATCTGTTTGTTCACCAGCCATCATCAGCGTATGACCTTGAGCAAGCCAGCGGCACAGGGTAAATTTTTTGAAAAGTGGTCTCTAATTAGAATAATGTCTGTTCTCTGCTGTGTGCCTTGCAGGTACTTGAATCAGGATGCTGAAAAAACACATTTGTTGGGCCTTGCTTCTATGAGAAGGAAAGCCAAAATCTCATGAATAAAGAAACTCTGACATTGGTCACTCGCTTAAAAGAAAAGGACAAATATGATTTTCAGTAGGTGAATTTCCATTTATAGGTTACATCCCAGAGTTTCCATATAGCTGACAGAGTGGTAATGGCTTCAGCCAAACTGTGGGGCTGATGGGAGGCTCTCTCCTTAGGAACCAAGGCAGAGGGCTGTAGTATGTTTGTTGCCAAGTTTGATTAGTGTTTCGCTGTTTCTGGTTTTCTCTTTCCCCATCCAACATACCCTACAGCGGTGATCCTGCTCCCAGAGCAGCTCAGTGGCACACATGAGCTAAAGAGAGAGCTTGATTCCCAGTTTAACTGAAGAGGAAAGCAGTAATAATCACAAATAGCGCATTGGCCAGGTTAATTTTGAAGAAATACTCATGTGAATGAGACCTTGACCTGAACTTGCCACTGTTTGATTTCTTTGCAAGGAAAGCCAGAGCACCCCACAGTCTTGCCTGGTTTAAAAGATGCAATTTTAATGAACTGTGCAGGATTTAGCTCTGGGTACCTACTATATCTATCTATCAGATCTGCATAGAAATATTTTTTTCTTTCATCAAGTTAAAGCTTAAGAATTTTCCTAGAGTTGGAAGGAGAGCAGTGAGACGTGACATTGGTAACCTCAGGAATCTTTTGAGCTGCGCTGTGCCAGGCTGTTTCAGAGATGGGGAGTCTAGGAGTAGGTTACTCACTTTTTGCAGCGGAAGATGCAGGGCACAGTCCGGTCATCAGTCCTTAATGCAGTTAGCTAATCTGTATTTATTTACATCCTGTGCTGGATCAAGGCCAACATATCCTACTCTGTTAAATAAATTCCCCAAGCTTGCATTCTGTGGCAATACAATCCCTTCCCAGTAAGGACATGTGTTTGTTTTTTTACTGTCACTGGCCACTATAGCATCACCTCCCTGTTCTCTTAAGCACTTGATGTGAAAATACAGGCAAAAAGTACTGAAATAGGTAAGAGGCTTAGTCTGTTCTTCATGTACATTAACGTGTGTCTCTGTACACTCCATAAACAAAGAGATTTGCCAGCCACTTGTTAGAGCCTCTGCAGGCACAAAGCTAGAAGGCCGTTTATGCAAATTTTTCATGCTTTCTGAAAACTAAAGCATAAAAATGGCAAATCTGATGTGGCAAGAAAAACTTTAGCTCAATTAAACCAAGACCATACCCCAAACATTTTTAGTTCTTCCATGACTATTTAAAATTTTGAAAAGTAAGACTTGCGTGTGTTTTCTGCACGTCTCAGGGATGACTTGTGTCTCTAGTATTTAAAGCTTGTAACCAGTGTTCTCGCTGAACAACAAAAAGGGTTATCTTTTATTTATTTTTTAGTTTGTTTGTTTGTAGGTTTCTCAAATGCAGAAATTCATTTTAGTTTGTAATTTCTCAAATAATCTCACCTCATTGGTTTCCAACAAAGCCACCTAGATTGACACTTGAACAAATTGAAAGTTCAGTGTGGAATAAAGGCTAGTGACAAAACCTGGCTGCACTGCACGGAGGGATGAGATTAATGGTTAAAATTATTTAGCTGCAATGCTTTACCTCTGTGAAAAACAGAGCACGGTGTAATACCCATCTGAGCTTATTTTGCCCCTTTTCACCCCACCTCTAACTGCTTTTAGTTTGTTCTCTTTATACTTCCTCTGGCTGTAGTTTGCCCCTCTGATGGTTTATTTGGTGATGCTGTGCCTGCAGCCCGGGAGCGCCCAGCACTGGTGGTGTGTTTGGCTGGGCAGGCTGGGCTGGACGTGGTCTGCTGCCATCCCGTGCCTGCCACGCTTTTGGAGGGACGTCAGAAAAGGGAAACCCTCAGGGCTCACTGATGTGTGCAAGGTGTTGTCTTGGGAGGAATGGTGAGTGTTTATTGGGAATGTATAATTAACTGATGTAAAGAGACTCTCCTTACAGGTGGTCACTGAATAAAACCACTGCTCCTTTTGTCTAGGGTCCTCTATTTACCTGTGGCGATGTTTTTAAGGCTTTAAAGTAGTTACACTTTGAACTATTAAAACATGCATTTATGAAAAAAACAGTCACAGAGCTATTGGGCATGTGTAGAGACGTGCCCACAAATCTGTTGACATGGATTCTTCATAACTGCTGTTGTACTTAAATCCTGAGACCGATCTAGTGATTCTGGGTCCCCCCTCCTGCCTTTGGGCACCCAGCAGCTGTCCCTCGCAGGTGCATTCTCTGCTGATCTCTCAGCTGCCGTTACTGCCCATTGCATCGCCGTCACAACTCCCATACGTGTGCTCATTGGGGTCGTTGCCTGGACCTGCTCTCTGGTGGGGCTCCTGATTTTTATGCATTTGGAAGTAGCTATTTCTGAACAACCTTCTGAAGAAGTCTTACAGAGTTAAATGTGGCTGAAAAAAATCTATAGCAGACTATTGTAAGGACATAATAGAATATGGCACAAAAGAAAGACCTTCCTCCAGGGCTTTCTAACCTAATTATGTAGCAAATATGTAACTGTATGAGAGACTGTTGTTGAGCTTTTAAAATTTTTATAGAAAAGTTAATATTTTCTGTTCCATTAACAGCAGATCAGGGTTTCTGTGTGGTTGCCAGTTCTCTTGACAGGTTTATTAACTTCCTTGCTACCGTAGTTATGGCTTAGAAATATACTTTATTTTTTTCCTCTTTAGTGTGATTGTTGTTGTTGTGGAGTTTTTTGTTTGTTTTTGGTTTGTTTTTTTTTAACCAGCTTTACTTATTTATTTACAAGTGTAATGTCTTAGAATCCTGATCAGGGCCAGCACCCTGTTGCACTAAGTGCTGTACATTAAAGGAATGATATGTAATGTAAATAAACATGCTTGAGGCATTGATAAAACTGAAACTTTCTTTTTTCAGGCTCAGTCTGTTTCTGCAGTCTGTCTAGCGAGGAAACATTAGATCTGATTTGTCAAGGTAGTTACAGACAAGCTTAATTCTAAGTAGGTGAAAAATACCGCTGATTTCCCTCGGCTACTCATTTGTTAGAGATAGGCAAGTGCTAATATACAATTATAAATTGACTTTATAATGTACAAATCATGCAGATGCTGTTTTTGCAGGTAAATTTAAAGGCTATCATACACTTATGATAAATAATCTGGAAAAATTCCTACTTAATCGCATGAGTTATCCATGCCTCTCTAGACACGTTACCAGCAAAATCCCCACTTACCCAGTGATGCCAGCAGCATGGTTTGGGATTTTCAGTGTACCATTAAGGAGGTTTCGAGGACGGGTATACTGTCAGGGTGAAAGCTGACCAGCGATGGGCAAAATGATTAGTTGTTAAGGGAGAAAACCCCCCCAATCTGAAATTAAAGACTTGTTATAGTAGCTAGTACAGAAATGTTCATAGCATTATTTAGAATCGTAGAATCATAGAATTGTTTAGGTTGGAAAAGACCTTTCAAGATTGAGTCCAGCTGTTAACCCAGTGCTGCCAAGCCCACCATTAAGCCATGTCCCTAAGTGCCACGTCTACACATCCTTTAAATACCCCCAGGGATGGTGACCCCACTGCCTCTCTGGGCAGCCTGTGCCAGTGCTTGATCACCCTTTTGGTGAAGAAATTATTCCTAATACCCAATCTAAACCTCCTCTGGTGCAACTAGAGGCCGTTTCACAGGGCTGTTGTGCCCCACGGGCAGGACCCAGCACTGAGCCTGGTTGAACCTCACACAAGTGGCCTCGGCCCATCGGCCCGGCCTGCCCCGCGGGGCGGGGGGGGGGGGGGGGGGGGGGGGGGGGGGGGGGGGGGGGGGGGGGGG
>JAVJGI010000050.1:21501584-21550853 GCA_035590275.1 Ibycter americanus | reverse complement strand
CCCGCTGCGTTCCAGCCAAGGCTCGGTTCAGCCAGGCCGGTCTTCCCTGCCAGCCCGTCTTCCGGCACATGGGGATGGACTGCTCCTGCGCCTTGAAGATGTTCTTCCTGAAGAATGCCCAGCCTTCCTGAGCTCCTTTGCCCTTCAGGACTCCTATTTGAGGAGGTAAAAACAGTTTCAGTGCTCTTAAAATAAGAAGAAAGCAGGAGCTGTATGCCAGGCTTTCTGGCTTCCAGAAAGCTTGCAGATCGTTTGCAAGCAAGTGCAAACTACATTTTGCGGAATGGGAACAGAGGCCTTGCAGTGGGCAGGAGATAAAAGGGATAAATGCCAAGAAACAGTTTTCTGCTGCATCCTCCCCTGCAAGCATCTCTGAGATAATCAGCACTGTAAGAAACGTATCATCTGCCTGCACTGGAAAGGGGAGTGGAGTGTGTTCAGGGGAATGATAACAAAAAATTAGTTCCCGTTACCAAGGGAATGACGACAAAACTCTCTGAGATCATTTCCCTCCTGGTAGTTACTCCAAAAGCTGTAGATTCTAGGTTTGTTATGCAGGCCCACAAGCTATGAAAGATTTCAGCCTGCTGTACCAGCTCTGCGGATTGGAGAGCTACTCCCCTCACCTTGTGCCCGTACGTGCAC
The DNA here is from genome assembly GCA_035590275.1 of Ibycter americanus. Taxonomy (NCBI): domain Eukaryota; kingdom Metazoa; phylum Chordata; class Aves; order Falconiformes; family Falconidae; genus Ibycter; species Ibycter americanus. The sequence goes on along the minus strand of JAVJGI010000050.1, from coordinate 21,550,208 downwards.
GGAAGCATACACATACGTGTGTGCTCACTTGTACCTTTATGCATACACAGAAAATAGAAATCAGTGGAATTCTACAGCTGCATCCAAAGTTAATTAACATGAAATTAATGAATCTCCCTTCCTTCAAGGAGGAGCTTGCAAAATGTTACATCCGTAACAGTAAGGAAGGGCAGTTCCCTGCCTGTCTTGTGTCTCTTTCTAGACCTGTGGACAAAGCAACGTTAGGTTTGGCTGGAGCCAAACGCCCTTGGTCTGTACTCATCCTGTGGACTGGAACGGTAGCCAGAGCTGTTTGAAATATCTGGAGGGCCCGTTATGGCAGGTACTTACAGACCTTGTTGTCATCTGCTGTGAAGAGCTGAGACCAGCTCTCTGTAGCTGCTCGATGACCTGAAAGTAATGTCGGAGTTTGGGCAGGCTTTCTTTGCCTGAGTTTGTTTTACCATGTATTTTTGGATGAAAAGATAAGCCATAGAAGATGCAGAGGTTAAAAAGAACCTAGCAGCAGCTGGATTTAACATCTGTGGTCTGAAAATAAAGTATGTTTGGATTGAAAGAACATTGTGCTGAAGTTTTTACAAAACTAAGAGAAATTATTAGTTTAGCTATCTTTTTCCATAGCACTGACATGCTAAGAGTGCAGCGTACTGGGCATACATTCCCTTTCATACCAACCTGTGTCATGTTAATCCTCTCATCAGTGCAATTAGTAGTCGTGGCCAGAATGTATGATGGTGCTGCAGCATTTTTCTTCCAGCTGTCCTGAAGAGGTGATTAACTCACACACTTGCTATGCTTAAATGAAATGGGGCATGCAGAAAGAATGGAAAGATGCCTTATTAATTGCTGTGACCGTAACATAAATGCTTCACTGAGAAATAATTATCCTGATATTTAGAATAAGGTATTCAAAATGTCCAGGTAACCCAAAACGCTGGGTGGACTTCTGCTTTCACATCAGTAAGTAAACTCAGGATGACCATGTACTAGTCATAGCTCTATTGGTCACTGTAAATAACAGTCAATGAAACTGAAAACTGATGCTCCCAAATGTAAATGCTCAGAGCAGCCATGAGAAAAACACGTCAACAAGCTTAGGGTAGCTGTTCCCAGTGGAATCTCAGAAATTCTTGGAAACGTGAGTCTTAATGAATAGTAGTGACTGATACTATAGAATTTTCAACACGTATTACTTTATACATTGCATAATGATATGATATTAATTTAAATCTGTTTCGGCAAGCTATGGTTGGTTCCCTGTATCATATTGTAACAAGGACAAAGAAGTTACTCAGGATGGTAAGGGATGTGGTCTTGTGCAGACTATATATAAATCTGATTTTCTTTAGCATCCAGTTCTGAAATGAATGATTATGTTGTATACTATATTTGTATTTTTCTGTAGTGCAATTTACTAATCTAAAAATTTGGCAAAGGTATGGATATTAAAAATAGTTATCACTCAGGCCAAGCCATATCTCTAAAGCTGCTGCTTATCTTAAATCTGCAATGTCTGCTTTGCCAGACGAGTGCTGTGTGATGTGCTGCAGCTTACTGTGACCATCCGATGCAGAACAGGGGCACCGGAATGGAGACCCTGGCTCTGTGACCTTCACTTATAAGAAGCACTCTGTGCTTTTTTTACCTGGTGTCTGCACAAGAGCTGCTCCAGATATTCAGGAGCGAGGGTGGTTTTTCTTTTCTCCTTTCTTTCATTTTAGCTTCTCTAAGAACCTTTGTTCTCCTTGTAGCAGGAATAGAAAGAAGAGACTCCTGCCTGAAGACGAGCAGGGTGGTGGGCAGTCACAGCAGTTCGGCTAGCCGGAGTGCTTGCTTTCTGCTTCCTAACACTTTGAAGCGGGACTGCAGCTGTGTTAGCAGAGGGACTGTTTATGTATGCAAATACTGCTCAAGTTAGTAATGATTTCTGGGATCAGTAACCACTGGAGTCAGTAGTAACTAATTCTTTCTTTCTGAGAAAGATGTATAGTCTTTTGTTAGCGGTATTATGTGATTGGAGCATGGAAATTCATCTTTTGACAAGCATGGCAGCGCTTGTAAATGTTGCTTGTGTGAGTGTTTGTACATGTATTTGTTTTGCATTATTATTACGTAGGCTTTTTCAACAGCTTTTAGTGAATTACTCAGTTCTGGCAGCAATAGTCATATTTATTTGGCATATTTATCTTAAAAAAAATTATCCTGCTGTATCCTTCTGGTTTTTGTGTTGTCATCTCTCTTTCAGTGTTCTTGTATTTCTGTCTGCCTTTTAAAAACATTGAGGTATGAACTTCATTCTCTAAATTTAGAGACCACTAGCGCAAAAGGGTTGTTTTGTTTTTTTTTTTCCCTGAACTCAGGATAGAGTAATAGTAGTGAAATGATTTATGTGCCCTTCTCCTAAACTGTTTACAGGTGTTAATCGGTACCGTATTGCTTGTTAATCCGGCTGCTGGCAAGCCGAGAGATTGTGTGGCAGGGATGAAGTCAGTCGCTTGTGCTTCCTCCCTTGCCTTGCTGCTAACTCTTCTGTTTCCCTCTCTAAACAAAAGGAGATGATTTCAAAGTGATTGATCATGTCCTCTTTTCTTTCATTAACTCCTAACTGCCCTAGAAAGTACGCTTGCTGCTGTAACACCTGACCACAGATGGTCAGATGGAATAAAATAGATAGGGAGAGCAAGAGTCCATCAAACCAATTTATACAATGGATTGTAGAGCAGAACAAATTGGATGCTTCAAGAAGTAATACTGGGCAATCAGAGAGTTGTGGTTTTGGTTATTTAGTAATTTATAAGCCAGTGACCTTAACTCTTGTTTCGAGGATGCTGAATTGTTATCAAGGATGTATCTGAAGCTCCTGGACACTGTCATCGGGATTCCCATAAAATACATTCATTTATCTGCAAAACCTAAAGTGTGCTTATATTGATTGCTTGTTCTCTAATCAAGAAGTTTACGCCAATTCATCTGTTATGTGTGCAGCATTGCTTATTTGTCATCCTCCTGAGCAGGATTTGCATTACACTTCTGGGTGTCTACATGTACTGTTTGCAGGTAAGGTGAGACTGAAACAGTGGGGTTCATCAGTCTGGGGAACACTCTCATCTCCCGACAGTAATCCCTTCTCTATAAGCAACAAAAAGAAATGCTCCTCTGCAGATAACAGGTCAGTAGCAACGCGGGCACCTCCAGCTGTGGGCTGAAAGGGGCTAGCTGTCCCCGTGCAGCGTGGAGGGAACATAGAGGAACCAGTCCATCACTTGTGCACCTAAAAATGCTTCCCCTAAAGTTCCTAATTGGCAAAGTGATCTTTCATTAGATCTGCATAGACATGTTGTCTTGTTCTTCTGGAAACCCAAAAGGCCAGTTGCATTTCACAGGGATGTATCAGGAGCAGGCTGAACTCCTCGATCATTTGTCTTTGTCTAAATACATTTTAAGCTCTTAAAACTGCAGAATTCTTTGAAAGAAAATTTCCAGGCTAGAATCTGATTTTGGATCATATAGAAAGAAAAACTTACAGAAGTATTGTTTCTTTCCAACCAAATCATATTTATTGTAGTGTCAAAGTAGTTGGGGAGAGTTTAGCTCTGGCAAACTTGAGTGTCTGCTTGCTTTCAGCTGGATAATTAATCTCTTTCTGCTCCTTCACCTTCACAACGGAAACTTTCCTGTCTACTCTGGAAATATCTTTCTAGGGAGCCAAATTACAAGGCAAAGCGGACCACTTTTGATGTGTTTAAGGAACACTTTCCTTCAGGCTCTCCATGGAGAGCCCTCTAGGGCCCTGCGTGTGCCATCCTGCCATCTGAACCTTGTTAACGATTCCACCAGCCTTTCTGATCAATAAGCACATTCTTTATGTGCCTCGTTATCTCCCTCCGGGATGTAATGGAGATTGGGAAGGGGGAGGGGTGTTAGATAAGCCTTCCCAGAGTGTTACTAGAAAGATGAGGATAAGTTTACTCATAAAATGAGTGATTTCATTTTCTCACAATTACTCAAAATTCATGCTAAAAAAAATGGTCTGTGCCTTTAGAATGATTTTAATGATAACACACAGCCTAATCAAGACCATCAATAATTAAGATTTTTGCATAAAGGCAAGATATTTAAACTGGTTTAATTAAACAATTAAACTGGAAGATTGCTAGCAACGGTCCTGGCAGAAGTCACGCCGTGCCTGCCTAGGCTGTGGAGAGCTTCCTGAGCTATTCATGGGTGCCCAGGGGCCACGTTGTGGGATCAGGAGCCCCGTCTGCCTCTTTCAGGGCACTGGCAAAACTGCAAAGAGCATAAAAGCTTCCCTTCAATTTTTTTTTTTTTTTTTTTCTCCCCCTCCTCTTGGTGTTGCGGAGCGGTTGAAAGCTGAGTGAATGTCTGAATGTGTCGGAGGGTGCATCCCTAAGCCTGGCGAGGCAGCTGGGCACAGAGGGCTGATTCATGGCAGCGCCAGCCCTGGCTCCAGTTTGTTCCCGTCCCTGTGCCGATATCAGGGAGGACAGAGGGACAGAGTATTTTCTGTGAGGTAGGAGGGGCTGGCTCAGGCTCCTGCCATTCTCCAGCTGCACCACGTAAAACTTGTTAACGCAGGAATATAGATTAGCCCCATGGCAGAAAAATGGGGGGGAATCCACATTTAAATCACTTACAGGCACATCTTGCACCTTTTTGCAGCTTCCCCCAATCTGTTTCTCCCAAAACTCTCCTGTCTCCATCCAAAGCGACGTGCCAGCTTTCCAGCTGGTCTTCCCCCTGTCCGTCCCCCCCCGCCGTGGGGGGAGGATGGGTGGCAGCGGGGCAGACATGTGGGCTGCCTGTCCAAAACTGGAGGGCTGGAAGGAGCTCACATCAGTCTTTTTGGATGTGACAGTAAGAAAAGACTTGAACTAAAATGCTGTGTTACTGAAAATAAAATATTTTCAGATGAAAGTAACTGAAGCAATACCCTCTTTCTTTGGCTTAACTTACGTTATGGAGTAGGTCTGTCTCACTGTTTTCTTCTGCTGTCTCCAGCTGTTTATGCTTTTGTTCATTATTTCCTGATCCTGCAAAAGCTTAAGCACATCGGCTACTGGGAGTAGTTTCTGCCTGCAGTCAGGCATGTGTGCTGGGCTTTCAGGGCTGGGGCTGTGGGCTTCCCCTGCCTGTCAGCAGGGCTGCTTGGGTTTGTACCTGCGTTAGCCATGCAGCTGGCTCATGCTTCCAGGTGCAGCTGCAGTGTCTACAATGAGAAAACCGTCTTTGCGGTACATTTTCTTATGCTGTCTGGCTGTTTATGCAGATTATTTAGGAAGGGATGCACTTGAACATCTAAATTGCGTGTTGCTTGTGCGCAGATTGGGGGATTTTTGTGAGTGTGACAAATTATGACCTTCACACTGAGTTGGGTCCTTGTGCACACAAATTTGGTGACATGGTGGTGTATCTAACTCTTAGGTTTAGAACATTATTGAAGTGCTAAATGAGAATCTATTTCCAGGAGCATTCTTTGTAATTGGAAATTGAGCCATGCTTTGGCGCAGGAGCAGACTAGGGCTAGCAGGAGGTCTTTTAACATCTTCTTTGAGTTGATTCTTTGTGATGAGCTTAATCCTTCTCCTGTTTGAATCTTCCTCACAGTTACCAACTAACTTGGCTTCTGCATGGTTAACTGAAGGCGTCTGTGGTGAAAGGTCACAAATACCCCTCTGAATACACACTTAGGGTGATGCTGTGCAGCTTCAGCACAGGTGGTTTTTCATTTTTTGTAGCTGCTTCACTACAGGGAATAGAAACACTTTCAGGTGTTTCCTGATGGGAAGCTCTTGGATTGCAATTGAATGACAAAGGGGAGTTGGTGGGAGCGCTGCAGTGAGCTCCAGGCACTGGGGGCTTAGGGGTGATCTCTGCAAATGAGTAAAGTCTGTGGGGCTGACGGTCCCCCCAGCACAGGCCTGGTACGGCTCTGTCCCTGCTCCAACCTGTCCTTCCAAATCCAACCGGTGACAAATGGAAAATGTTACAGATCATTTCTTGCTCCCCAGCATTTGTCATATTGCAGGAACATGTGGAAAAAATTGTCAAGGGATGTTTGTATTCTTCAGCTGCCTTGTCCTTGGCTGAAATCTGTGTCTTACCTGCTGCAAGTGTCTCTTGCTGCAAGTCAGTCTGCAGGTGACTTGCTTTTCTTAGCGTTTCTCAGTGAGGAGAAACTGCAGAAAGTGTTAAGATACAGGTCACTTGTGGCCTGTTGAAATGCTTTGGTATTTTTTTCTGCTACATTTCCAATTTTTTTTTTCCTTTCAGTCTGAAGAAATTGTTGACTTCAAATATCTTACAGTTTGGAGACTTTTTTTGGCTGGTTTTGGAAAGTTATCATAACTTGGTTCCTACTGATGCTATGGGATTCTCTCAGCTTCATGGGTCTAATAGGTGCTAAGGTACTTGACAGATTTCTCTTCTCCCACTTAGGTGAATTGAAATCCCATAAACAAATCAATGTCATTCAGGCCCTCACTTCAGGGAACTGTTTATTAATTCAAGCACACCCATTCAGGCAAAACCCTCAAGTAGAAAAAGGCAAAGCTCTTGCCTTGCCCAGCCACAGCCATATGTGCCTTTTTCTTTGCCTCCGCCTGTCCCAGGCACAGGACCCCACCGCTCCTGTCCGCTTGGTCTTCCCCAGTGCGGAGGCTTAGCTCCTGTTTCAGAAAATGTCTGATTCTTTCTTTAAGACCTGGTAACTTAACAAGGCTGCTTGGATGTACGCTTCAGATGTATACGCGTAAACCAAAGCTTGTTGCGCTCACGCCTGCCAGACTGGCTTTGCCAGCGGAAACTTTGATCCTTTTTGTTTAGGCTGTAGCTTACAGTACCTGTAGTGATTTTCTTTACTTTCACATCTCAGGCTCTCATCTTCACCATGAAGATGTTGTTCACTGTGTTTATAGAAAAGTTACAACATTGCATAAGATGTTTGAGATTGGTAACCGGTGAATTTGAGAGGGGGAAAGGTTCATACTCTTCTGTGTAGACATATGCGTGGTCATAATATCATTGTGGATGAGGTTGTTTTTGAACTCTGATGGCCATTATTGTCAGGGCTTATTGACAAATGTCCTTCTAAAAGTATTTCTAGAAGTTTTGTACTTGTATTTTTGTTTCTGTTTGGTTCTGACGGTTGGTAAACATTACAGAAGAAGATCCAGTAAAGAGACAGATGCTGACTTAGTGGGTACACAGTTTGAATGACAAACCAAGATCAACAGATCATTATTTTCCACAGCAAGCAGAGAAGAGCTGAGAGAAATGGCTGATTTTAGTGCCAACCTGTGCTGATAGTAGCTCTTGCCTTCCAGAATGCTGCGCAACAGGAGAAGCTCTGTTTTGCACTATTTTAAGGTTTGGCGCTGTTTGATTGCAATTACATTTTTTACATTCAGGCCACTATCAGTTTGCTCAAAGTACTGCCATTACAAAAAGGAGGCTGATAACCTCATCTGCTCTAATTCAAGTCAGACATAATAAGTTGTTGCGTGTTGTCAAAGATTTATTTTAATTTTCTGCATTTCTACCAACTTCTGGGCTTTATTCCCAGCTTCATGGAGTTGATGCTTACTGCAGGTCAAGTATGTGTAGGCAACATGGTCTTCTCACTCTCTTTTGCCATCTTTTATTGTTGAACTAGCCTAACTCTAGACTAAATCATTCTGTGCTTGTGGAGAGCAGCTTTGGGGACTTTTCCTAACATTCCAGTGGTTCAAGGGTGTGTCAGATATTGTCTGTTTACCATCTTGTTATATACGTGGATACAGTGGTAGTGAAGTTCAAAAATCTTTGTGATTGTTAAATGGATTAAATTACTAGCATGTGGAAATGCCACATAATATTTATTTTACACTTCTGTGTTCGACTTCTAGGGTTTGAATGGTGGTTGGCTAAAGGGAAGCACTTATTTTCTATTTCACATTAATCATATATTCATATGAGTGTTTTTCACATCTTTTAGTCTGATTTTCTCTTTGCCTTCGCAGAGCTGTGAAGCTGATGAAATGCACACGCTGCCTCAATTTTAAACCCAGTTTTTTACTTAATTCTTCCGGATAGAAACTGAAGAGTTTGCTCCAATTGCTGCTGCTGAGCAGCTGGTAAGGTGAAAGCTCTTTGGAAGCATAGTCACAACCTGCCAGTAACTCACAGCTCAAAGAGCTTGGTTCTGCCTGTAAATATTTGTACTTCAGGAACTGCTTTATTGCTCTCTTGGATAGCAAATGGCTTGCCTGTAAATTTTTTTACCCAGGAAGGGCTGTTTTACCTGACCGCACTGGTGTTCTGCTCGTAAATACTCCAGCCGCTTGGGATTGCTTAAGTTTGGGACATTCCAATAAAACAGACTGTACCATGGGACTTCATAAACTCAGTACGTTTTTCTGGAGCTGCTGCTCTTCTATACAGCTGCTGCTGACCTGGCCAGCATCTTTCCTCTCCTTGTCCTTGGAAGTTTTCTCTGTAAACAGCGTGACCATATAACAAAATGTTAGTATCTTCCATGTCACTGGAGCCAACCTGGGCTTCCAGAGCACTGGGAATGCACCGTCGTGCCTTCTCAAATAATATGAACAGAGCAATTGTACTGCCCAGATGATAATCGCTGAAGTCACTTAGGGTAAGCAAAAGGCTTGAGACTGGTGTGTTATCTAAAAGAAAATGTGCAGAGGCCTGGTTTTCAAAGATAGGTGATAAATTGTTTTGGCAGGTGAGGGATTTGGGCCTGCAGATTGCCATGTTGATCCATCAGATGATAATGTGATCAGTTAAATGGCAGCAGAAACCCACATGTTAGACGGTGAGGGCTGTCTCTGGCAAGCTGCTCCTGACACCTGTGGAACAAGGCATTTCTCGCGCAAGTGGCCGCGTGCTAGTGGAGGCTGCATCCGTGCGAATCCAACTGATGCTACAAAATGTCACAGGTTTTCCTCGATCTCTTCTTGCTTTTATTCTTTGTAAGTAAATGACGTGTAATTTACACATCCATAATATTTGGAAGTAACCAGTAGTTGCGTGAGCTAGTTAGGTGTGAATGTTTAGCATGGATCTCTCCTAAAGTGCATGAGCAGTCACTCACCCTCTGTCTTCTGACCTTGTGCTGTTGATCCTAGAAGATAATTTCTTCCAATAAATGGCTTTGAGGCAGAAATATGTGTTTATTGTGGTCTTGATACTGTGAGTGGCCAGGAGCATGCAAGGCGATGGCCAGCCAACATGATCTAATCATTGCAGTCACTTTCAAAAAGCTCAATTAAAACACAGGGAAATGAATGAAAAAAATAATTTATTGTTGTAGTTGAGATGACAGATAGTTGAAGATGTTTTGAAGAAGCCATAAATCTGCTGCTGATACTTGAACCTTTGAACGGGGTGGTTGGGTTACATCAATATAAATCAATAGCCATCTGAATAAACCATAAACATCAGAAGCCTCAGAACTGGGAGGTGAAACTTCTGAGCAGCTTGTGAACTGGGTGTGCTTATATCAAATCATCTCCAAAGTTAGCAACACGAGGTTACAGGCCAGCATGCTGTGCCTTGACTAGCAGATGCATCGTTCTCTTTCAGTATAAAAGAAAATTAAAATGCTGCTGCCCTTCCTCCTTCCCCAGGCTGGGCACTGAGCCTCCTCACTTTAATTCTAAATCTGCTCTTCTTCCCTGTGGTAGCATCTCTGAGCAGAACTGCATTTGCTGAAAGTAAGGAATAAACTAGTATGTTCTCAGTGTCTTAGGTATCATGATTTCAGGGAACAACAGGAGAAGGGTGTAAGGAGGCTATTTTCCTGATACTCTTGTGTGGTTGAGCCTGTTTGCGAACCTCCGCAGGGAATTTTCATGATAGATTGACAACCTGTGAAACCATGACGTTAGTACCAAATCATCCTTGTGACCTTCGTACATCTTTCTGACTACCGGCTGCTCAGATTTCAGCGTGGATATAGTGAGCAGTGTTTCTGTAGGTTGCTAGGGTTGAAAATTACTTTTTACAAGTAATCACAGTTCAAAAATTGTGTGAGGTTTTGAGAGCACAGAATTTTTTTAATAATGAGTATTTGTAAGACAATATAGTATTTCAAAAGAGAAGTTGTTTTGTCATACCTGAAATACTATAAAGATGATGAAGGAAACTGGCTGTGGCTTTCGGAAGATTTTTTTTATTTATTTTATTTAATATTGTACGTTTCAAGATCAGAAGGGAGTCCTAATGCAAAATGAAGACATGGCTTTGAAATGGTGTGGTAGGAAGGAGATGTTTTCTAGTCTTTTGATTACGGTACTGATCTGAATAGAAACACCCAAATCTATTTTGATGTGATGATTGGAAACAAAGCTAACACAGTTTCCAGGAATGTCAATCATACTCAAAAATTTATTTCCCTCTGTCATAAAATTGTACCACCCACTGAAATTAAAACCTTTTTTTTCCTTTGGTTTGCTGGTATGTCAAATAGAAGCACACATTTAGTTGAATTTCAAGCAATCTTTGTCTCTTTCAGTATTCAGTTTGAATTTCTTTAGTATTAAGATGCACTGACAGTTTCCCAGTAAATCCTCATTATAAATACGCAGGCTAAAGAGTCTCAGCATGCACAGCTAGAGTCGTTACTTGCGTAGCATATTTGTTTTCCATTTTTTTAACCTACTCTGATTCAAATGTAACTCTGTTCTTCTTGCTGTTTAACTTGATTTCAAACAGTTTAAACAATATAGCCGAAGGCGCCTGTTGTAACACGGAGTTGAAACCGTGTCTGGAATTTGTTAAAGAAGACCCAGCTCAGTGCCTGTCCTTTAAAGGCAAGAAGTAGAGTACTTTTTAAAAGTTTACACAAGTTTGCTGTAATCTCAGGTGAGGTAAAAGATGAGTGATTTTGAAGCAAGGTGGCAGCCCTGGCGAAGGGGTCACCTCTGGCGAGGTGATGTACCTCTTGGTCTTGCTCAGCCTTCAAGCCCCTGTGGCCCTTGGCAGCCACTGTAGCCCTGCTGCTGTGCGAGCTGTGGGTGGAGGCGTATTTACACACCACCGGATTCTGGTTAAAACCATGGATCAGAAATAATTGGGTCTATGAGATGGGCTTTTGTTGGGGACACGCAATTCCAGTGAAGAGATAGAGAACGGAGAGGGCTGGATCTCGTACTGTGTGCCAGAGAGAGGGTGGTGCTGAGAAGGGAGGCTGGTGGGAAAACAACACTGATGGCAAGACAAGGGCAGAGCTGCATTCTGCCTGCCATAGCATTGCTGAAGAGGTGAGGATAATCTTTAAAGTGTTTCCTGAGATTAGCAACTATGAAAAGAGTTTTTATAAGAAATGGCACCTCCTGCTATTCATTAGGAATGATGGAAGATGTGTGAGTGGCACCGTGTACAAATCCATCATAAGAAATGCTCTGTTTTTGCTCCCACCAAGCTGTATGCCTTCTACTTCAGTATTTTGCTTTATTAGATTTGTGCTGGTGGTGGACATGTAAAATGCATTTTCCTCATTCCCCAGCAAGAGATTTCTTTCCTTCAGTAGCTTGTGTTTTTCTTTTGCTTTTATTGAAGCTTCTCTTTATGTGTTTTGAATTTTTTTGTTCCTTAGCATGTTCTCCTCCCAGGACAAGGCATATGGCTGGTAGGGACTGGCCAGGTTACTCAATCCAAAGCTTCTTTCCCTTGAGGGTGGCAGAGCACCGGCACAGGCTGCCCAGAGAGGGGCTGGAGTCCCTGGAGACATTCCAAACCCAGCCGGACCCAGCGCTGTGCAGCCTGCCCTGGGAGAGCTGCCTTGGCACGGGCTGGGCCAGCTCCAGAGGTCCCTTCCAGCCCCAACCGTGCTGTGATTCTGTGATCTTCTTATAACCGGTGAGGGAAGAGAGAAATTAAATAAGTCATTCTCCAAGTTTTCCCCATCTTGTGCTGTGAGGGGAGATCCCTTTTTATATGTAGGAGGGTGAGCATCAGTATTTTCAGTGCTGAAGACTTGAGTAATAACAATAGAAAGCACCATTTTTTCTACTGATTAATTTCCTCATTTAGTGCTTATTAAAAAAAAAAAAAAAGTTCTTTTTCCAGACAGAATCAAACTATAAACATTATCTGTGCTTTTGCACAGGCCAGGTGGATGTCAAATACGATGGCAATGAAATAACAAAGTGCTTTAAAAGAAAAGAGTGCAGTTCCCAGTGAGACAGAGCACAGCGAGGAGGAGAAATTGATTGGAGAGCATCTAGAAAAATCTGGACATAAAAACATTTGAATGCAGAAATGATCCTAAAAAATTGCTTATCAGCTTGGTGAGGTCTGGTGTTTTGTTCAGACAAGTTGTGAGTTGGAGAAGGAAACTGGAACATTAGGGAGAAGTAAATGGGCGGTTCCTGTGACTGTCAGAATAACGATGGAACAGATGCCCAGATCCATCTCTGAAGTACTTGAATAGACCCTCTCCAGGTCCTGTCTTAGCTCGTAAAAAGGCTCGGAGGGGTTCTCTGCTCGGTGTTGGGCAAGGGTGGGATTTTTTTAAAGCCATGTGTAGACTTCCACTTTGTAATTCCTGATGAACCTTTACAGCTTTGAAATTTTTTGTCCCAAATCAGTAATAATGAAGAAAATAAATCTGATGCCATGAGCCAGATCCTGCATAGCTCCATGTCAGCATGGCTCTGTTGAATTCAAGGTCTGCAGGAGCTTTTGTGCTGCTCTGGGATGTAGAGGAACGTTGACAGCTTGCCTTAATCCTCCACAGTATTTGAAGGGTTAATTATTTTCAAAGTACAATGGTGTTTAATGTTTGCTGACATTTAATTGAAACAAAGCCTATGAAATGAAAAACAAGATAACAGGAGATTTCCTAAATCAGAATGTGCCTAGGTTGGGGAGAGCTTAATTTCTGTATTGGAAATTGCAGCTGTGACCCTAGAGCTGAGTTAAATGTTGCTTCTTATTTATATTAGAATTAATCAGTTTCTAATTATGTGGATTTTAAGTCACATAATTTTCAGGTGAAGGGTTTTTTGTTTTGGTTTGAGGTTTTTTGGGGAGTGTTTGGTTTTGGTTTGGATTTTTGAAAGAATAAGGAATTATGGGGAAATATTGCGTTATAATTTTTTCATGACTTGTTCTGCTTCCCTAATGTTACTTTAAAAATAGTTTCTATGCATTTGCAAATAAACACACTTTCTCCTGCAAGATGTTCCTATTACTGCTCAAATGTCTCAATATAAATTTTGATGTGTGGTGCACTCAAGTCAAAAAGCATCACAAATGGGTTTTTGTCCCAACAATTACCAAAGATTACTCAAAGAGCAAAGCATTATTTAATTTAATGTTTTAGAACCATTCAAGAGAAGGTGCATTTGTTGCTTTTGAAATCGTCTGATGCTGCCTTTGCCTCCAGCCAAAGAAAAAAGGATTTGGTTTTCCTCGCAGAAGGGTACTCTCATCAGCTGTTACCACTTTGTTGTTGACATAGTACCTTTGTATTACTCTTAGTTCAAGGATCATAAACTTCGTCAGGTTGATTACTCACCAGTTAATCTCAGATGGATTTCACTGTCTCATCTAGTTACTTGTATTTCTGTTGCACGCTGATGTATATCTCTTGTAGGACTTCCAGCAACCTTGGCACTGGCGATGTCAGCCCTTGATTCAGGGGAAGCGGTGCACAGCAGTTTTAAATGTCAAAACCAACACAGAGTTTTGCAGCCTGGGCTGTCCTCGTGTCTGTGGCTGTCCCACAGCCTGGGGGACTAGTGATGGCTCTGGGTGATGGCTCGTCTGAGTTGTTTCATGTTGCTCATACACATGTCACGGGGCAATAACATTCTGTGCTATCAGTCACTCACTTCTGATGTTACCAAAAAAAAGAAGGGGGGGGGGGGGTCAAACCAGTACCCTTTTATCCAAATTAATAGGCTCATGGAATTCCGAAGCATGTCACGTTGCCTCAGTGGAAAAATCAGGTAACAGCAGTAGAACTGCAAACATTTATTACTGCAAAGGATGAGAATATTTTAAATACAACTTCTGAACTAATAGGTGAACAGCTAGGATTAGAGTTCAGCAGAAATTAGCCTCATTTGCATGGTTCTCTGGTCATTACTGGTGCTTCATGCGAACTGCTCTCAGAAGTTCGCTACAATTGGAAATCAAGGAGAATCGTCCTTTCTGCTTTTTTTAATGAAAAATATGTTAACTTGTGTTTCCATCTTCATTTAGGTTCTGTTTCTGCTGGCTAGAGCAAATCTGTAGCTAAGCCAGTGGTCAATTTTTCTTTAGTTAATACCCTTAATTACACTGTAATTTCATCCTTGTCAGTCGGAAGCCTGTCATTAGAGTTCAATTCTCTTTAACAACCAGTATGTCGGGGTTTTTTTTCTTCACGTGTGACGTTTATGGAGCGTTTGGGGGTGGGGACACCACTTAAAAAACGTATCTCCTCTCCAGTATGGGTATTGAAGCATGGCTGTGCTGCAGTTGGTGAGCTAGGTACGGACGCGTCCCTCCTGTTCCAGACTTTGCTACATCCAGCTGTGCGTTGCAGCTGAGGGTAGGTGGGAATATTATACAATCATTATTTTCCTTAGAACAAAACTCCTGTGACTGTGTTAAATTACAGCGTTCTGTAGTTGGTTGCCTGCCAGTCTCGTCTGCCAGCAAAATGTTTGGATCAAGTGATTCCATCATCGAGCTTGGGTTCGGCACCTTGCTGTGTCCCAGCTGCGCTCCCTGCGCTCCCCTCGGACCTGCCTGCACCCCCCCGTGCTGAAGCCATTCGGCCGGGTGGGCTGGGAGAGGAACAGGGCCAGGCTCAACGTGGGACGGCTGGTAGAAATGGGCTGCTCCAGCTCTGGGTTTGAGAGCAGGCGGTTGTGCTCCGTGTGGGTCCGTGTTCCCAGCCGCAGCGGTGGGCGCTGCGGGGTCGGCAGGGTGTCCGTGCCAGCCCCACCGGGAGCCCTGCGCGTTCCCCAGGCTGCTTCCCACCCAGATGTCACCTGGAGTCGGATCCTGAGCCTGATGGGCTGCACTGGCTAAATGTGCTCGGGGAAGGCTTGTGAGCTGAGAGGGCTCAGCTTTTGAATCATTTAAAGGCAGCTTATCTGTTTAGAGACCGCTCATACTAGGTTCAGGCTTGCTTGTCTCCTCGCTACAGTAAGATCTGGGTGGCTTGATGAATTATTCATGGCACACTGTGTAGGGTCTTGATTTTCTTTTGAAAGGTTATCAATACAAATGGTGCTGCCAGTTGATACTGCTTAGCTTAGGAGCTGTGATGAGGCAAGAGCGTAAAATACATCTAGAAATTACAAAATTACATTTTCACACACTATTGTCATAAAAATATATTCAGAATTAGGTTAAAAAAGAGAAAGGTGAGATAGCAGTATACTACATAGCAACACAGAATTCAGAAAGAATTCCTGGAATTATATTATGCGGGTGTGTCACCACTGTGAGCAGCTGTGTTTCAGCAATACATTTATTCCTCTTGCTGAAGACATCGTGCTCTTAGTAAAAACCAAATAAAGCAAAAAATGCCTTATGACTTTTCCCCCCAGATACCTCATGCTGTGTGCGCTCCCTTCCTAACCGTTTGGAATGTGATTTGATATTCAGTGAAAGCTGAAGGGTTTAAGGATGCTGCTCGGTTTGGCTGGCAGGAGATGTTTAAGCTCGATAGCTGGTGTTAAGCCCTGGCAGTGGAGGCAATGTGGTGACCATCAGTTGTTCAGTTGTGCGTGAAGGGCTTCCACTGGAGAGAGCTGGGTGCGTAAATGTGCTTCAAAGGCAGGGAGCCTAGTGAGAAATCAGCCTGCTTAGTATGTCTTCTCCTGCATGTCAGGCTAATAGAATAAGAAAAGGTGACAGAAAAATAATTGCATTCTCTTTACTAATGAAAGAGCGCTTCAAGTCACCGATAGTTTTACCGGCTTAATTACTTTGCAATGGCAATACTCAATGCCTTTGATTCGAGTTTTGTAATAGCGGTTACATGGACTTATTAGTTCCTGGGTGAACCAGGCAATTTTTTATGCAATTATGTTTGAAATGTATTTAAGCGCAGAAGGAAAAGAACAGAAAAAGAGGGAGGTGAAGTAATTAGTGAGTGGGGTGAGTGTGCTGCGGGGGAGGTCCCAAAGGCGGCCAGAGCTGGGTTTGCAGTTCCTGCTGGTTCCTCTCGTGGTTTCAGTCCCACGGTGGCTTCAGCACCTGGAGGTCTTCTGAAAATATATCCATTTATTTAGCATTAAATTTTGTGTAGAAATAAAATCCCACTTGAGTGAATGGAAGAAAATGAAAGAAAGAAAGTAATTTAACAACACTTTTAACTTTGGTTTCAAACCCCTTTTATATAGTTTGTAAAAGGTGGTCATGGAACACCTGTTCTTTTTTCTTGGCTGAATTCTTGGCATTCAAAGCTAAAAAACCAAGGTGTATATTCAGCTTAACAAATAGTTTTGCCTTTGCTAGTTTTACAGCTGCATGTACAAAAATGAAATTTCAATGAAGAACAACAGTTTTAGAAGGCTGGATAGTCTCGGTGGTCAGCAGCTCGTTCCAGTGGGCTCAGGGCTGCTGTCCCTGCTTGTCCTTTGGACGTTGTCTCTGCCGCTGGAGAAGTGTCACGAGGATGATGCCTTCT
Organism: Ibycter americanus; assembly: GCA_035590275.1. Taxonomy (NCBI): domain Eukaryota; kingdom Metazoa; phylum Chordata; class Aves; order Falconiformes; family Falconidae; genus Ibycter; species Ibycter americanus. Next base: position 21,533,554 of record JAVJGI010000050.1, on the reverse strand, counting down.
GTCCTCGTGGGGCTACAGACAGTCACAGTGGAGAAGCCTGCTCCTGGCACGGGGGGGCTCGTTGTCCTCCTGCGCTGGGGTGGCCTTGTGCCCATCAGCTTGTGTGGATTCCACCGCAGTGCAGCCTGACAGCCGTGTCGCACAGCCCGTCACCCGCGCCGCCCGGCTCCGGAGGGGGACAGCCCTTGTCGGGAGACATTTCACTTCTCTGGCAGCTTACCGCTGTGGAAGGAGCATCTGTCAGGCTCCACGTTAACGTGGTTTAATAACATTCCTTCGAGTTTGGCTTGATACCACTTGTAATATGAAAGGCGTTTCACACATTTGAAGCCATATAAATCTGTGTGCGTGTACATAACACATCTCAAGCTATCAGGTAGGTGATAATGGATGCTCTGCATTCAGGGCTGCAGAGCATTAGCTGACATCTTCTTTTAAACTTGATAGTAAAGTGAATTTGGATTAACCACTAATTCTGAAGTGACTGAAATATTTGCTTTCTGGTGACAGCACTTTTCTTCTTCTCGGAGTGAAACATTTACTCCAAGCAATAAGATGCCATGACAGCACAAGAAGGAAGGTGCAAGAATCTGAGCAATAACGTAGCAGTAATGTTTTCTTCATGACTGGTTTTTATTGTTGTAGCTATTATGGCATATTACTAGCCAGGTACATTATCTAGCTTGCATTTATTATGTATGTGTATATGGCTGTGTGTAGGTTAGTACAGTATTTGGTCTGTGTAAATGTTTTTCTGTGTTCGGCTATTTGCAAGCATGAAAAATTTTTAGATCTAGCAGTAAATAAAATGTATAACCCAGGGAGAAGTACACGTGATACAATGCAAATACTGAGGCCAGCAAATGTTTGTATCTATAGGGCATCTAGGATCTGTAGGGTGGATGAAGATTGATGAATAAGTGAACCATCTCACACTTTTGCATGCAAAATGAACAGAATATCCTAAGACACTCTTCGAAAGGTGACAAAAGCTTTGTGTGGTATGGAGGAAAGTTAATGTTTTCTTGTTGCTGGATTTATCCTGGAGTGGTTTGCGTTGTTTGGAGGGGTAACAGCCATGCTGCGTCGTACATAAACATGTGAAATCACAATTCATTATCATGTTACATTTACAAAGCCTGTGAAAAAAGGCCATATTCAAAATTCTAGAGTAGTACTTGTTTGTTGAGTTAGGCGCTACATTTTTCCCTGATCATTTCAAGGGCTCTGGTCAGTAGAAAATTTATCAACGTTTTGGAATAACGTATTGGTATAGGCAAAGTAGTCATAAATAGTTGTTGGAACAGGAATTATATCAACACTAGACTTTTGAATAATTTTAAAAATCAAATACATCTCTTCTGACAATATGAAAAGACCGCTGCTTTTCAGATGAGTTACTTGTTGACCCAAAATCTTAGTGTACTCATTGACCCAAAATCTTTAGTGTACTCGTTGACCCAAAATCTTAGTGTAGCATAGAATTCTGATTTTAAATATAAATTGTTGGGGGTTTTTTCCCCCCTTTAGAGCTGCAAGAATGCATGGTGCAGAGCCACTAGACCTGTACAGTTACCTCCCACAGGGTAAGTCTGCCTGTCCGCCAAGAACTGAAATGGTTTGCCTTGTCGTGAGAGTGTGTAGTGGCTCTGCCAGCTGAGGGTGCCCAGATGGAGTTTCTCGGTGCCATGGGGAATGCCTGTGTCTGTCCTGCACATCAGAAAAAGCAGCTGGGATGATCTGTGCCAGGGTAAAGCCCGGTACCTTTTTATTATTATGAGATCACGAATTGTGTAGTGTGTCTTACTAACCTACACCTTTCTGTCTTGTCTGGCTTGCAAGTACATATTCACTCTGAAAGTGTTTTCCCATAAAGTGGGAAGGCTTTTGTTCAGCTGCGTTTTGTTAAACTGTTTATAGATTCCAAGTACAACTGTGGTCTGTGCATTTTTAGTTGTTTATTGTTTCTTTCTGTGAGTCTCAAGGCCTATTTGAGAGATCCGTGGTGTGGGGTGGTATCATGCCAATGATGAAATGCTGGGTTCAAAATGAAAGGCAGTCATTCCAAAACATTTTTATTTTTAGATCTTCCTTTTCTTAGTCTTGGATGCTGTTTCCCTCTGCCCTCCTTCAGCGTGATTGCTTGCCAAGCCATGTGAGGCAACTTAAAACTGACATCCAACCACAGCTTGAAATGTGCCTTGAAATCTGTTTTAATTAGATATGAGCCATAATAATTTAATTACAGATCCACCCACTAAATTGTCTGTTTTGAATTGTAGCAGCCACATTGTGTACAGAAACAAAAATGTTTGGAGTAGATACCTCCCTGATTTCTATCAAGGGCATTCAAGCTCAGAATAAAGTACCAGAGTACTGTGACTGTTTAACCTGTAGCTTGCTAATTACCCATATTACTTGTAAAATCTGCTATATTTATCTAAATGTAAGTCAGCTGTGCCTCAACTGCTCGGTTCTGGGGGATGAGATGCCTGGTGCATCTTGCACTGAGGAAGCACCTTGAGCACAGGATCATGCCTGTACTGCTGGTAAGGATTGTACAGCCAGCAGTAGACTACTGGAGCTTGAGAAATGTCTCATTGCTTTGTGGACAGACCTTTCAAATAATTATTACCCCTAAATTTGCATTAATTACACATCACACATTTAAGATGGAATTCCATCCTTCAGTGTAGATGGATAGAGGCTGTTGTCCAAGAGGAGTCCTTGTTGGGGAATGGTGTCTAGGTTGCTCTTCAGGCATCTGGTAACGAATATGAGTACAGCTGTTTAAATTTGCAGTTGGCAGACTGAGAGAGTAATTATTAACATCTTCGTCCGTAGGCTAAATCACTTGGTAACCTGAGATCATTCAGTGATGTGTTGTAATCCAGCAGAAGGGGAGATGGAGTAGAGAGGAGAGACTGTATCTGAAGAACCAGCATCTGCAGAGGTAGGAGCAGACAAGTTGTTTAATGGAAACTTCTTGTGCGTTTCTGTTGGAAAATACTACTTGCAACCCTCAGGCTGATTGAATCAATCAGTCAGGCAATCTGTCTGTCTATCACGGATGCAAACAGCGGTTGTTAGAGTGAAGTGCGAGAGCAGTGGGATTGCCTTGCGGGGAGATGCCCGCAAATACGCCAAAGCTAGCATGGACGTACCTGAAGTATGCAGTACGGGTCAAACAGAGAATACTCATTTCATTCATTCTATTTTGTCTAAAATAAGTCTTTAAGTACATTCTTGAAGGGCTTTGTATGCTTTAATTAGAATGTCTAAAAGAAATACTGCTGTGGAAAACATTGTGGTTCATAGCACAACTTTTCTTAATTGTGGCTTCTACCCATCTTCTCATCAGCGTTATGGTGTGATGATGCTTCCACTTGCTTTGCTAACGCATGGATTGAAGGGAAACTTTAGATTTGGAATGTTTTGTATCTTCATATTCACAGATCAATACTTTTCAGTTTGGTGATTTCTACTTAAGTCTAAACCCTTGAGATATTTGATGGATATTTTCTGCAAAATTGTTGGACAGTTATTCTCATGAAATCCTGTTAACGGAATTTCGTAGTAATTAGCAGTTAAAGATGGAAAGCTGTAAAATCAAAATTAATTCTGCTCTTGATGTCAATGGTATAAATTCACATTTTAATCAGGGAAACGCCATTATGAAACCTGAGGGATGCGGGTATACCTGCATGTGGGCAGGTACCAGGAGGTAGCTGGTGTGCTGTGACATAAGCTGGGGTATGAATGAAAACCTAATTGTGTGTTCAGAAAACCTAAAAGCAAAATGTTGCTGGAATGAAACTTCTCCGTAGAAGAGGGGCTGTGGGACTTGGAGAGAGAGCCCATTGGTGGGAGATGAGGGAGGCTCACGCTGCCATGGCTGGGGTGGTCCTTCACTCTGTGATAGCAGCTGGTACCAGTTCTAGGTCATTACCCTCTTCTGGAAGCCCTCTCAAGCGCTGGGGGGTAAAAGGCTGTGTTCTTCTGTCTTTGGGGCTGCTGGGGACAGCTCCGAAGGAAGATGTTTTCCATTGTTTCAGAAGGTAGTTATCTAGAAATAATTTGGCATTTTTGTCATTATTTTTATGAACAGTTCTTCTTATTAAAAGCTCGTTGCAAGTCAGCAGGTGCCATTGTGATTGAAGGCCTAACGTTTTAAGAATTAATTTGGCCATCACCTGTTGCAGGGTTGGATGCAACTGCTCATATCGGCTGCCTCTGAGGGAGAAGGCGGCTGAGGGATAATACTTGTCAGGTTCTTCTCTGTTTCCTTGGCTACAAGATAATTTAAATGCCATCTATTTTATTGGCATTAATGAAAATCTTCTGGGATACACATCTTTGCATGATACGCAGTGATTTCATTTGAATCATGGGCTGTGTTAAAACATTAGCTGTAGGGATGTAGTATTCTGGTGCTAATCTAATCACCTCTCCAAAAGGGTGAAAATGGTTTCGGAAGACAGAAATATTAATAATGTGTATTTCTCTCTATTAAATATCCTCAAATGGCATATTTTATTGTTTGAATCTTTCTTTCCATGACACTAATATGGCACCAAGAAATTTTTTCCCGAAAACTCAAGTATGTGTTTCTTAGCAAACACCTATAATTAGGTCAGAATTTTATAAAAGGCTTTCTGTTTGCATGGAATAGCATTAATTTTGCATTCTTCTATCAAATGAGACACAGAAAAGGAACAAATAATTTATTCATGCAAAACCAACCCGCATGAATCATTTATTTACCTCTTCTGGTAATTTCACAAGCTCACTTTTTATGCATCAAGCTGCACATTAATCAAAATTTTCTAGGAGTTGATTTTGTCCAGAAAAAAGTAATAGTGACATAAATAGCTTCCCCTGTATGGAAAATGATCATGTGAACCTGGGCAAAAAGTCCATACAGGGTTTTTCTTTTTTTTTTTTTTTTCTCTCTGAATTAAGAAACTGTCTGAAAGAGCAGCTATAAGAGATATGGTTTTCACTGTCTTTAACCTTCAGAAACTGTTCTTAACAAAGAAGAATCTTGTGTTCAGCCTTATCAAGTTAATCCATGAATTCAGAACAATTCCCTTGAATTCGTTAGAGTTTTCATCAGTGTAAATAAAACTAAACCTGATGTAAGGGCTTTAATTTGCAAATGCATGAAGAAGTAAATGAGAAATATACTGACCTTCTTGAACTGTGCTGCATTTCCAGCATTGAAATTTAATACAACAAATTCTGCTTCTGCTGAGCCTGGTGACAAATGACCCATTGAATTCTACAAGTGCAGCTTTTGGCACCATTTAAAATACACTTTTATGGATCAGTACGGTTCTGAATTAGATGCTCTTTACTGAAGCGCCTTTGGAGTTCAGGAATGCTTCTTGTATTTTGTTACTGATGTTTTGGTTAGAGCTGAAAGAGGCTGTGGCACAGTAGACAACAAGTGCTGCTTGACACTAGACTGTATCTTAACCTACATGCTCCCTGGCTGCTCTGATTCTAATGTTTAAATAAGTGCCAAATTTTGACCAATGTTTTATAGAATTTTATAGAGTGTCTAATGTCATGTTGGTCTGTGAAATGTTTTAAACCCGCAGCATTGAACAAAACATGGTGTACAGCTGATGTGCTGTATTAAGGAAACGTATTAGCATTGATTCCAACATATGCTTAAAGAGAAAAGTATTCTTTGGGAGTATCTGTGGTATAGTGGCAGTTCTTTAAAATTAGCTGAAACCAACTTTGTAACCATTGCAATTTCCAAAACCATTAGGAGTGTCAGAAAAGCAAGTAATAATTCGGGCTTTGGGCTTTTAAGGATTACTGATGACTGCTGTACTGGCTCTCTTCTCATTTACTTGTTTTTTCCTGCATGGCTAGATGGGCAGTTCAATTAAGTTGATATGTCAATCAGAAACATTACTTTTCCTAATTCAATAAAGATTGTTTTGCATGTCAGTAATTAGTTTGCTTTGTAATTATGTGTTAAGTAAAGTTTCATCCCGACATTGCCCTTACGTGAGGACAGGAGATGTGTGCAGGGGTCCCAGGGTGCCCGTCTGGCCTCTTTTCTGAATCAATCCCAACCTGAAAGTCTGCGTTGAAACGTGTGCCACGGTGGGAAGGCAGTCATGAATAGGGCACTGTGAAATTCAGGAGATTTGGTCTTACAGCTGCTAGTTGTTTTGTAAAGTATTTGCTGGGAGGTGAAGAATGTAAGTGATTAATGACCTGGCCTTGAAAGTCAGCGGATTTGGGTTCAGTTCTAAGCTTTGCATGAGTAGGGCAGCTCACGTGGCCTGAGTGTCAGCTCGCCATTTGTGAAAGCAGGTTTGGTACTTCTCGGTTGACTCTCTTCTCTTCAAAGCATAAAAAGAACTACTCTTCTAGAGAGGAAGAATCCATCTTGGTGAGAGCCAACAACAAATTCAAACCCTGGCGGACGCAGTACGGAGCCATTCCTGCCACTGACCCCGCTTTGAGCAGGAGGGTTGGGCCAGATGGTCTCCAGGAGGTCATCCTCCCTCCCCGTCTCAGCGATTCAGTGATGCTGTCAAATAATAAAGTGGAAGTGCCCAGTGAAACGACAGAAAGATCCTCGGCTATGTTGTAATTGAGAATTACTCAAAGCTATCATTTTATCCTGTGCTAAAAGCTTCACAATTGCAGGAAGATTATCTTAACAAAGATGAAAAGTAATTACTGCGCTGCCATTTTTTGCCACTATAGTCAAGGGCCTGTCAGGATCTCCATTACAGCAAACATGGTTATAAAAGCTAATCTAACCTTACGTGACATACTTGCTTGGAATGAAAATCTGGCAGAGCAGTACAAAGCTGTTTCGTTTTGTATTCTGGTTAACTGTTTTATTCTAGTGAATGGGTAAGCTCTTGAGCCTTTCATTAATATCTTTATATGAACTTTGTTCAGGCCACTTAAGCAAAATGCAGTCCAGAATAATAGAAGTTACTGAAGTTAGTGTTTGATGGATGCTTCATAGCTCGGTTAGGAATTGGTTGTCTCAAAGTGGCATGTATTTATGTCAGAAGAGTCACTGCCGTAATTGCAGATAGCTACTGGGTTGTTAGCTGTCTAGCAGGCAAGCTGCATGCTAAATATGCGTGGTGCCGGAATACTTCATTGCTCACAGAAGAGGACATTCCTGGTGCTGGGTAACTAGTGTCGTGCAGACTTCCCTTCTCCAGTCTGTCAGTTTAAGTGTTGCAATATTTAGGAAGTGTTAAAAAAAACCCGCAACCGCTCAAAATTTATCTTGAAGAAGATAGCTTTTGATCAAAAAAAGTGGTCTATCCATAGTGGCCCACCTGGTTTTGGGTGTTTATTAAGGGTTCAGCTGACCAATTCACTGTAATTCCTTGACCCGTGGTGAAGGTACGATGCCAGATGTACGGGAAGGGAGCACAGGGCAGAGCGGTGGGTGGTGCCTGTGCTGCATGTGCGCCGGAGGCGAGAGGCTGGGGAGCAGCAGGCACTCAGCGCTCTCCAGCCAGGAGAGCCCGACCTCCCTTCGTAACCGTTACATATTTTTAAAAATGCCGTGTCCATTGGCCAGGTGTGCTCTTTCATCTTCATTCTGAAGTGCTACTTTTTAAGAACAATGTAGATTTTAGCCCCTGTTGAATCTGGTTGTTTTGCAAATGTGCGCAAAATTCAAAAAAAATCTCTTAATGGATTGACACTTACTAGGCCTAAGGTTTAAAGATTTTGCACTAATACAAAGATCATGGTTTTTATTAAAGATAATGCTGTACAATTCCAGTTTTTTAAATGCAAACTTATTTTCCTCAGCACTGTCAGCTGGTACCAGAGGTTTGCGCTGTGAACTGGAGTTTTGGTTCTGGAGGATGATGGAGCTTCGTGAATCTGGTGAAACTGCTTACGCTGCCTTGCACTGCAGTGTCTCAGGGTTCAGTACAAAGTATTTTTGTTCAGTGCTTTGGCAGACGGAGCGGTAGAGAAGTATTTTATATATTCTACAGTTTATCAAGCTTTTCTCGTCTTTTTGAGAGTTAGGACTGAGAACAGCTTCAATAACAACATTTTCAGCACTTCCCACTGCTGTTGGGTTCGAGGTGCTAAGCAAAGAGCCTTGGTGTGTGCCAGCATCTCCTGGCCAGCGGGGAGCCACAAAGCGAGCGGAAGAGAAATGGGAGGGGAGTTGGTTGGGTCGCATCTCCGCCAGCCTGGAGGGGGGGAATTCTGGGGAGCAAGAGGTGCTTCTGGAGTGGTGGCACAGCCGCCTGGGCAGGGGACGGGACCGCAGGGCCGCAGCGGGACAGTTAGAGAAATGGATTCCTGTCTTGGCTCAAGGTCTTACGTTGCCATGGGGCCTGTGGGGAAGGACGTCGCTGCTTTTTGGTGTGGTTCCGCAAGTGGCAAATGGCAGTTGTATCCTTTTGGTGGCACACGGAGACTTGCAGTCTTTTCAGGGCTTTTTGCATTCTGAAATGAGGCAAGTGGGCTGGCATGCAGTTCCCTCCTGACGTGACAGCTTCAGAGGTCTAGTAAACGTAGATGTTTTCTCCAAAAAACCCTGGGGTCTTTTAGGAACAGGTTCTCCTTATTGTGTTGGAGCAGTCCGGTGGTTGTGGGGAGGTTCGGCAGGGACGGGGACATGGCGAGCCGGCGCTGCCGGCGTCCCTGAGGACGATGCCCTCTCTGCAGGGCTGTGCTTCCAGCAGGCAGGGCACGACGGGAGAAAAACTGAGGTTCCTTTAGCGCACTCTGTGAGGTTAATGGCAAAGGCTTTTCCTTGCTCTGGTGTCCCGACTGTTATACCCTTGTATGTGTGTAATGCAAACACTCTTGATACTCTTTAGGATGGTTAATTTGATTGGTAACAAAAGCACTCCAAAGTTTATTGGATCTTCACAAGGCCTATTTTCAAGGGTAATTAAACATTTCATTATATCTGGTAATGTTAATTGCATTTTTAATTTTATTTGTACACTGACATTTGCTCTGGCTAAAAATAGTCTTTATGAATGGGAGTGAAAGGGGGAACTAGAGATAAGATACGTACAAGCTTGTGAATTATAAAGTAAGGGAAGAGCGTGGAGATGCCTGTTAGAAACAAAGCTGCCTGTAGTAGTGGGCCTTTCTGCTAAGCTCCAAGTGGTGGTGGTAAAAAAAAAAAGAAAAAAAAAAAAAAATAAAAAGAAAAGGGCCTTTAAAATTGTAATTAAACTTACCTTAGCCACATTATGGTTATTTAGGTTTAAATCTGGCTAAGTCTTTTTTGTGTAGAGGAGCTCAAAAGCAGTAAATACATCATATTTAAATCCATCGATACTCAAACTGACATCAGCGGGCTCTTCCTCCTCCTTCTCTGGAAAGGTGTTGTTTGTATTGTTGAAGCTTTAAAATGTTAGGTTTTACAAATCTGACTAAAATCTTGCAGATCTTACAGGTGAGACAATGATTGCTGTTCCCTTCAACATACTTCTGTAGAAGAGAAAAAAAAGCTGATTTACTGTTGCTTGATAGACTTGAATGTGAAAGGGAAATTTTTTTAAATGTATTTAAAAGGCACAAGGACAACATGAAACAGAAGAAAATGCAAGCTTGAAAATAATTTATTTGCCTTCTGAATAATTAAAAAGTCAGTGTGAAGTACATGATAATGCATGTCAGTCTGCAGCTTGTTGACTATGGTAATTTATTCAGTGTATTATAGTTGGCAATTAATGTTCTTCTCCTAACAATATGCCAATTAAGTATTCTTGCATTTTATTAGTCATTTCTCTTAGTCAGTTTTCCTTGAAGACAAACATGACAGTGCAGTGCAAGTACACAGGTAATCCGTGTGAGGTTTGTATATGAACAGTAGCGGTTTGCACCCTGGGGTGGCTGGTGGGAACAGCTTTTGCGAGGGGAGCACTTGTTATTCACTGGGGACATCGCATACGGCCCCTACATCACCCAATGTGTTGGTCTGCAAACGTTCCACACTGTGCAGACACTTGTGCTGGGCCTTTCCAGGAATGTGAACACAGCTTTGCTGGATGCCTGTAATTCATCATCTTCTGCGGTTTTGCCAATGAGTCTTGGTGAGTCTGTTCTTGCTTTTGGAGAAGTTATCCCATCTTCTAACATGCAGATGCGCGGTATTTTCAGATGGCACAGATATTTCTTCTAACATGTTTTGTAGATCAGCACTAAGCTCTGCTGATATCTAGGGGCAAAGCCTCTGATAGGTGGGAAATCTTTTTCTACAAAGTCACCAAGAATGAATTGCAAAATGAAAGCTGAAGCAGATTTCTTAATAAGGCAGCCTGTTGAAGTAACAGTAAGGTGGGTTTAATGATAGCTTTTCTGCCTTGACTTGCAAAGTGATTCATCAGTTGCCAGAAATATTCCTGAAGATGTTCCCATTAGGTTAAGAATGTGTCTTAGAGTCGTATTGGCATACATGCTCTCAGCCTCTCTCGAAAGAAAATAGCACAATTTCTGACTCCTGTCGTCATCAGTGACCTTTGATCGTTGCAGTAGCAGTGCAAGAGGTACGCGGCGGTTTGCTCTGGAATAGCTCAACCTTTTGCATACATCAGGCACGCCGTTTAATAGCTTCATCTCTGCAACATCTTGAAAGTATAATGAAAAATGACTTTTCTCTTGTTGCTGTTTGATAGCTTTGAAGCTTGCACTTTGAAGCTGTGTTGAATGTAATAGACTTTTCACTGGATAAACTTTAAGATGGGTTGTTCTTTCTCTGGGAAATGGAATTTTACTGCTTTGCGTTGATGCTGAGAGATCCTAGCAGTCAGCGTCCCCCTCATCAGTGATGGAGTGAAAGGTGGTTTCATGAGAGCGTGGGAATTATCTTAATTGACATAAATCATGTGAGGTACTGTCAACAGAATATTACTCCTAATCTGCTTTTTCTGTTTCGTTTAGGGATTTCTATTGCTTTTTAAGGATTAATGCAAATCACACATAATTACAGATTTTGTAGGTGGAGGCTAGTCCTTTTGATACATTAAGCAGTGTCAGATTTACTCTTTCACATAATCCTTAGGCTCGCATCTATGAAACTGTGTGAAACAGACTTAGGGAACACATTCAAAATGAATTTCAGAGTTCTTCCTCAACCAGTTTCTAAAACACAGTGTATTTCAATTGTAACTGTGAGCATGGTTCTCAATGGTAAGGCTCTCTAATCTTCTTAAATAACCTAATACTTAAAACGGTTGTGTTAAAGAAAACCAGGAAAGTGATCAGCAATTTAAGAAGCTGAAATACATAAAATAAGCTTTGTCCGTTGAACTCAATTAAAATGTCACTAGGAGAAAGAAAAATGCCACGCTGGAAGATTTATTTTCTCAGCAAATCTAGTATTAGAAACATGAGCGATTGATCTGCTATCAAACATGTCCGAGATGACAGTTAAAATGATTGAATCGCAGATGAGTTAAATAAGTTTTAGTTTACTAATTAACTGTAACTTCCTAACACAGAATGTAAATAGCAGAGCTTGTCAAGGAAGTGACAGTGTCACTAGTAGAACCAGGCAGCTCTCGCTGGTTTTGTGGCGTCACGACAGATTTCTGAGGAGCCTTTACTAAAAATGGGGCGTCTTAGATGTTCAGTAATGTGCAGCCTGTTGTACAGAATAAACTGCACCCGTGGATAGCCCCTGGGTATGTCCTCCTCTGACACTCATGTTGATAGCTGTAACTTTGAAGCTGATGTGGACTTTTAAAAAAATAATGAAAACATACTTTTTCTCCGATTCTGAAAACTGCATTAATATTAAATAGCAATTAAAAATCTTTGTATGTATGCAGAGGAACATCATGAAGACATTTAAAGAACAAAAAACATCATCAAAAAGAGCTTGTTCAATTCAGGAATGAGATTTGTTGGCTTTGTGCCAAGGCATGCAGCATCATTTATTGCAGCAATTCAACCCCAAACCCGAAAAACTAATTGTGTATCTTGGGCCTTGTGATTCATGGTTACACTGCTGCTTTTTAGCATCTTCTTTTTCCAATGGGAAGCATGCTGGCTGGTAACAAGATCCTTTCGCAGTTTGCTCCTGAAGCCAACTAATGAAGGAGGGAGTACATCGTACACATTCCTTAAGAGATGTTCCCTGTGCCTTTTATGGAAATTTAAAATATATGTAACTAAATAAATATGTGTGTCTGATGGCATAGCGTTTAAGGCTTTGATCTGGCAGCTGATTTATGGGGAAACAGTGGAACGATGTGTAACTAAAGGCCTGATTGTTTTAATTGCTCCACGGCAGTGATGCCTTGAGCTGGAGCCAGATCAATTCTGTCTCCCTCCAGTGTGTGGGAACTGTAGCAGTCACAGCGAGCTGCCTCCTTGCCCTTAGTGCAGCAAATCCTGCTTTGATTTGGAGGCTGCAGACGCATGCTTAAGTATGTTACTTACTAGGGGTCTTCAGTTACATCCAAACGCGTGGACTGTGCCTTACGCCTGCATGTATACGTAACTTCAGAGTTGGGTCATCAAATTTATTGCACTTGATACCTAAAAAACTAATGTACAACTGCTTTGTATTGTTAGCTAGAGAAGAAGTAGTCCCGTTCATGGAGGTTTTTGGAGGAAATGGATAAATTATGCTGCTTTGGTAGAAATTTGTTGAGTCACAAATTGCAGCATGTTAGTGCGAGGATAAAATTCAGGAAAGAAAATCGAAGTGATCTGCAAAACAAGTTAAGACTAATTTCTTACTCTGAATTGGAATAACGTACTTAATACTATATAAATATATCTAACTAAATGAAAGATTTTATAGAGCATTAAAATTTTACAGCACATCAACTGCCTTAAAAATGCATTTCCTTTCTACTCCTGTGCATTTTAGTCAGCTTGTCATTGACTGTGACGGGTCTATTATGGCACTCTTATTTCTGAGCAGTCATTACAAATGCCCTTAAGTTTAAGTGAATGCATTTGTGGTGGTTACTGCGTGATGACTGTTTTACTCTGTAAATAGACTTTAAATTATGTATGGAGAATTTATAAATTAATCTATAGCATGTATCTCATACTCATAAATATTGTACAGTACCTTGCAGCCTCTGTATAACTTGCCGGTGGAGATGTTTAAGTGCAAGGTTTTTCATGCTCTTTTCTTGTATCAGAAATAAGTAGTTTGGAATTTCAGCAGTGCTATTTTCGTTCATCTTTCAGTACTGCACTTTGCAGTGTGCAGAGCAAAATTGTCAAATGTGTATAATGGAGCAAGGGACGTGCCTTGCTTCACCTTTCTGTTTTGGAGGAGAGGTAAATCATGAGTTTCATAGCTGTGGAGCTATTTTTTCTTTCACCTGGGTCCTCTGAATAATATGCATTTTCCCCAGGCAGCTAATTACAGGGTGAGATTAATATGGTAGCAGATTGTAACCACAACTGAAGATCTCAGTAACTAGCTATTAAAAAACACTGTACATGTCTGATGAGTGCAGTGATAAAGTCTTCTGTTCACCAAAAGCGAGACTTAAAAGCAGTGGTCTGCATGACGGAGTATTTCAGGTAGGCTGGTGATGCTTCAAAAAAAACCCCACTAGTCAATGTTAAGCTAGCCTCTGCGTAAATTAATTTTCTCTTCAGTTAATTGGGCTAAGATCATTGTAGACTGTAACCTTTGAGGGAGCAATGTAGAAGAAATTAGTGCTCTCCAGAATAAATTTCCATGCAACATTCAACGCAATATCTGCTGTGATAACGCCCCGTGTTAAGTTTATAGTCATTGCTGAGGTGGAGGTTGGTAGCTGGGCTGGGAACTGTTATTCAAATGCCCTGAAAGAAAACAGCAAGAAAATACATTCCTTGTGATGGTTTCGGGTTTGTGTGATGTGATGCTGGACCTGCTGTCCTGTTCCAGAGCCGAGGCTCGGCTCGGCGAGTGGTACTTGCCGTGATTTGATGGTTGGTACCTTGCGCTCAGCGCTTCCCACTGCAGCAAGCTGAGGCTCAGGCAGCTGGGGAAAGAGGTGCGGCACCTTCCGTGGCACAGGTGGGAAACTGAAGCAGAAAAATTGAAAGAGCTCTATGAAAATTTGTTGGAAGAGCCAAGAACAGAATTCTAGTTTTTTGATGCCTACCCCTGTGCTTTGGCTAAAAGGTGAAGCTTCTGCTTGGAATATTGCAATTCGCAAGCTCCACCTTGAGTTCTTCTAGTAAGACTTGTTTATCATACACCTTTGGTAAGACTGTTTTAATTAAAGGAAAACGTTGCACAAATATACACTCATAGAAATACGTTCCAGTCAAAACTGAAGGAAAATACTGAAATAATCCACTTTCTTGTCGTTTGTTGTGTTCAGTCGCCTTATGAATTATTTTGGTGTCAGATCTTGGAAATACCTCGTTAGTCCCTTTCTGTTCTCATCCTTCTCCGTCTGACAGACACTGATATTCCCACCCCCCGATGCATTCTAGATCAGCCCACCACAGCACTGTGTTCTGTGCTTGTGTATGGTACAACCACTGACGACGGCAATAGTGATCTCAGTACCATGAAACTGCCTCCCCAAAAGCCCGGTTCTCCAAACGAGCCTGGTAGTTGTTCTCTGTTCTTTCTGTTCCAAAGGCTGACTCTGTGAAAACAGCAGTGAAAAGTACATGGTTTATTATAGAATTGTGTGTTAATGGTGATGCTTTGTGGTCATTTTATTTTCTGCTGAATTACTGTTTGAAAAATAGTGGGTAGACCTCAATTGACTTTCTTTGCCACAAATACCGTAACTCTCTAGGTAGCTTCTGTGACTTCATGCTCATGCCTGAGAGTAAAATCCAAACTATATTGACAAATATGCAAAGGAAATTATTTATCCTTTACAGAAGTACTGCGTAATGTCAGGAAAAAAAAAATAACTAATTTAGGGAATGTGGAAACAGCAAATATATGAAATAAAGCTGGAAGGAACGCAAGATACTTTCTGACTTTTGCTGGGTGGGCACACTTTGTTAAGGCTTCTTCAGCTGATCTGCCAAGGTGGAAACTACAACCAAATGTACGTGGCTCTGTGAGAGTACTTGGCTTTGGTATTTTCTCTTACTCATCTCAGTACCTGTACAACAAAAAAAAGAGTGATTTGGTGATATTCCCGTGATGGATGGTTAGAGCTCAAAGGATGTGTTTCTCACACTCCATCTCTTCCTGACACCTGTGTTTCCCTATCTGTTTCTTTTGTTGGCGGTGTAGCCTCCAGCTCTGTGGGGCTTTCCTAATTCTTCATACTCCAGAGTTTGTCAGCAGTCTGACAGTTCTTGGTTAGAAGATATTTCATTTATCCTGTGCAGTAAAACTCTGTATCCTCTGCAGTGCCACTGCTATGCCAGTTGGTCCATGGAGCAGGGGTGGTGCAGGGCTCTCCAGGGGGGCTGGACGGGTCACCCCAGCACCCAGCAAGTGCAGGAGCTTTCCTCTGTGCCAGTGCAAGCAACGGGGGGCACCAGGCATGCTGTTTCGGTGGAGCCGTATACGCGAGAACTGTAATGTGGATGTCACTGTACTCTTCCCATCATCACAGTAATGCCCAAAAATCCCTCCAGGGATGCATATTGGAGTAAGTGTATTGATGCGTGTTAGGTTACATATTCATGAGTATCACTGTAAAGATTTATCATACCCTTGACTGACTTGGAAAGTTTGTTGTTGAAAATGGAGCAAGGCAAATAGTAGTAGTACCACTGATTTAATTTTTTTTTTTAAAATCTGTTGTAGTTTTATAGGATATATATTGGAACAATACATACTGGAACAATAATTAGACTACGGATGGATTTAGGCTTGTCATATGGCTAGGAAAAGGGCTTATATTTAATTTCTCTGTAGTACTTGATGAGTATAGAAAAAGCTGCAAAATCAACTTCTAGGTCCGGATTTCCTCAGAAAATGAGGAATCAGAAGGTAACTGTAGCAAGGCAGGTGTCAGCACAGGAAAAAAACCCAAACAAACGAGAAAGGGAGATGTAGCTAGCAACTGGCGTGGTTCTCCGTGCTGCTTTCCTACCTTTGTGTTTGGACCCCACTAACCCATGGTGGTTTCAGTTGGGTGTATCACGTGCAGCACTGGTACCTAAGCCTCTCAGAGGGGTGTGGTTTGGTGATGCTGTTAGCAGTGACTATGTATTCAAATCTATGTACTTCCAGTACAGAATTTCTTCAACATACAGACTGGTGGGGTGTTCTGGTAGATGGTGTAATCTTTTGGATTTGGGGCTGCTTGAAATCAAGCTCCTCATTCTGCAGTGATGCCTTGAATAGAGTGATCATACTTTTTTCAATTCCAACTGTAAAATTGATCTTTAAGTAGTGCTTTTCTTGGTGCGGTGGATTAACCATTAGTGCATAATGGAGGAAAATGCTTCTTGAAATACAGGGCTTTTTTTTTTTTTTTTTATATAATGGCCATTAAGCAAGAAAAGTAAGTGCAAAAGGCAATTTGCGTGCCTTGGGGATGGATCTTCAGTTCTGTTGAAGATGATGGCTTTTGGTAGGACCCGAGCCTGTTGTCAGGAGCCCCTGTTACTCTGGCTGTGCAAATGAAAGATGATGTGCCTTTGCGAGATTCACACTAGGACTCAAGTAAATTTTCATATAAACGTAGCTGAGGCAAATTTGTCTATTTTGCTTTCAGCCTACAAAACAAATCCTTTGGCTGTTTGCAGAAAACAGTCATTTTGCTTCCAGCATGCCTGTTTACTAAGAAATAATAAACACTTCTGGGTAGATTTTGGCAGGTGCCATTTTTTTTTTTCATATAATTGGGATCTTCTGATATCTTTACTTAATTTCTAAAATCTTTTGATTTATGTATCCTGAAAAATAAATGCCTGTCTAAGAGTTCTGCAATGGACAGATTTAATCACCAGTGAAAAGTGGTAAGAAACAGCAAATTGGTGCTTGTTTTAGACAGGCTGGGGAGGGGCTGGGTGCATCTAAGATTTTCCCTTAAGTCGTTAAGTCTGTTGGTGCGGGGAGATGAACGTACCCATACCAGCCCCGAAGGAGTGCCGTTAGAAGGCAACACAGAGCAGTTGGTCTTCATGCTGCACAACAAATGAGAGCAGCAAAGAATGAGAGAGGAGCGAGGGTCTGTTTTCAACTCTGTGCCTACCAGACTTCTGGGGAAAGGATGGCTGGATAAATGCATAACTTCAAGCTAAAACACGGGTTTCCATTAATTCCTTCAGTGGAGCTTTAAACTACAATTTGAACCTACAAGATAAAATCCATTTCAGCTTTTTTAAGAACTTTAAATAAATACTCTAAAAATTCAACATCTCCTTAGAGACTCATGGAGAATAAAAATCAGCAGTTCATTTTCAAATAATGTATTAGCTTCTAGTTTTAAAATGCTTACTGATTCTAATTGAACTATAGCTATTTTCCAGAGTACAAGTCAAAACAGAGCCATCAGCTCCCTGTATTGATATTAGAGAGCTTTGAATGGTGGAGTAGAAGGTAGAGATTAGGTAAAGAGCATGAACCTAGATCTCTATCTTGAGGCTAAGAATTTGCAGAAATTCTTCCACTGTTAGAAAAAGCCGGGGGATTAAAATGGTCTGTACATACTGCGCGAGAATTCATCCACTGGGATTAGTACATGTAACTTGGGGCATCAGCCAAGACCATGGATTTGCAAACCAGTCTGTTACTGGCCTATGAGGAGAATGACTGCTCAACCCCGAAACAATGTTTGATGAATCTTGAAGCATGCTGAATAACAGAAGTTAAAAAAATCAAATCAAATAAAAATTCCTAGTCTAGTATTGATGAAATACTGCATTTTTTAGTATTCTGTTTTTTCCCTAAAACTTACAATAACGTTCCAAAGCCATGCTTTATGCAGAAGAGCATTTCTAGCAAAAAAATGTGTTGAGCTGTGCTCAGAGACCACTGCCGTATGTTGTCAGAGCTGCCTTGATGGTACCGAACACTTCTGCATGACAAAGAATTTTAACTCTCCCTTTTCCATCATGAATTTGTTGGCATCTTCAGAAGACAATCTGAGAGGAAACACCTTTCAGGAAGCTGCAGTCGTGAAAGAGAATAAATAGCTTGCTGTCGTTCCAGGCTCGCTCCCTCGCTCTCCCTGTTGCTTTGCAGCTGGAGAAAGCTTGAAGGTTGGAATTAAAAAACAGGTGCACGTTGAGTGAGTAATATGACTTGGGAAAGTAGCAAATACGATGTTCTCAGGGTCTTTCCTGACCCCAGACTGAAGCAAAAGAAGCAATAAAACACAATTAAATCATGTATTGATTTGTGTATCAGAGAGGAGTTTTCTCTTGAGCTACAAGCATGATTTCAGGCTCATTTCTCTTATAATTCAACATAGAGTGAGGGAGGCAGATGTTTTTATAAAACTGCAGCATTCTGGTTTTCATGCAATCATACTTCTAAAATGTTATTTCATTAAATGACACTTTGTCTTTTAATAATAATAATGTCATGAATAATTTAAAAAGAGAGTATTTCTCGTTTTCAGAGAATATGAAGGGACGTTATTTATTCATATCCTAGGCTTTTGTTAAAATGGAGTGAATTACTTTGTGGATGACAAATTCCAGACACTTTGGAAGGCTGAAGGTCTGTCTCTCTGTATTTATAGAATAAATGCATCAGTGTGGAGGGGTTTGTGCTTCCCCACAAGGTCCCATCGCTGTCCCCGGGGGTGATGCAGGAGGAGCAAGTCGGTCTTGAACGTCCCTGCGGGGAGGCTGCGGGAGCCCCTCGCTGTGCTGCTCCGGTGCCTCTGAGATGGGGCGGTCACCGAATGGGCTGAGCCCGACCTTTAATTTCACAGCTGATGAGAGATGAAACTGCAAATTTTCAGTTAGTCATAATACAGTGCAATATGGTGCTTAAACTATTTCCCTGTCCAATTAACCAGCTCTTAGATCATCCATTGCCAAGTGCTTGCTTTTAATAGCAGCAGTAGTTGATCAACTGCCAAACAACTTGGGAAGGAAATGAACTGCCTGAGCTGCAAGAACTATTTCTGGAGGCGAAACCTAATACCAAACTTGGTGCCACTTCCAGTGATGAAACCAAAAGACTTCTGCTGGTCTCGGTGCGTTTTGTGTCAGGCTGCAGTAGCTGGAGATGTTACCGCAAGGAGTATCGCTAGCGGGCGGCTCCTGGCCATGCTCCTGTGCATGATTAGTGCTGGTGGTGGCTGCGAAACTGGAACACCAGCCTGCAGTAGGACAGTGTGTGACTATTCTGTGAACGGGAGTTAATGGGCAGCCTTACGCTCTTTGTGCTGGCATAACGCAATGCAGTTTGAGTCCGCAGGGTCCTGACTCCCGCAGAAACACAGCTGCACTGGATGTGGTGTTGGAAATGCACCCGTCTAACCTCTGCTTTCTAAAGGGAGATAAGATTGTAAGAGAGCTGGACACGAAATTACCTCTTTTTCTTCTGATAAAGCTTTTGAAAAGTTACCTTATTGTGGACAGATTTATACTGAGGAAGACGCTAGTGCTAAGTTTAATCATGTTTTCCCAGTTACACAGAAATTTAAACTGCATGCTCTTCCCTTGCTGCAAGATCTTTGTGAAGCTGGTGTTGGTCTGGCGGCTGTCTCTGAGTCATGGTCACCTTCTTCAGAAAAGGCAGTGATGCAGCACTGATGCAATTCAGGTCACTCCAACAGAAGGTGAGGGTATTAGCCTGTTCAATAGAGCTCTAATAACAATTTGGAGAAATGTGGGGTGCTTGAATGAGGGCCTGGGGCTGAGAGGTAAAAGTCTTTTCATAATCAGAGGATCTAAAGGAATACTGTTTTCCTAACTGTGAAGTTGTGTTGTCCCATAGTATCTTGCCGCACGTACTAGGGAGCAACACCAGGCGAGGTGTGGAGAACGATGGGCTTTCCATTGCTGCAGGTGAAGTACTTTGGAGCTGGTGTACTGCTTGGCAGGATGGATGCTTTCCTCTTGGTGTGTTTCTTATCCATAGCGTCTTCTTTTAATGAAGCCTACACATCCCCTTGTCTTTTAGAACTTGGTATTTTGGACAAACTCAGCCCAATCCATCTTCAGCGCTAGATGAATTCCCAGAGGATAAAGTTTTCCAGAATCAAACCATGGTTCCCTTGCCCTAAACCCAACCAGTAACACAGGTTATGGGTGATGGATAGCTCTCCATGAATGAAAGACCCTGATGAAGAGCAGGCTGATGGACCAGGCTTCCCTGCAGAGTGGCTGCTGAGCTGCAGCTTGCAGCCTTGCCCGCTCCCCCCACAGCTCGGCACCCCGCTGTGGGGCTGGGACCGGAGCCAGAGCGTGGCTGTGCTGAGCCCACCGCAGCGCAGCACCCAGCCCCCCACCCCTGCCTTTGGCCCCGCCAGTCTGTAAGGCACAGCCCGCTGCTTGGCTGCGCGGCGATCAGAGCATCGGTAATGAGCGTGTGTTTTAGCCTGCATTTAGACCTCTTTTGCTTTGGAGGACATGAGTGTAATGAGACTTAATGCGTTTACCCTATGATGGGTGGGTTTGTTTTATAGTCTTAAAATAAAGGCTCTTTGAGGTATACTTTTAATCCAACATCATTCTATTAAAGGGAGAGAAATCTAACATGATTTTACCACCAGACTTCTTGCTATTTAGCATACTATTTTCTGCAGCTCAGAAAGTAAAATCTGAAGGTGGTAGACGAAGAGATTGAAGCATATGGTATACCAAATACAATACTATTTAAGGTTAGCGTGAAACAGACAGGACAGAGTTGTCCTGGGATTCTAACAATTCTCCATATTGGAAATTCTATAAAAACTTTCCCTTAGGGGAATATAAAATACAAGTTGATGACACTGGAATTTCTTTCTGTGTATTTTTATATATGATTTAGATATGCAAATGACTTAGCGAATATAAAAATATGGATTGGTAGAATGCATGTCTGACCTAGCGCTGGCCAAGAAGTGCTGGTGATCTGCACCAGTCCAGAGAGGGTATATTGATGGCATGGAAACACCTGAATTTGAAATATTTTTACTTCTTGAAAGCTTTGTTAGTTTATAATACCACATGAAATTCTGTCCATACTTATTTTTCTAATAATTTTTAATAAGACTTGATGATAGAAGAGTTCTCCACTATAGTATAGTTGAAAGAATTAAAAAAAAAAAAAAGACATTGTTCCCTCTTACGTTATGATTTAAAAGTAATTCCTGCGTAGTCTGCTGGCTTTCTCTTTACTAAGTTATGGCAGGATATTTTTGCTGCTGGTGCTGCTGGTCTGGGCTTCTTTGACCACTGCTTGAGCCTCTTACGTTTCTTAAGTAGTAAATACTTATTACTTAACAGTTAAATTGAATAGTGTCACTGGGAGAAGTAACATGCAAAGCACATCATCTGTCTCTGAACTGAGCTGCAGTCTGTGTATTAGATGCTGTGGCTGCAAATGCCACATCCCGAAGTGTTTAACTTATCATATGTGATGGTAAATTATTCCACTCGCACAATTGCAGGTGCCTCCAGGGAGTAACAATGATAGGATGAGCGGCTGCTCGTACAGATAATACTGAAATTAGGAAAAATATTAAATGCCTATGATAGAATCTTGGTGCCTACTCTTTGAAATAAAAGGAGCCGGTACAATGATGAAGCCATTCGTTTTCTACACAACCCATTTTTATTGTTGAAAAGGAAATGCAATAAGAAAACTTAGATTTCACTTGTATTTATTTAGAACTGTTACATTGTTGTACTCTTAGCTTCTGACGTTTTCTGTGTCCTTATTCAAGAGCTCTTTTTCTCTGTGATCTAGAGTAACCTACTTACATTTCCCAGCTTCATTAACTGTGTTTCACTTAGGATCTTATCTAGAAAAATAACTCTCTTGTTTTATATTTCAGCTTCTTCCATGCTTTCTTTATACTTTAGTTTAACTGTAACTTATGATAATCTAAACTATTTTCAGATTGCTTTGTGTGAAAGATGCCATTCAAAATAACCGTATTCTTTCTAGCCTGTGTAATCTGCTCTTTTACGTTAAATTCAAGGTCAGGTTGGATGGGGCTTTGAGCAACCTGATCTAGTGAAAGCTGTCCCTGCCCTTGGTAGGGGATCGAACTAGCTGATCTTCCAACCCCAGCCTTCTTGTGATTCTGTGGGTTACTGGCTGGGTTTGGGAACATTTCCCTTTCGGCGGTGTAGGGGCCCAGCTCCAGCAATACAGCCCATTTGCTCCTCTCTGCGCACACGGATTCATGCAGCACCACTTGGCTTTTGCAAGAGTAACTGATTTTCCTTCATCTCGTTGACTTAGCCCATTGCAAAACAGTCTGGTCTCCAAATAGTCATAATTAACTGGAAACCTTATAATCTTTGATCAAGATCTCAATCTATTGTAATTTACAAACATATTTTTGATGTCAAAGTTCTCTTTTGCCCCCCTTTTGATTAAATGCACCTCTCTCCACTTCTTTTTGCATCTCTGCTGTTTGTTGAAGGAAGTGCTTAAGCCTCCCATCCCCATCCTGACATACAACCCTTACTTATATCATGCTAATTCCATCAGCTTTAACAAAACGATCCTATTTCCCCCCATGCCGATAGACAGTGGAGGCGCTTCAAAATAGAAAAAAGAAAAAAGGGGTGAGTGGGGTTGGAGAAAAAACTCGATGACCTTCAATTAACTTTATTCTGCTAAATTTTACATTGAAATGATTCATGTATGCTGCAGGATTTTGCTTGCTATAGACACAGAAACTGGCCGCTGTTAAAGGTGTTTCTACATCATCAAACAAAGCAACTTGAATAGATAAAGTAGACCTGAGGTTCTGGGTGAGTCCCAAGGATGTTATGATGAATGTCTTGTATTTCCTGGTTCATTTTCTGTATGTGTAAATACATTGAGAGTTTTGTTACAAATATAGAAGATTATTAAAAGATGGAAATTTTGCTGTTCAACCCAGCAGAGGAATGGTAGATGAGTAAATGTTTTTTATAGGGCCAGAGAGAGATGGAATAGCAACAAAGAGCGGAAGAATGGAACTGATGCATTTTACCAATGGAATCGGTTGCTCCACTGAGATGGGAAGAGACCACCAGGGAATTCAGTGCAGGGCTTGTCCACAGGGCTGGTATGCAGGGTCAACTAGTAATATTGTGCACCATTAACTTGAACAAAGAAACAACTTCTGTAAAAACATTCCTTTTTTGTTAATTAAGCTGCTTTTGCCCTAGGAATGGTGAATCGTTAGCTGCTCCTGTTCCCCCAAGGACACAGAGCTGTTTGTGATCTCTGGGGATGCTGGAGATAAAGGGCTGTGTATTTTCCAGGGTTAGATTCATCTCATTGTTTCAAGTAAAAGTGAAAAGATTTAAAAAATCACGAACAGGCTCTGAAGTCAAATAGGAAAATGAAGCAGTTGTGTTGTCTGCCGTATCCTTCCCTCGTAATGAGTAGGATTAAATTTACACAGACCCTTCTCTAGGCTTTTGTTTTAATGATAGCCAGATGTTCCCAGTGTTACAAGCTTTGTTTTGACCAGCGGAGTCTAAAAACTTGCCATATGTATTGCTGGGTATTATGTACCTAGTTTTGATGATTGACTTTCAGGCATTTCTGTGGCTCATTTGCTTGTAGCTCAAGTCAGCCTTCAGCATGTTGTAGACAATGCAGAAAACTTCAGAGCAAAAACCATTACAGTTGTAAACATTTAAATGCTTAGTTTCACAGTTCACTGATCTCAGGCAACCAGCTGCTCGTTTTCATCTGCCTTTTTCTTTTGTTCTGTATTTGCTCTGTATTGGGAGTGACTTTTGTATTGATTGCATCAGATTGGGTGAAATTTTTACTTTAAATTCTAACTAAAAGTTTCAGATTACTTCGGTATTTTTTAATGGGATTCTTGTCAATTATACTGAATTATTTATAGAACAGTTCAGACTAAAACAAATTCCCTGTGGGAATTTCTGGTGTTTTCAGCAGATTTCCAATCTGCTGTTTCATTAAGCCACAGATCCAGTGGACAAACAAAAGGTTGTTGCTCCTTCCGTAGGAAGCCATGTGTTTAACGAAGCTTTGCATTCATTTAATACAACCTGTTTTACCGAGGCCCAATGAGTCAGCGAGTGAATACCAAGTTCTGTATCTTCTTTTTCCTATAGGTCTTTAATCACTAAAAGTCAATTGATTTGAGCAT
Organism: Ibycter americanus; assembly: GCA_035590275.1. Lineage (NCBI taxonomy): Eukaryota > Metazoa > Chordata > Aves > Falconiformes > Falconidae > Ibycter > Ibycter americanus. The sequence continues at coordinate 21,509,387 of JAVJGI010000050.1, read as the reverse complement.
AATTCTCACTTGATCTCACTTGATCTGAAAACAGATGTCTCAAAGTCCATGCCTGCTTCCCAAACAGCCTGGTCCTGTAAGGTCGTGAGCTAAAGAGGAGGCAAGGAAATCTACAATAAAAAATATCTCAGTTGTGTCACATCTTTCATGCCTGTGCATCTCGGAGGCTGAATGTGGTGGGCTTTCACCATGCTGTCCTGGCACTGTGAGCTGGGTCAGCGCTTGCTGATCTCACCCCCAGTCTGAGCTCTTACTGGGAAGGATGCTCTTGTTCAACCTGGTGCTGCTGTTACCACTCCTGGGAGGTCAGTCATTGAAAAGCGTGAGGAGTACATCTGTGGAGGAAGGATCCTGCCTTTAGGCTTCAGATTTATTGCTACTCTTTGGCAGGTCCATACCTGTAGGGTGTAAGTGGCCGCCTGTTGAGTCCTGCGTGGTGATAATACATTAATGTACAGCCAGAAAGGCGGTTCTTCGCAGTGAAGTGACAGGGGCGGCTCTGCACCTGGACCTGGAGGCTGCAGTGGTTGTGCCTGCTCCAGGGCAGTGGGGACAGTAAGTCTCTATTAAATGTGCAGCAAAATTGTACCAAAACCATATATCATGATTTTGTGAAAATGACATACTTCTATTAGATGCACCCAGCTTTAAACAAAGCTCTTTCTCCTCCCCCCTGCCCCCCATGATCTCTCTGTTTTCAGATTGTTTTAATAACCACTGGGATGTAGCGATGTCTCTTCATTGCAGTGGTTTTGCAGTTTTGAAGGTCTGTGGAGCTCGTGGGCCAGCATGGCGCTCCCTTGAAGTGGCAGTGCAGCAGAATTACGAACCGGTTCAGTAACGCAATCTGTATAGCCCTGACTGTCACATGTCATTATCTTTAAGGTGTGAAAGAATGAGTGAGACCGAAAGGACCTGTCAGTATGTGCATCCCTTTAATTAGAAAGTTATCCCAGCATCTGTTCCTGTGGTGTGCCAAGCCCAGCTCCCACACGCTGAACAATGACGTGAGTGTAAGGTGCCTTTTCCCTGCGGATTTCTTGCATGGAAACAAGTGATGTATTGTCCTGATTCACAATGACAGCAGGGAATCCTGCCTGTTGTTATATAAGCAGAAAATGAATGCCATAATAAATGAAATAGTGGTAGTGACACAAAAATATTTCTTCTGTTGTACAGTTTCTGATCTTTATGATGCACAAACTTCCCATCACTGTTGGAAGTGCCAAAATGAGAAGGCACCAAAACTGGAATGCAGATGCAAGACCTTGAAACATGCTTCTGAGTGTTTTGACAACCGAGTTTTGATTTTACTTTGCAGGTAATAGATTCTGTTTAGCGTTGACCCATTGCCTTTTGGCTTTATTGCTGGATTGTTACTAATGGCAGAGCCAGGCTACTGGCCCCTTCAGCTGTCAGTTGATGCTGGTGCCAGTGAAAGCTCTCCGATCTGTAATGTGGTAGCTTTGTTTTAGTGTGTTTGCAGGACAGCCTTTACATGCATTATTATTACTTTCATCTGTATGACCACGTGGCATATGGTATCTGTGGGCCACCATCTTCATCATCATTCAAACATTTGTCAGCAGCATCGAGGGGGCTAGGTGTGACCGCTTTGGAATTCAGTAAGCTTTGAAGCAGCTGCCTCGTTAACTGCTGATCTTCGAACCCTTGTCCTGTACCAAGCCGTGGTTTGGTTTGAGGGTTACCAGATCCTGTGCCTTCAATAAGGCCAATGGCAGTGATGGGCAGCACTTTTGTTCGTGCATCATATGGATTCTGTGCAGGAGGTCTGTGTGTCCGCCTGCTGCCACCTTGCATGTATATTGTGTGTTTGTGCGCTGAGGCTATTAATTGTTTTCTCCTTCGTTAAAAACCACTCGATTCTTCATGGATGGGACATATAAATCCTCAATACATGAGAAGGTTTGTTTGCGTTGCTACAAGAGTGCATGCTTTTTTGTCAACCCACTAACGGTGCTTGAAGGACACGTTTACAGGTAAAAGGAAAGAATTGGAGTTTTTCTACTCAGCTTTCCATTAGGGGATTTGGGGGTTACATAGTGTTGAGGGCTGTGCAGGGCCGTATTCCTTTTGTACATCTCTTCTTTCAGGCTCTTTTGAGCTCTGTACCACTTACAATAGAGAGTGGCCAATTGCCCGCACAGCAGCGAGAGAGATGTGGAATTCAGGAGCACGTGCGAGGTTTTGTTGGGAGCTTGGCAGTTCTCCAGAACAGCAAGTGTGAGTCTTTTCCCCCTTTACGTTTGTTGGTAACTAAAAGAGCTTTGGCAGGAAAAGCCAAGCAACAGTAGTTCCAAATCTCCCATTGGTTAACTGTTAATTTATTGATCAGATAAAAGTTCTAGCAAGTAGGCAAAAAAAGCTTACAGAAAACAAGATGAAGAGAAAAATGCAACTTATTTGCTGCTGCATCCCTGTAAAGCAATTGAATTTTACGTGGAATTTCTCGCTCTCTTACCAAATATCTGCAGCATCCTTTTTTCTTTTTTTTTTTTAATGAAAAGGAGATAAATACCAACCTGTTTCGTATGGAATAAGAAAAGTTCAAAAGATGCTGCATATACGTGTGTATTGGGAACTGCAGTGTTTTGAGCAAGGGAAGTGAGTAACCTTGGCTTCAGGACAGCAGAGCGAGCAAGGGAGAGGGAACGCCGCAGGCTGGTGCCGCAGCAGCGGGCAGTGGAGCAGGGTGGGAGCCTGGCAGCAAGCAAGGAGAGGGGCAGCCGTGGGCTTGGCAGCCTGCCTGGATGGGTGAGAGATGGGAAGATAGTCCCGGCAGCTGAACGTCTGCTCCTGCCCTCGCTAAAACTGCTGCAATTAAACCGCACTCGGCAGCGTTGCTACGAATGCGCTCCGCGCTGAAGTTTTGCTGTTCAGGACTCACGTTCAGAACAGACTATTTTAGTAACCAAAACCAGCTCCGACGTGGATATATTTTTGAGTTGGTACATCTGCATTAGCACTGCAGTTTGGAGCAGAAGTGTGCTTCTGGAATGGTTCGCCGACCTCGCTGCGGCTGCGGGGATGTGCGGGGGGCGTCGGCAGCACGTGGACTGGGCGCCTTTCGGATGGAGCTGGGCAGGATCTGTGCTCCAGGAGCTCGGCTCGTGTGCTCTAACCGCTTGCGGCCAGTCAGTCTGCAAGTCAAAGGTAGCACTAGTCTGAAGAAAATCCTGTTGAAATTGTGTTATGGATGGCAGGACCTCAGCACCCACTGCACCGCTCTGCAAATCTCCTCCTGATCTGCATTGCTGGCTACTACAGACAAAAACCAGTGATGTGCATGAGTGAACTGACCATTTTTCTCTCCAGAGTGTCGGGGCTTTGCAAGGGCAAAGCCTGAAGGCAGGTGCAGTTTAAATGCTCAGGAGCACTTGAATTCAAAGCCAGCTCTGCCAGCACCGTTTGGGGCTGGGGCAGGGAGGGCTGTGCTAAGGCTGGGACCCTGCCTCTTGTCTGCTCCCCCCAGAAGCCTGCCTTGCAGGACAGGAGCTTTGCTGGGATCTCATTGCGTGCTGGCACGACTTCTGTGTTCAGTGGTAAATAGAAACAGCGCTTGATATTGACCACCAAGGAAATGATCTTCAAAGAATTTTCCTGACTAAGGTCCTATCTGTGTGTCAGTATCCTTCGGCAGCCTTCTCCTTTTTGCTGAGATTCCCCAATACTTGGGCTGTGCTTTGAAATCTTTTTCATAAATTATAGTCACACACAAAAACAAGTTAAGAAAAATATGCTCAGCCTTCATTAGTTGTCACTCTAAACTAAGAATAGAGCAATGCAACAATCGGACCAAATCAGAAAAGTTTTTCTCGGCTTTGGATTCAAGTTAATCAAACCAATACGACGAACATAAATGTTCTTAACACTCGTGAAGATCCTCAGGAGGTGGCTGTCAATCTGATAGTAAACCACAGCCAAATAATGTTACCACGTGGCAGAGAACTTGTATAAAAATAGCTGATTGCTAGAGCTTGTTTTCACCAATCCTTTCACATTTACTATCATCAGGATTAAAAATAAACTGGAATATTTTATGACTGATATCATCGTTCTCCTAAACAAGATGAGCTGTTATCTATTTTCGAAAAAGGACATAAGGCAGTAGCTGTTTTCTGGAATCCTCATGTTGATACTGGAGTGCTATTTCAATATTTTTCAATATGAAACCCATTTAGGTATGAGTATAGACTGCTGTACATTGTGCAGGCCTCCTTTACATTTAAATATTTTGAAAATTAATTTGTAAGTGGTGAGTCTATTTAATCAATACTCTTTCAGGTAGCTGAGGTTGTATCTTTGTAAAATGTGTATAATTTTAAGTTCATCACTCTAATTCACACTGTTTATTTTTTCCTCACTAAGTAAATCTACAAATAATACTGCTTCCTATTATGAAGTTTAAAAAAAATCCCCAAGCCCCTAGTAATTGGTTGAAAGGTAGGAGGAAATTAAGTAGGCTGCCACAGGCCACTTTCCTGCCATCATTTGTATTGCTAATGTGAACAGCTGAGGGTGATGTGCCTTCATTTGGTAACACTCCTTCATGTACGTTACTTAATTCATACATTTCTTGGCTGTGGAACTCTGTAATAATAATATGATAAGGACATGCAAATAGAGTGATGAGAGCAAACAGATGAAGTAAATGATAGCGTCATGGTGCAAGGTCATGTCTCCAAGGTGTATGATAATGTGGATAGATCTGAAATACGAAAGGATTTGGAGGCTGAAGGAGAGAGGAAGCATCAGCCCTCCCTAATGTACAGGCTTGGCAACAAAAAGCTGGTGTGGATGTATTCGTGACCTGGAGATGAAAGGGGGTGGGACACAAGCTCGCCTGGTGGGATGGAAGGTGGGCAAAAAAATACTCTGTAGAGAAAGTGGTAGTGACCATGGCCCAGAACTCACAGGCCCCCAGCCGGCTGCTCGGCAGTCCCTGTGGGGCAGACGTACCCACGCCCAGTGTTTGAGTGATTTAAGGACAGTGATGCGGGTCTGCAGGCAGCGATGGAAAGCAGCACGAGAGAGAAAGCACAGAGGTGCCTCTGGTAAAGGAAGGCAAAGTATTTCTTTCCTGCAGGAGTCTTGGAATTTCATTTTCCCCGTTATTCTGGATTGCAGCGGACTCTCCAAAACAGGAGTCCCAGCAGACTTGCTGGCACCTCTCCAAAACCAAAGCACAAGCCTTATATGCTGCTATAGTATTAAGTATTTGAGATAAGGGTGGCTTGGCATCTGGCAGGGTTCCTGCTTACCCTATCTGAATGATAATTCTGGGATGTATCATTTTAGCTACCTTTTAATGATTTTTTTGAAGGTGTAGGCTTAATTTATCTCACACTGGGCTTTTCTGAACTATTGCTCTTCATGCAACTTCTATAAATTACTAATGATATTTTCTTTAGCACAGGAATGTCAATGAACTAATTATTCAAAACAATGTGATTAGGAATAGGGGTTTTTTTGGCAAAATCTTTATTCTGCAGGGCTACAAGAAATACCATGTGTCAGTTTGGCTCATAGCACTGACGAATAGTCAGAATTTTTTATTAACTTGGATGTTAAATGTTGCAGGAATCTGATACAGAAGTGAAGCTGTACATCGTAATAATCAAAATGTGGGTGGATGTATTGGGTCTGCTAGAGATTTTGCTAAAAATGTGGCTAGGCTGTGTCCTCAAAATAAAAAAGTGAAAACTTAGATGCCTGAGCATTTTGATTTTATTTTCCCGTTTCCCGTATGGTAGGCTGTAAATTATGTGTTGTTGCCACTGTTTTGGTAGGTTATGAGCTGTAAAACCTTTGTTTTCCTTGCACCACAGGTGAGACACGGGCAGTATTCCCTCTTGTTGCAGGTTAATTAAAGGATGACGCTTCAAGCAGTGACACAAACACACACGTGCACTTCACGTCTGTGAGCTCTCCGGGCTGCAGCCGGGAAGGGCAGTGGGCATCGGCGCAGGCTGGCTCCGCAAAGCCCACCTCCCTGGGCTCGGCTGCGTCCATCCCAGCGTGCCGGAGATCCGGAGCACAGGGTGTGTCCTGGGGGGATTTGGGATGCAGTGAGTCATACAGCGGCTCATTGCAGAGGGTTCAGGGAGTAAAATTAAGCAAAAGCCTGAAACTTGGCAAGGATGAAGAAATTTGGATAGGCTCTGCCTGCTCCACGTGTCACTGCTGGGGCCATGTGTGCCACGCCGGGAGCTGCTCCCCTGCCCGGCTTCGGTGTCAGGCTTGCATTCATGCGGGGCAGGGCTGTGCTGTGATTGCTCTGCTTTCCCTTCATGTTTCTCTGTTTTTCATTGCTTCCTCTTGGCTGTGACCTGGGGAAAAATTTTTTGGCAGGTCAGATCAGAGCCCAGTTGCTGCCCCCCGTAGCAGCTCAATGCCAGGCATCAGGGTCCCACCTCAGAGCGGCCACAGCTTGTCAGGAGCGACTTCGTAATACTCCTACGTGAACAGTGGTTTAGTTGTGCTGAGGTCTTTTATTGTTTTTTCCAGCTCTTGATATAATCCCGTAGTGGATTAAGCCCTTTCAGAAGTGGTATGTGATATTTAGTATTTATGAATACTTGTAAGAGCCCCCAGTTCCAAAGGGCTGCTTTTCTTATGCAGATGTTCTTCTGCTGGGATACATCTGGATGATTGCTGCAATGTTATTCCTGACTTTAAAATGTCTGGAGAGATTGAGGCCAACATATGCTGGGATTTGCACTTTTTTCCTGCTTGGATTATTGCTTTGCAAGACTAAGAAAATAATATCTATAAATCCTTTTCTTTCATGAAGAGCAACATACAGAATAGCTCTGGTACAGATGGGAAATGAAGGAGGAGGTGAAATATTGAAGTCCTGATAGATTCTGCTGTTGTATTTATCTTTTTTTTTAAAACAATATTACAAAAATCCCATTTTCCCAGGATTAATCGCCACTCATCTTCAAATGGGGCTTGAAAGGGAGATAATCCTGTTGTAGTCCCAAGACAACAATACTGTGGACCCTAAAATGCAAAATGTAACAGGACATTCAAAAATACACTCTTACTGATGGACTTGCATGAACAAGATGTGCTTGCTTCGTCCAAAAAAGAACTTACGTTGTCTCTGAAGTTTGTTTCCTCTGTGGTAGGCCATGCTTCTGGTATGTTTTTATTGGTGAGATTACATTACGTTAGGCAAAAGTGTCTGAGTGACTTGCCGGCACCTTTCCAGAGATTTTTGAAACTTGGGATCTTGAATTGGCTTTGAAAAAGGAATCTGAACAATTACTTAAATGCTGAAAAACTTCTTTTAGACAATGTGGGCAAATAACTGTTCTTATCGTCACACTTGGTTCCTGTATTAAAAAAGAGGTGGTATTTAAATAAAAACTTCATTTACTTCCGCTTTAAAATAACTAATGTGTACATTGGTTATCATCATTTAAATGATTTTTGCAGATGAGAAATAAGATTCTCTCAAAAAGGTATTTCTTAAAAAGGAGCGGTGCGTGCACCAAGCTTGCCTTGGGTAGGTGGGAGCGTGGATGCTAAGCGCCTTCAGGAGGTGGGAAGTGGTTCCCGGGCTTTATTGGCACACCAGCGGGGAGAATTTACCTTGTGTTCAAAAATGCCGTGTTGCTAAAGTTAGCAACATCTGCTTAGGTACTCATGTAATGCGTTCTGTCTTACAGCTGATTATTATAACCCCTTATATTTTTTTGTACCTTGAAGAGCCCTCCTGGCGCGGCAGTGATGCGGGCGGCGGCAGAGCGGTGCCGACAGCCCACCTCTGCCCGA
>JAVJGI010000050.1:21477394-21501484 GCA_035590275.1 Ibycter americanus | reverse complement strand
CCGGCGGGGACGGCTGCGCAGGAGGGCGAGCGCGGCACCCTCGCTGATCGCAGGGCTCCACGCCGGACTCCAGCCCCAGTGACAGCGTTTGCCCACACGTACGTGTCCCAGTCATACCCTCTTAGCACTTGGTTCGTTTCTGTAGTAGCCGTATAGGCTCCAGAGTACCGGGCCAGTAAACCAGCATATCTTCTCCAAAGCCTCGCTACTCTGCTATGAGGCTTTTTAATATTATTTTTTTCTTACCTTAAACCTAGGAAGACTCATTACTTGCAAAATAACCTTTAAAAAAGGCAGCAAGGGAGTACATCAGGCATCCCCAAACTGTACAATTACTCAGTTGGAGGCTAAATTTTCCAAATTATTACAGTCCACGCTAGTCAGTTTTATTCCCAATTACTGCCAAAAAAATCTATTTATAGGATGGTTGCACCCAATCAAGGGAAGAGATGAAACGTCAGAGAATGTAAAGAGTGGAAGGGAACAGTCGAGATAACACTGATAATTAATGCCTGAAGGGAAGGCAATTCACTTTGCATGGTATTCTCATTCAGTCAGCTGCATTTCAACAAATCTAACCAATATGTGTACTATATACTGATGGCAACTACACAGCAGAAGCAAATGTCATTTTGCATTGACTTTTTTAAAAACAAGATTGTTCAAAGATAGTCCTCACATAAGTTCAGGCTGTTATTACAATATCTGTTTTGTGAAAATACCATAAAAGACTTGATATCTTAGAGGCTGCTCAACTAGTTTGCATAAGCTCCAAGGTATTAGCTGTGAAGAAGAGAACAGAACACTAGGGTTCTACAGACAGAAGCACGCAGAATTAGGGAATGCAATTATGTATACACCAAAAGCAATATTGACTTGGCGGTGCTGAACACAGTGTGTATTTTATATTATGCACAACTTACAATGTAAGCTACAATATACTGCGGCATATTTAATTGGAGAAAAATGGAAAAAATAGCATCGGTGACGTTGCCTCCATGGTTATGCTTTCTGTCCTTCTCTGCTCTTACCCTAGCATCAGTAAGTTTCCTGACTCTTGCCTCCTTATGTACAAGAAATGGGGAAGGTCTGTGCCATTTTCTTGCACATCCCTTATCCCAGTTTTATTTGAAGCTAATTAGTAACTTGAATAGTTTGAAGCCTGGAGACAGTTTTGCAGAACCTCAGTTTGTGGGATACCGCCTTATCTGTTCATATTGTCCTGAAAACATTTTTCCCATACCAACCCCCACCCCCAAGACTAAATAAAAATATATATTCGAGCTAAGCAAGTACTATTTCCCATTTATATTCAATACAAAGTTTCATTTAGATGTTCAGAAATGATTCAGGGGAGATTGGAAAATGTGTCAGCTTGACTGCAGAGAGCAGCAGGATTTTATTGTGTTGTCCCAAGAGCAGCTCAGTGAAAGAGCTGTGAATTGCACCCTGGTTCCCTTGCTGTTCTTCTTTCTCCGCATTCAAAAAAACCCCCAAACCACGGTCGTTCTTGTCTCCAGAAGCAAATTGTTTCCGTATCTGCTGCGGTAGATGCATTACAGTAAGCCTGTGCACTTTCTCCTGCCAGCTGCCGTTAGCAAGAGCTGCAGAGAGTCCCACCCTGCTGCAGGAGCATCAGTCGTGCTCCACAGGGAGGGAAAAAACCTTTGTCCTCCCATCTGTCCTGCCCAGGTGAATACAGGGTAGGACTTTTATAACCCTATAAAAGGTGGGATAATTTTTTTTCAGCATTTACCAATTGCAGCAGACCCGTGTAATGGATGCCCTGGGCTTCTGAAACCAGGGCCGGGTGACGCCCCCGGGGGATGCTGCGGCTGCCTCCCGGCACGGTGCCTGCAGGAGCAGCCATGGGCTGCTCTGCCTTTGCTGGCGCGGTGGTGTGCTTGCGGGCATCACACAACCTGCATGTGAACAACAGTAGAGAAACGCGTTAGATCAATGTGGGGACAAAGTAAATATTTCTTTTTTATTCAAGCTTCACTGACTGTTCTTTGGAGGCGCAGCAGCTGCCGGCAGCTGGGAAGGGTGCAGGGAGTCCCATGGGTTTTGCAGGAATTACCAGTAACTTGTTTAGATGCGTCATGAATATTCTTTTCCTCTTATTTTCTGTTTGAAAGCTCAGAAACCTGAAGAGAGAATATATGTTTTTAATAATGGGAATTGTGGACTAATTGGGCTTGTCTGTCATTCCTGTGTGTTATCCCTGAAACCAGTGAACGTTGGTGTACAGCGGTCTCTGAACTGGTGCGGTTCCATGTGCTGTTTGCCTGTGGCTCAGCATCACTGTATAGAACTTAAATCAGGTCTATACATTTGCAGGGCTGAGGCCGTGACAGTGAGGGTCTCCGAAGGACCTCAGCTTGGTGGGGGCAAAGAGGTGGTCGTACCTTGTAGATCCGGTGGCCAGGGACCTGCTCACAACTGGAGGCACTGGGGGGCTGGTTCCCCCTGCCCGTCCTCGGGGGGGCCCACGGCTCACAGTGCCCAGGCACCGCATTAGCAGCACTGTGGATTTGTGTCTTCTGTCACAAAATAAATTTTATGTTTGTACATGAAATTGAAGTTACGCCTAGGGAGACCTGAAACTGTAACACTTAACATGGGTTGTTTGTGTCCGGTATTGTGCTGTCTTTCTTTATGGCAGAGCTGAAAGCTTTTATCTCAACTTCTGTGGAGCAGTAATAATAACCTGCTGTAAGCCTGGCTGACCCCAGTGCCACTGTTAGCTCGGGAAAACGAGATAAAGGGTATAAATCCGCCCCCCTGAGTTTTTACAGCAAGTGTTGTTTTGGTCTCCTCCTAAACTTCCCTCCTCCTGCGTGTTCGCATGCAGCAACCGTGTTTTTCTAATTAATGCCTAACATCTTTCATATATTTTATTTAATTGGTATAGATAGAGAAAATCAGGGTGCTTTATCGTTAAAAAGCAACAAGTGTTTTGTTGAGTTGCTCCTGCCAGGGTGACCGTTCTGGTGCAGCCATGGTTCTAATGACAGCAGATACTTTTTCACTCAGACTGTTTCCAGGAGGGGATGCCAGGGGATGGGTAATTGGACATATTGGAACCAGTTAGAAACTTTTATATTGTTTTATATTTGTTGAAAAGATAATGACTCTTTCTGTCTTGAAGTGACCTAAAAACTGTAGAAAGGCAATATGCCTTCAAGTACATCAAAGTTGGGTCCTGTCCACCTCCTGTGTGAGCTGACAGACGTTTGTCGGAGGTTTCCATATGAATTCAATACAACTGTGAATGTACTCCTAGTTGCATACTAATGTTGTGTATGAATGCCTGTGACAGCCCAGACTGTGTGCAGGATGAAAGCTTATTCTTTATTCTGAACAGGAGCATTGCATTTCACGCAAAATGGAATTTAAAAAAAAAAAAAAAATCAAAAAACCCCAAAACTTTTTTTGAAAAAAGTTGAGATCTGGAGTGTGTCAAGAGCAAGCTGGAGCCTTGGTCATGGGCAAGACTCACTCTCTGTGGGCACATGGAAGTGCGATGCAGGACAGTGTTGGATATCCTGACTCTCGCTGGACTGCGCTGAATGCTCAGTCACCCCCTTCCTCCCAGCTACGTTTGTTTTAGCCTTGTCTCCTCCTTTTTGGTTGCAGTTACTGAATTAGGAGTTACTTGCCATCTGGCACATTTTTAATTCAGTTTCTTGTAGTGTTAATATTTTTAGCAGCCAAAAGCAGAATGATTTTTCTTTTGTCAATAAGAAGTGAGAGGTAAGAAGAAGAATGTACTGCAGAAGATGAGGATGCTGTGGAAGTGAGATCTGAGTGGATCTGCTCCGACACATTTGATACAATGATTTGCTTTGCTTTGTCTGCAGATCTGTGGACAAATGCCATTTCGGGCAGCGGCTGGTTTGCTGGCATTAACCTAGCCCCTAGTGAATATTTTTTCTGTATCTCTAAGATGACATTTTCTTGGAAATGGCAAGGGCTGATTTGTGCAAGACTGTGGCTGAGATAGCGGACAGCTTTGCAAATCAAAATTCAGGCTCATTAGGCATAGGGTGCCCTTGAGTTCCGCCTGTTACTCTGCTAGCCAGGCACCACAGCGTGTGTGCCTCCTGGCAGCTGGAGTTATTGTCCAACTTTTATAAATGCAAGAAATCCAGCAGATTGCAAATCTGTCTGTGAAATTTCCCTTGCAGATCCATCACGATCAAAACATGCTGCCTTCATCCCTCAGTCAATTGAAAAATCTTGCCGTCGGTGTGTGTATGTAAATCCCAATTTAGGCTGTTTCCAGAACCGTGCAGCTCTGCTAATTCCTTTGTCTAAGTCTGGGATTCCTAACACCAGTGTCCAGCAGGGATTTTTTTGTACATTTTTTATTTCTCTCTAGGGTTTTTTTTTTTACTTAAACATTTATAGGGTTGAAAATGTTTTTAATTTATGGTGTGGTTAAATATCTTGTAAGTGGTATAATGAAACTTTATAACTCACTTCAGCTGTGGGGTTTACTGGTCATTTGTCTCCAGGAGATGTTAATTGCTGATATGATTTTCAGTTAAGTAAGATCCTGCCTATTACGTGTCTCATTTCCAGTGTAGGCTTCATTCCCTATTTTCCTGTGTAATTGTAATGGATTTTTTTTTATAAAAGCCATTTTGTACCTAGGGCACTGAAGCTTAATGATATTTATACATTCTAGCCCTTTTTTTAAAATGCCACCTCGATATATAACATTTAGTTCTTTTTGTGATTTTTAGATGTTACTTAATGGAAAATCTGATAAAAATACTGCACAGAAAGCTTGCACAGAAGCAGCAATGTTTTTGAAATTTTGTGTGTGACAATGTATATACACACAGGTATATATACATATATGAAGAGTTGTTTGTCATCTCAGATTGCGGATTTTCTTACACATTGATCATTAAACATTTGACAGTTATTCTCCTGGTATGTCTTTCTTTTTTGGTGACTGCTTCGTCTTTGCCCAAGCTATCTATTAAATCAGACTTTAGTGATACGTATATACTGATTATATATTCTGTAGCACTATATTCTATGTGTAGTGTAAGTATATAGTGCTATATATAGTGTGTGTATACAGTGCTAAGCTATATATATTATGTATAAAAAATACACATGGTATATCATCTATATTACTGCATTCTGCAGTGTGTACACCATAAACTCTAGTAATGCCCTGCTCTCTTGTCACTCTGCACACATACACAGATAATAGTGCCCTGAGTAGGCAATCTGCCTGAGCCTCTCCAAAACCCTCCAGCTCTGAGACCAGGGGTGATACAATCACACAGAATAAAATGAATTAATGGACTGAAGATGACGACCAGGAGTGTATCGCAGAGTGTAGAGAGACTTTCCTTCTGCATAGATTTGGCTGAAAGTGAGAGACCTTTGTAGCTGATAAAAAAGGCTGTGACAAAGGTAATTTTTTTCCTCTGGAGAGAGATTTAAAAGGGAAGACTTTTTACGGAAGATGTGTGGATAATGTCAGTGGATGTCTTTACAAAATGTTATGGAGCCCCTGCAAATAGTTCTGTCAGGGCTTCACAGAAAAATGTGGCGCTCAGCATTTCTGAAACACTTCATAGATTATAGGAAGAGATGACTTTGCTGTGGGAGAACTGGCCCATGATCCATCCAGCATCCTTCCACGGTGGTCAGTCCTGATACAGTGACTGCCTCAGTCCTGGGTGGGTCGGAGCGAGGGGGGGCACAGGAACAACTGGGAATGACAGGTGGCAGTAACTCGGGTTCCCCCCGATTCTTTGATGTCATTTTTGTTTCTTTCTCCTCCTCCGTATTTGTATGTTTTAACATGTAGAAAGGCTATTGTTACAAATTAGACTGATTTGTTGTAATTATTTTTGGGTTTTTTTTGTTTGTGTGTGGGTTTTTTTGTTTGTTTGTTTGTTTTTCTGTAACTTTGAATATAACTTTGTTTGGGGATGTTGGTTTCCAGTTTGGTTTCCAGCTTGCTTGACTGTGCCACCATTTCCCTCTTCAGCTCTACCCAGAAGGGGAGGGAGCTCTTCAGGGCATGGACCACTTCTGCCCGTGCCTTGCCTAGCGTACGGCAAATACAGGGCTCTGTCTCTCCGCTTCGGTTTCAGACTTTGGGTGAATAGAAGGGAAGGATGAATAAGTCTACAAATGTGAAGGAATGAATACCTATTAATTTCTGTGTATCAGCTGGTGGCTAACACTGTCATTCTCATTTCTGCAAGTGCTGTTTAATAAGCAAACTTGCTAACTTTCTCCATTTTTCTCTTCCATTCTGTCACAGTGTAAGTGGCACATGCAAGAGAGGAGAGGAAGAAAAATATGCAAAGCCAAACCGGTATTACTGTACTGAGAGCACTTTTCCTCCTACCTCACATGACAGGAATACGTATGTGTGATTTATTGCTATTTTGCATGGCAGAACACCATCTTCCTGTGTAGAATTGCAATTAAAGCAGAAGGAATCTCATCAGTCATCTGGCGATGTTTCCATGACATGTACAACTTGCAAGTCAAACACTGAAATCTTTATTTAAGCAAAATTGTCCTTTGTCACAGTACAAATTGTGTGTGAGTAAGGAGTTAATTGCACAGTTTCCAGTTCTAATGAGGTGCCATATTAGGGTAGAAGCTGTCACAGTAGGACTGGCATCAGCATGATTTTAAATTTTGGTGGATGTTTGTTTAATTCGTAGCAAACATTGGTATTCTGACCATACAGGTGTGCAGCCCACTCCACCATGAGTTTGTCACAGTGAATTTATACTAATAAAGTCTGAACAGTGGAAAAACCTGGGAAAATTCATATTACAAATGAGGTTTATAACTTATGGACATTTAAAAAAAATGGATGGACTGGAGCTGCTTTGCCAAGGACTCCAACAACACGTACTTTCTAATTCAGGTTTTACATCTTTCAGAAGTTTCTTCAAGCCTTGCTTAGTTGCACTTAATTTGAAACTAATACAGGAAGGAGTGGCTGAAATTTATGCCTGCTGCTGTGCGGAAAGATGGACAAGAAGGTCCTAGCCCTTCTGGCCCTAACTTCCATTAATACGTATTAATCTGTTCTTCAGTTCGCTGTTAATGCCCAGAAAAAAATGATATAGGTATCATCCTCCCTTAAGTTGTTACTCTCAGTACTAAACCGTAGTTAACCCCACTTGAATGTCTTTGACCTGAATATGTTCCCTTTCCTCAGCCTTTCTGTAATCATTCTCTACTCCTTTGCTTGTTTTGATTCCTGTTCTTTACAGGAAAGTGGTTCACGTTGCCTTACACATTTTTTGCTTGGGGGATCAAAACTGCGGAGGGCTCCAGGTGCATATGCAGGGATAGGTAGATATGGGTTGCTGAAATTTAATGTCCTCCTGAGCCCTCATGCTGGCTTTTTTTTATTCACTATCACCTGCATGTCCTTTTCCATGATGCTTTTGTCTCTGGAGTCACATATACAGCATTTTGTAGCAGTCTTTCCCAAATGCTCTAGTATATTCAGGATATATCAGAGTGTCTGGGAATTATGCCATATAGAACATGATGTTTTGTTTTATATTAAATAATACTGATTTATGAGTGGGATTTGAAAAGCTTTTGGATGTCTTAGTTCTGTTGGCCAGAAATGCAAGGGGGCAGGAATTAGGGCAGTGGTTTGTTCTTGAATCCACTCTTGTGAGACGTCCCGTAATCCTCACGTGTGATAAATTCCAGGACCACAGGATGAGTAAACACAGTTTTGATAACTCCTGAGCTTTTGGCCGTTTCATTTGTCTTCATAGCCCTTGCTGTGACATGCCAAGCCACTGGTGAAAGTGCTTTTTGTTACGTACCTTAGTCAGGGAGATGTCTCTTCCTCCCCTTGTGCTCTGTACAGACAGGTGTCTGCAGGCATGTGTCAAGGCTTGAGCCAGTATCCCCATTTAATTTTCTTTGTGATCCCGTCTCTAATAGAAGTGGCTTGTACTGAACCTTCAAAGAATTACGCTGTTCAGAGATGTAACTTCTGCTCACTCAGAATTCAGCGGCAGGAAACGCTGTTGTCTCGTCAGTAGTCACGTTATTCTTGGATGGTAAATGGTTCAGGCAGAAATACCCTCCTGTTTATATATTCATTGGTAGCTAGACAAGGAGATTGTTTTCCTTGTGTATTGACCAATCTGGGTAGCATTACGAAACTCTGGGTCAGTATTAATTGGTTTTGCTGTAGAGCATGTCACGTTGAATAAACCTTGCCATGAGAAGACAACGTTTTCTCCCCAAACTCTGCCTGCATAGATGTGGCAAATCCTCAGCAGGAAACAACTGAAATCAGTTTTCTGTTTTTGTTTGTGTGCCAACTGCTTGTCCGGAGAGATTAAAGGAAAGAAAGAGGTGAGGACTGGGGAAGCAGAAGTGTTGAAGAACACAATCTGTCTAATTTACCAAAAAGATCAAGATGTGATTCGATTGCAGTTTATGACTGCTGGGGACTGAAGGGCTCTTTGATCTAGAGGAGGAAAGTATAACTCAGTGTGCCGAGTGGCTGCAGTTAAAGTCACTATAATCGAACCAAGACACAAGTTTTAATGGTGTAATGATTAATAACTGAAACAAATTACCGAGGAATGTGGGAAATTCTCCATTTCTTGATATCTTCTGGTCAAGCCTGAATACTTTCAGTGCTGTGGTTCAAACAAAAACAAGTTAGAGCTATCGGCACAGGGGAGATGAGTAGATGGTTATGGTTTTATATAACTAAATAAATACATAAATATTTTTTTTTACAAAAAATGTACAGTATGGTGCTACTGTATGTCAGGTTGGAAAGCCTCCTCCCGAATGACACGCTCTTCGTTCCGCAAGCGTTGCCCACACTGCCAGGCTGGCGGGCGCTGCTGAGGGCACCTGTGGGGAGGGAGGGAGGGAGGAAGACCCTGAAAGTGCTCCTCATGCACCCCGGTGGTTTGTGCTTGAGGTGTAAGGTGGAGGAAAAGGGCGCAGCAGAGCCTGCTTCGGGATTTCAGGCACAGGGAAGCAGTGATGCCATCACATCCACAGGGACAGGGATAAAGCCTGTTGTCCAAGGTGCCTAAACAAAAGCGCTGTCATTTTTCCATGTGGCTGTGTTACTGACTCTTTCCTATATTTAATCAATGTGGAAATTGTCACTGATTTTTCTTGAGGTGCAAGTTTGCTCCCTAACAGCAGCTCGACTCCTGTCTTTTCATCCACACTGTGCCTGTTCGCGTTGTGTGCTTGGCAGACTCGTATTTCTACTAAATGGAGAGGTAGTCATCGTTACGAGACAGCCATGGTTCTTCACCGGCAGAACTCTGGATCGTTAATTATATAAGCTCATGCCCCCCATCTATCAATCACTTAGCTTTTCAAATAAAATGGTAAGAAATGTGTTTAGCTCTATGTAGTTGGAGTCTATTAGGGACGTGCACGCACTTGCTGAAGACCGAGAGGCTGGAGGTTTTCCAGACTTCATCTTCTGGATGAATTGTTGAGTATTTATTTGCCCTTTTATTTCTTGACAGCTATTGCTTTCGTTCATGGCAGGGGTCAGAATTACACAGAACTACTTGAAAAATATTAAGATAGATGATTTTATGTGTAAACTATTTTTTCCCACTCAGACCATTAAGGGATAAGAAAATGAAGCAGCTCTTCACTTTGAGGAGGCAAGACCTTGGAGATCTTACCTGTTTCTCTTCAAAGGAATGGAGGTGGTTTCCAGAAGACCTGAGCTTGTGCTGTGAGCATTGTAAATGGTTGTGTTCTAGGAGCTTCAGAAGGTCAAGAGGGTCGCATGCTTGCCTCTGGGGTCATGGAAAAGTACGTGCAGAGGAAAGGAAAGAAACTCTTTGGCTTAAAGGTATTGGAGAATATTGGGGCTCTTTAGGTGAGGAGACCTGAAATATTATTAATCCATTAATACCATGGCTTCTGCCACCCAATGCTGATGGTTTCTATGCAGACTTCACTATATAGACAAGAAAACCTGATATTAAATACTAGATTAGTCTGGGTTTGCATATGATTTGAATTATTAAATAGCTTTTTGATGATTTGCTGTAGGCAAAATAGTCAAAGTATGCATTTTATCTGTGTTGGTCATTTGACCTGTACTATTAGGCTTGTGTTTGCTTACTGGATAAAATGTGAGTGTAGAATCAAGTGAAAGATTTGCAAAGCTGCTCCGTTTTCTGTGTGTCAGAGGAGACAAAGGCTCCTTGCCTTTATTGATACAAGGTCATGTTCTTTATGCCGGGATAACAAGAGTGTTTGTCTTGCTGCGGATCTTTAATAGAGACAAGGTTCCGATGCTTTTTACCACAACAGGCGAGGAAGGGCAGAGCTGTGCCTTCAGCCTGACGCTCACCTGTGCCGGGCTGACTTTGAACTCTGCGCTGTCTCCTAGAGGGAATCGGAGTCAATGTGCAGTAGCTGTCCAGTAGTCAAAATATATTTTGATCAAACACAGGGAATGGGGCAATGAACAGAATTTGGGAATGATATAAAAAATTTATTCACACAACCTTTGTCTGAGACTTATATTCAGAACGCTTTTATAGAATTCCTTTGCTCAGAGTATGAATTTTTATTGTAATTACATTAAAAAAATAGGCTATCGGTGCAAAGGAGTTATAATGTTTCCATTTAGCTTTTTGCTTCTACTTGATAGCCAAACGTCAGCTTAGATCTTGACAGAAGAAAAAATAGGCAGCGCTTCATCCCAGGGAATATAAAATAAATAATTCTGTTAAAATTTTGAAAGTGGGAGAAAGAAACAGGAGAGAATAGGAAAGGACTAGAAAGAAAAAAGGTGCACTTGTACGTGGTTTGTAATGTCTCTTTTTGGTACATTTTCTGCTGCCTTTCTCCTAGTCTCTGTCTGTCAAGGCAGCCTCCTATATAAATTCTCAAAGACAGTTCAAGAAGGCTGTGGAAATCACCTATTACCTATAGAAGCAGTACGGTTCTTATTGACTCTAGGAAGATAAGGATCTGAGACCTTGTGTAAGTTCAATTTATACAATTATGTGAAGGAGAATGAATAACTGGGGAAGGCAAACTAACTGAAAACTCTTTCGAGATGGGATTTTCAAATTGTTCCAAAGGAAATTAGGTGTCCAAACTCCATTAAAATATAACTGAAGCTGGAGCATAAGTCTCCCGGTCTTTTCTGATAAACTTAGTTCAGAAAAAGTTCATTGCGGTTGATAACCTTGAACATCCCTAGTTCCACTATCAGCTTCGGTCTTGATATGAACGGAAACCACTTCTCTAGCATTAGTCCCATGTGATGTGTGACAGCAAAACTTCACACTAGGGGAGGATAGGGAGCAGTACAATAACTGCTAACGACATCATTTTCCACAAAACCAATTTTAATCTGCTGTTCGGGGACTTGCAAATGGCCTCAAATAGCTCTTGCCACTGAAGAAGCTCATTGGAAGTGCTGTTCAGCAACACACTTAAACATCTGCACCTTCGTTTAATTGTTCTCCAAGATATGTTTAGGTCAATCTTGAAAAGTTGCTGTGTCTAATGTTTCTGCTCCCCCCTTCAGTGGCAGAGGAATCGGGGAGGAACAGCTGTGTACTCCTGGGCTTCGCTCTCAGACTAAGCGCTGTTCAGTAACTGTACAAACAGGAGGCTGTGCAGATGCTCCATACTCTGATTTTCCTCCTTTTTTTGTGTACTTTGATCAGCAGAATATTCGGCTATGGTTTAGTTTGCAGTTTATATAGATTATGACGCAGTCTCCTGGAATGTTGTACAGGGGTTCAGCTCTGTTTCTTACAAAAACTGGCAGCAGTTGGCTGAACTGATGATACAAGTCAAACTAGTGAGATGATACTGTCAGTAATGGATTTATTAATGCCTTTTCTACAAAGCCATGTCAAAACAACCACGTTTTTGTTTCAGCAAAGGAGAGAGAAGCAGTAAAACCGATGGTGATGTGCTGTGTGTACAGAATCCGTTCTGGGGAGGTAGAAACTGGTAAGGCAGAGTGGAAGTAAAGGTGTCCTCCCACTTGCTTTTTGGTTTTCCTGCCAGTGAATACGTGCTGGAGGACAGCTCTGTAACCACTTTAGTACATCTTTTAGTTTCTGCTTGTTTGCATCAGAATGGGTGCTTGCCTACACACACAGAGATATCCTCGTAAATCCTAAGGGGCTTTATAAAGTAGTCACAACCCAGTGTTACATCTGTGTGTCACAGATGGCTGTGCTGTACCAAGGTATTGCTGTAGGTGCTGCTTTGGTTTAGGACCAGCTCCTTGAACAGAAGTTCATTATTTCCCTTAACAAACCTACTGGAAATATCTAGAGTATCTTTCTAGAAACTGAGGAAGGTTTCTTCTAGACACATTTTCTTCCTAGAAATCAGGAGTGTTTTGTTATTCCGTTTATGGAATGTTAAATGTTTTGGTCAAGTTCTGTGACCTTAATTCTTCAGCTTATTCCCAGGCTTGCTAGCTTATTACTTGTGGTGCAGGAGCTACATCCTTCTGGCTAGCCCATCAATAGGGTAATGTCAGTATTCCCATCCCACCTTCATTTGAACAAGAGAAAAATTTCTGTTGCTATGGATCGTCCTAGGGAGAGAGTGCCTTGCGTATGGGAGGGAGGGCAGAGCAGGGGAGACCGTGAACGGTGCTCTGAGGAGACTTGGGCGAAAAGCAACGGGCTGGGTAAGGAGGCTGGACCTGGGTGTGCCGGTCGGTGGCTTGGAGTGGTACGAGAGAAGAAGAGGAAAGGCTTGGAAAGGACAGGAGTGGCCTGTGGCCAGGGTGGGAGAGTGTGTAAAAGTGGTCCCTAAAGCACGCAGGTACTGCATCAGCTTTTGTACAGGCACGGATGTCTCAGTCCTGCTGTGACTCCTGCCAGTACTGATATGGCTGGAAAGTCTATTTTGCAATGTTGTATAAGCCGTTGTGCATATCTTATATATAAACCATGTAGTACACAGAACTCAAACAAAAAAGGAGAATTATTAAATTACCAGAGTTGCACTGGAAGAAAATGCTGGCGGCAGCCTGTGTAAGCATGGTTTCTCCACTGTTCACTAACGCACGCGTGTTGTATGTGGCCATCCCATTACAGCATTGCATCACAGCTTTTTCAGGTGGGTTTGTTTCCAGTAGACATGCCCAGGGTATAAATCAAGTCTGCATGGAAAAAGGGGGCTGCTGCTATGTCAGCTGGGCATCCGCTTCACGTCTCAAAGCTGAGAGGTGCTCAGGGAGGGAGGCTGGAAGGCACGGGAGAAGGATGCTGTGCAGTTGCAGGCGGGTGGATGCTGCTCTCTAGGAATGGGTCCTGGCCTCCCACCGACAAGAGCTCCTCTGGGACATGAGGCAAGTCCCAAAAACTTTGTCTTTATTTATGAACAGTATGAATTACATCCTTCTCATGGGCTACATAGAGGTGTCATGGCAGCTGTGTTTGAATGTAAAATACCCTGGAAAACTGAGGGTCCAGAGAAATGAAATCAGGCACCCAAACCTCTTGGCCTTAGTCTGCTTACACAGTTCTCCTTTTCCTGCAGTAATATTTTAAAGCTGTATTTGGTTGCATATTTGCAGTGTTTTAACAGTGAAGAGCAGCAGCCCCTCGGGGGATGGTTTGCTGCAGATGAGGGACTGGGCAGCTCTACAGAGCAGCAAGGAGGGAACAGAATATCGAGCAGTCGGCTGCTGAAGTGAACTGGAGCTCCCCGTGCTTGTCCTCTGGAAAATGTCAGCTAAGCACTGTGCCAGTGCACGGATGCAGCAGGTACACGCGGCTTTATTGAAGGCCAAGGGGATGTCACCCCAAGGACATATGTGAGCAGACCCCCCCCCCGCCCCCCCCAACATCATGCCGTATGTGGAGAGAGATGCTGAGCAGCCTCTGCTAGCAGCGTGGCTGCATCCAGCCCTGCTCACAGGGGTCTGGCTGGCTGTGTTAGTGTGCTCCTGATCAAATTCAGAGGAGATGGGGTAAATCTTCTCTTTTGGTGATATGATAACAAAGGCAAAGGCTGAGGATGTTCGTGTTGCTCTGTTAGGAGGAAGGTAGCTCTCTCCTCCCGTGGGGATGCTGAGTTGAGGAACTGCTTTGGCCAGCTGCTTAATTTTAAGACCCTGTGATTTTTAGCAGTTAAGAGAGTATTTGGCATCTGGGCACAGCACAGATCTCCAAGAGCCACCCCAACAAAACTTGCTCTACTTTTGGACAGAAATAGGTGACAATGTGTTTATTTTTTAGCAAAAGGGTAACATACATCCATTATCTGTTCCTGTTACTGACTGACTTGCGGAGTACGTGGCATGGCAGCTTCAATACGTAGCTGTGTGAATGAAGTGTTGCCATTTAAACCTCAGATATGTGGACTGGGGCTGTTTCTTCCTAGTCTTGCTGAAAGCATTGATGCCACGCTGCAGCAGCTGGCTGTGCATCTGTATTCTCTGGGTGTGCTCTGATTTGCATTGAAAAACAAACGTGTAACTGAGGATAGGATGTAGAATCCTTTTTTAAATTATTATTATTATTATAGAGAACTCTTCAAGTGGAATGTGAGGAATAAAAGGGTAATTTTATACCTGAAACAACAAAAAAAAAAATAGTTATGAACATTTTCTCTTGTTCATGTTGTAGAGCAGTGGATTTGTAAATGACCTGCATTATTAAGTTGCGCATAGTCCTTAAACACACTGCAGGGTCTTTGGGGTTGTTCACACAAAATGATCTTGTTCAAAACTGAAAGTAGTCAATACTCCAGTGATCTCTCTTTGTTCCCCACCCTGGTCTTTTCTGATAACATTAATTCTTGCTTGGAATCAAGTCCAGCAGAATCAGGCACAGTAGGAAAAGCTACTGTTTAAAAAACCTGCCAAGAACTTTTATTCCAGTTGTGAGCAGAAACCTTGAATTGCAGTTTTAAAGATGTAGACAGGCTAGTAAAATCGCTGTAAATCAGTAACTCCACTGAGGGTGACAGGATTTAAATCCCATCCCCCCACCCCCGTAACTGGTTTCAAGTGATTTTTTTGTGGGGGGAAGTTATAAAGTTCCGCAGAAAATCTTTCACAGATGCTCAGAATTGACGGAGAGTTAATACTTGCAGGTGCGCTTGAGAAACATCTCATTTTGAACCTAACGTACCACTGCAGTTAATGAGATGTAAGCTCTTAAGTCATTTAGTTGCTTTTGAAAATTTTACTTAATGATCAATTCCAGATTTTCCAAAGTATTTATTGTCATGTATTCCGAAAACTGTTGTTATGATGCTTTTATTATGATTCAGCATTCCTTTGGTCTACTTGACATAAATATACAATAGTACAAATTTTCCGGTAAATCACCTTTACCTTACTAAAAAGAAAAAATCAGTCTTTTGTTGCTTTAATACCAGTAGAAAACATAACAGAGGGTCAGAATGAGCTGACGAATACGGGCAGAGAGACGTGGGAAGACATAGAGGGTGTTTGCTAAGTGGAAGCCAAAGTCGCATGGGAGCGGGGAGCGGCCGAGCAGCCCTGCAGCACCGCGCTGCCTGCTGCAAGCGCATCCTTCAGCTGCCTCTGCCTGCCCCGCAGCAGCGGCTGAGGTCTCCACAGGGAAACGGCTGAAAGGAAAACAGGGTAAGAATGTGGTGAAGGGAAAAAAGCTGGTGGAGAAAACGGGTAGATGCAAAGTTAAATACAAATTGAAAGTCCTTTAGTGTAGTATCTCGAGAGCTCGTGGTGACCAAGGCTGTAGAGGATTTGCCCTTGAACGGCAGAAGGGCATGGGGCAGGGAGACCGGAGAAAGGCTGACTGCACAGCAAACGTACGAGAGAGCTGGGTGGGTAGATGTTCTCAAATACCAAAAACTGCAATAGTTGGAAAGAGCAGAAAAGGAGAAGATTAAAAGGTTGACAGTTCAGAGGAAAGATAAAACATTCACTTCTGTATGACACTGCAAAGAAATGTTACCTAGGGGTTTTGGTAGTGGTACTGTCTTTTTTTTTTTTTGCAGGGATACAGTGCCAGTATTTTAATGAGGGCTATGCGTAACAGTGTTTGATATCTCCAGCTCAGGCACTCTGGGTTTTCCTGAAGAAGTTCAGTGGTAGCACGTTCACCTTGCCCTTCAGTCCTGGGGTTTCCGTAGCGGTGGGCGCTGGGGCTGCAGCGCTGTGCTGTCAGCACGGTGAGCGTGAGAAGGCAGATTCCAGTTGCAGCAGAAATTCATGGCATTCATTTTGGTGGTGGGTCGTGGAACAGGATCACAGTGTGAAAAACAGCTACTCCTAGTGTGTTGGGTGGACTGTGAAACAACTCCCTCTGGCACCGGTCCCATATGCCCATGTGCTTTTCCACCACGACTTGCCCATTGTGCACGTGTCCATCACGACGTTGCGCAGGATGATTAGAAAGAGATATGCCCCAAGAGAATTGTCCTGTTCCCACACAGGGTGCGTTGGCTCTGGTGGAGAAGTTGCAGAAGTAGCCCCCAGCAGCTCATCCCACTTAATTTCAGGAATTTCATTGCGGTGGTTTGTTCTCAGTTTTGTTTTCAAGGTTGCCAGCACAAAGCAAAAGGAGTTGCCTAATTTGAACTCAAAAAGATGCTCCTTTTATAGCTTACGTCCTGCCTTGTCAGTGGCAGTAGGGCAAGTTCATGCACTTCTCCCTGGATCTCAGATTTGCTGATCTGTTCCCTGTTTAAACCCATTTAGAAACCAATGGTCCAAACTGTTGGTCTTTTTTCTTCATAACCTTCTTTTGGTAACTAAATGAGTATGTGCTCATGAGGCAGGGCTGGAGGGTGGATCGTAGCTCCGTGAAAGCATCGGTGTATTTGTGCACTTTATTCCAAGACCATGTCCAGTATGAGTCTTGGTTCATGGTTGAAAATAGCCTCTCTTGATCCAATAGGATATTATGATTTAGGTGAGGAAATGAAAAGCGGATTTAGCTGGATTGCTGCATACCACACTTGAGTGATCTATTTACTCTTCAGGAGACTGAAATACTTTATTATTGGGCAACCAAGTGGAAGTAACACTGCAGAAGTTTAGTTGAGTATGAAATACCTACTCTTACACAGCGTTTCTAAACTGTTAGCCAAATGAAAGATAACAATGTTTCTTCCCATACTGTTTTTAAAGTGACCAGTCTCAATCTCTGATTCTGAGCAAACTGGGGTTGTGTTTCTGTCTTCAGTGAATAGTAGATGCAAATACATTTTGAAGGCAATTAGGCAGAGTATTTTTATTTTTGCTTACAATAAGCTGCAAGCACAAAATTGCTAGCACAAGGTTGAAGGTTATTACTAAGATTATATGCCACATGTGATTAATCTCTTACCCACTTCTCTTCTTTTATTAGCAAAATTTTGAATTTCCAGGGGATCTGTACAGAATTCTAAGGGGTCACATTACTGGGCTGAAAATACTGATCACTGGTGGCTGTGTGTGCAGAATATACCGCGTTAACTAGGTGCTTCTTGCTGCTCAGCTGTTCTCAGGTAACCTGCATCCCTCTCCCAGAGTCCCAGCAGCATCAGCTACCCTGCAATACTGCAGATCAGCACATCCTGGAGAAGCGCATGGCTGTCATAAGGCCATTTTCTCCTACTGTTGTTCAACAGCATTGCTCTAAAAAGATAACAAGTGACATAAAACTGCCAAATAGGTCTGCAGGGAACAAAAGGCCCATTATTTCCCCAGTGGAAAGGAGCATGTTAAGCATTGCTTTCCCTCCCGTAGCCCCCAGCTGCTGCTGGTGATTGCTGATCACACCGTTGAGTGCTGCTTTGTCCTCCTCCATGGCCACGTGTCCCTGCCGCCTTCCTTTTTGCCAGGCACTGTGGTTCTGAAACTGCCCCAAGCGCAGAAGACAGCCAGGTGAAAACAAATCCAGCCGCACACACGGAGCAAAGCTCTCGCTGTGCTCTGCCTCCACCAGCAGAGCCTGGTCGGTACGAGCGCGTTCCAAAGGCAGAGGGATCTCGGCGTTGTGTGCGATGGAGGGTGGGCGGCGGGGGCAGGGAGGAAGAGCGCGATCGCTGTGTGGGAGGGCAGCCCCTTGCCTGGGCTAGCTCATGGCGACTGGTGAGCCAGCGCCTTGGACCCGGTGATGTGTTCATCCGCGGGTTGGATGGGAGGCTCGGGTGGAGGGCTGCGGGCTTTGCGCGATCCTCGTTACTGAGCGTTTATGGTATAGCTGTCCAAGTGCTGCAGGAGGCCAAGGAGATGATCGAGAGAGGGGCTTGCTCTGCACCATCTGACACCGGTTCAATTAATGATTTTCTAAAGACAACTTTATGATGTCATGTGAGTTGGAAGCTGTAATTTGGTTGTCAACCTTGTCCTCAGTGTCCTTTTCTTGGGAAAAAGTAGAGTGAATCTTCAATGCAAAAGAGATCTCAGTTTTAATTCACCATGCCTGCTATAATAATAGAAGGAGTTTTAAGGTTAGAATAGTACATAGACAAGATGATAATTATTGCTCTGAAGCTCTTCTAGAGAAGAAGGCAAGAGGAAATTTTCCATTAACATTAAAAACAAATACAGGAGAAGGTGACAAATAAATGCTTCCACCACGTTACTTCCCCATGATCAAGACACTTGCCTAATCCCAACATCAAATCGTCACATGTTTAAAAGTGTGTGAGATCCGATGAACATATAAAAGATGGCGCGTACCAGTGTAAGTACTTGATTTAAACGCGCAATTAATAGCTTCACCTCAGCTTTATGTTGAAAAGCAAGATCAACAAGGCATGTATCCGAGAGACGTACAGAAGTTTTTACACCAAAGCAGCTTATTAGTGGAACTATGGTGATAACTTTTTCACTTTTAGGCAGTTGGCTGAAGGGGAAAAAGAAGTGTGAAGCTATCTGTAAATTCTGTGTGTGTGTGTGTGTGTTCGATATATTTGAGAAGCTAGTGAGTTAAAACACGTCAAACCACCCTAAAACCCAGGCACATCCATTATTTTAACAATTAACTTTTACTTACCAAGAACATATTTGGTATGTAAAAACATTTAAAAAGTTGCACACTGATAATGGTCATACAGTGTAGAAAATTTTGTGCTTGCTGATCAGGTATCTAGTATAAGTGTCGCCACGTACTTCACCAGAAACCCACCCTGCTCGTGACTTGTGTGCAGTCCCTGCAGAGAACTTCCATGGATTCAGAAAAGACAACGTACAAAGCTTCTGTAGGTTCAGCTGTAAATTATGCATTTATATTATACCCAGTGCACACATAGAAACACCATTGTTTGCTGAGGTTTTGCACTTTTACCAGATTAATTCAGTAAAATACCTAAGAGTACTGGTTAATTTTAAGCCTGTAAAAAATACAGTTCAGTACTGGACCCAAACATATTACTTTCTTGTTAGTTTTAGCTATCTTAATTTCTGCTTTTGAAGGAACGTTAATCCCAATTGCCTTTTTTTTTTTTTTTTTCTTTTAAAGTATATGCCAGGATTTAACTGTTTTATTTCAGTTTGGTAGCACTGAGTTGGTTTTTTTGTCCTAACTGATTGTAATGACTGCTAAATGTCAGCTTCATTTATATCTTAGCTCGGAATATAAACAGAAAATATACAAAAAGGAAAATGTTTTGTTACACACTCTGAGTTATTTTTGCTGGGTACCTTATGCCAAACAGTTTTGATTCTGCATGTGACTTACAGTCCAAAAGCAGTCCAAAAGCCATACCGATACATTTTTCTGATTAAATGATTTTCAATATTTCACATCTAGTGCAGAGAAAGCACTGCTATTAAAATAAATGCATACAAAAGGAAAAAAAAAAGGAACATTGTTGAAACGTAATTCCATCAAGAAAAAAAAAACCACGATATTTTTATATAACATTTTGGATATATTTTATGTCAAAACATGATCACCAGTCAAACTAGTGACATCTAAACCCAGTACATTATTGTGACTTCTAAAATAAAAAATCAGAACAAAACTAAATTTATTATAACTCTGCCTTCCTTAAACACCACGTGTTGGTGATTTAAACACAACAAAACTCTAGTATTCTTCAAAAGTGTCTACTAAATATAATAAAAAGAATAAGAGAACAATTAACATTTAGTCTGTTACATTAAAAAATTGGATGTACATATTTCTATTGCCTGTTAGCTTTACCTAAGCCTTTTCAACTACTACAAAAATAAAAAGAAAAAAAGAAAACTCGTTGTTCAAAGTCAAAAACATTCAAATCAGTTGATACAACATTACAGTACAGTCAACTAACATCATTCGAGGTCTCCTTTTCTCCGAGTACGAGTCCTTAGACCAGTGTTACAAACCCTAGTTCAATGCAGTTTCAAAACTGTATGTTAGCTTTGCAAGATCCTGTACTCTACTGATGGCTTCAGAAGAATGGGGTTGTGCTACTTTTGAATCACAGGGCAACCCCAGCCTCTCATTAATTTTATTCAGCACTGTAGTTAGAACAGCATTAAGTTTAGCACAATAACTAAAAAAAAAAGAAGAAAAAAAAAAAAAGAATTGGAAGCTAGGTGAAGCTGCCATTTGTGTCAAACAATTGCGATACGCTATACTAAAAAATTCTGAAATATCCACCTGTCCTCACCGCTCTGCCACAAACTAGCAAAGTCAAAAATACAAAAGTCTTCAACTTCTCGTTTTTGCAGAATAAAGCAAAAAAGTCTTTGTGCTCCTTACTACCAGAAGCAAAATATCCTCTGAGTTACCACATGTAATAGCTTCTGGATGTGTCGACTTGGGTTGGCTTGGTCTCTGCAGAACCATCCTTGTCTTTTTCACTGTCACCTTCCCAGAGATTAATAAGTGGAGGGTAGAGCTCATTCAGTGGGATTGAAGAGGTCTTTTGCATATATTTTTTCAATGAGTGGTGGTAGTTTTTTCTCTTAAATCTTTTTGCAATATAAACAGAAATGGAGGCAAGGCTGATGACAGCAAACATGGATCCCATTACCGCTGCGAGGGCAGTGCTGGTTTCTTGGTCTGAAATGTCTAGCGCAAAAGCTGCGGTTTTTGTTGTAACGTTGACGCAGGACTTCTGTGTTTGCTGATGGATGTTTGACACGGTTAGACACACTTCATAATCCGTAGACGGTTGTAGATGCGTGAGGTTGTATTCATGTACGTCAACTGGGACCCTAGCTGTGTACGTGATGTGAGGGTTGTCGATCTTCATAGTGGCCGACGACCATTTTAGATTGGAAGTCATGACGTTGGAATTAACTTTCCAAGAAACTAAGATGGAATGCGATTCAGCTTGCTTAACGTAGATTTTCAGAACCTGGGTCCCATCCAAAAGGGTTCCGTTCACCCGGATAGTAGCGACCCTCGTGTCAGCCCCTTCTATGTTTTGAGCAACGCAGGTGTATCTCCCGGAGTCTTCAACCTGGATGTTGGAGATTTCCAAGGTGCCTTCGCTACTCAGCTTGTATTTGTCAGAGAGACTTTCGACAGTCACTTTATTGCCGAGAGGAGTGACCCAGTAAATTTCTGGCTCAGGTTCTGCCATGGCCCGACAATCTAAAAACACTGTCATGCCGATGTCCAAGTTTAAGTGATTTGGAAAGGTCTCGTGAGAGATCATTGGAAGACACTGTTCATTTGAATCCTGTATTAACACTTCCTTCACCTGCTGTCCTCTGTATTCTGGAGGCATAGCGCAAAACATGGAGAGAGGTTCCATGAAACGGATGTTGGTTTTGTTGGAGTTGATCCAGTGAATGACGCAGTCGCACCTGAGCGGGTTACTGTGGATACTGATCTCGCGCAGGTTTGGAAGGGATTCCACCGTCTTTTGGTAGACTGCATTCAAGGCATTGTTGTTCAGCATCAGGCTCTCCAGGGCAGGAACGTTGCGAAAGGCCAGACGATGTATGTAAGACAGCTTTGGGTTGTTGGTGGCTTCAAGCTTTGTAAGTTCAGGCAGGTTGTCCAGCGCATACCTATCAACAGAAACGAGTTCTCCCATATTATTGATTCCAAGCTCTTTCAATCTGAGCATGTTTTTAAAATCACCTTCTTGAATTTTATGAATTGGATTTTTGTTCAGATCCAGGAATTTTAAATTTGGAACTTTCTCAAGTGCAAGCTGAGGAACTTTTACCAATTTGTTGTCATAGAAGGAAAGACTTTCAAGACTATCCAAGCCTACCAAGGCATTGCCAGGAATGTCTGTGAGATACATACCTGCCAAAACCAGGCTCCTTAAATTTGAGAGTGGTTTGAAATTCATATCTAGTATTCCAATCACTGGATTTTCACCAATCATGAGAATCTCTAAGTTAGGAGTAGAATCAAACCAACGGCTGTCAATAACCTTCAGTTTGTTGGAGTTGAGATGTAATCTCAAAAGATTCTTCAGGCCAGAGAATGCATTTGCTGAAATGCTGCTGATCTGGTTGTGATTTATATATAGCTCCTGAAGATTGCAAAGGTCTTGCAAGCAGTAGTCAGTCATCTCCGTGATCTGGTTTTCCTCCAGGTGCAAAGTAGTAAGTTGAGTGAGATTTGAGAGCCCCACATCTTTGATACTTGTGAAGTTATTTTGTGAAAAATCCAATTCTGTTAAGTTAAACAGCTGTTGGAGTTCGTCTGTGGTCTTTGCAATGTTGTTGCTTTGTAACAGGAGGACTTGAGTGTCACTGGAAAGGTTGCTGGGGATTTTTGTTAATCGAAGGTCATTGCAGTCAACTGTTGTGGCTTCCCTGTACGTTGACTGTGGTGTAAACCATGGCCTGATTTCACATACACAAAGCTGTGGACATTCATTACTCTGTATGGAAGACTCAGTTAATGAATTCATTAACAATTCTAGCACCAACTGGCAAACAGTTAAGACAACCCTAACCTTCGCCATGCTGGTCACCTAGTGAGTTCAGCTCCCCAGCCCCTTAAAATGACAGCAGACTGAGAGGGTGATTTGTTATCAGGTAGAAAATGTAAAGCTTAGTGGTTAAGGTGAAAGGCTTGGACATCCAGAAGGTGAAGGATAATTTTCTGAGCTCAGAGAAGGCAAGAAATGGTCTGAAGACTCTCAGCCGCAACTCTATGTCCCAGAATCTTCTGCAAACCAGTGTCTGAAGACGTTCCTGAAAACAGATTAGGGTATACGTTACACTCATCTCATATACAGTTCATACATTATTTAATTTCTTCATCCCTTAAAGAAAAAATACTTGAAAACAATAATTATTTTAACATTCATCTCTCTCACAAAAATCCTGATCCGGTATTGTTAAGCGATGTAGGGTTTGGAACTCTATCCTGCTTGGGATTTACATGAGAAAGCTCTTTGACAGTTCCCAAGTGAGTGACTGCAACAATGTATGCAATCATCTGAACATAAAACTTTCAGATACCTTTCAGTTTTACTCCACAATATTTATTTGAATGGCTTGAGGAATGCTAAGGATGGAGGATGCACTTGCGAGCGCAGCGAGGTCTCCAGCGAGTGTTCAGACCATAATGCTGGTGGGAGTCGGGGTGCCAGAGCGTCCCCGAGGCTCGGAGCTCAGGTCTGTGGAATTAAGACTCAGGAAGATGGTAGTTGATAAGTTTCCAGCTAAATGCACGTGAACTTTGCCAAAATTCATCCGAGTTAATCAAATCAGTTCCAGATAACAGCATAGATTTAATGCCACTAAGCACCAAACAAAAACAGTAAATTTGATTAAGTGGATGTAGTGTCCTTATTGTCACGGTTTGTACCGCACTGTGCATCATATGCGAACTGCTCACCACAACTCCAAATTGCTGTGTAAACCACACCGTTTATATCTTTAGAGCCTGAAGTTACTCACGCAAGAGTATGTTTAAATTAACCCAACAGAGTCCAAAGTATCTCGGAAAATCTATTGTGTCACGACATACTCAAGGAAAATCTAAGCTCTTAGTAAAATCTTTCTCCTTTTCACTTTCTTGAAAAAGTAAGTTCCAGGAAAGAGTTTGTTACCTGCAAACTTATCTATTACTGCTGCTGTAAAAAGCATGGGTATAGCTGTGAGAGTTTCTCCGTGTGTATGTGTAAAAATTTGAAATTCGGGGCGTGTGCCGTTAAATACACTGGCTGCCT
>JAVJGI010000050.1:21462888-21477294 GCA_035590275.1 Ibycter americanus | reverse complement strand
AGCTGTGAGAGTTTCTCCGTGTGTATGTGTAAAAATTTGAAATTCGGGGCGTGTGCCGTTAAATACACTGGCTGCCTGTGTTTCAGTTCCGAAGTATGTTGCTTTGGCGATGGTGATGCTGCATGAACTGATTTTCTCCCAGCTAGTGCTTGTGGTGGCGATTTCACATGCCTAGCTGTATTTCTTTTGCCTTGTTGTGCACATCGATATTGGCAGATAAAGTACACCGTATTTCACAGTGAAGGTTAAACAGGTTAGTGCATGTGTTCAGCAAGCTTGGAATTAAACAAAAGCATGTGCGAGCAAGGCATGTGACAGATCTGCATAAGGCTTTAAAGAGCAGACCTCTTGAAATTCGAGGCAATGCTGTAAATCTCATGCTCTAATGATTGCAGTTCAGACTTGTCAAACAAAAGTTTTTTTTCTTTTTATGTAACTAAAATAATCAAGTTGCGCTATGGCTGAGACAGAGTATGTAACAGTGATAAATTGTAATGGCAGAAAGCGGGAAATGGCGTATTTTTCAATTAGAACATAGTGAAGCCTCAATCTAGTCAAAGCCCAGAAAAGATTTTGCTATATAAAATAATAAAACTAAGTACAGCTTTTTAAAATAGTTTTAAAATAGTCATCTAGATAGTGGTGACAGGAATGCCATTTATACAACGCTTTTACTTCAAAATCTGATCAGCGTATTAAAAATGAAATGACAGTATTTTATTTGAGATTATGATACAGTGCTGTAAGTAGAACACACCATATAACATTTTGATTTTGGCGTGCTGCTATTTGTTCTGTGGTTGTGTTCTGGAGGAAGGGAAACAGGAGCGTTAGCCGGAAAGCATTTGACTGTGTTAAGTTAGATTTTATCTCTGGTAGCTGAGACTTCAGTGAGAGCTGAGGAGACGGTGCTGAAGCAGGGGGAAACAGATATAGAACACAAGAAAAATATTCCTTCTCAAGTAAGTTTCAACTGATGGAAGAATTGAATAAGTCATTAACTGCATTTAGAAAAAAAAATCCTAGCAGCACCATAATAGTAAGGAATATATTAACATAGAGTGATGAGGAGGCTGGCATAAACTGGGTTATGCTGATTTTAATGAATGCTCCCCTCAATAACAATACATCTGTAGCTGACCCAAGCTAGGCAGTTCTAGGAACACTGATGACATCTGAAGTTTAATTGATTTAATTCCAGATTTTTCAAATTACAGTATTTGTCGGTTAATAATGCAGGCAGTGATTTCAGCCGGTAACGATGTTCGGGAGGTGCGGGAGGTGCCGAGCTGCCGTTCCCCCTTGCGCAGGGAGATGCCTGTGGTCCAGCCTGGCAGCCTGGCTCCGTGGGGCACGGCGGGCAGCAGCCTGCACCAAACCACACGCCACTACACGAGGCGATGCTGCTCCCAGCAGTCGAGCTCTCAGAGTCTCTCCCGTAACTTTTTTCTAAGTAGATGAAGAGAAAGAAGTCCATGCCTTATAAAGCTGTGGGCCCTAATGATGTTTTAGTGCTGATGTAGTTATATGAATCATGTAATACTTTAAAAAGAAAGTGCCTGAAAAAGACTTCAAAGCTGCTTTTAAAATATGTTGGAGCACATCTAGATTTTGGGGAGAAAAAAAATCATCAAATTTTATCCTTGCTTTGTTGAATATTTATATCCTTTTATTTGCACATTACAGTTGTTGCTCATCCTTGGTAAGAAGGCATTTCTGGTTTTATTGAATAGAGTTCCGGGTTTATGATCACTGTAAACATACGATTTTACAAGTTATTAGTGACACTTTCTCTTCTCTAGCTGTTTTCTGCTGCAAATGGATTTAATTTTCTTTAACTGGAAAATGTTCTTTAGAAATGACCTGCACATTACCGTCTCCAATCTCCCCCAGCCCAGGGCAGCTTGGATGAAACTATAAATGAAAAACCAGTGTAATCAAGAAGTAAATTCTGATGGGCTACACACGCCCCAGTCCATTTTAGTGCTGTGCTTATGTGAATGGCAGCCCAGAGGCCACCGCATGAGGGAAAACCCAAGTCACAGACTTTTGCTTTAGCTACTGCTTATGCTATAAAACCCCATCCGTTGCTCTGATAAAAACTAGAGAGGCAGCCGTTATCAGCGAAAAAGCGCACTGCAGTTTTTTATATAACTAAATGGCAATAGCTGCTTCTGTTCTGCTGTTTATATAGGATACGCTTGACCATCTCAGCTCTCATGTCTGTAAGAGGCAGCTGCCAGCTCTCTGCCCCCGCTGAACGGTCACCGACAGTTGTCCCTGCCCCGGCAGTCTTGGCAGCATCGGCAGGACTGGTCCCAGACCCCGCTGTGATGGGTACTGTCCGAAGGAATGGAATAGCATGATTTTTTTTGCTAGAAGACTATGCTTCTCCGGTGTTAGACTCTTACTCAGGTTCTGAAGCCCTAGCTAGAATTACAATCACATTTTTCCACATAAAAACTAGACAAGAGAGATGTATGTAGGATTCTTATTTTTTTATTTTTTTTATAAGCTGGAGGACAACCAGGTTTTGAAAAGAAACCTGTGACAGTGTGACAGTATGCGGTTCTAAATAGCCGCCAATGAATAATCACCAAGTCCCTGTGGAGAAACCGGGGACGGCTCCTGGGAAAGTTCCCAACTCTCACTGGAATCAGTGAGACTGAATTGAGAAGAATTTGAGTGGTAGTGTCTGCCCCTCTTCTGCCAGACATCTCAGCATTCTGCCCACTGAGATCCTTTTTGTATAAAGTTGTTATTTTTTTTAACATAAAACTAATACAGTACGTCCCTGGTAGCTGGCTCCAGGCTTTTTGGAATAAGGGAGAATACCAGTCCTCAAAACCTCCCTTAGGACAGAATCATATCACAAAATATTTTTTTTTTCTTTTTCTGACAATGGTATTTAATATGGGTCATGTGATTGAAGGTACTTCTTTTAATTATATGTTAATAATTTCTTTTAAAAATACTGGGTGAGGAAAAATTCCCCTAAAGAGTAAGAGGGTATTATATCTTCTTTCAGGAGATACTGGGCTTGTAAAGGATAGCTTTTAGCATTCTCTGCCTTCCCTCTCATCTATTAAATTCGTATTTCCTGGTGTACCAAACCACAACGGTCATAACGGCTGTTAACTTGGTATCAACAGAAATAATGGTTAATTTTATGCGAGAGAGATGGAGGGAGTTATTTCACTAGGAGCTAAATAAATGCATTTTCCAAAGCACCTCTCAGTACCCAGTGCATTAAGAAACCACATTTCTGTCAGCAAGCAAACCCGCGGTGGCTGCCTGGGCTGTTGGCTTGCTCATGTTTCTTGTGGGCAGAAAATGTGAGCATCGTTCCTGTGTCTCCCAGCCGGGAAACGCAGCGGGGAGGTTTGTGTAAGGCTTCCCTTGCCGGGGAGGTTGTGAAAAATGCTTAGTATTGAAAATTTGTTTGGTCAAAGGAATTGTAAGGTGAATATTTGGTTATGGAGCAGAAGATCCTTCATTTCAGCTTTCCTGTGGGGTGGAAAGAGGTGTGCGCCGGCACCGTAGCCTTGCTGATGGCTGTGAAGAGTTTGTCTCGTTTTTCAGGTGATCCAAAGGAAAAATACGTTTTAAGTCCACAGTGCAGTAAGAGGAGAATATGAAGGGACAATCATGAAATTACTGTTCATTAAGTGTGCATAGTTAACTTGCCAACTAAAAAACCCCAGATACTAAACAATTCTTTCTTGGTAACAGGAAGACAAAGCGTTGTCACTGTCTTGACAACGGTATTAATGGTCACCATTAAAAATTGCTGAAAAAAAACCCCAATGCAATTTGCACATGGATATTTGGATGTCTGTTTTGAAACGGCGGTACTACCACAGAAAATCTTCTCTCTCCACAGTTAAGTGGTTCATTCTTGCAAAATTTCTTTTATATTGCAAGTAGCATCAGCGCAGGTTTTGGTTGGCAGCCATATGTGCTAAATGTGCCTAGGTAAAAGTTTGAGGGATCAGATACATGAAGAAAATTACCTCGGGCTAAGACAAGCAATTTATTTTGCACTTGCTGTGAGCCAGAAGCACACGCTGATCCACAGTACCTACCCATCTCTCCACAGAAACGTTTTCATATATTGAGCCTAAGTAATGTAGCTAGTCTTTCGGAAAATTGTCTGTTGTGCTAATGTTCTGCTAATGACTCGTGCAGCTTTCTTGTTCCCCATCATCATCGTTTGTGAAACTACTGCCATCTAAACAGCCCCCGTCATCAGTCAGTTTGGGAAAACTTGTCCTTGGGCTGCTGCGTCCTGGTTTCAGGTGTGTCAGGAAGATGCAGGTTAGAGAGCCCAGCACCCGTGCCCAGGGATCTGGGGCTGCTGCAGTGACCCAGTATTAGTGCTGAGGCGTAAGAACGGGTGGAGCTTCAGCTAGAACACGGTGATCGAGAAAACTGAATTCAGGTGGGGATCAGCACAAGGCTTGCTCCACAGCCAGGGAATGGAAGAGCCTGTTCAGAGAGGGGATGCTGAACGAGGCTGGCTTGGCTGGCCTGGCAAAGCTCTAGCCTGAAGAGCTACTCATGGTAGAAGCAACACTGGAGATGAGCTGGCCCGTAACGAGCTCAGGCTGAGCTCGTTACAGTCGGGTTAAGACAGTTTGACGAGTTCAAGGAAAGGGTATTGCATGTATGTCGGAGGTACAAAGTGCCTTGCCTTGCTTTGAGCTTCAGTAGGGCCTTTGCAGTTCTATACCCACCCATTTTCTATAGAGAAAACCTGAGCTATAGGTGCCATGCCACAGGTGAACAATAACCCTGGACCGTGCTTTAGGAGGGACAGGCATTTCAGCGCTGCCAGGTGAACATGTGCGTGCACCCACTAAAGCACACAAGTAAGCACAATGCGAAACCTGGTCTAAAACGCTGTGCCACTAAAATCGGGGCTTGCTCCAGTCAAGAGCATCAGTGACCTTGTACATCTTAGAGAAAGAGACTGGACTTGGCCTTTGAGTTTAATAACCAGGATACTTCCAGCTAACCTATGGAATGGGCTCCTTTCCCAGGAATCAAATTTATAAGTGCAGTCCTCTCTATTTAGAAAGATATTGAGGAATCATGCCTGATAGTGAGCCTTTTACATTGAGGTTTTTAAAGTCTATGATACCATCAGGAAATAAGCTATTTACAGGCCTGAACTGCGTAAAATACAGAAGAGTCAAGCTGGAAATGATGCGAGTCAGTTGAAATAGCATACCAAAATCTGAAAACGGGAGCTTGTTACTAAAAGCAAAGACAAAACCAAGGGCCTATAGCACATGAATAATGGTATAAAGCTTCAAAACACATCCTCAGGGTTTTGTAATATTTAAGGTTCGGGGTTTTTTTCCTTGCAAATAATGCCTACTTTCCATCAAAATAAAGTCAGCGTTTAATTTTAGGGAAAGCTGTGGTGAGAAGGCGGTTTGCTGTATTTCAAGATGACCTTAGCATGCTTTATCTGTGTTCTTTTGAAAAATACTAGTCTTATCTCCACAGAAGAAATGTGAAGAGCATCCTATTCATAATGTCTGCACTGCAGAAACAGCGTATTATATTTTTAAAATTTGTAATTTATTGGGGTTTATTCCTAAGACTTGCATCTGATACAATGTTCTTCATTAAAATAGTCATGTAAATATGCAGGAGAGAGAAAAATTATTGTCATTCATACACTGATCTCAAGTACAAGGGGCTAGATACCGTGCAGAGTACAGCTACTGTATATTGATGGCCCATCAAATCAACCATGGAATTGCAACCCAGCTTCTGTCATCTGTTTGAAAATTTCGTACAAATTAGCATTAACAAGTCATATTAGAAACATCAGGAATAATAAGTGCTTTCCAAACAGTGGGTTGTCAAATTATATAGTCGCATTTGTTTTTTCTTTAGGAAAGAAAAAAACTCATAAAACCATTCAAAAGCCCTGAAAACCTGAAAAGCTTTGTACAGTTTGTACAAGAGTAATAATCTTACATTAGAAACCCGATTTATTATTTACTTCCTTCCTATGTTGACTATCATAAAATAGATCAATCTTGGGACAACTTTGGCTGGTCTTTTATTGCCCATGACTCTAGTTTCCATGTCCTGCTATCCAGGGTCTACCCCAGTTTGATATGAAGGCAGTAGTAAGGCTTTTATTTCATTCGACAGAGAAGAATCATGCCTGTGATTATTATCTTCATTCCACGTAATTACCAGATAAAATTATTTTACTAGATCACCTTTTCTGACAGCTGACCAAATAACTTCCACTGTCGGGTTAGGAGCCAGTTTCATGAGACCTTCCTTGCAGCTCTTCCCTTCTGCACTGAAATGCAGGGCAATGCCTGCAGCTGATGGGGGACAAACCACTGGGGAAATGGTTTCATTTCCACCTGTACATGCTGGAATGCATTCATCACCTTCCGTACATTTTAAATGCAAGAGAGAATTTAAACCTAATTGGTTTTAGCTTGCACAGTGTCTAAAGTTTACGGAGCATAACTAATTTAGGAAGACCCGTTCCAACTATTTTTTGCATTTAGTGTATCTGCTGGGTAAAGAATGGAAGAGGACCAAGACTGGAGACACACTGCTTTGTCTTCTAATCACATTGGAAGAACAGAAATGGAATTCAGTCTTTGCATATCTGGGATCTCAGAAAGACATGGGAGGATCAGAACATCTTCTTAACCATGGGAGCACCTACCTCACAAGGATTTCATACCAGAACAACTCAGATAATCTCTGCTTCTTACTGTCTCTCAAAATCAGTACAATTCAAATGACTTTTTTTTTTTTTTTTTTTTTAAAAAAAAAGAGAAATAGCCATAGAAGAGGAACAAGGGCATTAAGAGATTGGGTTGGATTTTGGAGTAGAATTTCCTTTTTGTTTTAAAAACTACTCTTGACAGCCAAGGCAGCTTGGCTAGTGGAGGTGAAGTGTTAATAATAATGAAATAAGGAGCACATGAGAAATATTTTTAACCATGAGAAATATGGATGCCAGAACTCCAGAAGATTTTCATGAAGCAACAGAAAATCCTCTTCCTCTCTTTTTGCTGACTAGCTTTCTGGCAGTGTGATTATTTTGCTTCCTACACAGTTCTAGATCAAACTCCAGTTCTATGAGTCATTCAGGATCCCCCACAGTTGGGAAAGACCCCGGCGTGTAAGTAGTTGTTACTACCATAAAGGATGCCAAAAAATCCTGTGCTAGAAATGGTAGCCAATAAATAAAAACTGAAATGAGTCGGTATCGCAGTAGGTATTTATAAAATCAACATAATAACACTGGCTGTAGGAAATGCGTAAAACTTGTTATTAAAAAATTGTATGTACGCATGCGTGTGTATGTAATAAGCCAGCCATCTATAGCTTCAACTGTTTATCTTCAAGCAAGAAAAAGAGTTCTTTTTCTGGTCCTCGTTACACTCTATACTTTGATAATTCCGTTTCCTGTACTATGTGTTTAGTTTTCAATTATTAGTGCTTAAGTGTTAAACTATATTTTACTGTTAGCCTACTTCTGTATCTACACAGTTTATACATGTAGCATGCTTACACAGAATTCAGCCCTTAGAATAAAATAGGCTTTTATTGATTTTTTTTCCCCTAGGAGTTACATGCTTGCAAGATCAAATCCACTATTTCTGAGCTATATTTACATATAAGTAACACCTCGCTGTTCACTCAAGACTCTGAGCATACCAATAACAAAATAAACGGATTTATCATAGGAGGTGCTGAGATCTAACACAAAGGCTGTCAGCACCAAGACAAAGATTTGGAACTCAACCAAGTTGAGATGGGATGGAAGTAATTCCATTAAGTGGCCACAGTTTTGGTTTTGGTACTACTCTGAGCTAAGGCTTTACTCTGATCTAAGAAAAGAATTATTTTCTCTCCAGTTATATAGCTGTATTCCATGGCTGTCCCCTACCTCTAATCCCAAGTCTTTTTGTGATTTCGAATGGGCTTCTACACAATTTTTGCCATTTTTTCTGAAGACCTCCTTCTTTCATTCACAACTGATACCCAGCGTACCATTACACTGTCCTGAGAAAATACACGTTCTGTGGAGCATATGCTTTCCATCAGTATTTCATTCCACAATTGTTTAAGGAGTATTGCTTGGAATGTAGAGCAGGTCATCTGCCACGTCATCAGGAAAGGAGGGCTCATTCAGCTGAGAATGGTGAAAATGTTAATAGCCTATATTTAGCTATTTCTCTTTATCTCAAGTATCGCCTATATTTTGAGACTTTGTTTCATGCACAAGACAGATCACAATCTTGTTTTGAGAAGTTCATGAGACAGAGAAAATATGTCATATTTAATGTATTTGTATGCTTAAGAATAGACCTATAAATTGTTCCTTTAGCTTCAGTCCTCAGTCTTGTCATGGCAAAGTCAGCAGTTTTTCCACAGATAGGTTGATTTCATAAGTGTTCGCAAATCATGGAGGTACTAAAATAGCTGCCTATTGCAGAAAACATAGAAGTTATTTCTCTCAAAGTGTTGAGTTATTGATGCTTTACAGATAAGGTCTCTACCTAATTAAGCTGATTCATTCAGGCACGGTAATGTTTAATTTGTATATACTGGACTTCTTTCACTTAAAGTGGGTAGAAAGATAGAGGAAAACATATTTGCCAGTGAATTTATAAAGAACACTTATCTGGTTTTACTCCTTGCCTTATAGATGAAACCATTTTAAAGACCTGTTTTCAATCACCTGTTTAAAAACTTTTCGCAACTGGCTCACTTAACTGGTTGTTCATCTATGGGTAAAATAAGTTATTTTTGCAATGCCTATTATGAGTGGTGGAGCTCTGTAACTATCAATATTTACTCTATTTCTGTTAGAGTGATGGATCATTTGTAATTTGAAAATTTAGCAAGGCCAATCAGTAGCTCATCTGCATCCTAGTAATTATATGCAGCACATTAGCAAGGTGTGCATTTACTAGGTATTTTTGGACTTGCTTAATCAAATAAATTGTATGATGCATGAAATAACAGAAAATGTAGGATTCATTATATCAGTAATAAACACTTTCAAATTACAAAAAGACAATCCAAGCTTTGATTGATATTTTATAAAAAAACATAAAATGCTATTCTACCAAATTCTGGACAAGCTCAAGAATTCTCTCTGAGTAACTTCTATGTGTTTCTTAGAAGTTACTTAGTCTGATTCTTCGCTATGTTGCTGGCACCACAAGCCCTGAAAACCACAGAAATCCTGGGCTAGGTCCAGGTGGACCAAGCCTTTTGGACCGTATGAAACACGGGAGCTGTGGCTGCCCAGGAGCTGGGCTGGCATCGCGGTGTGTGTCCTGGAAGCGGAGGTACCCCCCGCAGCGCTCGTCGTGCTGCTGCAGGTCGGGGTTAGAGATGAGTTTAGTGTGAATCCAGCTTTTACATAAAGACAAACTCCAGGTTGCATTTTGCTTGACGACTCGAGTTACATTGACTGTACGAAAGTAGTTATAAATGAAACAAAGTCAGGCATTGAGGAGTACATGATAGATCAGACTTCAGGATGGAGGAGAAACGCAGAGAACGTTTTCCATGAACTGAAACAGCCCCTAGTTGTCTCCACACCATTAATGTTATCTTTAAAACCTGACTGATAAAGTAAGGACTAGTGACCTCTGGTGAAGCACTGCAGTGAAAAGGACAAAGACGGCAGCTAGAGATGGAGATCTGGGTTAACTGCGTTGTCAGCGGTGGAGTTCCTCCAGCTTTGATGGGTGTTTATTGAACACAGGGGAATGTGGTTTTGGTGTCAGCCTTAACCTTCTGATGTCTTTGGTACTGAGTACGTGTATGTGAAACCAGAACTTGGCATTTCTAGAAGATACTATTCAATACGTGCACAAACAGCGTCAAATGGGTGTGCTAGATACAGCCTTACCAAAGTCTCCCCTGTCCCTGTGTCAGCTGTGCCATTTTTCAGTCCTGCACTTGACTGTCAGACCTCCTTGCTTGTCTACAAAAGCGACACTGAAGGTGAAGCAAGTGACTCTCAGCTGATGATGCTGATCTCCCCACTGGTAGTTCCCAGGGACATGGGGCTGCACCATCCAGCCGGGACTCAGGCTGCCAGCTGGATGGGGCAGCGATGGCTCCCACCCACAGTGCTGGAAGAACAAGCTGGAGGGTAGATCCTGCTCTAGTCCCGCTCCTGGAGCCCCACAGCATGCAGAGCACCAGCCACCCCGACACCCACCTGGGGTTTTGCTCCCTCCCCATGCAAGAAGAGCCCTCCCCGCACAGGTGGCCGGTGCGCTGCCCACCCCTGCCTGGCCGGGCACCGCTGGATGTGGCGAGAGGCTGCACCGCACCGGGACCAGTTGAGCCACTGGTGGGAGCAGCCCCATGGGCGTTTGGTAATGCCAGAGTAACCAGCGAGAGGCAAACCCTGCCAGACACCTTGAGGGGGGCTTGGCTTAAAAAAGCGGTCAGGATTCCTGCTCTAATCAAAGCCGACAGATGCCGAAATTGCTGGAATCACCAGAGTTTGTTAAATTAAATACCTGGAAACAAGATGGTTTTAATCTCTAAAATGTCTAAAAAAAACCCCAACCCCGTCAGTAATCTTTGCCTCCGGCACTAAACGGACTGCTTCTGTTTGTGAAGTGCCTGGGGAAAATACTGTGCTGTGTTAGCACGGAGGACTAAAGGGCGGCACCTTAGCAGAGAGAATTATGTAGCAAGACCACTGTAGCCAATAAAATAAAGGAAAGAGCTGTTTCTCTATGGCACTTTTATAACTTCTGTGCATTCTCAATACAGCACCTTGTTAAATATTTCAAGACCGTTACTTACAATTGCTTTGCCCTGTTGTTCTTTAAGTTGAAAAGAAAAGAGAAGAAAAAAGCAGTAGGTATCTACTCCATCTCAAATACTTGATCTTTAGAAACTGTGCTCCAGGTAAAAACCAGGTCCTGTTCTTTTGATTCAGCCAGCTGGAAAGTCAAGAAAATGCTGGCTTGTAGCACCAAACTATGATCTCATGAATTAGAAGGTGAAGTTATAAGAACGTTTTGCAGCAGAAGAGCAGAGACTAATTCTCTTCTCACTGATGCCAAAGACTTCTGCGGTCTTCAATAGGAGGAGAATTAGGCCAATCCAAAACAGGCCAATCCAGTATTTTCCTTCAGTGCCATATGTAGGAAAATGAAAGATGACTTCTAAATAGCAAAACAAAATTTGAATAAAGTTGCAGGGCTTTAAGCAGCAATGAATAAGAGAATGCGGTCGAGAAGAACTTTAATCCGGGTACCTCTTAAACTCATATGGAGGCATGTTCTGTTCCTGACCTTACGAAGTCCATTAGTGGAAGACTGAATTACTCAGCTACAAGATGAGAATGAGACTGGAAAAATCATTGACTAACTCAAGCACACCCTCAGTAGACTGTTTCTTACCAAGGTAGTCTTCCGAGTTCTCCTTGCCGAATTTAAGCACTCCGGGTCTTAGAGAAACCCCATTATTTACTAGTTTTATGACATACTGACACAATCCATTTCTAAGCCAACTTGATGGTTTTCTTTATTCTTGCCCATCTTTCTTCCCATAGCGGTTACATGGTAACTGCAGAGCAAAACTGAGCAAGGGAATATTTTTCAGTGCGCTTTCTTGGATTCCTGCAGATGCTCCCGAAGGAGCAGGTGGCAGGGGGCTGGCTCCTTCCCACCTCTCCGCTCCCCCAGGAGCCCAATGGGCATTGCCAACCCATGTAACACAACCGGGAGAAAAGCTATTGCAACTCAGATGTTCCATTTTGCATAGACCTCACTGTGCTGCAAGTTATTTTTAAGAAAGATGTGTTTTGTATGTGCCAGAGCATTTAAGGCCTGACCCTGCTAATTACTTAACTGCTCTTGACTAAAGCCTGGAATTTACGATTCCTGGGAGCATCACACATCTCCCGTGATAGCCTCCCCAACTGGGAGAAGATGCAAAACTGAGCTGTCCTGAGCCTGAAATGCAGGTTCCCTGTCAAATAACATTATACAAACAGAGAGGAGGAGAAACGGATTTATGTGCTTCCAAAAACTTTACATAGATTTTCTTCAGTTCTGTGTCTACAAAATGTCTGCCAGGAAAAAATCTGGAGCTTGGCAGGATGAAGCCTCACACGTGTATTGTTCGTGTAACTATGGTAACCTACAAATGCCACCAGTGTTTCCATTTCATACACAAATGAGGGGACAGCTGTGGAGACCACATGTCTGCCAATGGAATAATATATGTGAACTAGGATGGCTTGGTCAGAAAATTACAACTCATTTATATTAATCAGGGCTTCAAAGAACAGTCACCTCCGTAGTTACAAAATGCGCCATAAAAGAAAGTGATTTTTATTTCTGAAAACATTTGGCTCTTCAGTAAACATTTTCAGCATCTTGCTACTTTACTGGTTGAAAATAAATAAAAAAAAAAAAAGTAAATGCTGGTAACAACCAGTGCTCTTCTATAAACATCACTTAACTTTTTTTCTTTGGTTTTGTCTTTTTTCTGATGCCTGATCCTAGTCTGAGCCTGACACAAAGCCCAACCTGGGACCAGGCATGCTCCAAGGCGCTCTCCTGGGGAAGCAGCGGTTCCAGAAGAGGCAGAAATAACATGGCATAGAGCTCCAACCCATCTACCAAAGTGAAAAAACCTTTTTCTACTCACTGATACCACTAACAGAAATAACAGCTTCAAAACAATTTGTACAAGAAATTAAAAAAAAAAAAATTGTTGAAATTAAC
This sequence comes from Ibycter americanus, assembly GCA_035590275.1. NCBI lineage: Eukaryota > Metazoa > Chordata > Aves > Falconiformes > Falconidae > Ibycter > Ibycter americanus. Next base: position 21,464,521 of record JAVJGI010000050.1, on the reverse strand, counting down.
TTGGAGTTTATATCATCCCTAACAGCAAGAAAAAGAACCACCGTAGACTCAATGATGCAAATAAATTACCTTTTCAGTAAATATTAAACTACGCAAGCTGCAGTAGCAGTAATACTTGACTGGGGTTATGATTCATCCAAGGTGCTTTAAGTGTCCCTACAAAAAAATAATCAAGAGCTGGTGGCTGCCGCCTGCCTTGGCGGCGGCAGCCTGCTGACAGACGGATGCAGCAGGAATACAGCACACCGATTAGCAAAAGTTTTTCCCGGCTTCTGCAGTGCCACGATACTGTATTGAAGTAAAACAAAAGGCTGCAGCATTACCTCCGCGTGGGCTGCCGCCTCTGCCGCCGCGCTGCGCGTCCCAGCGGCAAGGAGCAGCTCTTCACGTACCGAGGGGTACTTAGTGTTTATTTATGATATGCTGATGAAAGCTTTAACTACTGCTTATTTCAGCGATCACATTTGGAATGAAATGTAAACAGGACTGGTTTGAAACCAGGGCTTCCTAGCCTCCGAGCTGGATGCGCTCCTACACAGTTGTCCAAGCCCTGGTGAACCAGACTGAACAGAAGTTTCTTTTTGCAGCGTAAGTTTGGATGCGCTCAGCATTATTCATGTCAATTAAAAGAAGGTCTTTCACAGTTAACGTTGAAAAGTTTTTATCCATTTATGATCGGTACAACTTGATACAAAAATCTATTTCCTTTAATAATCAGTAGTAGTATTCATGTCTGTTCCAGGTAAATGGAAAATACTTTTAGTCATCACAGTAACTGGTTTGTTAAAGTCCAAAATGCCTACAAGGAGATATAATTTTGTAGGGAGGGTCTACATAAAATTTTATTTGGCTAACACTTTAACCTTTACAGCAAAAGTTAAACTTCAGCTCTTGCAGAGCCTGGGTTTCACCCCTCCCGGGCCAGGGCAGGGCAGGGGGCTGCAGCACAGGCAGGTGGGCACCGTGTGGGCACCGTGCGCCCTGGCTGAGGGGCTGGGCCAGGGGAAAGAGCCCCCCGCTGTGAGCCGACAGAGCAAACGCTGTACCCCTAAATACCCGGTCATCGGGGGGGCTGTGTGCATTGAGTCTGCTCTCTTTCTCTCAGTGTGTCAGTCCTTTAAATTAATTTAAATTCCAACTTGCCAGACTTTTGGATATACTTTGGTAGGACCCTTCAGACGACGGTCGGGACCGATGCGGTACGTGACCTTGGGCGTTTGAAGCACCCGTGAGATCACCTCGTGCGCTTCTGAACTATTCTGCGTAAGAGGTTTACAGTTTTGCTTGGAAATACCAAGTGTGTTTTATAGGGATCCTTTTAAGTCTGCAAGGAAAAAGACTGAAAGGTTCACAAACTAGAGAGGATTTGTTACTTGGGAGCTACCGTGCAGGTCCAGGATGGACGCGTGAGCATCCTGCGCGTGATCCCTCGCCTTCGCACGGCAGTATTTTCTACTTTGAGTTGGATTCTGTCACTTTTCCTTCCATCGCCCAGTGGGAAAAACATGCCGAACCAGCACTACGTAACTTGGGGAAAGAGGTAAAGGAGCAGGCCAGCATCTGCTGCGTCTCCCCCGGCAAGGCAGAGCCGCCGGCACGGTGCGGGCTCGCTGCTGGCTCCGGGGGGCTCTGC
>JAVJGI010000050.1:21411554-21458748 GCA_035590275.1 Ibycter americanus | reverse complement strand
AGCCAGCCCACCGCCCCAGAAGCAAGCCCACAGCTGTATATTATCAATGTTAATTAACCCTCTACAGTTCCTCTACACCCCTGTGGGGCAGAGACAGGGCTACTGTGCCCGGGGAGCAGTGGGCATGGCCTGGGGAGCGCAGCCCTGGCTGTGGCTGGCATGTATGGAGCGGGCTGCCAGCCCTCCCTGCCTGCGTGGTCCCGCACACATCGGCACCAGCGCTGCTGGCCAAGCTCCCGAAACACGGTGGGACCACAGAAGGGAAACTGTCCCTCACTGGGCAGGAGGTTCCGGGGGGACCGGAGGGCTGGGGTTGCTGAAGTGCCCTGTGCAGCGTGGACTTGAGGAGATGCAGTCTAGGGGCAGGGGTGGGGGTCTGCGGTGCAGCTGCAGGTTGAGCCCTGGGGTGGCTGACAGGGGCTGCAGTGAGTGAGGGAGAGGAGATGGGGTTAGTGTCACAAGAAGGTGAGGGGGAAGTTATGTTTGAGAGAGTTACGCTCTCTGAAATACTCATTTTTTTCCAAGTGAGACAAGTTCTGTGGGTGGATTTAAAAGTGCTGAGAAGCAGTTATGGCTGTGCTGTGGCAAACGGTTCCCCGGCTCGGTGTGAAGCATCCATCCTGCATGGAGCTGGGCAGAGCATCAGGACCCTGTTCCCCGCTGGTACCTCTCCTGGCACGTGGCTGCGGGATGCCAGACGCAGCCGGGGAGCAGAGGCACAACCCAGCAGCGAGCAGCCCTGTGGCACTGGGGACATACAGCTGCGCCCAGACGTTGGCCAAAGCAAAACATCCACTGAACTGCCTGGTTTGGGAGAGCACCTGGGGCAAGGAGCGTATCAGGTACAATTATCCCAGCACCACGCAAGCTGCGTGCTACACTCCGGTCCTGTGCAGTTTGTCTCGTTACAGGGGTTGTTCATCAGCGGTTAAATCCCATTCACCATCTTTGACATTCAGGGTTTTTTCTTGCAGCGCAGCTGGGACACCTCACCTCACGTAGAGAAGCAAGGCAGGATTTGCAGAGGCCGTAGGGGGCTGTGTAGTCCTGGAGCGTGCACACTTCATCTGCAGCACGTGCTCACCTGGCCGTGAGGCTGGTTGGAGTTAATTAGTGTACCTAATTAACTCCCAGCTGCACTGACCACTTTGTCAGGCTGCCTGACAGGGGTCAGTGGGTTTGAAGTGCTGCAAAACTTAATGGTTTTGTAGGGATGCTGACTGGTTGTTCATCTCTTTCTTAAAATTCAAGTTTCTAGAATGATACTTACTAAGAAAATGCCAGCTTCATTTAAAAAAAAAAAAAAAAAAAGAAAAAGGTTTCATTCCTTCTGATTGCATAGAAAAGCTTGAAAGGCATAAACCTGATGGACCTAAAACCTACATGCAAACAAAAAGGAGGCAAAATATAGTAAGCATTAAAATTTTACAATCTGAAGCTGGTGTCTTCGTTTCTAGGCAGTTTTCACCACATTAAAATGTTGGGAACGAGAATGACGTTGAGATGGAAATTAAAGTATCTCTCATTCCTGCAGACTACAAATGAATATTTTCATGCAGTAAAGAGTAGCAGAAGTTGTTTTTCCCCCCAGCCTGGTATCTGTAAGGTAGCAACAGCTCCAGCAGCAACTGCTGCAGGACCTCTTGGACTAAGGGGAAGGTTTACACTGATGGAGAAGGGGAGCAGATTTTCCTCCCTGTGTTATCTCCCATGAACTGCTTGAGGTACGATTTCCGCAAATACTTTCCTGTCAGCAGTATTCAGGGAGAACTGAGTGCTCTCCCAAACACCCCTGCTCAAGTGGCCCTATAAAAAAAGAAGCTCCCAGGAAAATACGAGATTTCCCGCTATTTGGGCTGAACATTGTCCTTTTTGATTGCCTCTTTGTTCTCATCCTCCCTCTTTCCATGCCCTCTGGCTTCGTCCCCTCATGCCTCAGTTCTCTTTGCATTCAGCTGCTTTCCTGGTTCATCTCCATCTCCAAAGGTGATGTGAAACAAGCATGATGTTTGCTGCCATTGCGTGTTCGCTCCCCCCGGTTCCTGCCCCATACCGTACCTCTCTGCACCGGCAGCTCTGGGGCAGAAACCCTGTTTGCTGCTTTGTGTCTGTACAGTGCCTGGTGGTTTGGGGTCCAGGCTTTTAAACCTTTAAAAAGGTCTAAATAACTTACACTGGATAATAATAAAACAATACAGCTCTCCATGACCTGTCATGCATGTCAGCACCTTTTTTCTCTGAAGCAGGCATCCTACCATTAAGCTGCTTAATGTCATGAGTGTATGCATAATCCATGACCCTGAACTATGCTGTGGGATTCTAATGCGCCTTTCTATAAAAATGTATAAACAGGGAAGTGATATCAAGTGGGAATGACAGGTAGAAGGGGCACCGCCAAAAAGAAAAGAGACCTGCTACTGGGCAGGTGAAAATCTGTTGCCCTGTGTCCCAACAGTAATAGATACTAATCAATAGGAGACTGAAGTAAATCCGTAAATGCAGGCAGCAGTTAGTTGGAATTTTTGGAAGAGAAGTACGATTATTGCTGAAGTCTTATTTGTGAGTTAAGTAGAGAAAGAGGTATTTTAGAGAAAGAGGTATTACAGGTTGTGTTTTGTGCCAACAGGTTTTGTGGCTTAGATGACACTTTTTGTTACCCAGATGAAGCACTGCTAGGTTTTCTTTTCACCCGGTGTTTCAGATGCTGTGCATTTATTTTCAAAATTGCGTGACTGTGCTGGATTTATTCAGAAAGGTACCAGCACTGCACATGCAAATTACCAGCGAGTAACTGTGTAAGCCAATGACCAATTACATCAATAACTGGTTATTTGCATAATGTATTCCCAATTATGCATGCAGATATAATAATTGCATGCACAAATGGTGTAAGTGATTGCAGGTGCAAAGTGTGGATGTGATCACGTGTATACGGGCTACAAAAAGCAGCTCGGTGTGAACAGCAATTGCACCAGTCACCATGGTGCTGCTATACAAAACCTGAGAATTTAAGCCTTTGTTTTGACCTGGAGGGATCCTTCTACCTGCCGATTGGAATTGCATGGGGTTTGTTTTTTTTTCATGAGAAATAAACGAGCTCTTCAGTAGTGAGGATTATTGTGGTTCAACCTTTCTTTTATTGACAATTATCTATGTGTAGGCAGATGAGAACATCTGGATGTCTTTATGTGGGGAATTCTATAATAAGGAGCTAAAATGACACCAGGCAGTGTTTTTAAAGCAGGTCAGTCACTTCACACACTATTTCATCTCACTTCTTTTATATATTATTAATTGTGAAGCTTTTTCTTTTGGTTGATGTATCTTTTCCCAAATGATCTGTTGTGTGAATGTTTCATGAGGAGGGACTCTAATCTCATTTCATCATTTTGCTAGGAACCCCCTGAAGCTTCTTAGAAAGCCACAGCGCCTTAAAGGCAATTGAAGAGTTTCATTGCAAGCGTATAATTTGTATTTACTCCAAGAGTAAAAGTGGTAACACGCAGAGCACGAAACTCCTGCCCACTGGATTGCCATCGTGTGCTAATGGATGAAAACATTTCTACTGATACAAGAATTGATGCACTGCCTTCGGTCAGTCAGAAACCCATGGCTCTCGACTATTCTGGTGTAGAGGTCACGTACAGACAGGGCTGAGCATGCAGGTCTCAGAGAGGTAGGCTTAACTTGGGTCTTAAGAGTTGAATTTGCAGTTCCTCATGGACAGGACATGAAGCAGTTGTTTCTGTCTCTGGGAGAAAAGCTGGAGTCTCATTGTCTCAAGGACCTGGATAGGTCGACATTTCATTTGATGCAGTCTCAAGCATGTTTGAGACACAGTTCTCCTTTACCAGGGTAATAAAATTATTACAAAAGGACTTGCACAGAGAACCTGTTACGGCACTCTGCAGAAATACCCAAATGAAGAGCTGCCTTGGACGTGACGCGCGGCAGGGGTTCGGTGCGGATCAGGAGCACCCTGCCGGCGTTGCGGGCGCAGCTCTGCTGCTACCAGGGCAGGTGACCCGTTTCTAAAGGGTGAGTGGCAGTGACCCAGCTCAGGGCACGGGATGAAGAGATGCTGTGCTTGAATCCCAGACCAGTAGCTGAGGCATTCAAGGACTAGCAATGCGAACCGTGCTGTAAATACGCACAGGGGTGATGCTATTCTTTGGCCCCGGCTACTGCAACCAAGTTGCTGAGTTGCAACCTGAGGGTGAGGAGACGTGCAGCCCCCATGTGTGTTCCAGCTCCCATTAATGCCACCGACTTGGCTTTGCCGGGCCTGTCTGCAGCAGCACCGTAGCAGAAATAACGTCTGGGCCAATTTCAGAGCTGTTTGCCATACCAAATGACATAATGAAATATTTCTTCCCACCTAGTTCGGCTGCTGCTTTTGGTATGCCCCACTTAAAAACCATCCCCTTTCCCACTTTTCTCCACCCCTAGTTCTCTACTGAGAATATTTTGGCCGTGGCAAAGAATTCAGTATTTCTTTTAAAGTGTATTTTTTCCTGTGGCTAGTCTGTTGAAGATCTTCTTAGTGTGAAATTAACTTTGAAACTCATGGACCTGATGAGGTATTGAGCTGACATCTGTAGATCTGAAGACCTGCTCTATTAGAGAGGAATCCCCAATGGGATGTTACTTGGCCAGAACTGAGATCTTTTTTGCTCAATATTTCTGTGTATTGATGTCTGAAAATAGCGTCTCTATTATTGCAGTTTGGGTTTTTTGTTCCCAATTCTGTATGAAATAAATGAAAATACTCTGTAGTATGTAAACTGTAGGGGAACCCTTTGACTTGCAAGTGGGTAGTGATATAAGATCTTGACTGTACATTTTCTGTATAGTGACATGTTTAAAAAAAAACCAAGGACCAAACCCATCCTTTATTGCTTTCCATCTAGCTCTGAGACAGAGGTTTCTGTTCAGCAGCGAGCAGTTACTTGTGGCTGGTGCCCACACCGGTGCCCTGGGCAGGGGGGCGAGCCGGTGTGCATTGCCCAGGGGATGGAGCTGCCAGGAGGAGCCTCTACAAGCTGCTTGGGGAGACCGAACCCCTTGCCGCCTTCGCATCCTGCGGGGAGAAGTTGCACACGTCTGTCTGGCACTTTTTAGTAAGAGCGAGCGCTCGGTCTGCTTGGAAAGCGTGAAGGTAAAGCAGGTCGCTCTATCCTTCCCACGTGTGGGGAAGGATCTGAAGCTGCTGTAAATTACAGGCTGCATTTTACTCAGTGAATCAGTGATGCGCAACAAAAATACTGTACTCACGGCCAGCCGATAGAATGGCAATTTGGAGACCGATACGCTGTATTAATGAGTTATGATCTTGTGTGTGTGTACTGGGGGGCTGGGCAGCATTCTTTTATAGCAGGTACAGTGATATTTCTCTATTTAATAGAAATAATCTTAAAATCAAACGTCTGGTTTTAATGTTGCAAGACTTGATTATCACCATGGTGTAAAGCTATATGTTCTTTATGACAAAAGGAGAGGAGAAAAATAGGTAGAAATAAAGATGCTGCGTTGTCTTGCGTTGAGCATGTGTTGACTAACTTAACTAAATCCTGGAGATTCAGCTTCACTAAAGCCAGACTGATTCTGAGGTGCCTGCAGAGATCAGTTAATGTTTCAACCTTGCATGTCAAAATGAAAAGAATGTTCCTGAGATGGTGCTGGCAAAGGTGCTGTGGTTGCATCACTGCTCTGGAAAAGGTGCATAGCAAAGGCATACAGGTCTGAAAGGTATATAAGGAATAAAAAGGCCAGTAACAGCATTTCTGCTGTCCCTGGGCGGGTGATCGCTGCCCGTTGCCGTTACTGTGCTGCTGCGTCTCCACGGCGGAGAGTTGCTCCCTTGTCAGCCCGGCTGGGACCGTGTCTGGTGCTGACGGGAGCGCAGCGATGGTGCTGCACCAAGGGGCGCACGTGGCCGCCTCGTGCTCAGGCAGGGCAGCGTCTGATGTCTCAGGCTCCTGGGTTTGGTAACTAGATGAAGGATGAACACAATGGAAAGAGGCATTTTTCCTGGAGAGTTAGGATTCAGGAGGTGTTGGTTTAGTTGCTGGGTCTGTTACAGACACGGGCACGGCCTTGGCCGAGCTGTTACACTGCTCCTCTTCTGCAAAATGAGGATTCGTGAACTTTGAATTTCCCTTTCTTGCCTGTGGTGGCTGTAGTCCCTGCAGACTGTGAGGAAGCACGGAGAGTCGCCTGAGAACTGTATTTCGCATGGCTTAGCCTGAACTGTAGCTCTATTAATACTAAGACAAATATAATTTTAATTCAGTTTGACCTTAAGTGGCATCTGTGACAAAGCATGGCATGTTTGAAGTCTGGATGCAATTATTTGGAATTGCTGAACACCATACTGAACATGAACTTCAGTCATGACCTTTAGATTGCACTGAAGCCAGAGGAGGTCCCTGATTTTAACTTCTGAACTGCAAATCACCCCATCAGAAAGAGCCTTCAGAAGCCATTATAATCACAGAGAATATTTTAAAGTGTGTAGAAGCTATAAGCAAAATATTTATTTTACACACTTGTCTGTATTTAATCCATAAATCTGTCTACTACGACGGTGTTTTACTGGTGTAGATGAGGCAAGTAAGCTGAGATCATAGTAGACATGTTCTGTAAGGCTTTACAGAAAATCATTGCTTTTTAATCCCTTTATCCCTGTTATTTCCTACCACTGTGAAAATCCAGTGGCAGGGAAAGCTGGCACAGTGTAGGACAGATGCATAATATGTAATGCTAAGCAGGCAAAAATCCTTCTGTTTGTGTAATGCTCCAAACACATTATAAATGTCAGTGTTAGTGCTATGCGTCCTACATAAATAAAAATAACTTACCAATACTCAACCGAGTATTATACCTCTTCAGGCTAACCTCGTTATATGTGCTGTCTCGGTATCAATAGCTGATCTTCTAATTAGAGTTAGGCAGAAAAGTTGAACTGGACTAGTTTATGAAAAGCAGGTGCCACCCAAGTGCCTGCCCAGGTATAGAAATGAGCCATATACTGCGTGTTATATAGCGCCTGACCTCAAGCCTTTAATTTTATTTCTTTTGCATTGTTTTTTCCCTGCATAAACACTGAGAACATGCTTAGACAGTAGAATTGAGCTGGAATGTCTGGAGGGCATCTAGAAATTTTCAGGTGCATGATTGCTTCCTTCATCTTCACATTAAAGCATCCTCCTGTCTGTAGTACAAATGTAATCAGCTGAGCTACATCCTCTTACGCTGAAAGGTCCGGGAGCCCTGGAAGTTGGCTGATTATGGCACTGTTTGAGATTATTTGTACTACAAGGGTGAGAATGGATTTAGTTGAAGTGCACGAGAAGGGCTTACGGTAGCTGTAGTGAAAGCGAGACATTGCGATGTGCCTAGTGTTTGGGAAAGGGGAAATATTTCATAGGAATGTCTTACACTTACCTTACACGTGCATTTTGAAAGGGAACATTTGGAGATGAACTTGACAGTGAGTGCAGTGCTGTCTATGAAAGATTTGAGTGAATAGTAACAGCAACAGTTTTCTCCTGGAGTCAATCATACCGATGTCAGGTCAGCCCGCCTGGCCGATACCGAGCAAGGACAGAACCTCTGCAAAACACCCAGCCGCTTTGTCATGGCTTTAGGATGTAATCAGAGGCACGTCCGATCCTTCGAATTATCGTAAAGATCAAAAATCGTGTTTCTCTCCTGCTCTCACAAGGAAATTGGACTGATAGGATTTTCCGACACGCTGAGCGTAATTGAATTCCTGTTGGAATCAGGAGTTGCGCTGACTGCTCGGCAGAAGTGCCACAAGGTCTGGGCTTTGCTGTACCCGGTGTGGTGGGACAGCCGGGTCCTTGGCACCCCCCGGTACCCCCGGGGTCCATCTGGCTGCTGCAGGGCACCCGAACGCGTGGCCACTCGTCCCTCCCGCTGCCGCTCCTCTGGGGCAAAACAAGGCTCTTGCTATTTATTTACACAGTTCAGGGCTGCAAATTGTAGCTAATTAATGCATGCACAACCTCTTCCCCGGGTTGTTAACCACGGAGGAGCAAAGCCGTCTGAACCTCCTCCTCCCTTCTGGCCCTGTTGAAACGCCGGGTGGCTGCCAGAGCAGCTCGCAGGCTGGAGCGTGGCTCTCCCAAGATGCTAGCTGTAGGGGCGCAACCCCAAACGGGAAGGTAGAATATATGTGATCTTTTAATCTAGGGCAAGAGAACATATGGAGCATCAAGGCAAAGTCATTTTAAGATTCTGACAACAAAAATACGGGTTCTTTCAGCCATAATAATTTAAAACAATGGTCCATTTTTCTGCTGTTCCTGACATTCAGTAGAAATTGCGGGAGAGTGACAGGTTCTCAGGCTGTTCTCGTCTGACTTTAAAAACATCTGCCTTAGGAAATTACTTTGTACCTAACCTCTGAGCAGTTCTCCAATTATTTTACTAAATAAATACAAGTATTCTGTAAAAACAGCTGCTACTCTTAGAAGGTATTTTTCCATAAGGTGGAGTCAATCAAAGAGAATATGCTGCTTTGTTCGATAAGTGTTCCAGGAATAAATGCAAAGAGCAGAGCAGGAGAGCTGCGATGCTGAAACCCGGAGCAGAAGGACACTCGGAGCCGCAGCTGGCTGCGACGGCCCCGGCTCTCCCTCTGCCCCCCAGCCAGCCGCCACTCCTGCAGCTTCCTACAGCCCCTCCAGCTGCTGCAAGTCTGAACGCTTTATTTCAGGTTTTATTGTTTTAATTTGAAGGGGTAGAGACAGTTTGCACTCCATCAGTGACTCGGTGATTTGCATTGCAGCATCCCACCATGCACATTAGAGGCAGGGGCTGCGACATTACCTCGGTTTTGTTCATGCAAACACCTCCGGAGCAGGGCACGTGTTTGGCCAGCTTCAGCTAAGAAGTTTGTGGCAGGGCTGAGAGTTGCACCCAAAGTTTTTCACTTGCCAATCCAGGACTGGTTCATCACCCAACCCTGCTAGTCTTCAAAATACGGGTGGTTTTTTAGGTCTAAGATGGTACTGTGGGAGCGTGCTGTTAATGCTGGTGGTGATGGATGAGCAGAGCTTCCTCCCCCTAGGCTGGCTGGCTGTCCATCGCTTCCCCACGGAAACCATGTAAGCCCAGAAGAGACGGCTGCTGGCCGCAGCAAACCGCTGTGTTTATGTGCCGTGCCGCAGCGGGGTGATGGCCCGTCGCCCCGGGAGAGGTGTCGGGTGCCCACACATCACGTCCGTCCTCGTGTGCTCGTCAAAACCTGGCCCCGTACCGCACCACGGCCCCGTGCCCTTGCTGTGGAAATCCACGCAAGGATGCCGGCAGCCTCCTGGAGACCTCTCGCCCATGAGGAATGCCGGAGCACAGGCCGAGGTGAAATCCAGTAGAACAGGAAAATATATGTGAAAAGGCTGGCCTTCCTGTGGATTTTTTTAATAAAACTTAATAGAGCATTATCTCTCTTGCTAAGGAATGTTAAGATGGCTGTATGAGCGGCTTCTATAGACCTGGCTCCTATAAAATCTAATTGGTTTCATATCTATTAAATTCTAAAGGCCTTTCTTTAAAGTTGTAGGATATTTTAAAAAATCAAATATTAGATTTATTCTTGATGTCTTGGGCACATTATTGCAGTAACCTCATCCTTGGACCACAGCTTTGGCAGAACACACACATCCATAATGAGGGACTCCGTGTTCTGTGGAGGTTTTATTACAAAAGAAAATGAACAAGTGTATTAGGAAGAAAGGGGGAAGACAGAGAGGACTACTTTTTTGGCAAAGCTTTGTATTAGAGATCTCATTTCTCTGGTTGCAGCTGCCTTTAGGCACCTGTTTCAGCGAGCTGCTATATTATATTTGACTGTAGATGCTTCCCAAATTTGTTCTTCGGTGAAACAGGCATTTGTGCAGGTTCCCCATAAAAGTGACTGATTTGGGTTTTACCAGGAGCTCTGGCACTTCTCCATTGTAAGAAAGGATTACATTTCTAGAGAGATTTATCAAGATGGGAGTAGTGAAACAAACATTTGAAGTGTCCAGTTTAATCCTCTCACTTCCCCCTAAACAAGCCTATATGGGCAGGATTTTTAGCCGTTCTGAAATGAAGGCTTCCTGAAAGAAATGTATTTCCCTGTGGGACTACCCAGCTTTCAGTCCTGCTTCTGTGGGAAGGTAAGAGAGCTCTGTTTTCATTTACTATTTATGAGATGTGCATTCATATTGCCAAGTGACCATAGGATTCTGTGCTCTTAAGAATCTGCAAATGAGATAAAGCTCATTATTTTTTAATGCAAAAAGGATTATTGCGATCTTAGTGCAGGGATATGTAACCTCAGATATGTGTCTTGCTGTGGGATATATATTGAAGCTTTTGCTTTAGGAAGCTAATAAAGTACATGCAGTATTTTCCAGTCATTCTGTTCAGCATATAAAAGCAGTATTTATTAGAAATAACTCTAAAGGGGATTATTTTTTTTTTTTAATTGCAGACCATGGCTTGTAGGAAATTGCCATCCTTTTTGTGTGCATTTTACTTTACAGCATTGAGGTAAATGCAGGGGCACGTTTTCGAAATAAAGCTTCTCCTTAATAAGAGAAGATTCATTATTATACATTCCTGCCTCCACCCACAAGAGCTGGTCTCATGGTCCTAAGGGAAAGTGAAGTCTGATAATCAAGTAATCCCTTGTTAATTTTCCCCCCAGTGAGTTAGCATTTACTTTATAGGATCATGTTATTGGGTGTCAAGCCGTGGTCCTGCTGTAACAGTGCCAGGCACTTCGGTGTTTCTGCAGATGAAGGCAGCTGCGTGTGTGTCTGGCTGCCTGGGAGTGGGGCTTTCTGATCTGGGACATAGGATCATAGAACCACAGAACCATTTGGGTTGGAAGGGACCTTAAAGATCACCTACTTTGAAACTCCTGCCGTGGGCAGGGACACCTTCCACTGGACCAGGTTGCTCCAAGCCCCATCCAGCCTGGCCCTGAGCCCTGCCAGGGATGGGGCATCCACAGCTGCTCTGGGCAGCCTGTGCCAGGGTCTCACCACCCTCACAGTGAAGAATTTCTTCGAAATGGGGCACAATATCTTAGGAGGAAATCCAAGCAGTGAGAGAGCTGCAGAAAAAATGGAACCTGCTTATTGCTAACACAGGTACAATAAGCAGTACCAAAGGGAAACCCATTTGCTGTGCCTTCGTTGTTTGCCTGGCACCGAAGCCATCAGTTGCGGTGCCCTGGTGTTGCTCCCTCTGATGACAGTGGGTCCAGTGCTTGTCCCGTGCTGGCTGGGCACGCCTCCCCTCCCCACGGGACATTCCCACTGCCACGGCCACTGTTACATCCCACAGATGGGGTGCTCTCTAATTCCTGAGGTCACGGCGTGGGTTACTGCAAGGCAGGTTCATTGCATGGATTTGTACACCGAGCTGGTGGTGGAGGGCAGCTCAAATACACCCTTAAGTGCCCGCACTCTGCTGTGCCGCATGTGTGTGGTCCCCTTCGGTATTGCCCTCAGCTGCATTAAAATTGTGCTGCACAACAAATACAGAAACGGGCGGGAGTGAGGAGTTTGGACATGTTTATTAACTAGAAAAGATGGATTTTCACTGCTGCTTATTACTATATAGAAGCTATGGTTTTGCATGCTCGTATAGCCCTTATTTTAAATAACTTGTTAATAATTAATGCCTTATTGCAATGGTTCACGGAATAACTGGGAAAATGGCACATGAGCTTTCTGACTTTATTCCTGACTTCCATGTGCACTGCCCACAGGGTCACTCCTGGGTCTGGGTGGGCAGGGAGCCAGGGTTTGCTCCGGGATCACCCGCCCGCGTGTTTCCCATCACCTGAGCAGGGGGGACTCTCACAAATCCTGGCTTTCTCCACTTATCCCCTACAGCCTCACCTTTACAGCGCGGGTCCCTGCTGCTGCCTGGCTCTTCTTCAGCTGATTTCTGGCTGCTGTGCCGATGCCAGCCGTGCTCTGAGCCCAGCCCCTGCCACGCAGCCCTGCAGGTCAGCTCGCACAGACGTTTTATGCACGACCTGAATGTTTGTCGAGCCTATCTGTCTGAGACAGAACTGTCAGCAGGTAGAAAAGTCATCACACTTTCGGGAGAAGGTACCCGATTTAACGACGTGACAAAGACAGTTCAAGCTATTACAGAAAATAGTAAATATAAGGGAAAATATCATTGCTGTATGGGGGAAGCACCAAAGGGCATTTAGCACTTTACGGAGCCCTGGGGAGTGACACCCCTGCTGCCCCCAGCAGCCTGGGACCTGCAGGGAGGAGGCGGAGGCCAGCTGAGACACCCCCTGCGCATCACAGTGTGCTTTTCTCCAGGACAGAACAGGGTAAAGTAAGGCAGCATTTATCAAAATGCCCTTAGGGAATTTGGTGGCCAGCTCCCAGGGCACAGAGGCACTTGCAGCCCTTAGGTGCCTTTGAAGACCCCGGACTAATCTCCTCCGCTGCTCTCTTACCTCTCTTGAGCTCATGCTCCACAGATGCAGTAATTGCAGGCATTTGTTTTGAGCGTACAAGCCTGAGCTCCTGAGCGAGTTTATTTACTGCAATTATATCTGGCAGGTAATTTCTAGTAATCTCAGGAAAATGATAAACGTCTCACTAAATTCATGAACAGAAAAAATAGGGCAAATTGATCAAATAAGCTGTTTCCTACATAATAAAAAAATTATTATGTGCATAACATCCTGGAACAGAAATAGCTCTGATGAAGCCATAAAGACAAAGCAGGAGGTTGCTGGAGGCATCTGTGCAGAGTTTTTAAATTTGGGCTCACTCCTAGCAGAGAGAGTAAGAATCCGCTTAACTCCAATCCGTGAGTGGATATTACCGGTTGCTGGTGGTGGAGCTGCTTGCACACATGCCCGTACCTTGACCTTCCCCTGCCAGAAGAGTGCTGGGTTATTTTGAGATGCTTCCTCGGAAAGCTGGAGCCCGGTTTCTGCTCTTCTCGTTGTTGAGTGAAGAGCAGGCTTCTTACGGGAGCAGAGACCCTCGCTTCCTTTCCATAGTCGTTGAAAATGAAGCAAAGTGTTCAAGATATGTGAGATTTGTTCCGCATCTCGTTTAACTGAATGTATGATGTCACTGAATCTAAATTTCAAATAGCTGAGTTCAGGTATTGGGTTTTTCTAAAATGAGCTTTTAATAATTATTGAGCTTTTTCATCTCTGCTTTGTAGCTTAATTTACATTAAAAATTTGAATTTCATCTTAAATTCTCAATGTAGCAGTGTTAACACCTCTCTGAGATAAGTAAACGATTGCTACAAATTAGGTCTGGGCTTGGATGCCACAGCTGATTAACATCACATAAGGACAATTAACAGCATTTTTAGGAAAGGATAGGAAGAAATTATCATATGCAGTTAAAACTATAAAGAGAATTTTAGGGAGGTATGCAATTAGGCAAATTAGGCGAGGGTAGTGGCTTTAACGTTCATGTCCTGATGAAAAGCATTTATGGTTTCCTTAAGGACGATATAGGTTCTTTAAGGAATATAATCTTACATCTCTTCTAAAAGATATATTTACGAAACCATTTAAATGTCAAATTCATCGCATATTAACATCATACCAATTCGAAATGGTCTGGCATCGCCAAGAAAATTAATGAGATCTTCCCTGCCTGAACTCTGAATTTCTTTCTCACGTTGAGTTTGAATAAGGGGAAAAGACAGCTTAGGAAATGAGAGCATACATTCAGAGAGGTTAAAGAAAGCTTAGAGCTTTGGATTTTCTCAATTTCCACAGTAATATCTACCTGCCTTCCCTTCTGATGCCATTTTTTAAAACCATTCACGGGGCAGTGGTTGAGGGAGCTGCCGTAGGGCTAGGAAGGCCATGTCAAATAATACGAGCATAGCTTTCCCATTTTCCAACTTAAAGCATCGTTATGTATGACCTTGTGTCACTTTATGCTTCATTATCAATCATCATCTGAGGGCTGAGGAAAGTTTTATCTGTAGCCAGGGTTGTGAAGAATGGTGGCAAATGGAAAATGAGACAGGGTTGCTTGTTGTTCGTGGAAAATGCTCTCCTGTGAAACCTCCCTTGTGCTCCCCAGACACTGTGCGTAAGCTTATTTTCCTCGTCGTTTGGAATAATGGTAACTGGGAGTGACAAGCTGCGAGCTGGAAGTTACCCATCACGAGGCACCTCCGTGCATGGCTGGCCGCCTGGGCACAGAGTGCCCCCAGGGGCTGGGGCACTGGTTCCTGCTTGCCTTGAAGCGGGGAAAATCAGGAGGTATGTTGGTTTGGAAAGGCTCGCCCATTCTCCAGGACTGTTGGGTTTCTCTGCCCACCCAGCATCAGCCTGGCTGCAAAGCAGCTCTCCGTGCCCACGTGATGTTGGGGGTACGTGATGGGTACATGATGGTTATGTGGTGGGTACGTGATGGGTACATGATAGGTATGTGATGGTTATATGATAGGTATGTGGCAGGTATGTGGTGGGTACCTGGTGGGTATGTGATGGGTACGTGACGGGTGCATGGCGGGTGTGTGATGGGTGCACAGCAGGTACATGGTGGGTACGTGATGGGTATCTGGCAGGTGCGTGGTGGGTACGTGATGGGTACTTGGCAGCAAGTGCTGCGTTGCCAGGCTGGCAGTGTGCAGTTTTGAGGGTTTCTTTCTCCCTCTTGTCATCTCCCCAGCAGTTTCCTCACTGAGCTTGACTGATACTTGATCCCTGTGAGTTTCCCAAACAAAGAGCAATAATGGTCTCTGATTAAAAAGCCGGGGCAGCATGGTGTGTGCAAACCAAGATAACCATTTATCTGCAGCTCTTCCCTGTCTGCCCGTGGGGGCTTAGGCTCAACCTCCATTCAGGTTGCAGAGTATTTGCTTTTGCTGCGTTTGCAGCAGCGTGGGCTGGTGAGAGGGGGTGGCAAGGGCTGGGGATGCCGGTGGGTCTGCCATGGGAGATAAGGGCTGAGGCACTGGGAGGGAGAGGGGCAGCGCTGGCCTGTCACCTGCACGTAATGTGCTTTTGCAGAGCCTAGGTTAATGATGACAGACAGTGACCATTTCTCTCTGATACATTATTCGGCTTCAAGCTGAGGGCAACCCATGTGCTAGACTGTCCTTCCCTGCATCCCATCCCACAGGACGCCTGCCACTGCTCCTCATCGCACTGGGAAGATAAAACAGATGTCAGCATTTTATTTCAAGAGGAGCACTCTGAACACAATACTGCTGGGGCTATCAACATCGCTATCAGAAGCTGAAGTACTCCTTCCTTGGGCACTAAAATAAATTAGCGAGCACACTTGGCTAGAAGAAAAATATCTTCAGTATCACCCTTAAAAATTGCTGCTCTCCTCTGGCCCTGCAAGAAGGTTGGGGAGGCAGTGTGTACTCATTTAACTCGCATATACCCTTCACAGCATTTACATGCCTCAGGAAAGATGTCCTTGATTAATATAAAGTGCAGGACTGAATGGATTGGAATACAAAACCCATCTGTTCTCAAGCAAGACTGAGCTCTTGGAGGTGAACATCGGGGTTTGTAGCAGGAACCCAACGGCGACTGTGCCATCAGTGCCCCATCCTGAGGACAACGCGGTGCTGTCCTGCGTGGCACAGGGCAGGTCCGTGCTTACTGCTTTTGTCTTCCTCGTGTCTGGAGAAGTGATGCAGCTGCTGAGCCTCTGAGGAGGACAACATAAATATCTGACAAACACTCTGCCTTCTTCTCACCTTCTGGGATCTTGCAGAGGACGATGCTGTCTGGGTTGCAGCAGCCCAGAAGGTGGTGGGGCTGGCCAGGTCCCTGCTCATGGGACAGGAACCAGGTGGCCCCAGTTAGTTGCTTTCACCATTTGATCCATCACTTTGAAGTTACAACACCCAGGATGTACGGGCTGGGTGTCGGCATGGGTCCGGAGGCAGAGGCATGGTTCTCCTGGTACTCACATCAAAGCAGCTGCCTCCCATCAAAACAGTAGCCTTTTGGGTTTTTAACTCGCCTTGGCAGAGCATCATGGCCTTGGGTGATAAATACCATACTGGAGGAAGCTTCCAGAACCACCACCTTAAATCTGTCTTTTATGACTTTTGGGCATTTTACATATTTCCCAGTATTTCTACGTCACACTGAGAGTGTTACGTAGCATTAAGTGTATCTTTTACCAGGTTGACTATAAGCTCTATCCTTTTAGACCAAATTAATTATGAAAAAAATTCCATGTGTACTGCTAAAGTTTATTCTGTTGAAACGTTGTACAGAAATCCTTTATCTGTCCTGAAACTTCAAATGCATCTTTGCTTCTTTTAAAATAACCTTTGAAATGTTTTTCATCAAAATGAGTGAAATAGCAAGAATAATAGATGTTGCAGGATTTGTATCCAGTATAGTTTTCTGCTTCTCCAAATGCTTTTGGAATTGCTGATTGATTTGTAACAAAGCTTGAAATGTCACCAGGAGGAATGAATGAAAAATATACTACACTGACGTTATGTTGAAGTTGAAATTGGCTCAGAGTTTTAACCTTTAGAGATGCTTTTTCCTTTTTGGTTTTGTTTTTTTTTTTTTACCTTTTTAACTTTTCACAGCAGTCAAATAGTTGGAAAGGTGACTAGGAACAAAATGCATGTAGAGGAAATTAATAATGTATGCTCTTATTTTTGGCACGTTTACAAGAGAGATGTGTGAAAACTCCAGTTCAATGGCAAAAGAAAGGATTGTTCTACTTAAGATAAAGCCTGTCGGTGGTGGTGAAGAGGGATGCTGCAGCGGCATGTTGCGATGCTGGCCTGGCTGCACTTTGCTGGTTGAGGGGGGCACAATCCCCACCTGCGCCCACAGGCTGCTCTGCACCCCCGGAGCGTGCGGAAGATGCCGCTGCTGGAGCCTTTACCTTAAGACAGGCAGGGTGATGGGACGGTGCGGGGGCTTTTTAGTGGGATGGGATCATTCCTGTCTTGGTCAGTGGTTGAAACCTAGCTGGGGGAGTGAGAGCAGAGCTCTGGCTGGTTTTGTTGGTTCAACTGTAAGTGCAGTATATCAGCAAGCTGGAGATATGTTTGTGGATGAATAATAACAAGGGCTTTGCCTTGCTCTAGAATTC
Source organism: Ibycter americanus (assembly GCA_035590275.1). Classification (NCBI taxonomy): domain Eukaryota; kingdom Metazoa; phylum Chordata; class Aves; order Falconiformes; family Falconidae; genus Ibycter; species Ibycter americanus. Next base: position 21,441,625 of record JAVJGI010000050.1, on the reverse strand, counting down.
GCAGTAATTGAAACTGCAAAATTAGGTAAACATTGGTTGAAATCCGGCCAATTTCCGATACGGCAAGAAGACCCTTCGGTGACATTAGGGCTGCTCCCGGCCGCCAGCTCCTCTGCGCTGTGTCCCCGCACCCTTTTCCCACTGGTTGTATTCCAGCCTTCACAGCCCTCAACGTTTTTCACTCCTCAGGTTAGAAATGTGTGGTGCCTTCTAGGGTTTGCTTCTTTTTCCTGATGAATTTACTCACTGGAGTATAAAAAATAATAAAAAAAGCCTGGGGACCTATCTCACTGAAATTAGTCTGTGATTGCTTCTGGCTGGTGGAAGATTTACAGCATCTGGAGCTGCAGCGCTGGGGAGGCTGGCTGTGATTCTTCAGGCTTTGCTCCCCACCGTCTTGTTCCCTCAGTAACCGCTGGGATCAGGGCAGTGCAAAAGCAAAACGGGAGCGGAGCAGTAAGCTGGACCCGAGTGCATTTTATAGCCGCCGAGAAGCAGCTTTGCACAAGCGTGCATGGGGGTACCCTCCTCCCTGCGCGGAGACGGGCCGTGGGGCTACACCAGAATCGTGTAAAGGTGCTGTCAAATGTGGTATTGCATCGTCTGCACGGGATTTTGTGGGAGAAAACCAACACCCCTTTCTTCATCCAGCTCGCTCTCCCGTGGCACCAAGGGCCGTTCCCTGTGCCGTGATGATGGCGTGATGGGGAGGAGAGGAGGGGAGGCCACAGGCCCTGAGCAAAGCCACGTCCTCACGCTCATGTTGTGGCTTACAGGTGACACCAGGAAAAAAACCCGGCAGGTTCTCAAGTTCCAGTTCATGCCTCTGTTGAAACTTGCTGCCCCATCAGAGACGGAGTGACCGAGCCCCTGCCCGCAGCGTGCCTGCGCGGCTGGTGTTTGGAGGAAGGCCAGGAGGGACCCGCATGGCAGATGGGTGAAACTCCTCCGGATGGTCTGCCTTGCTTGTCCTGGGTCTGTAATTACAGGGCACTCTCACCTTGTTTCTAGAATATTTTTTTTTAGCAGAAAAAAGCTGAAAATGAATCCACCTATCTTATTTCAGCCTCACGATATGTTTGTTCAACATGAAAAAATCAATGCTGAACTAGGATTTTGTGGGGAAGGAGAAGATCCGTGGAGATTGCCTTTCTGTTTCAGTGCAATTTCATGTTTTACTGCTGCATAGACTAGCTAGGTAATCAGGTATCCTTGAGTATGAGGTCCGTATTATATTTATTGCTGCGCTAGTATGTAAAAATCAATGCTTGTAATTTTTATTGGTAACCACATGCTATCTTTGGTATCATTATAATTGTGTCTGTCGTTGATTGACAGCAGCCAATAATCAAAAGCTTCTTTGTAATTCTGATCACTCGTCAAAATACCGAGGGCAGGGAGGTGTCCTTGTGCCTCGTGCTCTTCTCTGGTGCTGGGATGATTCCTGAGGGCCGTTGTCTGCCCGTTTTCTTCGCTTGGCATTGAGCGGGGATGCAGCCGGGATGGTGACGGAAGGGCTGTGCTGCGGCAGAGCATCGCCTTGGTCTGAGACGCCATCCCTTTTGGTTTTAATGAAATCCTTTCTCCCTGGAACCTAACACAAGCCCGCTGGAGGACCTGACAGTAATTTTCCCCGACTTTGTGCTGGGATAATGGGCAGTTAATGATAGCTTTGTACTTGGCTGGGGAAGGGTGGTAAGGAGAGGAAAAAAATGCATCCTTTGGAGAAGCAGCACTTGTGTATCCCAAACCTCTGTCTAGGCTTTTTATCTGATCTGGAGAATGAAAAGGGAATGACTTAAATGAAATTTGAGTGTGATAATCTCCTTGAAAATCTGAGTGGGGTGGAAGCAGATTGCTGGAAGGAGATCAGTCCTGGGCTTCCCGGACGCGTTGGCTGAGAGATTTCAGGAGAAGCCAGGGGAGCAACTCTGTAAGCCACCAGGCTGGCTGCAAGGGCTCCATCCTTCATGGTTTGAAGTCTCTATGAGTTATGTTAGTTCTAACGCTTGATTACCTATTTAGCTTTCAGCATCTGATTAAAAAGATTTGATTACTGAATTTGAACTCAGATTAATTTAGTTAGGGCACCAAATCTAATGACATTTACATGAATTTGCTTTAGATACCAAAACCTAAGTGTGACATAGTGTCCACCACGCCTGTAATAAGAAATACCTACTGTATATTAGACCTATAGAAACTCAGTTTAGTATGTTGTGCTTATGAAAGAAAGGAAAAAAAGCTTTCACCTGCATACATTAAATTTCTCTTCGCTTGACTGATAAGCCTCTGCATGTTGTCTCATGACTGCTTCAAAGATTTTTGAATTAATGTTGAAATTATTCATTTGGGTAGTAGAAGCATCTGTTGCAGTATTATATCCTTGTCTGGTATTTCTTCGTTATATATGGGATGATGCACTAGAAAGGCACTTGAGATGCAGGTTATAAAAATACCACTAAGGCACAGAAAACATTTGTTGGAAGAGTGCTCTGTGAATTCGTACTCATTTCTTTCAGAAAAGATCACATATAGATGGGTAATGTTTATTACTGCTTCTTTCCAGAGCCACAGGGATTAACTGGGGAAGGGCCACAGAGGGAGCAGCTGCCAGTAGCCAGTTCTGACACGGCTGTGGGTCAGGATTAGTGCTCCAGTCAGTGGGAGTCAGGGCTCAGGAGGTGGGGAGCAGGGAAGCAGCTCCGTTCCTTCAGGACCACAGAGCTGAGCTGAGCTGGGCTGTCCAGAGGAAGATCTTCAGTCAGTTGTAAGATGCAGGACTCGCTGGGCGGCGGTGGCAGCAGTGGAGGGGGCCGGGGGGTGTACCAGGAGGAGGTGGATGCCTCCAGCTCCCAGCCAGCCCTGGCAGGGCTGCGGGGCACAGCCAGGACTGCATCCCACCGACTGCTGATGGGTAAACCTCTGCTGTAAGGGAATCCTGCAGCTCGGTGGGGACTGGACCTCTGGTTGGGAAATCAGATGGCTGGAGATGGAGGATTTTGGGTGTGGGTTCGGCGACAAAGGACGAGGGATGATACCCACGTGGGTGAGCGGGGGATGCTCAGTACTGTGGTGTGGCTGCGTTACAGACAGTACGATCGTCACAGCTCCAGGCTTAGAAACCAGGTTTTTGGCCAACGATGGAAAGCCTTCAGTTAAGATTAAATCTTGTGTCCCTAAAGACAGAAGGCTTATACTGGATTTTATGTGAGCTGTAAATCACTGAGCTATTGTTAGGACTAAGGTTAGGGTTTGGGTTAGGGTTCAGACTAGCATCCTCAGGAACCCATTTAACTCATGATCCTCTAAATCCCTGCTGGGGATAAAAGGCTCATAGTTAGTTATCAAGTGATAGCAATGGCTCCCTCAGCTGTTTTTAAGCCCAGGTTTGGTGCATATGTTAGATGAATTTTCGGAGGAACAAAGTGCTCAGGAACTTGATTCATGGGTGGATCTTGGCCCATGTTTTATAGGTCTTCAAGGAACCACCAGAAAACCATTTTTTTTAGCTCTTTGTTTTGAAGCCTAACTGTATGGTACCTGAACTGTTGGCATAAACTCAACTCAGAAGGAAATATGAACCATTTGTCAAGGAAGGTAGCAGCACATATTTTAGCCCTACAGCCCTGCAGGCTTTCAGATATTACCCAATAAAACAAGCTAGTCCGCTCTTTCTTTTTGAAACCCCAAACCCGATTTTAAATCTGTTTTCTCCTTTGAGTTCACCCTATACTTTTTCTCCTTCTGGAAGACATCCTAGCTCTGGGAGCCTTGTCTGGCTGGGTGATAATCCTGCCGGCATTGCCCCTTTCTGAAGTGGAGCCTTAAGCCAAGCCCAAGGTCCCTGCAGTTCAAGCCTACCAAGCTCCCCCTGGGAACGTCGTTCTGCCCACACTCCCCCGGGAACGTCCTTCTGCCCACTGCCCCATGGCTCCACCGGTGCTGCACCTTCGCTCCTGCTCATCCTCAGGGCCTCACAGTAATGACGGGCTTTGCATTTGTTTGAGCAGAGGAGGTGGGTGCAGGAAATGAGGAGGGGAGAGGAAAGAGGGAGGAAACAGAAGTATGAGAACAAAGGGTGGAAGGAATTTCTGGGGGGGAATCTCATGTTTCCTGACCTCCTGCGGTTGCTCCACATCTCGAGGATGCACACTTCACAGCTGAGAGCCGCTGCTCTCTGCAGCCTGAGGTTTTCTTGGCTTGAAATTCTGATCTGGGCCAAATTCCAAGCATTTCCTCATTCAGATTAGTAAATGTAAGAGAAATTAAAGATGAAGATGTATTATCAGAGTCTTTAGCTCCTGTGTAATATTGGTGCATGCCTATGATTTTGTCATTACATCAGTTCTTGAGAAGTAGAAATTGCTTTCAGTAATTTAATTCTTAGTCTATTTTATTGCATTCCTGTGTTGCTTCCTTGACCCTGTGTCTCTTTGCTGAGTTATAATAGGGTTTTACGAATTTTCCTTCATATCTGTGTCTTCAGGAATATCAATTCAGAAATATCAAATAACTGAATAGCATATCCATTCTCTTTTGCTCGTAACCAAACATGAAAAGTGGGTTTACATACACAGTTCATAGAGCTTAAGGCCGGACGGGACCATCTGATCATTTGTTCTGACCTGGCCTGTGTCACAGGCTATGCATTTCTGTCTCCCGCCCTTGTATTGACTGCAGTAGCTTTTATTTGACTAAAACAAATCTTAAGTGAAGGCATCCGCCTTTCATCTGGAGTCTGCAAACGGTGGACAACGCTCTGCTTTCCAAAGGGAAAATCCTTTCCAAAAATTTGTTAATTACTAGCATTGGTTAATTACATGCTTTATTTTTGCATTGAGTTTATCCATCATACAGCATCTTCAGATATTGTTTCCGGTTGCTCCTTCCTTCAGTGTTTTCTCCAGGAAAACACTGACTTCGGTAATGCAGACCTCTCGTCCTCTGCAGGCAGAGCAAGGCTGCCCGCACCCAGGCTTTTCTGTCCTCACCTGGAAGATGCTCTCTCCGGCTGCAGTGGCAACCTTGGGCCAGATTTCCGCATTTTCTCCAGTTCTCTCATTTGTTTTGGAATGCATGGATAGGAGAGCTGTGCAGAGCGTGCCAGTGCTGCAGCCGGGGGCGGTATCGCTGCCGGTGGGTCGGTGCTGCAGGGGTGGTGCTGGGCAGTGCCTGGGGTGAAGCACAGGCAGGGTGCCGGGGCAGGGGGCAGTCGCTCTTTTAAAGCATTTTTTAAATTAAATGGGTTTTTTTTACCCAGCAAACATTGATATTCATTCATTTGCTTTATCCCAAGCCAGTTTGGTTTGGTTCAAAGCAAAATAGTCTCACCAAATTACTTTTTTTGGGGGTGGGTGGGTTGATGTTTTAATGATCTTGAAAGCTGGTTTCTGTGTCAGGTGTGGATGATAACAAAGGACCCGGCTCATGTGCTGTCCTCAAATAACCTCTTCTCTTGCTGCCATCAAAGGTAGAACGCTATGCTGGATGGGCCACTGGTTTAATCCAGAGAACTTTTTTTTATATTGTTATTTTAGGATCTAAAACTTACATTCTAATAACTTACTGGTGACTCTTCCTGAAGTACTGTGGCTTCCTCCACAACAGCTTGTTCCCGCTTGCCCGAGGACCGCGCCGTTCGTTGTGGCTGGGCTGGCGCCAGGCGTGCCCTGCACGCTGCACCGCACTTAATTAAAAGTATACACTCCGCTGCCAGTGCTCGAGCAGAGCTGAGTTCATATCCCGAGTTCCGCTTCAAAGGAAATTATCATGGGAAATCATGTATTTTGTATCACTGTCCTTTATGTAATGGTTAATACCAGCGATTATTATAGAGCGGCAAAACATCTCCTATATTCTGTCCTTTAAACAAAAGGATTTAAAGATTACCAGCCCATTAAAAATCATCCTTCCTTTTAGAAGATAAATAAAGGCTCATACCTCTTGCTGTGCAATTCAGAATGTGATATTTGATGCTTCAAAGTTTTTCAAGAAATGATACTGTAACGTGTCATTAAGCACTCCTCCATCATGAGTAAGACTGTCATCAACGTGAATGTAGCCGGGATTACCCTGTAATCCCCACGGGCAGACTGCCATACCTGCAGAAATCCTGATGCCGCATTGAGTCTTAAAGGTGTTGATTCAGTGAAGGCGGTTGTGATTGTGTTTAATGCAACGTGCCTGTGGGTGCTAGGCTGTCCTTTTTAGCATGGAATTAAATCCCGGCTGTTTGTTTTAAGTGTGACCCAGCTCACGCTTTTCTTCAGCCCGGGGCAGCATCCCTGTTCCTGAAGAACCAGACCCACCTCCTGCCCCCAAAGTCCCTGGCAGGCTGGGAGTTGCCGGGGCTTTCCCCCTGCACTGGGCAGGGGCGATGCCTGTGTCTGCGGGGAGGCTGATGCTCAGCGATGCTCGCGTCTTCTCTGTTGGTGTACCCAAAGACTATGTGGGCAATGTTATATCTGGCAGCTGGCATCGCAGCCAGTCACATAGTGAAAAGGATTATGCATTTGCATTTGTTTCTGAAATGTGTCTGATTCTCTGTGACACAGCTTTGCAGGGTGAACGTCCATCGGCTGAGCAGTTGGCATCCTCTTCTGCCGCTAACGCTGCCTCTTCTTTGGCTGCGCAGGGAAACCGCTCACGTGCGGCGGGGACACGGGAGTGACTTCGCCTGGGAGCGTCACAGCATCCCTGAGCAAGTCAGGCTTGCAGGATTCTCAGGGGTTTTTCAATGGCCATGTTTCTTGTGAAAAGTAGCTTTTTTTCTGACTGTTGCCAAATGATTTTTAGTTGATAGGAAGCCTAAGTACGTTTAAATACAATTTGTAAAAATGGTCCTGCTAGCATCTACATTTATGATGTCTGTGAGGTTTCTTCCCAAGCACTCCAGTTGCAGGCCTGGTGGTGCCTTTTTCAGCCTGACACCCTAAGGGGTCTGAGGGCTGGGCTGGATGGTTACTTCTCCCATCTGGCCCACATCAAGCAGAGGGTTGGTGCTGCTCAGGCTGCAGATGGGCAGCACCTGCCTGCACCCGTAGGGCTGTAGCCCAGGGCAGCTCTGTGGCCCAGCCCAGCCCACCCACAGCTGCGGCGAGTTATAACCCCAGTAGCCTTTTCGTCATCCTCAGCTGGGTGCTGGAGGGTGTCTGGCCTCAGATCTGCTGGTGTTGGGTGACAATGTGGTTGAGAGATGTTGTGGAGCCCCTTTGCCCTTCCTCTTGTGTGCTGAGGTGCTGGCTCTTCACAAGAGCTAGCTGATATGGCACATCAGGTAAGACTTGAGGCGGCTGAAGGTTACCGTAATTTCACCATGTGATCTTGTTGTTAATAAGCAAAACAAGTTTGGCTTTTTTTCTGACAGTGAAAGGGATGCCTAGAAAAACAAGAGCGTGGCATTAAAAATAGCTACAGGGAATCTGCTGTGCTTGCAGCTTCCATATTGTTATGCTATTAATAATGTGCTTCAGACATCCATAAAGCTTCCTCTCCTTCCTCCAGCAGGTGCCAAGAAGGTGTAGATAACCCAGCGTTCTCAAACTTGTGCTGTCACACAAAACTTTAATGGTAAGTACGTTACTACTGAGCATTTCTTGCCAATGGAGGGTTATTCTTCTGTAACGTTGTCAGATCATTACAATTGTCTGTTTTAATAACTCTACAGAGTTATTAAAGAGGGGCTTTGAAATCCTGAGTTGAATTTCAGGTGCAAGCCCTACGTTCGAGGTGCCTGTTCTCCTTCGGTCTGTGTTTGCACCCTGAGCCAGGCAGCTGCGGCTGGGGAGCTGCGGTGGTGCCCTGCCAGGCTGGGCGTGCTCAGCCTGCAGCGATCATTTTGGAGACATCCTGGCGAGCTGTCCCCAAGCGTAAAAAACGTGATGTACTCTGTGCAGCGCCGTTCTTGGTCTGTGTGTACGTAATCATTTTGGTTAAGTAGAAAAAGTAATATTCTATTCATTTAAATATTGTAACATCTGACATTGCTGCAACGCTCCGATATTAATGGCTCACTTGAGGCCAATTCTTCTACTCGAAGGGCTTTTTCCATTGCAAATTCATCATGCAGGCATCAGGCAAAGAGTTATCATTCACTTTTTTTTTTTCGTGAAGGACAGATATTGATATTCTCCCAAGATGTGAAAATAGATCCCCTTATCAGCACTGCTTAGCATACAGGCTGTGTGCAGAGGCAATGCTGTATGGTTGAGAGGCCCCGTGTAGCATCAGAGAGCTCTGCTTTCCCACAGAGCAGTCATGGGAATGCGCGGGTGTTACATCTTCAGCCTAAAAAGCTGGGTTTTTCTTGCGTTTTGTGTTCCTCATGCCCTGTGTCTAGCAGAATACATATATTGGTCTGGGAGATGTGAGCTCCTGTGCTTTGAAATCACTTGAATGTCGATTGGAGGCACGGACAGGTGTCTCTGAATAGCCCAAGGCATTGCTCGTGGGGCCAGGGGGACCAGCACAAGGGCTGCTCCTGGGCTGTGGACCTGGGCTTAATTTACAAACTTAACTGGGCAGACTTACAAAGCCTCCCATAAGGCTTTGAGCAAGTGGCTGAGGCTCCTTGTGCTTCTATTTTTTCATTGCTGAAATGCACAAAATAGCATCTTTCTTTTCATGTCCAATTCACTCACCTGCTAATGAGGAATGCTGTGGGACAGAAACCCTTTTTAGCACGTGTTTACACATGTAGCCCACCAGGCACTGTCCCGTGGCGGAGGTCTTGGCTGCAGCGGCGATGTCCTGCAGCCCGCTGCTGACCTCCCAGGACTTGCTGGGCAGCACAGATGCCAATGAAAACACAGACTGAAATGCTGATGTCCCTGCTCAGCTGTGTGCTGGAGTTGCAGATGGAATGTGAAAACCTCCTAGGCTGACAGCTTCTCGCAGGCTGCGAGCAGGGCTTTCAGCCTCCCCGCTCCGGCAGCCGGGTGTGCCAGAGGCAGCAGTCACCCAAAGCCTGCATCCTTATATAAAATATATAAATTTTATAATTATATGTAACACATATATATATAAAGCTTATATAAAATGCAAGGTGGTATTAAACCCCCAAGCCTGTATGGTTTTTGAGAAGTCCAAGAATGTTCTCCTATGGTAGCGTTCCAGGTTTGCTTAAGAATGTATCTAGTAAACGCCAGTAAAATTAATGAACTGCTTTTGGCTGGCGAGTCTCCAGTGATGGGTGATTTGGAGTAGCACTGAACACACGGTCTTGGTGCTGCCAGTGGAGGTCTGAGCATTATTATGTAGGGCAGGATTGATTGATTTCCTTGTCTAAATTATTTGCAAGCGTAGTCATTACTTTTGTAGCTGATAATTTCACTGGAGCTTGGGACCTGCCATATTATGGCTTATAAAAGTTTAACCATCAGTGAACTCTCAGGCAATAAATCACTGTGGTGCTGTATTGCTCTTAAAACTTTATTGAAGCACGTGATTGAAGCGCACAGGATTGCAGGGTACAGCATTTAGTGCTCAGACATCACAGCAAGTTTCAGGATTCGCATCCTGATCCAGTCCAATCCTTACGTGTGGGTCTGAGTTTAAGCTTGCCCTCTTAAAGCTGCATCCTGTGATGCTCTGCAAGGTTCAAATCCTGCTTTGCAGATGAGCCAGTGGTTGCTTTTCTGCAGGCATTTTTCTGCTGCTCCCAAGCATTTACGGCGAGGCCCCCATCAGCGTTCTTGCATGAGAGCATTTGGCTCGCCAGTGACTGCCCAAGGGTTGTGTGGTTGCCCCCAACAAGCAGGAGCAGCACCAGGGACCATCTCATCAGGGACCAGGTGGGTTTCAGGTGGAGCTGTGACACAGATGTGCCAGGGCAAGCTTTCACTGTTGGCTCTGTGTGTTTGTTTTAATTTGTACCTGGCTATTTTTCTGCTTTTCACTTCCAAAAGCCGTGTAGCTGTCTGCAGAGTGCACCGTGAAATTATCCGAAACATCTGAGAAAACAGAGCTGGACTGGTCTGTAGGCGATACATTTTATTTAGTAATACTTATGTATTTGTACTTCCAGTGACTGCGGTTTTGTACTGAGCACTGTAGGGTGAAGCATGTGCCTGCCCTGCCGGAGTTTGGGTCATCTGTTGGGGGTTTTTGTTTAGTTTTGATTTTTGGTTGTAGTATCTTAGCTAGGCTTTAACTAGTGATGGGTAAGGTTACATGTTCATTTAAACGCAAGCTGTGCTTAAGTCTAGAATTACCTGAAATAGCTTTCATCTGGCGTGACTGTAAGCTGATTGGATCACATTTGATTTCTGCAGTTTTAAGAAGCTCCCTTTAAATGTAATTAAACTACTTGGCAGAAGAATGGAAATTGAAAATTCAGTGAGCGATGTAACTGGGTTCCCTGATTTAGTAGGGCACTGTAGGTGTGTTAATATGCGCAGTCCCTTGTGGCGACCTACCTTCTCGGTGATGGAAACGCTCACAGTACTGCACAACTCATCTCGGGGAAACGCGGGTTTTCCACTGGCAGCGCAGTCCCAGGCCCCTCGTCACACAGCCCCTGCAAAACTCTCCTGACCCTCTTACCGTGGTCAAGAGATTTTTTATTTATTTGTTTTAGTTGTTTAGAGGAAGGAGCAGAAATAAAATTCAACTAAAGCATATTCTGTGCTTAGGTAATATTTGGTTATGGTTTTACAAACCTACATTTCAGAGGTGCTCACCTACGGAGATAGTACGAGAAATCATCGTTACTTTTAAGAAGTCGGGTTTTCTTCTCACAGCTGATCTGGAATCGGCGCCTCGCGGGCTGCTAGGAGCGAAGCGGGGATGCCGTTCACTTCTTCAGAAGTCATTGCAGTGTGTCAAAAGAAAGCGCTATTTTTTCATGGCATACAGAGTGGTACGTGCCTTCCTTTATAACATGACCTATATAAAGACAGTGTCAGCGATATCGTTACATGCTGGAGGTTCTGTGTTTCTGGGCTTATTCAGAAAACAAATCCAGTGTTTTTACTAGCAGGCTTGCATGAACATAGAGTGCAGAATCTGACCCCATCTGCCTGCCTTCCTCTGTGGGGATGCGGATCAGCTCCTTCGGTAATGCCCTGCAAATGAGATTCCATGCCACGACAATTGTAAGAGCTGGGCTAAAATTTCTTTCATAACAAAAATAATAATTTTTTTAAAAGGCTAAGGAAAAGAAAAATACTAGCTGTTAAAATTCTGGCATGGTTGTTCATTTGTCGTCTCTGAGCTGTCTCCCCTACCCATCTCTCTTATTTTGCCATTCTGGTTAGAGCTGTAAGACCCAATCCATTAAACCGCAAGTCCATAGTAAACATCTTTGATAGTCGTGTCCTGCCAATGCCAGCTGAAAGCTGCAAATGGTTCAAACTGACTGTATAGAGCAATTTTCCATGTGTAGTTCATCCTGCTGGCTCTTTAAGGAGAGCACAGGTTTGTACCAGCGTATGGTCATCTGGAAATCTGGTTTTTGGTTGTAAGTCTGACATGTGGACCCGCTGGTAGCGTTTCTGCAGGACTTTCTCTGACACAGGCGCTTAATTGCCAAGGGGCTGGAGTCCGAGGTGGGCTGGAAGTGGACGTTGCACAGGAGTCATCTTTGCTGAAGCATCATCCCAAATGCTTTGCCTCCAGCTCTTCTGTGCGTAAACAGGGTCCCCTCCGAGGGCCAGGATGGGTTGGGGAGGCAGGAATGGGGCTTCGTCAGCCCAGGGTGGCCGTTCATCATGTACATGCTTGTGCACACCTACTGCCTGCGGGAAGGCGTGGTTGGAAACTGGTTTCTGTCATCGCAGAGTTCCTCAAGTGACTGACAGCGCTTGTGAATGCTGTGCGACACGGAGCGGTGGAGGGGACGCTGGGTGGGCTGGAGTGGGCAGCCTGAGCGCTGGGAGGGAGGGAGCGGGAGGAATCGCAGCAGTGGTGCGTGGAGCCAGCAATAAATCAGCATCAGCTGCAGGTTGCAGAAAGCTTCCCACCTCTTCTGGGGTTGGGCTCCTGTCCTGCTTGCGATGCCGTCCTTCCTCAGCACGGCCGGGGTGAGGGCATCTACCCGTGCGTTGATCTCGTACGACACGATGCTGTGCTCCGCCGCAGGCTACAGCGGGTCGCCGCGGGCATTGGGTACCACTTAACTTGCAGCTTACAACTGCATCTTTTAAATTGCAATATATTCATTAGCATAGGGGATTTCTCTTGACGATTTAATGATGCTGATTAAGCTCTCTAGTCCAGGGGAAGCTTGTTTGTTCTCTGTCCAGAGCAGCTCTACTTGTCAGGATATGGGGAAGCTTTTGATGGAGAAAGGCAATTTCTGGTCAGGAACCCATATCCCAAGAGCTTTGCCAGGCCTGCCAAACTGCTGGGAAATGTGCTAAAAATGTAAAGGGTGTTTTCTCGCATATATTTCTGTGTGTTCAAAGAGAGGGAAAATCTTTAGAAACTTGACAGTTCACATGTTTTCTTGCCGCCTGTGGAATTACTCTTTAATATTAGAGTTTATTGTGTAAATTACCAGCATGAGAGATGACTGGGGAACCTGCAGCTAAACTGCCTCACGAGGCTTTGCAGCCGTCTGTAAGCCTTTTGAATTGTACTCTCCAAGCTTATGATGTATTTAGAGCCCCTTGAGCAAATTACAGATTTGCATTCATTCCCTATAATTTCCTATATAAGCACACAGTTGTTACTTGTTCTGTTTTATTATAAAAAAAAAATAAAAATCTTCAATATATATATATAATTAAATGGCGCTAATTAACCTCAATCTTGGTAGTGGTTCTGGGTGGGTCTAATTTCGCTTACATTGAGAAATCCTACCCTTCCTTTGCCATTCCTGATTCCTGTATGATATTACCATTTAGCCACACGCATAAGGTTCACAACAAATATGTCACCATTCGTATGCCTTAACTCCTTCAGTGCTGTCTTGGTCCCCATGACCAGAGTCTGTGCCTCTCTGTGTTAGCTGGAGTTACTGTAAGCACTTAACACTTGTCCTGGCATGACATATTTGTACAGAGCCTTGAAGTACTTTTAGCTCTTTCTCTGCTCTTTCTGTGGCATCTACATAATTAAAGAAGTTGAAATCTGCAAAGATGGACACCGAATCAACCCAGAGAGATAAAGATGTCTACTCATATTTATTTCTCCTGCAAGATATATTTGTTATAAATCCTTCATGGCACATTAAATATTGACTCTTCCTTGTCTTGGTGAACAAAATAATTGTGCATCACAGAGTTTCTCCTTCGAAAGCACAGAATGGATTGCTGTGGCACTTTACTCAATATTTAATTAAATTTGTTTGTTTTTTTAAAAAAAAAAATGGAGAAAAACTCATTCTGATATATGAGGAACCCACAAATTTCAAATGTGCAGTTGGTTTAACAGAGCATCCTTGAAGAAACTGCTTGCTGCTACGAAGCGTGGCTAACACAGGCTATTAGGAAAGATAGTTAGGAAATGCATCAATATTTAAAACCCATGACTGAAGAATCTTACATTAAAAAAAAAAATATGCTACCTATAGACAATGAAAGTGTATCGTTGAAATTAACAAGTCTGGATCTTAAAGAAAGCATTAACCTTGCTTTGACTGCAAGCGCTCGTTAGCCATGGCACAGCCCTTGCGTTATGGGCTGGCACTTCGCATGCGATTAATGCTGCACGCTTGCCTCTGGTAATTCCTGCGGACGGCTGGAAGCGGCAGCCTCTCAGCAGGATGTTTGCTGAACATGGAGCCTTTCAGAGGGAAGGAAAAGGTGAAATTTTTTTTTTTTTTCTCCAGTGTTTGAAGGAAAATATGACAGCATACCTCATGCTGTAGGTATGTCACCTTATATTTTCCTATCGTCATTTTGAGTGCAGGTCTAGTGAAAACGCAGAATTCCAATGAAGCATCAGCAAGTGCAGTGTAATTAGAGAAAAGTTAAGTACCGGGGCCTGCACTTGTAACAGAAAGATTGCCACTCTTGCCGTCCTCTCCTCTGGACTGTGTGCGCGGTGGGGTGTTTTGCTAGTGTTCATGAGGACACTGTTCATAGACATGCCTCCTTCCTTGGAGGAGGTAAGCCAAGAGGAGCCCCATACTTGCAGCAGAAGATGTTAACATTTGCAGTAGCGTCTACCTCTGGAGATGACAGTTTCCAGCAGAGGCAGCTTTATCCTTGTACGCAGAGCTTATGTTCTACAGAGGGACGGAGCTGGGAGGCTTGGGTGGTCATTGGGTTACCCTAACGACGTGCCAGGCAGCTGGAAGGGCGGGGAAGACTCTTCTCATCACCTGAAGCACCACAGTACGAGTTCCATCCCACCGCTCCATGCAGTTTGATGAAGCATGTTGCTCATAGCGTGCCAGTAATAGAGCTATTTAGGATGGATTCATTGTGAACATCTGTTCGGTGTGAAGGTAAAGTCATCCGACGCAATTTCCATGTACACCCTGATGCTGTTTTATGGTCTCGTGTAGCATCTTCCAATGGGTAACCCAACCAATGCTTCAGAGCTGCTCTGTTGGTGTGAGTGGGGCTGTGGAGAGAGATGGCAGCTTTAACGTGGTCGTGGTCAATGCCTGTCATCGTAGGCTTAGCTTTCATCTTGTATAAATAGGGTCAGTCTTTTTGTGGTAAATCTAACACAAGACTGAAAAAAAATTGTGTTGGTTTTATCATATCACAACACATTTCTGGGAATGTTTAAGCAGTTACGTATATACGTAGAAGGTATAATATGGAATGAAAATGGATTTTTTTTTTTCTTTCTTACTCTTTTTCAAGTGAAAGTCTTGAATTAAAATAAAACTAATTAAAAAAGAAGTAGTATTGCTAGTGTTGAGTCTTTTGAAAATCCAGTCTTGGGACCTAACAAAACACAGGATCAACTTAAGTCTCGTTATTTTAGAATTTAATTAAATTTTTGTCTCAGGAAAAGGTGGGGAATCCTCCGGGGTATACCTTGGTAGTGCTTTGAAACTTCTTTATTCCATTGCAAAAGCTTTAAATACATGTATTTACGTGAACAGAGAGCTGAGTTTGTGCAGAAATAAAATCGCCTCGGGGCCGGGACGGGAAGGATGTCAGTGCCAGCCAAAGGTGGGAGGCGGCGGTGTCGGGAGCACCTTGGGTCATGTGGGGACTGAACTCTCTGGCGTGGCTAAACGCAATTAATAATTCAGTCGTGTTTGTATGTTTGGCTGAGATATTTGGGAGCGCTGGTCGTAATCCGCAGCCTGAGTGCGCAGCAGCGTGCAGGTGTAGATCAAAGAGGTGGCCGAAGGCTCTGAGGAGGAGCAGTACAGCCCTGGTGTTACTTCTTTGAAGCCTTCTCCTCACTTCCTGACCCGCAGGTGTTTCCAAGGAGAGGACAGAGGTGACCGGCAGGTCTCTGGTGGCTTCCCCTTGCTCCTACCTGCCTGTTCAGGTGCTGCAGCCACGCTGCTCGCTAACGCAACCCGACAAGAAACACGGGGTGTAGACGGGGATGTTGTGCCAAAATGTGACATGTCGTGTCTCGCGGTGCCGTGATTTGACGTGATGTGGTGTGCGCTGTGTCTGGCTCCTGAGGACGCTGGTGACGAAGGCATCAGTGATGCAAAATACTGAATGGATTAAAAAAAAAAAAAAGATAATTTCATTTTAAGAGGGAACTGGGGTTTGCTTTGAGAATGCTGATCTTAAGTGATGGAGAATACTTAGGGAGAGATGCCATCAATATTGCTATGCTTTCGTCCCTGAAAAACTTGGTCAAAGCAGCACTTTTTAGGTGAAAAAACCAAACTGTCTTTCAAAAGAGATTTTAGCCAGCTCTAGCTTACACCCTTGTTCTCTACCTTGGATCCGCCGTACTTTTTTTGACAGTTAAATCTGTAGGGCACAGGCTCTCTGTGCAGTGTGGGGGGTGGAACTGTGGTTGCCCTGAGGGTCTGCTCCCCGCCACAGCCGATGCTGTTTGACCCTCGCAGCCTGGACGGTGCCTGGACCCGCGGCGAGGCGAGCGCATCCCCGCTGAGCCGCAGGGCAGCTCCGTGCCAAGGCAGCCCCTGCTCCTCGCCCGGCTGCGCGGTGCCGTCGGCGTTCAGCCGCCGTGCTTATGGAGAACAAGGAATGCCACTTTTAATAAATAATCATACTTCCCTAATGTATTTAAATTGTTAAATGAATTAACTTTCTGCAAAATGTGTTTTAAAACAAATTTTATGCCTGCAGTTCTGGCATATACTGAAATCTATGGGGAGGAACTCAATAAAATGCTGGCAACCCAGGGATTTATTATTTATGTAATTTTTTGAAGGTTTTCATCTTTCTGGAGCCTGTAAGCAGATGGGCTTTATAACATTTGATTTCCCCAGATCCTAATTAAAGTTGGGAACATTGAAGTTAAGGAATGAAGTGACCATTACTTAATTTTTCTCCCATTAAGTTTTTTTTTTTTCTTTTTTCCCCCCACTCTCTCCAAGATTGTGCTGACTTTTCATTTATTTTGACAGCACTTTGCAGCTGTAATGTGATTCGGGGGGAGTCTGAAGGGGTGTTTGGATTGACACACCATTTCTGAGAACGTACGTGTTAAACTGCCGTGTGCGGTGTATTCGCCTTGGCCCCGCTGGCGCGGTGCTGGGCGCTGGGGCTGCCGGCGTGGCGGCAGCGTCGGGCACCTCACCAACGTGAGTTCTTCTGTTCTCCTCACCCCTGTGAGGCAGGAATGGGCTGTTGCACCTCTGTGAGTGGAAGAGATGGCAGGGTAGGGTGGATGTTTTAATGAGCTTTGCAGAGGTGCAAGGTTCCTCGCGCCTCCATGCTTCCTCCTGCGTTAGGTGTATGCAGACCTTATGGTCACGCTTCCTGTTCAATACTGTTGCTCGCCAGGTACATTAGATTCCTGTTGAAATAATGTTTACATCCTGGCAAATGAGAAAAACCAAACCCAGCCAAACACCCAACAGAGAAATCCCATTGCTTCTACGTGTAACAGAACCTCAGACGTGACGCTGAGTTTCAGATCCCACCAGCCTTGCTGATGCAGCGAGTTGCTCATCGCGCCGTCCCGTAGCAGATGATGACCGACAGCCCTGTGTGATGAGGTTATTGAGTTAAATATAGCTTGGGGTTTAATGCTTTCTGATGGGTGTAGCTTTACGTTTACATGACGTAGATCTTTTTGCTGCGTTATCATTGCCAAAGTTTGAAGCGTTAATAATTACAGTGTTTTTTCCTGGGTCATCATTGTCAAAATTTGCAGTGTTAATAATTACAGTGTGGCTGTTTCAGCACTGTGGGACCTCCTGCTGTTCTTCTGGAGAAAGGCTTACAGGTGTGGGGTTAGACCCAGCTGCAACACCGACGCACGCCACCTTTTTAAACTCCCAAATCCACTTCTGCTAAGAAGCTCAAGCTGCTAGAACAACAGAGGCTTGTATAATAGGTGTGATGCTAAAAAATAAAATAGGCAAACCAGGTGTCCCCAGCACGAAAGGCAGGGCAGGTCACAGCTGACTAAGTGGATTATGTGGAAGGTGTTTACTGAGTGCTGTGTTCCGCTGTCTAGCACGGCACTGCTATTGCGATGTGTTAGTGTGCAGACTGACAAACAAGCATCCTTACGAGCCTGCAAGGAGCTCCCAGAGAAGTAGTTTTAAAACTAAGCAGCAAAAAAGTAATTGTTTGTGTTTCCAGCTGTTTTTCCTAGCGAGGAGTTTTGAACCTGTGTGAAGCATTTCCATGAGCATTAGGAATGGCTCGGGTTTTCTAATGAGGTTGTTAGGTTGGTCTGCTCCTGGCCTGATCCTGTTCGGATACACAGCTCCCTCGCTTAGACATTTCTTCCCTCCTGTTTAATTGCTCTGGGCTTCTAACGGCTGCAGACATGGTCCTGGTTATGGCTCTGTGCCATTGCGAATGGAGCAACACAGGCTCAAGGTGTGGGCTGTGAGGCAGAGACCACTTTGGAAACTGCGATGAATTAACTGCTAACATTAAGGAAAGGAATTATGCAGCCACAGTAATGAAACTCAGGGTTCGGGCCATGAGCTGATTGCTTGAGAAGGTCAACAAGAAATGCCTTACCCAGGTATGTCATGGCTCGGTGGGCTGGCTGGCTGTACGCTAAGGTGCTTGAATGTACTGGAGTCATTCGGGTGTGGGGATCAGACCAGAATAATTGCGTCTGGAGTTGTTAAGTCAGTAGTAGATACAATCTATTGTTTGCTGGGTCTCTACCATCCCTCTTGCTTCCATCGTGGTGTAAAAGCTCAGCATCCCAGTGTGCCGGTTACCCACCGGTGGATGAACAGCAGCTGCCTCGAGCCGCGCAGGGCTCAAAACCTAGTCAGGGCACACTGGGTTGGCCATATTTATTGCTGGTAATTAGGCAGGTTCTGTCCAGATGCACGGCAACAGGCGTAAAATAAAGCCACTTTTTGTCATTGGTATGGTAAGTTGACTGAATTGCAATGGGGCGGTTGGTTATAAAGGCATAAAGCAAGCCTAGAAGCGTACTGTCACCTCCGAGACGCAGAGTTTATCTATTTCCCATCTGCCTCAGGAGTGATCTGCTCCTTTTTTAAATTTGCATACATTAGAAATAGAAGAATTTGGGGACTTCTTTTTTTTAAAGGAGAAAATGATCAGCTAAGCACGTAGACGTTGAGAGAAAGCGTGAATCTTTTAAGGAGCTGCAGGAAGTTGTATATAGCGGGTGAGTAATCCCACGCAGCTTTAGATAATATTTTAGTGCTTCAAAATGGCTAATTTCCCAGAGATGAGGAAAATTGCAAGTAAAATTGACCGAGACAAAAAAATGTAAATGCAAACATTTGAATGAGATTTGGAAGTCTCTTACAAAGAGTTTTATTAGATGATTAAAAAGATTGCGATTCCACAGCCTGGAAACAGGATAGCTTTTGCTAAAAGTCTTCTCTAGCTCAGAGCATGAAAAAGGCAATTATTAGATTTAAAAATAATAAAGGGAAGAAAAAGGAAATGGAAATTGATACAAATTCAAAATTTCCAAATGTGGAAAAGAAGGGAAGCATAATAAACCAGTTTTGGCTCCTCCATTAAGGAAGTCTCCAGGAGCTGTGGAGTTTTTTGGCTAGGTATGATGATTTTGCACAAGTCTACTAATGCTAACAAACTTTCCGAAGGCTCTAACCCCTGTAAATGTTGTTGGTGTTGGAGGGGGCGGGTGGGTGGTCCAGCCTGTGACTGCCACCTACCCTCCTCTGAATCCTTTCAAACTTGGTATGAATTTGGCTAAAGAAGAAGAACAACTGAGTGAATTTCACTGTGATAGATGATTTCTGTTGCGTTTAGCTGGGTTCTGTCTAGGGAGGTCTTTTTTATTATTATTGTTATTTAGATATTTAACTCAGCGTGATGTGTTGGTAATATGGGTATTGTTACATTTGAGTAGTTCCACCATGTGATCTGCCCTTCAGCTGTGTGAATTCCCAATACCTCGGTCGTGTTTTCTACATCTTTTTCCTACTTTCTGGCTGCCTCGTAACAGCTCAAATACAATGAGCTGCTCCCAGTGCTTCCAGAGCAGATCTGGTGCCCTTTGATACCAGCTCTCTAAACAAGAGCTAATGCCAATACTCATGGAGATCTACATCTCAGGTGCCGGGGATTCAGCTGAAATATTTAGAAGTGAGGAAAGCAAAGGAAAAAAGCCTCTTCCTTGTACGTAGCCTGGCTGTCTATCTTTGGGTGACTAGTGCACCTCTGCACACTGTTTTTACGGTGGAATATTGGAGGCAGAAATTCTGCTGTGGGGCAGAGAGAGGTCTGTCTTTAGATGTCTTTGTGCTTAATTTAGCGTGCAGAGGCAGTTGGGTGTCAGCTGTCTGAAACGTTGCTTGGGGAGGATAGAGAACGCTTCAATGTGCGTCTCTGCACAGGCTCTACCTGCAGAGATGGGTGGCAAAGGCGAGTGGACCTGTGGGCTTTTTTGTGTGAGCCAGTGCTCGGACAGCCATCATTTGGAGAGGGCGAATGGAGCCACCTCTAGTTATAGTCTTGGCGTGACCGCTTTTCAGCGCGTCCTCTGCTTCAACCTTGAGGCAAACTCGCCCAGCCAGTTGGGAGAGCAGCGACGTCGTGCTGCACAGACGGTGTTTCCAGGGATGCTCACGGGTTTGGAGGGAACCCGATGGTACCAGGACTCTGCAGCAGCTTCCTGGTTTCTTTTTTCTCCTCAACGAGGAAGAAAACCAAGATATGTAACAGCTGTGTTAGGCTGCCAGGAAACAGAGCAGATCTGTCATCGCCCAACTCGCCCATGTTCCTCGGTATGACATGTGCAGTCCTCTGTAGGTCAAACAACGAATTACTTTAGCACTAAGGTGTTTAATGGGAGCAATGCCCCCCTGCAAACCTTGCCTACCAAGAAGGATTACTTCTAATATATCTCCCTCTGTGAGAAAAGGCCTCTCAAATATCCTTTTTTTTTTTTTTTTTTTTTTTTAAATTTAAAACTCTTAAAATGTGTAAGTCTTTGCAGCAATTCAGTTACTGATACCGATACCCTTGCTCCCTGCTGACAGCATGGGGTAGAGGTGCTGGAAGATGCTGAGCTGAAGCAGTCATTAAGGACAGACTGCAAATACTGATCCTCTCCCGAGAAAAAGCAACGTGAGTCTGTGCAGCTTTGGAAAACGGAACAGGCTTTTTGCCATCATAGAGGAGTACGGCAAGGGCCAGGCTGAGCTGTTGGGAGTGAGATGGGTTCTGCTTCCTTGTGGCTGAGGATGAATATTTTGAAGTTTCTGAATGTGCAGATAGTTTTCAGCTGTGTGTGGAAGAACAGGAATCCTTCGGTCTGTGCAAGGAGGTGGGTCTGGGACCAGCGCGCCTTGGTGACGTGCATCCCTCGGAGATGTGGGCGTTGATGGTTCCAATCCCTTGGTGTTTCCAGTTCTGCAAAAACATCAAGTCTTGGTGCAGATATGCAGCACAGCTCAGACCCTCTGCTCCTTGGCATGGACCTTAATTTGTTGTGTTGTGCATGACGTGTGCCGGGTAGGGAGGGGAGAGGGTGAAGCAGAGGCTGTTTGAAAACAGTTCTTCGGGGCATGGGGTCAGCCTGGGCAGCCCAGCTGGCCGCTAATGGCAGGCAGGTCGTTTACCAGCTTGGAGCTTAATTAGAGCGGTGGTGTGACAGGGGCTGGCACACTGCGTGATTGCTGTACTTGTTTGGGTTTTCTGTCTTCCAGAGCTTGTCCCAATCTTTAGGAAATATGTGCTCCCTTAGGCTGCTGGCAGCCTGTGTTCAAGGGACAGAGCACCAGCTTATTACAGCTGATGATAAGAACCGGATTATTATCATTGTTAATTATAACATCATTTCTGTAGGTTACCTTCCAGTATTCATTTCAGCAGTGTTCCAGAGTAATAAGACAAAATCAGTGTTACTCCTGCCCCAGGACAGCCTGTTCTGCCGCAGAACAAAATGCACCTGCCCTGACATGATGCAGGGGTGTCGTAGAATTCGTCTGCCGCAGGGAAACGGTGGTTCTTGCTACCTCCGGCTGGTAGGACCGGTGAGTTGGCAAGTGGATGGATTCGGAGTCCCTGGTAAAAGGCAGGCTGCAGGAGCCCCCGGACCTGGAAGACTGCTCAGCCATCCCTGCAGGGAGGGGAGGATGGTCTGGAATGGAAAACATTAAATAAAGTTTAATCTGCTGAAAATGTACCCAGTCTTGGGTAATTGGCAAACAGCCAGAGAAATGTAAAAGCAAATCACAGTACCCTAGCAGGCCTATTGCTGCTTAAACATAGTATTTTTTCCCCTAGATACCAGGTTATGTTCCCAGGTAGCGCAGGGCTGCGGGCTTGTCGCACCCTGTCCCGGGTGCTGGGTGTGCTCACGAGCACTGGCTGCTTCCCGGTGAACTTCCCACCGGGATCCCGTTTTGCGGAGATGCCGCCAGTATTACAGCACTCGAGATACTGCTGGTGCTTGCAACATCCGAGCCATCTGCAGCAGATTAACTTCCTCAGGCTTCTCTAAATCTCTCCTTCGTGTGATCTCCCAGCATCATTTACAAAACCCCAATTTATGCCCTCCAGGTTGACCTTTAAGCCTTTCTTACCTTAGTTGAACTTGCAGCATATGAATCTGTTTACAAGGCTTCGCTTTTAACGTAGCAGGGTATTATAGACTGAATTTTCACCATATGGCACTTTCTTCACAGCTACATCTTCAAGAAATTGCTTACAGGTGCAGGGATCTCAGTCTGAGGCTTTTTCCAACATCATTGTGACCCCAGTGAATATTTTTATTGACTATTTTTCTTTTTTCCTCTGCAGCTATCAGCTGGTGTGCTGACTTCCACTTTTTTTTCTCATCTTTTTCAGCTGTACATTCAGAGACCTGCCTTCCTGTTACAGAAAAATCAAATAGGAACAATAATGGCTCAGGTCATAAATATTCCATTTTATGACCTTTGCAAATCCTCTTTACTCACGGGCTTTATGTGATAAATTAATGTGTTAGTGAGAAATGGTCTCAAAGTAGACATATTAAACAGCACTTGTTTTTGACCTGTGGCATCTTCAAGTCAAGAGTTTTACAGATTTTTCTTGCACACGTTTCTGGTTATTCATCAGGTTTGCAGCTGATACATTTCTATTCATTTGGGTCTATTAGGGAAGCAGCTGAAGTATTCTCAAGCATGAGATTCAGCCTTCGCTTTCTTTTTCTGCATACAGATGATCTGCGATCTGGGGTCCGGCCCCTGGGATGCGTGGCTGGTGGGCACAGCCTCTGCCATCATCGGGGTTGTGGGGAGCGGGTTTTTGCCCCCCGTTACTCGGTGCCTAGATGTCTGTATTCCCTTTCTTCTCTAGAGATGTGCTTCGGCGTGAATTTAAAAGCCGAGTTCGGCTGCCTGGTTTGCAATAGTAATCGCTGTACTTTGTGCTGTATCTTGCCTCATCCCCCAGCCCAGGGAGCGGAGTCTCCCGGTCCTTAAGGAGGATGACGACGTGGTGAGGGCGATGATAGGCTGCTCCATGGAAATGAGCGCAGGGCGATGGAAATTACAATACCCAAGGCAGGAGAAGGGCCTTGAGTGCTTAATATGAGATTATCGGGCCACCCAGGCAATCCCAGTTGTGGATTATTGAGAGTTGTTCCATGCATTTTAAGTGTAATTCCAGGGATTTTTAATGAATCCACATCTGTCGAGATGCTGCCCTGTAACCGGAGCGCTATCATGGGTAATGCTTTCCTCTTAAAAAGGGAGAAGTGGCAGCTTCAGCTCAGCGCTCCACAAAGCATTAGGGAGGCTGAAGGAGAGAGTTGCTGCGGTCACAGAGGCAAACGGACAGTGAAATATGCTGTTATTGCTATTGCATTGCAATCTCTTCCCCTGCCATCCCCACCCTACCCCCACCCCCCAGCCCCCCCAAAAAAACCAAAACAAAACCCTCTCTCTTTTTTTTTCCTCCTTTTTTTTTTTTTGACAGTGGTAATGGTTGGATGTGATCTGCCTAGATTTAAGCAGAGCATCTGATACACAGGAACCTATTATTTGAAGTTGATATGGTGGCAATTAATATTAAAACCGCAAAGGCGAGAAGCAGCTGGCTGTGGGAGAGGCTCTGCATGGTCTGTGCCGGGGAGTGACCGGGGGGGTGGCAGCGGTGGGGTTGGGGTATGTGCTCACTAAGCTTGCAGATGTGAAACTGGCAGCACTAAGGAGGTCTAATGTGATATGAGGAGAATTAGTTGACAATATTGATTAGGGTAATAGAAGTGAGAGGAAACTGGATAGCATAAAATGCAAAATAATGCATTTATAACAACCCTTTGCCATCACTTGGGGACTTCTCGTCTAGGAATGACAGGGAGGGAATAAGATCTGACTTACCTCACTCATCCTACAACCAACCATTGGATGTGGCTCACATGCGAAAAGATGGTGATTTATTTTTTTAGGATGCATTAGGTGAGGCATCCTAAGTAGAGACTCGACAAGGTTACAGCTGCCGTGCAAGGCCTTGCTGTGACCCCATTTGGAATATTTTGTGCAGGTCCAGGAATTATTTCCCAAAAGATGAAATTATTTGGATTGGGTGCAGAAAAGGGCTGCTGGAATGCTAAGAAGAATGTAGGATCTTTCTTATAAAAGTGTATTACAGGAGCCCGTCTCGTTCAGCCTGGTAACGGGGAGGTTGAGCGGGGGTAGCTGTCTGACTCGTTAGGAGCGTGTTTAGGAGTAAGAGTCGAGGAAGAATATCTTCTGAAATTAAAGGAAAACATGAGTTCACTATTAAGTGAGGTATAAGTTGAAAATTAGTAAGTTTGGATGGAAAATTAGCAGGTGATAAGGTGTTTGTTAGCCATTCAAGGAGTGAAGTTTTTCAAACCAGTAGGGATGGGGGAGCATAGCACATGTCCTGAACAGCTGGGAGCGCGAGCTTTGTTAGCGTCTCCTCTTCGTATCCGTGGGGTCTGCGTCTGTCTCTCTGCCAGCTCCTGATCGTTTTTCCTCTTCCATTCCTTTATTATCCATATCCTTTATAATTGCAGTTCTTTCTCTGCTCCTTTCCTTTCTGCAAAGCATAATATAAGTGCTGTCATACCCTTGGGTCAGAGCTTTGGATACAGAGTGTTTCAGTAAATGTGGAATTAAAGCAGAATTAGTTTATTTTGCCCTAAATGTTACATTAACATTTCATTTATTTATATGTTATAGCAAATGGACTCACGCTAGAGATTTATGTGTCTTCTGGAAGACCGTTTTGATACAGTTTATTTCAATAAACTGGAAGCATTACAGAGATGCCTCTTTTAGCTTGTGGCCTGAAATTAAAATGAAATGATCAGCATATTGGCTAATTAAGGGAAGACATTTGTAATTTAAGTTTTAGTATTCACTATAGCTGTAAGTCACAGGGTAATGGTAATAGTTAGAACAATATTATGAGAAAGTGATATTTTCATTCCGGTGATGAACTTGTGAAATGAATCAACCAATTTAAAGTTTAACGATGTCATCGGTGCGGCTGAGTGTACTCGCTTTCCACTGGCAGCGTAGCGCCGTCCGAATGTAAAGCTGCTTTAAGCAGGCGTTGATTTGTACTTTTATTCAGCAATTCAGTTGAAAGGGGCTATTATCTGATATCACTTCAACCTGAAATGAGTGCCAGTTCAACTAGCAGGGAGTGAATTAAATTTGATTGCAATAATGCACATAAAAAGCCCGTGTAAAACCAAAAGTTTAATGCCCTTTTATTATTGGGGTGAGAACTGTTAGTTTTGCAGAAGGAATTGTAAAATCCTGTTGAAAAGCAGGGGTGGGGGGGAGGTTTTCTTTACAGCCTGCATGTGTGCACGTATATATATATACACATATTTTTTCTATGGCACTGTGCTGTGACAAGTTGGTGTGGTGCAGACAGGCACCAGTTGGGCTGATGGTTTTTCTGGGCCAGTATCTGCAGTTTTGCTCCAGCTGGTCCCTGTGGGTGCCCCTTGGGGTGACCAGCCCCATCAGCATGGGGCCCAGCTCTGCCCCAGCCCAGAGGGGCTGTGCAGGATGCCCCGCGTGTCCCGCAGACCGGTGTTGGTCTGCGCGAGAGGCTGCCGTGCTCTCACCGCAGATACAGAGGCATGGATAGGTGGGAAGAGGTGGCTTTTTGTTTGGGTGGCCTTCTGGCGGGTGGTGGCATCGCTGTGGAGACAGACCCTTCTGCTGGTGGAGTGCGAGCTGGTCGCCTGTGCTGTACGAATTCGCTGTCTTACTGCCACGACTGCTTGGGCGCTTCGTTGGGCTGCGCTGCCGGAGGACGAGTGGAAAGGCAGGAGCAATGCTCACCCTCCTCATAGGGGAGCTTATGGGGCTGGCTTTGAATGCCTGATGGTCTGGGGGCAGCGCACCGTGCACTGTGTCTGCCATGGGCTGTGCTGTGGCCGAAGGTGCGTCTCCAAGCTGCAGGAGACTTTGTTGCTAGCAGTAGCCCACGTGTCCTTGCTCCCCAGCTGGTGGAGACGTGACTGGAACGCTTGTAGACCAGGCAGTGAGCACCCAGGGGTGACTGGAGATGCTCCCTCGGCCGCACAGGCGGCAGCTGAAGCTCTCCTTGGAGCTCCTGTTGGAGACCCTCCCTGTGTTGCAGGGAGCTGGCTCCGTGGTGCCTCTTGTCTTCCCCAGTTCAAAGCTTTTAACCCCAGTACAGCCATTTCCAAACCTTTTATTGAGACCACAGTCATTACCATGCTTAAAGCAAAATCAGGGGCTAATGACAGGGTGACCTGTGGGATGGCTTCAGAGCCTTAACGAGCTTTGTCCTCCCCAAGATCTGACTCGACATGGAAGATGGCAAAGAGGGGCCAGGAGTGTCCCTGTGTCCCTGTAATCCCATGGCACGTGAGCCCGAGTCCCCACTAAATTCCTTCTGCTTGGGTCTGTCTCATCAGGAGGGGTGTTATTTGAGCAGTAGCACTGGGTTTTTTTTCTGGTCAAATTAAACCATGAAACATAGTTTTGTTGGAGAGCACTCAGTCCCTTGCTGGAGCGAACTGGTTTTGAAAGAATGAAATTATTGAATTAAGTCAGATAACTAAAAAGAAAACAAGGAAATCACGGTTTGTTTATAAATTACTTGTAAGCATAGAAAGAGGCTACATTTGTTGACTGAATTATTCATGATGAATTATTTGCTCAGCCCTAGTTAGGAAAAGATTTACAATAATTTCTTCTCTCTTTTTCTGCGTTGCCATATTCAGCCAGATAGCTGTTTCCTCTGTGGATATTATATTAAAATCTCTGCGTACAGTAAACACCATTTCTTATTGCAGGCATCTATCTTGAAAGCAAAAGTAAGAAAAAAAAAATTACAAAAAGGAAAGGAAAATGCACCATGAAGATTGATTTCTTCATATTTATTGAGTTAAAACTTGCAGACTTCATTTGAAACAGAGTCTCATTTATCATCAGACTTGGTGCATCTTTAAATAACCCCCCTTTTATCGAAATATGTTCACAACATAATTTATGAAAGTAGCAATTTGGCAGATTGAACTATATTTTTCTGAATAGAATCTCTGTTCTCTCTGATTTAATATTTAATAACTAAAGCATATCTGCTAGTGAACTAGATAGAAGTGACAACTCTTCTATGTGGGCTGATTAGGGGAAGAAATCCTGCAGGCAAGTAGTATCTTCACTTTCAAAGGATGCTTTTAAGCTATTCAATCCTTATTCCTTCTTGAAATTTTTGTAATAGTTTGAACAACCTTGAATTAATAAATGTAAATCAGTGCTTTAAATCGCGTCTTAAATACTTACCTAGATAACTTTAGAGAAATGAGTTCTGACTTCTTACAACAGATATTTCTAGAGAAGACCCACCACTTAATGATCTTTTTAGCATTGCAATAAGTGTATAAAATCTTTTGTTTGAAATAAAATTATTGTACTGCAGGAGTAAGGCCCAGGTTTGGCTTGTCATTTAAAGATGTGTCTAAATATATTTGTACCACCATTGGCTTGGGTCAGACTTAAGAATTATTGTATTTTAAAAAAAAAAAGGGGGGGGGGGGGGGGCAGGGCGGGAAAGGCTCCCTAAATAAGATTGCAAAATATAATTTTTTTTTTTTTTGAGAAAATACATTCCTTATCTCTTACTGAATTGATGGGTTAAGGGACTTTGATGTGATTGCTGAGCTGGATGGCTACGTACTCAAAAGTTAAAACAATATTGCTGTCCGAAACAAACCCAAGTGAACCTTGTCTGAGGTTTCACTGCGTCTGCTGGCACTCGGTGGTTGTGCTCTGGGTGTGCGGCCGCGGTGAGGGGCTGCACGGGAGCCCTGGGCCCGCGGGGTGATGCTGGGCAAACACCGCGGAGACAGCGGGAGCAACCCAGGAGAAGGATTTTCTTGCGCTATTTCTGGCTGGTTGAACATTGGTAGCCCTGGCTATAAAAGTACAGCTTGGTATTTATGGCTGCCGCTACAGCTTTGTGCCTTAAAAAAAATATTCTGGTTATTTTGGTAGCGCAAGTCTGAGGGGGTAAACCTTCAGCTGAGGCATCACCCCGTCTCCCCAGCTACTCAGCGCTCGATCCACTTCTCACCTTCAGTGCTGTATAAGTAAATAGAGAAGTCCAATGTGGCTTTAATTTTCCTCCAGCTTGGGTTTTTGCAGGGTGGCTGCGGGCAGCAGGGCGCTGTGTGCGGCTGCTCCTGGCGCGCTGGTTGCTGCTGCAGATCTGCTCCGGGAGAAGGGAATCGCAGCCATGCGTAAAGCTGCTGCCATGGCTTGGACACGCATCACCTGCCTGCCTCCCACCAGCTTGGGCCCAGCTCAAACTGCAAGATTAAATGTGCTTACTTATAAAATTATATAGTGTTTTAAAATACAGGAAGATTCATAGCACAGGGAGAGCCATAGCAGCATTAAAATCAAAAAGACTTTTGGCTTTTCCGCTAAGCTGACAAAAAAAACCAACCACCCCCACCCCCAAAAAACCCAAAAAACAACAACAACAAAAAAAACCCACTAAATTTCAGTTTGCTTAATGCGCAGTTACCACCTGCCCGGTGCTCACACCTTCCCGGCTGGGCATATTCTGGTAACAGTCAAATGGCTTTCCTCGTATTGTTAGCGTATTGGCAGCTTGCAGGTTTGGCATAAATATTTGGATGCAATTAGAATAAAGCAATATCGAATTGTTGTAGTGGGAAACCAAAATCCTTCGCTTAGGGAGAAACCTCTCCCTCCAGAAGCAGGTCCTCTTGCCCTCCTCTGCCAGCCTGGATGCGAGGTATCAGTTGCAGTCTGCTGAGGAACAAGGGATAGCTTTTAAGTTTCATTGGGGTTTTTTTCCCCTCCCTTAATTGTGCTTATTCTTGTCTTCGTCCAGCACTTAATTGATTTCTGCATCCTTGCAAGCATCTTGTTCCTGGCCTGAAGGACACCGGGGTGGCACCTTGCCCTTCTTCCGTGGCTTAGAACAAGTCCTAATAGCAGAGAGCACTTCGGCTTAAACGGTGCCAGAGCTGCGTCATGAAAGATGCAAAGAATAATTAACTGGCAATTTATAATGTGTTAACTAAATGTAACGATCATTTCACACTATTGCAATCTGTAATGACGCACGTGTGCCTTGTAGGCAGAGATGTACGGTCGCGGTGGGAAGGGCCACAGGCTCTTTCTGGGATGCAGTAGGTCACCGGGGTTCGACTCGCTTTTGAGGGCAGCTGCAGGGTTTGGGCTGGTGGGGAACTGGAGGATTGATGGGTGTG
Source organism: Ibycter americanus (assembly GCA_035590275.1). Classification (NCBI taxonomy): domain Eukaryota; kingdom Metazoa; phylum Chordata; class Aves; order Falconiformes; family Falconidae; genus Ibycter; species Ibycter americanus. The sequence goes on along the minus strand of JAVJGI010000050.1, from coordinate 21,412,384 downwards.
TGCATGGGGGAAGACCAGCCAGCTCCTGTACGTTTGAATTTTTTGTCTTTAAAATGGATTTAGCCCGAGGGGCTAAGCAGGTGCCAAGCTCGCAGCCCTTGGGATGGATCCGTGTGATGTAGCTGTGGTCCCGCTTGCTCCCGGCATCGCTGCCGGCATCCCGCCCTGGCGCTGCCGAGGAGGGGGATAGGCCAGCCTGGGTCCCGGCGGCTTTCCAGGCAGTGGGTGGGGGGATTTCATCCCTGCCTTTCCACCGTGGTTGTGCGGTGTGCCGGTCAGTGCCCGTGAGTCTCGGGGACAGTGAGTCCTCCACGCTCAGCATGGTGTGTCCTGCAGGCAGTGACACAGAATTCATGCTGCTGGTGTCCAAGGAGCTGCCTCGCTCTAAAATTAGTGTAAATAAAGCAAAGATAAGAAAGGAGCAGGCACATATGGAAGAGGGGACGGCATGAACAGGGTGGTCTCCCATGTCTGCAGACCACCGGCGCAGCTCCGGCAGCTGACAGCATTATGCAGCCTATTTTTGCATCCTCAGGCATGTGCACTCTCTCTTAAAAAAACCTGATAAAATAAAAAATAGCTCTTCCCAAGAATCCTGGGACAGGTGAAAAACATAATCCCCAGACCAAATGGTCAACAAAAATGTCTGTTGAAGGAAAGCTTAAAATAAAACTGTTGCTGGGGAGAAATGAAAGCTTAGGGTTGGGAAGTGTAACAAGACTTGTAATGTGTAATTAAAATCACATTTATTAAGACTAGCAGTCATTCCATGGGGTTTGGGTTTGTTCTTTGTTTCTTGTCAAATTGTTTGAACAGGAGGAACTGTCCCA
>JAVJGI010000050.1:21381403-21411454 GCA_035590275.1 Ibycter americanus | reverse complement strand
TTTGTTTCCGAACTCCCAGAACTATGAAGTTCTTTGAGAACTTCGGTGATCAATAACCCATTACAATAGCGACACCAACTCTGAACCTAATTACCAGCAACAGCACAGTAGAGTCTACCTAATGAGTTATAAGAGTTATTGCAATGGGCAAAAGCCTGTGGGGTTAATATCCTCTTTTTAAAATATATTTTTCTCTATATAACTTAATCTCTCGAATGTAACAGAGTTCAGGCTAAAAAGGAAGATAATTAGACTTGTCTTCTGCCAAACCTCAAACTGCAAGCACAGCAACTATTTTTCACTGCTTGGGTAAAATTCTGATTTTCTGGAATACCAGAAGCCCCCTTGTTTTACTAGCACAGCTTCTAAACCTTGCCCCATTTCCTTCTTAATGAAGGATACACATGCACAATATTTTTTTTCTTTTCTCTAAAATGGTTCTGTGTATAGGTACTTTTTCCCCCCACCCTTGTATTAAAGCCAGTCTGTGCTGCTGGAATCTACAAATTCCAAAACAGCACACAAGCAAGTTTTAATTCTCCAGAAATCATGAAACCTGTTGCCTGTTACGGGCTTTGGGTCAGGTTTACCATCCATCTGAATGAAGTGTCAGAACTGAGTGGCCCTGCCCTCTGGATCCTGAGGGTGAAGGACCTGCCCTCCTGCGAGCTCTCAGGCAGACGCGTACATTAGGAGGACGGAAGGATGCTCTGCCATTAACGCATCTGGTAGTTCACATTCTGGTAACTTTGTTGTTTATCAGTCATTGGGTGGTATTATTTCTTTTTAGAAATATTTTAGTTACGGATGTCTTGTCTGTCTTAGCATTCTTCAGTACGTTTCAGCCATATATAGGGCTTACTGTGACTTAGTGGTCAAAACCCCTGATACAATAAATACCTGGCTATTAGCAGTTTACTTATAATTTGCTGGCTGATGCATACTGGAGTCTTCTCCTCCAGTTAAGGTCTTCTCTGCACCAGTCACTTCAGTAGCTAGTTGGTCATCTGTGGGCAAAGGATGGGAGGTAGGGCTGAAGCTGTTTTACTGTCTTCACTAACAGCCCTCACCAGGGTTGAACAGCCCGCTGCAGAGGAGGGGAGCGTGGGCTGAGCCCCCCCCAGAAAACCACCTCCTGGTGCAGCTGTCAGAGGCAGGTCAGGCACTCGGAGGGACTGCTCGACTTCGTCCTGTCTTGCCTGCGAACACAAGAGACGTTGACGCTTTCTTTCCTCACTTACCTGTACATTAAATACCTGTACATATAAATACATTTCTTCCTGAGAGGTATCCAGTCTTGATTCTGAAATGTGTAGCGATGGTGGGCTCGCTGCGTCTCAGCTTGGTGGTATCTGCACTGATTAAGTTTGTTCGAATGTTCTCATTTGAATTTTTTGGCATCCAGTCATTGATTCCTCTTGCGCCTTTCAGTGCGACGCTGAAGAACCCTCCACTGCCGTTTTCCCGTGAAAATAATCAAGGTGATATACTGTAATCAAGCCACCTCTCCGTCATCATCTTGCTAAACTAGGCTGAACTCTTTCCAGTTTCAACCTGCCAGCCCTTGAACCCTTTTTTTGGTATTTTCAGTTGTTCTTCAGGTTTTTCTTAAACGATGAGGAAGAAGAATGAACGCTACACTGTAGGGCAGTGGTGTAGCTGTAGTGGTGTTGGTGTCCTTCATGCTACATACGGGTCCCCATCTCTGCTCCCCATGGGACCTGCCAGCGTGGGAGAGGCTTGGCTTGGAGGCAGAGGCCTCCACAGGTCATGCACGGGATTATATATATATAAGTATATACAGAATTTAGAGATACATCTGTAAATTGTCTGGGTACCTACTGTATGTGACAGAGTCCATTAAAGTTAACATGTAGCTAACTTCCCCAAAATGCAAAACCAGGGAAAATTCTTTAATTTGGCCCTCTATACCAGGAAGTTTTGAGCTTTGTATTTGTAAAAAGGCAAAAAATTCCACCCAATTTTAGCTATCAAAGCTGAATTTGGCTTCTAAGGTTCATTTAATCACTACAATGGCTTAGTTAGAGAGAACGCTGCAGAAGGGTAATTTATCTTTATTTGTCAGCTCCCTAGGGCTGAGTTCTTTTGAAGGGCAAAAGTGAATAGGAGGTAAGAATAAATTGTAAGCTGTCTAATTTTTGACCTGTGATTTCTTTCAGACGTTATGTTTAGGGAGTTTTCAAACGGTGGTGTTGGGAGAGCATTGCTAAAACCTGCAGCACGTTGCCAGCCAGTGATTTGGCTGAGGCTGTGAAATGCCAGAGCGGTGTGCGCCTTTTAACTAAGGAAAATGTGCACAAGATTTGAAGGGGACAGGAACGAGGAGAGTTGCCTGCAGATCTTCATAGTTATGGTGGGGCAGTTTTATTTAGGCAATATGAATTAGTCTGATGAAACTACATTTTCACTCTTGTTTCAGTGCAGCGGCACGAGCCTCATCCAATGCCCACCAAAGTCAGTCGAAAGACTCCTATTGATTTCCAAGGAGCTTAAATCTTACTTAATGAAAACGTCACTAAAGACAACTTGCACGTGTTGTGACTAATGTTGTAAGGGAAGCTGCTTCCTGCTGTGCATTTAAAAATGGGGCACTTTTGTGGTTAACGCTGATTCCTAGGAAAGCTGTCCTTGGGCTGGGTCATCTGTACATGTGGACAGAGCACTTTGTCTCAAAGGGTCGCAAAACTGTCAATCACAGGAGTTAATTGACATGTAAAACCTCACTGATAAAACTATGTGATTGCAAAAATAAAATGGCATTTGGGAATGGGCTTGTTAACCTTTCGACAGTAACTCTGCTCACTTGCATTGTGCTCCTGGTTTGGTTTTCTGGTTGCGTTGTCCTGCTCTGGTGCCTCTTTCCAGGTTCTGGTCCAGACATTTAGCTCATAACCTTTTTCCTCTTTGGCTCTTAAATTGAAACTACCTGAATCCAAGGTTTAACAAGTGCATTTTCCAGTCCCACTGTAGACAAAGATTAAAACCTGGACAGGTTAATGGCAGTTTTTCAAGAACGGTCATACTGCATAGGACTAGGTCTTGGCTGCCAGGGAGAGATAACTAATGAATGTGGGCAGTTTGGCTAGAAACTGTTTTTGTGGAGGTGAAAAAAAGGTAGGTTTTACCATTCTGTTGGCCGATGAAATGGTGCTTGTTCACAGGGTATACTGTTGGCGTGATTGAGCCACCATCAGAGCTGCCGGACTTCATGTCGCAGTCGGATTTAGCAGTGAGATGGTTAATGCACCTCAGCTGTCTCACCCTAAAACTTTCTACCTTTATTCATAGCAAAGCCAGACTATTCCAAATTTCTCATACAAAGTCAAATGCCACCTATATCCCATTTCCTGCAGGAAATCAGAAGTCATCTTAGAGAATTAACTAGACTCACATCTAAAGCATTTAAATTGATGTCAGAGCTCTCAGTGTTTCGTATAGCTTATATCTGACAATATTTCATTATAAAATGAGTTCAGCAATAAATTCTGGGTTTCCCATGAGGTGTATCCAGATACACGTGTGGGAAAACCTTATCTTGGAATCTAAGACAAAAACAACAACAAAAAAAATCTAAGATAAAACCCCAGGTTTTTTATTATGACTTGACAAAATGCAGTGAACTAATGCTTACGAGTGAAGTTATTTTAAATACAAACTCCTAAACTTAGGCTTATTTTTGATAAATGTCACTGATAGCATATGGCATGTCTTTGATTGTCTTTAACAGAAATTGTTAAAGATGCATAAGCAAAAATTGTTTTCCAAAACAGTAGGAGAAACTTGGTTGCTATAATAATAATGGTTTGAATTAGAATATTAGGTTTTGGTTAGAGGCAGTGTCTTGCAGTTAGGGTTCACGCGTTTTGCTCTGTCCCATTATGGCATTTATTTTACAGTCTCTCATTGCTCTTTGAACAGTTCCGTTTGGTTAATGGGACTTACTGAAGATTACTTACCTCTTCTCTTCCCTTGAAAAAGAATATTCTGAAGGTAAACCTGACTTTTTTGGTGTTATTATTGCCGTGGTTTGTTTTTTTCCGCCCCCCCCCCCCCCCCCTTTATTTAATACTTACCTGCCCATGTTATTTTTTACCAAGGTATCTGGATTTGCCAGGGATATAGCTAAACAAGTTGACCTCATGTATGTGGTGACAAGAGGATACAAGCAGAAAAGGGCAGGTTGCATGCAGCAGCACTTGATTCTAGCACGCGATTAGCTATAGATTTATGGTGGATGCTTGGTTTTATATTGCCCATTAAAGCAGTATTCATCCATGGTGGTGAGCAGACAGCGGGCACAAATTTCCAGTTTAACGAGGTTCAACTTCATTCATTTTTATGTGAATTCTCTGTTCTTTCTGCTCCAGCCTGGAGGTGTCGGGGAGCTCCTGCGGCCACCACCCCGCACAACAGAGCAGCAACGAACTGGGAGGGATGAGAAGTGAAAACTGAGATAGGTTGAAAGCCCTTTGGGAAGCTGGGACAGTAATTAAAGCTGGCAGTAATTAAGCATGTCCTAGCTCAGGCAAGAGGAAGATCCACTGCAGTCAGCAGAGGCTCCTGGCTCTCCCACCTGGTGGGTGATGCAGGATGGGACCCAGCGTGCCTAGATGCAGCCTCATGCAACTGCCCTTCTCCCTTCTGGTGGAGAAAGGCTGAAGCAGAGCCAGGCATGGCTTGAGGCATGCAGCAGTCATACCTTTCAGTTGGTTTTATCTTGGATATTTACAGTTTTCATCCGTAAGTTTGGACTATGAGTGAGGAAGCCCGATGGAGCAGGAGGTACCAGCAAAATCCCGTGCCAGGGCTGCCCATAGCTGCCTTCATGCCATGCTTCGGGCTCCTGCAAATAGCAGGATTTTCTGTTTGTACTTGGGTGCTGCCACAAAAGTAGAGACCTGAAGAGGTTCAAGGATGTTCTATAAAAGGAAGCATAGCTGGTAGGACCTATATGTACAGGCATAAAATGAGCTATTCTCTGCTTTTACCGGCCTCCTAGTTTTAAGCAGGCTTTAGTAAGTCAGCTAAAACATAGTCACAAAATAATGCCAATTGGCTGTCTTGTTATTAACATCATCATTCTGTCCTTCCTGCTCTTTACCATAAAGTTGAGGAGTTTTAAGTGCGGGCACAAAGCTGCAGACACTGAGGCAGCCCTGTATATAGCTCTGGATAGGGCCAGCAGCGAGAGGGGCTGGGGCTTCCACCGTCCCCGAACGCCTCAGCCCTCGTCAGCCACCGCTGCTAAATGGTTCCTGAAATAAAGATTTGTTCCAAAACCTGTTTTAGGTTGCTAAGTGACAGCCGTGTGCTTGCCTTTTGCATTACTTGCTAAACCCAGCTTCTAAAAGCAAGGAAACGAATGGTAAAATTCAGAGCGCCAGGTATTAACGACATTATTCTTACTGGCGGGGGCGGGGGAGGGAAATGCACGTTTTGGTTCACCTGAAGGCCAGACCTCCGACTCGGAGCAGGGGGTGCTGAGGGCAGCGGTGGGGAAGGGGTAGCTAAGCCCCTCAAAGCTGCATGTGCTGCCCCTGGCCCCTCGGGCAAGGGGATGCTCCGGAGGGGAGGGCTGGGACATCACGCTTTTGTCAGGCTGTGCGCTTGGCTTTTGCTTCTGAAAATATACAGGCTGTGGTGGAAGTTGCTCAAAAACATTTTGCAACAGCCTGCTGCTGTTTTTCACTTAGTAGAAATCCAGGTATCTCTACTAGTGGTGTTATTTCTAAATGATGCACCTGTTTCTTGCTCTAAAGTGCTTCTTGAACATCAAAATCTGGGTGTGTTTCATTTTCTCTTTCTAGTATGATATTCTTTAGAGGTAAAAAGATAGCAATGCACATCTTAAAAATATAATAATAATTTTAAAAAATAGTAACCCAAAAGCAGCTTTCAAATTAGGTCTGTATTAAAACAACGCGGCGTCATTCCTGTGGTCCTGAGCAAGGAGAGGAGGAATTCAGGGCTCAATGATTTTGCCTTTGGGAACATCCTGGTCGTAGCGTGGTCCTTGGGTCTGCAGAGAGACAATCAAGTGGGTGACGCCTCAGCTCTTGCCTTGAATTTCGTACAGTGATTTAATTATCTTAGTGTGTAGGGGAAAATAAATTGTGCCAGATAAGCATCTAGAGCCGCGCGCTGCCTCCCTGGAGGAAGGGACTGGCGTTCAGAGGGACTAAAATAGGATTTCTTAATAAAAGCTCATTAACAGTGCCTGCGTCGCTGGTCCCAGCGTTAACTATGACAAATATGTATATTTCATGATCACAGGAAAGTGCTATTGAAATATAAATAATTCCTTCTGTACAGCATACTTTGGGGGGGGCGGGGGGGGAATTGTCAGATATTTTCAGTCAACAGCAGTTGGCTTTGCAAAGCTCCTCATCAGCTGTGATAAGCTATTAGGGGAATGTTTATGGACACATAAAAAAACTCCCAAAAGCATCCATCATCTTTATTGCCCCTTTCCAAAATGAAAAGGTTTATTTTGTTGCTGGAAGAGTTTGCAAAGGACTGACTGAAACTGGGAAAGACAGAGGTAATTGACAGGGTTTAGTGTTTTTCCAACCGTGACATCAGGGTTTGAGAGAAGAAATGAGAGATCGTTCATGTTCCTGTAGTACCAAAAGTGCTCTGCACAGTCTCCAAATCACGGAATTCTCCGAAGTGCAGGAATAATCTGATGCTTTATGCTATTTTGGTTTAATATAGGTCTTAACACCCCACTCCTCCCTCCAGAAAATAAATTTTAGCACCCCTAAGGTCAACGCGCCTCAAAACCATTTGCAAAGGGAAGGGGCTTTGCTATCACGGTGGCAGCTGGGCCGTTCTGGGTTGGTTTCCAGAAGTTCACAGAGGTTGTGTCTGAAGGCAGAGCCGCCCTGTGGTGCGGGGGGGCTGTGGGACCTCTGCCCAGCACCTCTCGTTACACTGGAGCACTTGCTGCTGCTGCTGAGGTCAAGGTGTGCCCGGGTGGGTTTTAATTTGATTGCTTTGTTAATTATAACTGGTTCTCAGCAACAGACTGCCTTTAATAACAATACTGCCAGTCTCTTCTCTGCAAGTCATTAAGTGCTCTGGGGCGTAGGAACAGGAAAGGTAACAAAAATACCGATATATCCTGCGAAGGTGCTTGGGCTGGGCTGTTACGTGTTGTGCCGCTTTAAAAATTCATGCTCCGCACGCAGAAGGAAGTTGCTCAAAATCTGCAAAAGCTACAAAAATTGAAATGCAACTTTTAAATAACAGTCATGTTGTAAGTGTGCGCTGCAATCCATTGTGCCTTACCTGATGTGGTAATTACTACCGTTACAGAACATTTTAATTACAACAGTGAGTCAAACTTCTGCATCTCTTGAAAGCTCCTGACTACAAAAACTATATTATATATGCACAGAAACACTTTTTCTACTAATATTTTCCTTCCTTTGTATTTCACTGTTAACAGAGACCAGTGGCTGCTGTCACATCTACTCCTGTAAAAGTTTCAAGATTTTTCCAACAACGTGTGGAAAACAAACATTTTCTTTATAGACGTACTAGATTGTCACTGGACCCTCATTTTACACACTTGCTTTTAAAATCTAGGTGGGCAGAGAAATTATTTGATACAGTGATTCTGCAAGCTGAGAGAAGACTGCAAATTCCAGTTTGAGTCATTTAGCGCATTGACAAACGTTTTCTCAGGGTGAGATTAGAAATAATGCCGGTCTTTAAAGGCGAACTTGGAGAACATGACTGTAAACAGTTTTTCAAAGCTGGTGAATGCTAGCCTGAATCAGTGGATTTTTAAATGAAATTATATACACCCTCTGTTCCTCAGTTTGTTCTAAAAACAACAATGTAGAAGATAAATCAAAATTAATTTTGCACACTGCGGGAAGTTCTTAGTGGGAAGCTTGCGCAAAGCCTTGTGCATTCAAGATTCACCCTCTCAGGTTTTCCTGTTGTGCTGTGCGTTTTGCTGAGAAATTAAGTGCTAATAGCCATTTTCAATAACTGCCGTTTTGGTTTCATCCTGAGCTACTGATAACTTTTGCTGCGGATACCTTGCTTTTGCTCATAGCCTTGGTTCCCCTCTGCCACACGCAGCCAGCGCTGCCTTTAAAACCCATCGCCACCCTAAAAATCACATCGAAATGTGATTTCACAAGCCCAGTGTGACTCGGCAACAAAATCGCAGGTAGACATGGAAAGGAGCCGTGGGATGAGATGCGACCTGGAGCACTTAATCGAAGGTTGGCTTCAGCCTGGGGTGCTGCGAAGCCTGAGGTGCGATGGTCGCGGGCGTCTGTGGGGCTGGGAGGGGAGAAGGGCAGGGGTAAGGTGAGCTATTAGCGTAGCCTGCACAGAGATGGTACAATATTTATACTGAATATTTATAAAATGGTATTCATGAGCCCGCCCTTGTTCTAAGAGCGCTAGTGTATACCCACAGGTGTTTCCCTTTGATGTTTCTTTAGTCTTCGAGATCAAAATCAACCTTGTGGCTAAAAACATTCTTTACAAAAAGTGCTCGGCCATCTGTGAAATACAGTTGGATTTCTCTAATCCGCACTGCGGGTGCTCAGCCACCCCCAAACCAGGCATCCTGTGTGGCCACCTTTCCCCATTAAAACCACTGCCCAGGAAGGGTGGGAGGGATACTTGTCTGGAAACCGAGGAGCTGCTGCTCAGTTTGCCCTGTTGGTGTTGGGCGTTGGGGTGGGTCCGCAGCGAAGATAACGGAGCCCGTGCAAGAGCGTGTTGCCGTCAGCTGCGTGTACCATCTGCGTGTGCTGTAGGAGCTCTCGGCACAAAATGAGGCCACGCGTGATGATGATGGCAGCGTGCGTGCCGGGCAGGGGGTGCTGCACGGAAGAAACTGGAGGGCAGCGCTTTAAGGAGGCAGGTGATGGAAGGAGAAGGAGATGATAGCGTGCATCTGGGAAGAAATAAAGCCTAACTGTTATGCCCTCACATACAGGACAATAATTCCAGCAGACTGCAGAAAAGCAGGGACACTTCTGGCCATTGCGCATTATTATTTATTTATGACTTGCTGCTTTATTGACATGGAAAACAGTTTTGTAGAGCAGCTGATACAGGTTTTGCAATTTAATTTTTAGCTGCATGGTGTCGGTGTGTGATGAGAATCTCACCTGATGGGCTGTAAAAGATGCCTTTGTTATTCTTTTCTTCGTTATCTCCGTGCAAGGTTCAAATTATGCTTGGGAAAATGAAGAACAAAAATATGCACAATGACTAGATTAGCTACCTGGCAATTACACTATAGCTCTTTTCAGGATTGCTAAGGCGAAATTAGTTCCTTAAAACATGCCTCAAACCCAGATATTTTTTTTACGAAGAAATTAATGAAATGGTTGACAAGAAGGAATTGTTAAATCCATCCTATTACTAAATCCATCATGCCACCATGAAATAAAGATTTACAGTCATGCAGTTTATGTGAACCAGATTCCATGCTTTCATGGCTTTACTAGAGACAGCATTGCGTTCAAAATCCATAGCAGGAGGGGGCATACGGTGGACCTATTTTCTGTAAAAATTAGGTGCAGCACGTGAGTGTGTGTTTGAAAGCAAACCAGTTCCATTAAATGTTATCATCTGCTTGAAGAGAAAAGTAGCAAATAATTGTTTTGGCTTGGATTTTGCATTTCTATTCTCTCTGTCGGTACAAAATACAGGTTTTGGGTCTGTGGTCTTTTAAATGAAAACAGACTGTTTATTGCAGTCTGTTTCTCGTGTGTTCTTTGTATTCTTGCAGTTGTTCTTGGAAGTAGAAGAGATTTAGGGTATGAGGACAAGGCACAGATACTGGGTGAGTTCATGATATGTGTACATCACTGACGTTTCCTTTCAGCCTCCTGCTGTGGAGCCCTGGAGCCTGATTCTTTCCTTTCTGAAAGCAAACCTGGTCGTAGCCCTGCCTACACCCGTGCAAACCAGCACAGAGCTGGGGCGCTCCCCTGCCCCGCTGTACAGCCCTTGGCTCCTGCAGCATCCCTCCATCCCACTCCAGCATTCGCCCTGAGCTCAGGAATTTGGTACCAAGTGCTGGGCACTGCTGGTGGCATGAGGGGCAATGAAGTTTCGCTAGAATTCCTAGTTTTGCCTGGAATTTTCCAAGCAGCATAAGGAGCTGGTCCAATTCTGAGCATCTGCGTAGTCTAGGTGCCTTTGGCAATCGCATTTGTAAAAATTAAGGAGGATGTCTCTGGAGCACAGGAAAACACTGCGAGTAAATGGCTCTATGTTTTAGAGGCTGTATTATTGTAATCTTTCCCCAGAGTGAGAATCTCACGTAAAGGTTCATGGGAACATCTTTTTCTTAAACACAAGTTCTTACTTTAGGTTTTACTGGTGGTATTAAAAATATATGTAGGAACGATAACACTTTGTAGTTGTGTAGTAGCTATTAAGCAGAAAAATCTTGATTTGAATGTTTATCGTTTGCAGATACAGAAATTGTACCACCTGCTGCTGAAAAAAACCAAAGCATCAATGAATATTATGGGAACTACTCTATGTCAGCTTCTAGTAGGGGAAGGCTTTTCAGCAGTTGCTTACTAGGCAATGCAACTACTGAGAGTGCCATTGAGTCATTTCAGGAGACAGGACCTCAGTTTTGCACCTCAATGGAAATATGTCCAAAAGTATGTGAAAAAATGTGGGGCTTGTTCTTTGGTTTGGTTGTTTTTTTTTTTAAAGCAGTTACTTTTATCTCACTCGTCTTCAGCTGTCCTGTTAAATAACTTCTCGCATAGGTTTCTGCAACGTTGTAGTGTCTGCACAGTACGTGCCTTTTGTGCCAAACACCAAGTGCCAGGGTGGCACTTTGCATCACCGGTTGCTCTTCGAGCTTCTGATTTTCTTCTGCATCACTGCTGGCCTGCAGCATCCAGCAGCACGCTCAGGGGCTTCAAGCAAGCTGGTCCTTAGAGCGCTTTAATGCATTTTCAAAGTAATACGCTGCTAATTAACGTGTAAACTCCTTGCCACCATTAATAAGATAAATCGGTGTTTTCTTGATTCTTATGCACAGTTGATGGTAATTTTAAGCCCTACAGAAAGTGGCTGTTTCCATGAACAAATGTGGATAATTAGTTGTAGACAGTTATTATGCAAATTTAGTAATCTGCACCTTTGAATGGAAGTGAATGAGCAGGTTGAGCATAACGCCCAAATTTTGGATGCAAATGGAAAAGCTGTTATGGTGTGAACCTGCCCCGGTTGCCCATGCTTAGGATCAGCTGCAGAAATTAATGGAGGAAATCAACCCCAGGGATCAGCCCAACCTGTTCTCCACCTCCAGGTGTGTGTGGGGCTGGGGCTGGGAGCTTGGCGAGGGTGTCCGGCCGTTTCCAACAGGCGCTTCCCGCTCGCCGCTGTAAAGGAGCGAGCCGTGCTTCCAGAGGGAGCGGGTAATCGCGGCGCTGGCCGCGTTAGGGCAAATGCTGTGGGTAATTACGGAGATGGGCTCTCTGGTGGTACGGCACAGCTCCCGCAGCTGCAGGCTGTGCCGCAGAGCTCGACTCCTACCGTTCCTACCTTTTCATTTAAGAGAGTGGATGGGGGCAATAAATGAATCAAACCCGCCACGGGGCTGTGATGGCGACGCGCAGGGTGCGCTCATTCCGGGCGGCTCGGCTAATTAGCGACTTCAGCCGAGGGGCTGAGAGATCGCAGGGGCTCTCATGCTGTGCTGCTCTGACTCTGGGGACTGGTCGCGGATGTTTCAGAGTCTCTTTGTGCCCAAACCCCAGTTCTTTAGGCAGAGCACCGGGAGCGGTGTGGCCGGGCTGCACGAAGAGTTTGCAGCTTGCACAGAGGCTGTGTCTGAGATAACCGCTGCGCTGCAAAGCGTGTGCCTTGGCATCGCCGCTCGCTGTTACTGCCTGCGAAGGGCTGGGGGGAAAGTCCTGCTGGGGCATTTCTTTGACCAAAACCTCACTGCAGTGAAATGGAAAGGTTTGAGCGAGTACTGATGTTTTGAAGTTTGTTTAGAAAAATCCTGAATATCTAGATAATATTCCACTTTAATGCTTTTACTACCACATCTCTTCATTTAGGTTTGTTTTGAAATGTTTTTTAAAACAGATACATAAATCCTTTCAACAGGCTGAAGTGGAATGTCTTGTGTTAAGAGACTGAAACGTTCAAGTAACCCCAATTATTTTTTTTATTTTTTATTTTTTCCAGAGTCCAGCACAGAACACCTCATGCATATCTGCTCCATTTCGAAACTAAACTTCCCATCAGATGTAAAATCCCGTTGCGAACATCATTGTGGTGCTATCAGAAATGGCAGCCGCCCCTGTGGAGCAGTGTGGGGGTGAGCACGGTGGCTCCCAGTGCCAATGTGGACCCCAGCTGGCAGGGCTGGAAGCTGCTGGGGATGCTGTTCAACGTGAGTATGTCCTTCCAGACTAATTTCTTTTGTATCAGTCAGAATTTTGTTCATCTGGGCTGTCTCAGCTTCATCATTGCTCTAAGTAATCAAGAACTGACTATTAATTAACACTGAACAGGGTAACAGATAGTAACAGGCTTTAGATATGTTTTTCCTGTGAGGGACTTCAGCTTTGCTGCTGTTGCCACAGGTTGTGATTTACAGTAATTTGGGATTTCCATTCCCACGTCTCAGCTTCTGCTGCCCGAAAGCCCCCTCAAGACGTGCCGGCAGCGCCAGCGGGTACCAAAGCTGCGCTGCTCATGCAGCCGTGGCTGTCGGGTGTGTAATTGCATGTAGGAAGGAGGGCTCGTGCCTGCAGCGGAGCTGGCTTTGGAGGGCCGTGTTGTTACAGGAATATTCCATAAATATGTGGATGTCCCTTGGTATTCAGAGAAATCCTTGATGTCCCCCCAAACCAGAGGTCTGGCTGGTGCATCCCAAGGAGGGATGAATTGCTGAGCCCAGCTCGGTCACTGGTTGCCCAAAGTCATCCTGTGCCACCCCCCACTGCCCACGGGGCTGTGCGGGGGTCCTGGCAGCCCTTGCAGCAGCCCTGCTGCATTATAAGAGGAGCCAGGGTTATAAACCACGCACACGTGCTCTGCAGCTGGGGGGACTCATACATTTGTGCTGTGGTGGGACCCCAGCCCGTAACCAGGCACCGCGCAGCCCCTCGCTCGCTCCGCCCGCCTCCCCGGATGGGGAGGGGAATCGGGCAGGAATGTAAAACTCAAGGGCTGAGATAAGAATGATATAATAATTAAAATTAAAAACAAATAAAAATGATAACAACAATTATAATGAAAAGGAGGGAGAAGTAGAGAGGAATAAAATCCAAAGGGAAGGGAGAAAAGAAACCCAGTGATGCACAGTACAACTGCTTACCACCCGCTGACCAATGCCCAGCCAGTCCCCCAGCAGGGATCGGTGGGTCCCAGCCAACCCCCCCAGTTTGTATCCTCAGCATGACATCCCATGGTATGGAATATCCCTTTGGCCACTTTGGGTCAGTTGCCCTGTCTGTGTCCCCTTCCAATTCCTTGTGCCCGTCCAGCCTTCTCGCTGAGAAACTGAGAAGTCCTTGACTTGGTATAAACATTACTTAGCAACAACAAACATCTTTTATCAACATTGTTCTCACACCATATCAAAACACAGCACTGCACCAGCTACTGAGAAGAAATTAACTCTATCCCAGCTGAAACCAGGACAACTTGTTGCGTTGTCCGTGAGAATAAATGCAACGAATGGAAATGTTTGATGTTAGGGGAAAACAGGCTTTGCCCTTGACAGCCTGGCTCGGGCTTGGCTTCCCCGCAGTGTGGTGCCGGGAAATGGGGCAGGACCTGCAAGCGCAGATAAACACAGCCCGGGATCCACTTGGCTTCCCTGGCAAACCCCCCATCGCAGCCACCCCTGCCCAGCCCCCTCCGCTCCTGCCCCTCTCCCCCCCATGCAAATCGGGGGCCACGCTGGCACCAGCTTCGTGAATACTGAACAAAAATGCCTTATGATGTTGTCTCTTGAAACAAAAGGGAAATGGGATGGATGCAGGATACAAATGAGGGCAGCACATCATAGGCACTTGTTTCTCTGAAGGAGGACAGAGCAAGTTATATTTACATTATGCGACGCGTGCCCTGACTATCAATATTTTGAAGCTCCTACACAGACGTGCAGAAATCTCCACCTGAACTTTGTAAAAGTGTATTATCACTCCATCTTTTGATTATCGTTGGGGAAAAATCCCCCCCATTTCCATAACAATAGTACGTAATGACCAGAGACGGTGAAAATTCAAGGTCTAATTTTATACATGGAAATAAAGATATGACTTCTCTGCCGAAACATTTGAAACTTGTTTTAAGGAAAGATGTTGGTGGGGAACAGATGGCCGCCGCCTGCCATACATATTCATGAGTGCATTTATTTCATTATGTCTTCCCCTAGGAAACTCGGCGCTTCAGCTTTTATAAGTTTGCCTGGCCATCAAATTGAGCAGTCAGAAGCCCTCTGTCACAGCTCTGTTGCTGTAGAAATTGGAGAGAGTATGTGAAAGGCTTTAGCACTTTTGTCTTGACTTTTATCACCGCAACACCTGTTGTTCTGGGATGGAAAGCAGAGATTTTTATCAGGTGTAACGTATGTTGTCTTTGGGTGGATAAAGTGACATGTTCACTTAAACTAAATTAATTTCATGGCATCCTTGGGCAGTGCCACTTAATAACTTACGGAGGGCTGGGACCTGCGGGCTCAGCATGTGGTAGGAGCTCCCACTGCAACCCAGAGCTGCCAGGACCTCTTTTGGGGAAGTAAGTTGTGTGATGCTTTGCTTGATATATTAATTGCCCAGGGTAAATTTTAGAAAGCAGCAATCACTTAGATCACACAAGGAAATAAAAGATACAGATAGAGCTACAAATACAATTTGAAGGGTCTTGTCACATAGGAAAATGTGTTGTTAAGCACAAGGGAAAGCTAAAAATGTTTTGAGGAGTATTTTAAATCTACTTTTAAGGCTTCCGTGTGAAATTTTTCATTTTTAAAAGTTTTACCCCAAAAGAAAAAATTTTCCCCCTTCATTTTGTCCCTTTCCCAGTAGTGTCTAATGTCATATGAGGGGATATACGCTGCTTCCTCTAAATAATGACTGCATTTGGGTTTTTTTGCTGCAGTGCGATGTGTGCAGCCCTCATCGTGCCTCTGGAGGACTTTGGTAGCGCTCTGTGGTAGCTCTGCGGTGTTGCAGCTGCTGTGAGCTTCCTCCAGCCCAACGGGCAGCGCATCCTCTGGAAAGGCTGAGCCACCTTCCCGAGGGTGAGGACCACGAGGTCTGGCAGCAGCAGCGCATCCTCGGGAGGCTGCATCACTGGCCGTGGATGTGCTGATGGGAGACGTCTGTCTGTGGGTGTCAGAGCTCCGGGTCGGTCCAGGGATGGGGAGGCTCTTGGCCGGAGCGAGGGGATGCAAGGGAGTGATTGATAGCAGGGCCGGCATCCCTTGGACTTTCCTAGCCTTGCATTGAAGACCTACCTCTTTTTTTAAGGCAAGTTTAGCAGCTGGTCCTTTGATTTGCAAAACAAGGTTTAGTTCTAAAGAATAGGCCAAGACTGAGGGGATTCTGTAGGTTTGGGACTTGAAATTGCTTTTATCTTCTTCTTTTTGAAACTTCATTCCTTTCTTTCAGGCCAGAAGTATTTTTGTGCGCTCTTCAAAAGCAGGGCTGCTGTCGTTACGCGGGCTCTAAAAGAGGCAGAAAACTGAGTGTCTTTAATGTGCCATTTAAATTCAGAGCTTTTGCGAAGCTTACAGGGTGAAAAGTTTTTGAAAAGTTTCCTACTTGGACATCAGCTATCGTTAGCAGGGTAGCACACGGAAATGTTCTTTTGGGGACCTTTGAAATTACAGCTGGTACGATACGACAGTTTAAGCTGTCAACTGTTCAAATACGCACAAAATATAACCGTGACAACAAAGAATCTCTGGTATTCTATTTTACTGCTTTTCTAGAAGTAAAAAAAATGTGGTTAATACTCTCCCATTTGGTTTACGTGATAAAGAATACAGTTTAATTAAATAAAATGAGCACAACTGCAACTTTTTTGCATTATGGAAATGTCAGTTTAGCGTACAGTTCCCGAAGGGTACTCAAAGGATCGTTTAATTTTAAAATGATTGTAGCCTTGAAATAACTTAAAAGGCCCTAATATATTTAATCAAAGAGGTAACTGGTAATAGAGGAATAAATCATTCATGCATATAAATAGCAGGGCTCCAGTGAGTGTGTGAAGCCAACAGGGAAAATATTTCGGACTAAATTGTTTCCTCTGGCCCCTTTCTACCCGTGTCAGCGGAGCAAGACGACCTGATGTGGTTTGTTAAAGGCCAGGTTTGGCCTTTACGTGTATACGGTCTATCCAGATGTACTGTCAAATATCTATACGCCTCTCCTCATGCGTAATTTGAGCATATATTATCCACACAGATTACGTATTAAGTGTTTCCTGATCTGAGAAGTTCACCGCCTCGGTAAATGTCAGAATTCAGGTTGCCTGAACAGCCTTAATTTTACCCTTTCATCTTTCTCACTGAATGAGAAATAACAAAGAAGAAAAAGTCATACGTGGTCGTGCAATTAAAACGTCTTTGCTGAGACCGAGTGGAAGAAGTTATTTTATTTCTGGTATTTCTTAATTCTTTGAGGTTACCTGACTTTGCTGTATAAATAATGTGCTTTTAGCAGTGCCTTTTCTGCATGTGATTATTTTTAAAAGGCTTGGAAAAGCCAGCGTAGCACCCGCAGTAGCGGGGCGTGCTGGGTTTGTACCCCGGGTGTGCTGCCCTGCGCGCAGGGGCCGGTGCCGCTGCTGCAGCCAGGCGAGCCCCACGGTGGCCCGCTCTGCGTTCCCGCAGGCGCTGGGCTGGGAATTGGCAAAGCCCGGATCCTTGGAACTAATTCCTAGTGGTTTCAGAAATACGTATTTCTGTTGGTTCTTTTTAATTGGTGGTTTGTTTGTGTGTGTGTGGGTTTGCTTGGTTTATTTATTTTTTTTTGCTTGGTTTATTATTTTTTTTTTGCTTGGTTTATTA
Organism: Ibycter americanus; assembly: GCA_035590275.1. Taxonomy (NCBI): domain Eukaryota; kingdom Metazoa; phylum Chordata; class Aves; order Falconiformes; family Falconidae; genus Ibycter; species Ibycter americanus. Next base: position 21,394,386 of record JAVJGI010000050.1, on the reverse strand, counting down.
TTTTTTTTTTGCTTGGTTTATTTTTTTTTTTTGCTTGGTTTATTATTTTTTTTTTTGCTTGGTTTATTATTTTTTTTTTGCTTTTTTTTTTCTTTGTTTATTTTTACTTATTTTTTTACTTGCTTTATTTTCTTTACTTGTTGTTTTTTTTTTACTTGTTTTATTTTTTAATATAACTATATATCAGGATTTCTCCCAGCAGTCTGTTGCAAGCAACTGAGGCTTGTGCTGTGCTCCCAGCTATTCTGAAGCAATTGAAGTTCACATCAAGTGCACTTTATGTGCACTTCAACACCTGAAACACTCAAAACCTATAAATCTTTTGACAAAGCACTCACCACAAACTTGGGTTTTTTGTGTTCCGAAGTATTACATTTTCATCTCTAATTTGCACAATCTCTTAGGTCGCAGAACCGCTGCTGCATCTCAGCTGGGTTACGGCCGGGAAAACCCCTCCCCTGGGGCCAGGAAAACCAAATTGTCAGCAATACACCTCGGGGGGACACAGCCCCTGGGATGGTCCCCTCTTTGCTGACATACCTTCCCTGTGACAGCCACTATCTGGTTTTTCTTAATACTCGTGGTTATAGACTATCTGTAGCGTTGTAAATATATAAAACGAGGCAGCGGGGTGATACTCCCTGTGGAAAGAAGCAGAGATGAAGGGAAACCAATTTGGCAAGAAGCAGTAGTGCCACGTCTGCCTGGGATGCTTTGGCTGTTGCCTGCTGGGGCACAGGTGGGGCACAGGTCCTCAGCTCTGTCACAGTTTTCTTAGAAACTGCCCCTTCTAGGTTGTCTTCCCTCCTTGAATAAAGTTATTATGTTAATTCAAAGATTTTTTTCAAAGTGATTTAATGAACAATTAATTTCTAGGAAAAAAAAAGATGGCAGGTCATAAATATAAGATACTTTCCATCTGTTCGTGGTGCATGACTCAGTGCTACTTGCATACACCTGGATAAAAGATGAATAACCTGAAAATCGTGCCAGAAGAGCTTTTTAGCTGCTTGGGATCAGGCAGGCAGGCCAAGGTCGTTTAGAATTCACGTATAATATCAACTTGTTAAAGTGATATTTTAGTAGTAGAACTATATCCCTGGGAGCGTTAATATGAAGCAGTGAGACAGAAGAAAAAGCTCCGGTGGCCTGAAATGCCTGCTCATCAGGTGCACTGGAAATTAAAGATTTTGATGTTCCGTTGGTGCTGGAATTTGGATTTAATGTGCCGCGGGTGCATGACGGGGCTTTCCCCCAGCCATGCATCCACCGGGATCCTCGCCGGAGCCAGGCACCTGCCCAGCCCTGTCCCGGTGTGCCAGGACCAGCATTTTTCTGGTAGAAATGGCAATTTCATTGTTCAGTGTGTGTTTTTTTACCCAGTAGATAATTCGGTTGGTTCCACACAGGGGTGATTCTGGGGTTTGGTGTTTATTCTGAGGACAGGTTTGCTGAGGGCGATCGTGTGGTGTCAGAGACCTGGGGTCCTCCTGGTGCTCAAATAGGTGCTGAAGTGCAGTAGAAAAGCAAAAAAACGGCTCGTAGAGAAGCAGCGCTTTCCGCTGGTACCCAGCACGGTGGTGTTCTGCATTTCTTTTCCTTGGAAAGCAGAAGCCAAATCTATGATGGTATTATTAGATGGAAAAAGATTTTTGGGAAAATGCATGAAGACATTTTAGGAAAAAAGCGAAGAATCAAGTAACTACTGATGCTATAGAGTGCAGCCTTATTTTACTGCCCTGTGTGACACACAAGTAATATCCAGTAAGAGGCTATAAAAAGCTTGCCTTTGGCTGAAAAGGGGTTTTTAAGTAATAACTTTGTGAGAAGTTTACCACCAATTTCAGTGCATGTCAAAAAAGAGAAAAAAGCCATCAGCTTTAGAATTCATTACTTCATATACTTTAGTTTTCCTTTGTTTCCTCAGACTGTTAGGGAATCAGTGCTGGCTTGCATCTTGCGTTACATTCTGCAATTGCTGTAGATAATTTGGGGTTACAATTACTGCTATCGCGTCGACTCTTGGCCGTGTTTAGGTTTGCATCCTCCAGCATCGCTGTGTCCAGGATGATTTCAGGGCAAGCATCGTCTGTGTCTGGCCAGCGTTCAGAGCCAGAGGCCACGAACTAACCTGGGAAATGTCCTTAAAAAAATTGTAACCCTGTATGAATTGAAGCGGTAAGTGCTTGAGAGAGGCAAGTTCCATATTAGAGTCATGCTGGAAAGCTTTCTTGGCACACCCCTATGGAGAGGAAAATCTTTCTGTCTGTCCCTCAGGGAAGGGAAATTACCTTGAGCAATGTGGAGTTTAGCAGTTGTAAGTAACAGTCGTAACAGTAACAGCAACAACAATCATGATGGGAATAATAATGACGACAGTGATGGGAATTGCGGGAAAAATTATAAAGTTACGTAGTAGGGCGGGGTGCGACAGACTGTGGGTACCATGGGAAGAGCAAGGATTTAGCTTCCTCTGCTAAAGCTCTGCAATATCTCTCCAATTTTTCTCACCTGTTGTGGCAGTGCTTTAGAGGGAAGGTACAACTCCATGCTCTTATTTGTAAATACACAGCAGTTGGTGTAATGAGAAAGCAATTTTGTAGGTAGGCAACAAGTAATTCCATAAAAGAGCTGAAGAAGGTTTTTTTCCTGCATACCCATCACGTTTCTGAAAGTAGCATTCCCAGTTCTGGGGATGATGTTACAAAATCTCAGGGCTGTGGGTGCCACCACAATCCGGTCTCGCTGATCAGCCCATTTTCTGGGCTCTCCGGTACGTGACTCATGTTTACTTGCTGTGCAGGGAACAGAACCAACGCAAACCTGTCTCACAAACCTTTTGCTAGACTTCATCTCTGTATTTGAAGATGTGTGTGTAGCAGGTCCTGTGCTGCGTCCCTCCAAAGTGTGGGAAGATGTTATTCTTGCTGGCATACTGTGTGTGGGAGAGTGGGGAAAAAAACAGCAGAAAAGCTGAAATGATATTTCAAGCTAACAAATCTTTAAAAAGGCATCTATGATTAAACAGATGTGGTTTAAATAATTTAAATTCATTGCATTCCTTAACATAGAAATGGTGAAAATCTGAAAGTATCTTAAGTTGTCCACAAGAAAGATGCTCTAAGGTGACTTCAGTTCGGTGTAACTAGAGAAGTGGTGCTGGCAGCTTCTGTCAAGGGCTGGTCTGAAAAGCAATTGTTGGTGTGTGTTGGCAGTCACCAGGAAAAAGTTATGCCATGTAAATTTTAAGAATTTTTAATTTAGCTCATTGGTTTGCAGCTCTCGTTCTTCTCTCTAGAGAGAAGAAAGAAAACCATGTGGAGGGAAGTGACCTTTTCAGTGTGGTGGAATTTAATTGAAAGAGGTTTTGTACATCTTTGTTAATTTTCTAGATGCCATAGTGTTACGTTAACATTTCTTGTAAGGGAAAAGATGATCAAAATCCTGTTAGCCTTGGAATACAGCACCCACCCTGGGCTCGTCTGCAGCAGCCTTCCTGTCTGTGGGCTCAGGAGGAGATTTGGATGTCACATGGGTGTTTTGTCTCTGGTCCACAAGGAGGAACGGTGGTTGTGCACTGTCGTGCTTGAAATCTAAGCGAAAGTACATTGAACGTCAGGGTTTGAAGAGCTCGACTCGCAAAAGTGTCCGTTGCTAAATGTTTCTGCTTTCTCTGAAAGAAATACAGCCATTTATTGGGGTCACTTGGTTTAACCTGTAAGTGTTAACAGTGTAATATGTAATTGCTTAAACTACCCCTTCTTACAGCATCAGCCTTGGAAGTCTGTGTCAAGTGCAGGGCGTTCCGACGGCTGATGCGAGCTCTACGGCCCTGCCCAGAGGTAGGGACTGCTCTCCTGCGGCACACGGCTTCTTTCCGATTCTCCTGTTCGGCACCTCCTAATAGGCAGTTCCCACGGCTCTTCAGGCAGCAGGCATGGGCTGCTGGGATTTCCCCGTTTTCCTGGTGCTCCGGCTGGGATGGCTCTGCCCAGCGCAGGCAGTGCCATCGGTCGCAGCGTCGCTGTGATTTCCCCATCGTTTGAGGGAACGGCCCCTACAGACTTCCCATGTCTCATCCCATGGAAGGAGTGAATAAAAACATCTCATCAGTAATGTTTTTGGTAAGGAAAGCTTTTAAAGAGACACTATTAAATGTTCCTCGGTGGAAAATGAGAAAGAGCGAGTGCCTTGCTGTTGGCTTTATTGCTGCTGCCGCTTCAGCTGTGTCACGGTAGATACAAACGCTGGCTGTCGGCACTGCATCCTCGTTTGCAGGGCAATAAAATTTCAGGGAAAAGTAGCAATGCTTCATAAAAGTACAAACAAAGCAAATACCTTTCCTAGGATATGTCCAGCAATTGGAGATTATTTGAAAGGTGGTAAGGAGCAGTGCGGGGTGGTTACTTTCCAACTGGTAAAAGAAAAATCAATGGATGTGAAATGAGTTAGTAGAGGTGGAAATTTTTCACTCCTGGCACCGCAGAAGGTTTTCAGTGCAGAATTTTCTGAAGAAACTTGTCATCTAATGCTGATAGTGTTTTTTCCGTTTATATTATTTCGGGTTTTTGTAATGTCAGTGTTTACCCATATTTTTTTACCAGGCAGCTAATGGGGACATTTTATAGAGCACTATCAAACGCTTTTTAGATCAGGCTATGCTCTTCAGCAGAGTGTGGCTGCGAGCTTGGATGGAGGCACAGCCTTTCCCAGGAAGTCCTGCAGCCCAGCCCAGGTGAAACAAGGAGGAATTGCTGCTGACAGGTTTAATTTCTGCCAACGTTATTGCTGCTGCAGCTTCAGGGAGGGTGGAAACGCAGAGCTGGAGCCACCCAGGAGGGACCATCAGGTGAGAGCAGCCGCTTGGGCAAGGCGTTCGTGCAGGGATAAAAGTCACCAACCCCGCTTAGAGGGATGCGAACTGCCTGTTCCCCACGCACTGGCGCTTACAAACTGCAATTCCTCTTGGATAACCTGGATATGGCAGGGCCAGATTTTGCAGCTGAAGAATTCAGGGCTTAGAAATGGTGGCTTACCCCGAGGAGTGATGCACGGCTGAGCTGAGGGGGCCGGTACAGGCATCCCCACCAGGTGTGGGTTGCTATTACTGTCTGGGGGTCTTACGGGCTGCAGCAGGTGGAATTCTGCGAGTCCTTTGGGATGCCAGAGAATTTCCTTTTCTTTTTTTTTAAATACAATAGAAAAAAAAATGAGTAAAAAATAATATATATATCTACCCATAATGTTACATAATAACGTAGCATGGATTTGCTTTGCAGCCGCACAGATGAGCTCAAAACCCAGCATAAAATCATGGAAATATACACAAATGCAGATTTTAGTATGTCAACAATGTGGTATCCGTGAGAGAAATGGTCCTAAAATGTAAGTGCTCCCAGAAAGCATCAGCCAGCTCCCCACAAAGCCTCAGCGTTTTATCAGCCGTTCTCGTGATGCTTTTCCCATCGAACGGGAGGAGTTTGGTTAAAGCAGCGTTAGCCGTTTCATTCCATGTCAGTCAAGGAACGGCTTTTCCACAGTTTTAATGCAAACTTCTTATCAATGATATAATCAAGCAAGTCATGTTTACGTATGATAGGCTGTATTTAGTCTAGTATTACTTGGATACTTAGATCAAAACCTCTTCTCAAAAATCACGTTGGCAAAGGTGTTTAAAGGAGAAACAGAAAGAGGGTCCCATGCGCTAATCCTTCGGGGCTTGAGCCTCTCCCTGTTTCTCCCAAAGGTTATTTCTGTGACACTTGGAGCTGTGGGAGTGGGTTGGGATGCTTGGGGAAGAGACTGAGTGTTCCCTTGCTGAAATTTGCCCAGGCAGTCACAGGTCGGTGACACGATTTTGCATACCCAGCTTTGAAATTCATTTTCTGTTCGTTAAAGCTGCACAAGAGGTTAAATGTCACACAAGATGCCACCACGCTACCCAAATGTGCTCTCTGACAGATTATGGGTTTTGTTTGTGGGGTTTTTTTTCCTCCAAAGATATCTGATGGCAGAATTGGCTCTCCATCACCATCCCTCCATAAGCAGACCTTGCCAGGTGACCACAGGTCCCCAGACCTGAGTGTGGCATCTCTGCTGCCCTGTGGCCCCGCAGGGTCCCACATGTCCCGTGGTGTCATCGGGTGGTGGCTGATGACAGCCCCAGCCAGTTTGGGCTGTAATCTGGCTGCTGAGGCGCGCTGTACCTCCGTGCCCTGCTGGACCGTGCCGAGTGCCATGCATGGCATCTGGGCACCTCTGGAGCTGGCAGTGGCTGGGACAGGAGCTGTGCGGGCTGGCTGTGGGAATGCGCTTCCTTGGCTGGATAAAACCCCAGATGCGTTCATCCACGGAACTCATTTTTTTGTTCCCAGCCAGATTAGACTGCAGTGGAGTGTTTTGTATTAGAGCTGTGCTTCCGACACATTTATCTGGGGAGCGTTTGCAAATGATTGAACATTTTAATCTTTTTCGTGCATTTTCTCACGTGTATTTCAGTAACACACGTACGGTAACAGCAAGTGGACTATGACCCAGAAGGGATTTATGGGTTGTGGAACAATGAATCCTTGCTGTAATTTCTTTCTCATCTTCATCTACTCCTGCTGTATCCTCATCTAACTTCATGCTGGGGTGTTCTGAAACATCGTTTACAGCAGCACTGTTCCTCGAGGCTCCCGCCCCTGGCCCGAGCCCGGCCATGTGCTTCAGCAGGAGCTTCGCAAGAGACACTGCTATTAGTGCCAACGTAAATCCTTCTCCGTGGGTAGTCAGCATATACCTGTGCAGTTCGTGGGCACGCTAAGCGTAGTGCTGCTTGCTCTGAGTGTGTCTAAACGTGAAGGAAGCGGTGCCTTAGCACGGAAGGACCAGTGCAACGTTCCCTTCCCAGCTGTGTTTTCCCCGCTGGGTTGCGTTACGCTAAGCACCGATGCGGTTGTGGCACAGCTGCTCGGGAGGGCTCCCTGCCCGTACTGGGTGACTCTCTTTGGGAGACGGGCAGAACGTTTGAATTTGAGTTTTTCTTACAGTGTCCACAGAGCAGAGGGGCCAAACGGCCCCGACCGTGGCGATAAACCTTGTGTTCCTCTGCCCATTCCCGGCAGCCTCCTCCCAGGGTCCCGGGACAGGGGCTGCGGTGGCGCTGGCGGTGCTGACCCGGAGCAGTGCTGCTTCAGGCAAAAGGCTCCTTCTTGCAGAGGCTGAGCCTGTCTGCTGTGATACTGAACTTTTCCCGAATTGTTCCTCGTTGGGCAGGGAATCCTCAGCTGCACGGACCACAGCGTAGCTGTGACGGCCCAGCTCGGCATTCCCACTGGCACCGCCAGGGCTGGCTGCTGCGCGCTCCGGTGCCGGCTGGGACCGCGCCGGCCACCGCGGGAGAGGCAGTCCCCTGCCAGCTTTTGTGAGTCCTGTGCTTTCCACTCTGAACCAATTTTCTCAACAGCTTTTCTTTCCCAGTGGTAGTGATTTTACCTCCCTATCATTTTCTACTGCAGACACAAGTCCTAAGCCACTTTGTGCGAGTGTCTGTCTCTAGAAAAGACCTTTGACCACGGCAGCCTGCGTGCGGCTCAGAACCCACCTTCGGATTCCTCTGGCGAGCGCAGCACAGCCTCGGGACCAGCGCCTGCCTAGACCTCACGTTGTACGGCTTCTAGCTTCTTGTCTCCTTCTGGTCTCTTGTTCCCCAAAGACTGCAAAGGCAAATTGCCTGTTCGCAGAGGCTCAGGCTGCTGCCTCTCGAGTGGTTTTGTTTTATTTTGTTTTTTTGAGGCAGTCAGCAAGAACAGCTGGTTCTGCGCTTAATTCGGGGATAAAAGGATCTACTTCGCCAACCTGTGAATATTACCCCCTTGCTTAGTCCTCACAGCATCGGTGTGCCCGCTGTAAGCTGTGGATGCTGTCGGTACGTGTGGTTCATCCCTGGGGCCTTTCCTTGAAGGTCTGGCTGATGACCTGCTAACACTTGCTGTGGGAACATGGTTCCATTTGTGCTTGTTTTTAACTTCATTTGCAGAGCCGATGATAATAACTTGTGGCTCCCTTCCTAGAAAATGACACATTGCAAAAAGGATAGACAGTAACTTGCTTTAAAATTCAAAACAGCAATCTTTCTCCAGCCCAACAAAATGATTAACTATCTCTGCTTACATTGAATAATTGCAGGCTTTCCTTCATGCTCCCATCTTTGTATTGTTCTACTGAATATCAGCTGATACATCTTTACTATCATGACACTTTTTCTTGATGCACAATTAGAATTATAGCACCTTTTACGTTACTCTCTGAAAAGCATTCAATACAATTAAAAAGCCAGGCTTCCTTTGAAATAGCAAAATTCTGGCTCTTCATCATGGCAAGTAATAGTGTTACAGAATGAATTGTTTTTAAGGCAGATGACGCTGGCAGGTTGGGCTGTACATCAGGCTGTAGAAGTAGGACACATTCCTTACTTGTTGTCAGTTTTCCTTTTGTGCCGCATGCAGATTTGTCTTGCATTTCCAACACTGGAGAGGGAAACCTTGATTTAGGAAACTGCGTTTCCATAAAATGAAAACACTTCATGATCTGTTGGTGTAAGGCTGTCACATTTCTCCTCGAGTTGCTCCGTTGCCTTTGGTATGATTTCAGGCAGAGAAGTGGATTAATTAATTATTAAGGGTGACAAATGCGGCCCATGTGATGCTGCACCACCCTGTGAAGGCAGCTGGCTCCTGCTGGGGTGCCGGGCTGGGGTGCCGGTAAGTGAAATCAGCCAGCTCCCACAGCCCAGCCTTGTTCCTAACCTGTCAGTTGAAAGATTTTGTCATAGCACTCTAAAATGTGATGTTATACAGGTGTTTCAGCTTTCCCTTAAAGGTAAAACCAAATTTCTGCTCCTTGCGGTTGTTAACGGGGGCGTGGGGGAAGATGTCTTGGAATCCTAAAGATGGATAAAGACAGTATAACCAATTAAAAAAGAATAAGAGTGTCTTGTGGTGATTACAGCAATCTTGGACTTTGCAATGGCTGGGAGGAAAGCAGCCTTGTGCCTGGTTTTTGGCTGCCTAGGGTTGGCGTTTGGCATTGGGGCACACCTTGGGTACCATTTTACAGCTTTTGTCTGTATGTCAAAATCTTCATGAAATGAGTTTTCGGTCCAATTTTAAGTCGCAAAAGTCTTTATCATTAATAAGGCAGCATTGATTAGGTGGTTCCACACTAACTGGGATTTTAATGTTTCTCCCCTATTTTTTACAGCCCTTAAAAGTCTTTCTTTATTCTTAAAACTGGAATGCGTTACCACCGTTAATGTAAAACACCAGTGAGAATATGTAGTGTGCTTCTCCTGGTGACCTGTATCGCGTTTCTTTGCAAGGTGCAGGCTCAGAAGGCGTGCGGCTCTCGGTACGAGGGCAGGCGTGACCCTTTCCTCGGGGCTGCGGTGGAGAGCCAGCTCCTCGTGCGGTTACCCCTGCCCGCCGGGGGCTGTAGATGCTGACAAATAGCTTCAGCAGTGAGCTTAAAGCTGTTGACCTTCAGGGCACGGTGGAAGGCTGGCATGGGTGCTTTTCTGTTGCTGTATGAGAGTGCATGATAAGTGTTGGAAGAAGTGGGAGGATAGATGTTGGTATTTTCTGTTCTTCCCCGGAGCGCTGCTGTTTGGGTTTCGAAGGGCGGCAAGCGCCGTGCCGGGGGTGGGTATTGCTGTATTCAGTTTGTCCCTGGGACCCATTCAGGATGATCAGGCATCTTTATATCTGTCTTATCTGGGAATCAAAACAAATGAAAAGAGAATTGAGGCACCATTCAGCCGCTGGATTTTTTTTTTTTTTTTCTTTTCATACAAGGAACCAAATCCTGTCTTACTGTTCTGGCATAATGGATATAAATAAATCGCAGTGTAATTCTGCTCAGAAATCTGGCTGCATATCTTTTATCTGATACGGATGCTTACATTTTCTCTTTATTTTCAATTATGTGACAAAGGAGAAGCCGACCTTCGTGTCTGCCTTCCAACACGCTTTTCATTCATGCTATTTGTTAGAGCTGCAAAGGGAAAGTTTTGGGTGGAGTTGATGAAATATATTTTGCTGCAGTATTAGCTGGCTGATAATTTAACTTTTCTTATTACATTATGCTGCTAAGCAACATTTTAATGGATTGTAAGTTTCCCTTTCTGTATGGGTGCCTGGAGAGCATGTACAGTCTTTATAATATGCTTTAAATCTAAATAAAAAGTTAAGTATATAGCACTCTAAGTCTTCATAGCACTTTAATAGATTTATTTAATCCCTCTTTTATGAGCTAAGCTAGCAGTTACTGCCTCCCTGTTACCGACGGGGGGATGATCCATCAGGAGAGTGAGTGACTTGCTTTGGTCAGGAGAAATGTCACCGAGGCAGGAGAGCTCCTGCTGTTCTCGGGTGGGAGAATCTCGGGAGCTTTAATCGCTCAGGTTTTGCACCAGTCCTCACCACTGGCCACCCTGGCCAGCCTGGGGGTCAGGCTGTAAGCACACCGCGCAGGGTTCATATCATCATTGAAATAATTAGTACAAATGTAGCGCCTTTGCAGCAGGTAAAAACTGCAGTCGCGGGTCCACACCGATTTTCCCCATCACAGGATCTGACTCACGGTTTGCAGGTTCTGTCAGAATAAATTAACTGCTGATTTATCATCTAGTCAGGTGAGTCCCGAATAGGTTTGGAAATCCAGTTCGCATCGTGCATATTTCCCATCTGATCCATACAAAACACCTGCTGGTCCTGCATGCCAATGACCGCTGGTACCTGGGCAGGATTTAATAACCTCATAAAAAAACCCGGAAACAGGTACTTAATGAATCAAAGTGCACTCAGATTAAATGATCAGAAATTCCTAGTTAATCACCAGAAAGGAAACTAATTAAATTACCATTCAGCTTTTATGGGGGCCCTGGGATAGTAAGCTAAAATAAGTCCCTTCAATCACTTTTTTCATTAGATGGGACAGGCATAGTCAAGGTTAGTGAAGATAAATGCAGTGTTCTTTGCTTGCTCTTGGAATTACAGTATTTAAATAGTGTTTTATGCTTCATCACCTAATACTAACTCAAGGTACACTGTAAGAAGAAGCCGTGGCAGACAAGGCACACAGAAGAAAGGCGAAAATTGCAGAATACATGAATCAAGATTTAAAAGCTTTTCGTTTAATTATTATTTAAATTTCTAATTGGATTTTGCCTTAAAGAATAAGGTAGCTAAGTGATACTGGAAATGGAGATGCTAGTTCCCGTGCTGACTCCGGTCCTTGGGAAGCACAGCGGAGGGCTGTGCCTCAGGCGCGGCGTGTGGTTAGAGGCAGAGCGCGGCTGTCCCGCCGACTCCAAAGGCCACTGAAACACTTTCGGTAGCCAGGGGGAAAATATTGTGATGGCGTATTTTGTCAAAAGTATAGGGTATTATTAGCAAAAGAGCAAATTCTTTTTTTGGCAGCTCTGTGTCCTTAGGAGCCATCGGTGCGGCTCCGTGGTGGCGGAGCTTCGGCGGGACGCCAGGTCCTGGTGCGCGGGGGGGGCCCCGGCTCCCCACCGAGGTGGGGGGCGTTCAGGGGGCCATCCAGCAGGTACCACCTCTCTTTGGGTTTTTTTTTTTTTTTTCCTTTTTTTTTTTTTTTTTTTTTTTTTTATCCCTGTCAGTCATTTTAATGTTGAAGGAAATGTTCTGTCAGGGGTTCTAAATTTAATATATTGGGTGTCAGTGGCAGCAGCTCCTGCTGAGCCGTGGGAAGGCAGCGGAGATGCTCCAGCTTCCCTGCCTCCCCTGTGCCACCTCCATCCCCGGGGCGGGTACGGTACTGGCCGTGCTCAGCACCCCTTGGCCCCGATGGGCCCCTCGGCTGGTTTGATGGGGTTGTTCTGCTGCCAGTGCAGAGGCATTTTCCCTTAGAGCAGTCACTGCTCATCACCGTGACATTTCTGAGAGGCAGCAGTGCTATTTCATAGATGGGAAACAAAGATACCTTAACCCCAGGAGGTGCTCGCAAAATGGAAGGGAAATCTCACCGTGCTTCAAAGCCAGAACTAAATACCAATCTGAAATACATAGCAACTCCTATAGAGAAGAAAGAGTATAACTCTTAGTTTAAGCATGGGTCTAAATATTCTGGTGTTCCCTTTTTTTTAAAAAAAAAAAAAAGAAAAGGCAAACCTATACAGGCTCACAAAAGTAACAAAAGATCCCAGTGATATCCCTTCAGTTCACTGAAAGGAAGGATTTTCAGAAGAAAGTGAAATCAGTGAAATCCTTTCACTTTCTTTCTTAGCTTTCTAACATCCATATCCAAGGTTTCTGACACCCAGAACTTGCTTGAAAAGCAAAGCAAAGCAAACACAGCTGCAGGATTCCAAAGCAGGTCACAATCAAGTCAGAATAATCTAAGGATAAAATCTGGGGTCTTTTCATTCACACTGAGGTTTTCCCACTAATGGAGATATTGGAGAGAGATAAAGTCATTTAGATTGCTTGTTAAATTGGTGCACTTTACTTGCAAGAATAAGAAGTAGCTTTTTGTGATAAATGATCAACTGTAACAATATTTGCTAGCTAGAGCCCACAGAGCCTTGAAGTGCGGCTGACTGTGTTTTCTAGTAATATTGGTAATTATGTTTACTTTGCCACTTGGGATCATATCATCATTGAAATAATTAGTACATTTTCGGATACTTTGATATATCTAAAAATTTTATCTACAAGCCTCTGAATACAAACATAGAAGGCAAGAAAGGAGCATAATTATATTATTTTTCAATTTAAATATTTTTAGATCAGTATCAGCGTTGGGAGAGGGGTGGCACATGGATTTGAAGTGGAGCCGGATATGCCTCGCAGAGTGACAGAGGAAAGAACCTCTCATTTTCTTCAAGTAATGAGGAAAGATGTGGAGGAACTGTAGAGGGTTAATTAACATTGATAATATACAGCTGTGGGCTTGCTTCTGGGGCGGTGGGCTGGCTGATG
>JAVJGI010000050.1:21277542-21381303 GCA_035590275.1 Ibycter americanus | reverse complement strand
TGGCCTGAAGAGGATGAGGAAACAGCACGGACAGTAGATGAACTTTTGGAACCTTGTGTGGGAAAGCCTTGTTGTAGCGTGATAGTTTTGTAGTGCTGCAACAGAAAGACCTGGAGGGAAGGTGTGGAGCGGGACTGGCAGCCGGAGCCTTCCCCCTTCCCAGCTGGCACCTTCTCCTGTGCCGCGGTGTGCGCGAGCGGCCCCTGCCCGCGGCGGGCTCTGCTCTGCCTCCTGCGCGCCCGCTGCTCCCGGGGGGGCATCGCTCGTGCCGGGGGATGCCCAGGAGCTGCATCGTGGCTCAGCGTTTCCTCTGGAGGCGATTTCTCTTTCTGTCTGCCTGGGAGGGAATGTGAAGGTTTTTTCCCATGTGTTTCTTTGCTTTGTTACCAAAGCAAAGTAATTACCAACCTCCGCCTGTGGAGTTTGCGTGACCCATCGTTTTGGTGACCAAGAACTGAAGATAGGGTGAGGGATTATCCATGATGACCCATTAAGCAAACTTCCCGCCCATATCTTTCACAGGGGAGAAGCTCTCTGGACACATATATATATGGGTTTATATATATATGTGTATGTATATATGATTTAAATACCTGGTTATAAAATAGGATCTGTGTAGCCTGGCTTCCACAATCGCTCACTTTAATGATGCAGTTTATGTTTCTATAGTTTTCACCCATCTTGGTGATAGTAATGGTAATGAGTAATGGTAATGAGCAGGGAGCAATTAGCGATTAGTTAGCTTAGCAGTTTCTGGGAGCAGGGCCTTCTGCCCCCAGGGGGATGCTGTACCCTTTCTTTGCAGAAACGGGCAGAATCTGCTTTGAAACTCCCCAAGGACCATGTGGCTCTCGGGATTTACGGAGAGGATGCCGTCCTGGCAGCTGCAGACCAGATGCTCCCACAGCTGCTCCAGATGCTCACTCCGGTCCCTCCAGGGGCGTTCGTGGCCAACAGCTCTCCCCGCTGACTGGCTGAAGCTGCAGGCAGGTAGCGGTGATGGAGATGGTCAAAACCTCTCCTAGGGTAGGAGACACGGCCGTGAAGCTGTGTTAGCCCCTTCCTAGGCTGCCTGGGGCACGGGGGTCTGCAAGGATCTGCTGATCCCCAGTTCTGAGCCACCTTCCAGCTGCAGGCTGGGTGCCTGTCCGGCTGACAGCTCTATACATCTTCCTTGCTGAAGGGCACTGACAGCACAGGAATTTGGTGCGTCATGCACATGTACTAAATAAGTGGACTCCTGCATCTTGGAGTTTATACCAAGGGGGCAAGTGCACGAGCCGAATAAAACCTCATCAAAACGTGGGAAACGAGGAGAGGTATTCCAGGGGATGGTCCCTCCATGGCTGTGCCAGCGCTGGGCTTGTCTGAGGACACGGAATCTCATTAGCTACTCATGGCTCATTGAAGCAAAATTTTGCTTCATGATCTAATTTCTCACATGGTTGGTGTTTGCCCTGTGTTGCTGAGGTCTGGCTTCGCTTAATTTTAGTGGGAAATGGTAGCAATTAAAGCATCCATGATGAGCAGAATGACTTTTTGCTAGTTTGATATGTTCTTCATTTCGTAGCAGTAGCAGTAGTTCGTTACGGCAGTTCTCAGAGGCCTAAAAATGATGATTTTGGTATTACTGGTATTGTGGTGGTGCCAAGAACATCATCACGGTCCAGGAATGCATTGTTAAAATCAGGAAACAAAACTGTGTTGATAGAGGTTTAAAAAGATAACTTGGATCTTAGTCTGATGGAGTTTCTGTAGTGGAAAAGAAGAAACAACAACTAACACCCTGAGGAGCAAACCCAAAGGGGTGAAAGTAAGAGATCCACATCCCAGCAGGCTCTAAAACAGGCGGCTTCAAATTAACCTTCTAATCTGCATTGCAGCTTTCCCATTTAATGTTAGCCGGAGCCAAGGGGGCACAGCAGCCTCAACTTCTAATCCAAAATAATCTCTTTCATGTTCAGTGTGATCTTACTCCCAGTTACTGACTTCAGAGCCAGGTCTGCGATGAATTAATTGCAGGGTGGGTAAATGTCTGCTGATTTTTGTAGCTACCTTCCACCGTAGCTCGAGGCTATGGCTTGCATTTTAGGCTTTTGATCATGTACTGATTATTTTGTCGTTATTTTGTGAATCTTCCAGTATCCTGCTGGAAGGCCCGATTAGACTAATTGAGATATGCAGAATGAAAAGCATGCAGGTACCAGAAGTGTCCAAAGAAATGATGCTGTAAACTATTGATGATGACAGTGACGCTGTTAAGAGTCGTAGTTCATAATTTTGCTTTCAGGGCACCAGGTCAGGTTTGGGGAAAAAATAATACTGCAGAACTGCAGTGGTAGAAGATGGTCTGTAGCTGCATTTTGCGACGTGGTAGTGCCATATATTAAGTTACGTTATTATTAACTATACAGATGTAGGTGAGAATATTTGTATGTTTTATGCAAATACTTTTGAAGGCAACTTTCACTCGTTGTGTTTTTGTAATATAAATATTACCATGTATGCTGCTGCAGGGGATGAAGGAAAACACGGTCTGGTGAGGCTCTCAGGCTGGTATAGAGGTTAAACTAAAGCTGGACGTTGCACGCTCAAGAGGAGCAGTGGTACGGGGAAGAGCCAAGATGAGATACGTCTGCCCCTGGAATGCAAAAAAACGATTGTCCTGAACCTTCTCTTGGTGGGATGGAAGTGTTGGTACTGGGAGGGGAGATGGCTGCTGGTGTCTTACCTGTGTGTACATAACTGGTGTTGTGCTGGCACTGTGAAAACAAACCTGGAGGTGGTAACTGCCCGGAGGGCTGCAGCCTACACAGACAAGGAACACCTGCTGGAGAGGAAAAAGATGAAGGCATTCATTCTCCAGCAGCTTTCAGAGGTGCTTTATGCGGTGCTGAACTCATTAGGTCTGTTCACAGGCTCCAAGGGAAAGTACAAGGAAAAGACTTTGCTGGGCCAGGCTAATCTGTGAGTTGTATCAAGATCACAGAGACCCTAAAAATGAGTGTAAATGTTCTGAGATCTTGTGCAGCATCTTAATGAAGCCTTCAAGCCCGGCTGGCACTTGACGTGGCGGGCAGCCTTGCAGGTATGATAGAGGGGATCGTGTGGGAGCGCTGTCTGTACAGGGTGTGATAGCAAAGAGAATAGCTCGGGCACACACTGTCTGATGAATTTCAGTCTGTGTGCATGATGTTATATTGAAGTGGTACAGGTATTAGGAAATTATATTCAGAATTGTAGGAGCAGTCCTCACCAGTACCCTCATAATTTTATGCCTTTTCTTTAGTGACTTCAAAGTGCTTTCCAGATGGGAGTTACACAGAGAGTGAGGTCTTTGGCAAGCTTACAATTACAGAAATAAAGGCAGTGGAGGTTCGGGGAGCTGTCAAAAGAATGATGATTTTCCCTGTGCCTGAATCCTTCTCGCGCTTGTCAGTTTACTTCACGTTATTGCAGGGAGGCAATGCTGAAGCAAACCATCACTGGTGACTTCTCATGACGAGCAAGGACTTGCTGTTTCTTTGTCCTTTGCGACTGTGAAAGCAAGGGCTGAGCTCTGACCGTAAAGGTCCTATTGCTTCTTCCTCCTGTTCAGCAAGTGAAGCTTGAGTGCAAGCAAAACAACAAGGAAGAGACTGGGAGAAGGCTTATAAAGCGTGTAAAAATGATTCCTGGGGAACCCTGCTCCACAACTGATGCTGCCCTTGGAAACATCGCTGAGATCATTGATAAAGGGGAGCAAAACAGGGCTTCTGTGTTTAGTGACTCTGAAAGAAATTCTGAGTGGGCGATGGGAAGCCTAAAAAAAAGCATCAAAACGGGAGTATTCTGAGAAGGGTTTTATGTGCCTGGTCAGTTCTGTGTGAGCAAGGGGGGCTGGAGCGAGGGACTGGCCGTGGGCAAGCGCCGGTGGCTGGCAGAGCCCTGCCAGGAGTTTTTGAAGGGCTGAGGACAGCGTTAGGTGATGTACTGGAAAGCTGCAGCAGAGTAAATGTGTTTGTGGTGGTGTTACCTGATCTCCTGAGCCCGACCAGCTCTTCTGCCTGCCTGTCTGGTTGTGCCAAGTGCTGCCTGAGTGGTTGAGAGAATAAATTCAGCACAGCAGCCTCATAATTTTTCTGATGAAACCCCAGTTTTAATAACAGGAACTCCCAATGACGTTTGTGTTCTAACAACCACCGAGATTTCATCCCCTCTGCTTCATGCACCTCCAAGGATGCCCACCAGTGCCAGCAGTGGGTATGGGCTGATCATATTTATAATAGAATAGAATAGTTCGGTTGGTCGGGACTTACAGCTATCATCTAAATCTGTAAGGTCTATAGACCTTGTCACTTTTTCTTTGGTGTTTAAAAAAATGGCTTTGAAGGACTTTTCTGTCCAAAATACTCCCTTCCCCAGTAAAATTTTCTTCCAGATCTTTTACTTCCTTCCATCCCTGCAAGGATACAAAAATAATTTAAAAAAATATATAAATTCAAAAATTCCCTAAATAATTTGCAATGGCAACATATTTTGAAGAAATAAAAATGTTTTCAAAAAGCTTGAGACTGGAAGTTATCTAGAAACACATATTTTGAGCAGAAGTGCCTTGGGTTTCCCCCGCCACCCCAACCTGCTCTCAGAGGAGCTGGGGAGAGGGGGAATGCTCCGGGCAGTTATGGGTTGCAGGATGCTGTTTGGAAACGCAGGGTTTTCCCTTGGGTTGCTGCTGCCAGTGCCTTCAGTGCTGGGAATAGTAAGGAAAGTAGACGATCTTAAATGGTTGCATGCTAGAAGTGCCTCATTTTATTTTATTTCCCATTCAGAAAAGATACTTGCAGGGGAGTAAAACTGTTTCGGAATCAGATTCTCCTTGACAGAAGCCAGCTGAAATCTTTCTGTTTGTTTAACTCAGATAAATGGAAGCAACAAGGCTCCCTTACGTCCTGTGCTACTACTACTGTCACTTCTACAGCGGGGGAAAAACAGAAGCACACTGAAATTCCAACTGAGTTGCCAAAATACTCTTTCAGCAGATCACTTCTGCCGGAAGGATACCTGGAAATTGTTCTGCTGGCAATTGATTTGCGATCGGACCCTGAGTGAGATGAAGAAGGAGATGCCCGAGAGGGAGTTTGAGTGGTTGTTATATATTATGAAATCACACAGGTATGAAGTGTGCTATACGACCCTTTCCGAGGGTATTTTGTAAGGAGAACCTGGTTTGGGTGACCTGTTGACTAGTTCGCTGATAGGCGCGGTCCTGAGGTGGCTTCAGTTAGAGTTGCCCCAGTGATGCCAATGTGCATCCCTGGAGCGTTCGGTCCCCCACGCGAGACAGCATCGTCTGCAAGGGAGTTGCTGTGCGACAGGGTCTGTATCACGAGAGAGTCCAAGGACATCGGTAAATGCCACTAGACCAAGATAATTCTAATTTCCATTCAAAAGGCTCACCTAGAAAGAAGCTTTATATTTCAACAAAGTGGGCACTTGAATCCAGTTCCTAACACACACACATATTTCTTACTTTATTATCTGGGGCATAGTTTAAACCAAAATTTCACCTTTTCTAACATCAAGGCAAGTTTGAAAAAAGAGCCTTTCCTTTGCATATACAACGTTAAATTGTCCACAGACCCGGTGCAATGTGACTGGTTTGTGTGTGTTTGTCTTTTTAAAGACATTTTCTGAAAGTTTGGGGTCTGACTCATATCACTCTTAGAAGGAGATTATTTTTTTGTTTTGTTTGAAATTTTCCTATAAAACTGGGTCTTTTTTTATAAGGAAAGTGTTGAATATGTCATCCGTGTCCAAAATACACTTAAAATACAACTTCTCTGTCTGACTCATGGCGCTTCAGAAGTGTCACCTCCCTGGTAGGTGGCACCCAGCTGCACCGGTCGCCCCGCGGTTGTGTCTGCACATTTTTCCTCCCTCTGTCTCTGCTCATTTGCCAAAATCTCAGTGGACTGCACACCAGGGCCCTGTGCCGGGGGGGACAGCAGGTGGAGGGGGGGCGACAAAGCAGGGAGCTACCTGCCCCGACCGAGGCTAAGGCAGCTTCCCCATGGAACACCTGGCTCTGCAGGGGGAGAACCAATTCCTCCATGGTTTAATGATATTTAAATGACTCAAGTGGTTTCAGTAAATTAATGCATTGCAGAGATCATGTTTGAGAAATTACAATAAACCATAATGGAGTTAACAGTTTATTAGTTTCATAAATGTCACCTTGTTATTAACAACGCAGGTAAAGGTGGTTTTACAAGGGATTGCATTATCATCTGGTCTGTGCAATATTGCGTGTGCTGAGGACTGTGTTTGGAAATGCTAGTTGCAATCTCACATACTCCTACCTTACGGTGCAGTGCCGCGCGTGAGCCTGTATGGTGCAGCCACAGTTTTCCAGCTGTGGTCTGTAGGGAACTTACTGGTGTGCCTGGCCAGACTGGCTCCTGCTCCAGCTACTGGGTTGCACGAAGGGGCAGCTAAAGCACGTTGCATGTCCTTGCACCCCGCTGTGTCCCCTGCAGCACTGCCGCGGTTAACGCGGGGAAGCGCTGTGGTGGCTCCCTGGAGAGGAGGCGTGCAGGCAGCCCCCGCGCCGGGAAGGAGGGCTGAAGGTGCTTGTGATCTTCACTGCTCGGTCTGCAGAGTTTCAGCGTGACTGGATGGGTGCGTAGGAGTCTGGAGCACGACTGTTGTAAGAACAAGTAAATCCCTTACTCGTCGAATGGCGTGTTGCGAACCTTGTGTGCAGTACAGCAGTGGCTTGCGAGGCAGCCGTCCCAGGAGCTGGCTGGGTACGTGCGGCTTGAACTGGCCTCCGCTGGCACAGAGCTGAGCCTTTAGGGAGGTGTAGCCCTCAGTGGAGAACAGCTCTCTGATGACTTTGCCAAGCTTTTTCATGTTGGAGCTCTGCCAAAGCATATTCCCAAAGCAGGAGATCTTACAGTAGCCATGTCTTGAGGAGGTGAAGGTTGCAAGCGGTTGCGTTGGAAGCGCTTACTTCACTCTGATGCGCCAGAAAGACATTCAAGGGGCAAAAAGTAATGGCCCTGGTTTCCCCCTGGCTCCTCTGAAGAGGCTGGCGGTGCTGGAGGTATTGACCTGCCTTTGAGAGACCACAGTTGTGCAAAAACCATCTGTAAACGCTCTTTTCCTTGCTCTGAGTGAAGCCCTCTTTTCAGCTTTGCCTAGGAGAGACACACTTGAAATATCACAAGTCATTAAATTAATTAGCTAATGTCTAAAAAGTGTTTTGAAGAGGAAAAGCATTAAATAAATAGGAAGTAGCGTTAATATTATTTTTAATAAATATAAGAGCACATTCCATAATGAAGGCTTGCGTGATGAAGTATGTTTCACTGTGCATTATTTTCCCATGCCCCTTAACGACAGAAGAATTAAGAGTCTTTCTTATGGTTTCAAGATGAATCTTCAGGCACTGTAAAGAGCTCAGACTTTTTGTTTCCCTCAAAAATAGGTTAAAAATTGTATTGAAGCATTTTTATATTTAATACTTCAGGAAGATAAAGGGCAACGTGACAGTGATCTCCACCATGTACCCCCTTCAGATACATAACGGGGCTGGAGGAGCGTTTCTAAAGAACCACTCTGGTTCCGTATTGAAATTCCGTCAGACTCCCTCGGAACAAGATACAAAGGTGGATAAAGAAATCTGGATCACAGTGATAAGCTCCTGAAGTGAAGACCAGGCACAATAGAGTGAAAAGCAGTAATGTTATGTAAGTACATTATTTTAATTGAAAAGCAAAATGTCCTTACATTTCTTGGGAACAGACAGTGTCATGGACTGTAAGGGAATACAAAACAGGAAGGCTCGCTGTCATCTCCATGTATAGACTCTCTTGCCTTAATGAGTTAGATAGGATTTTTTCCCTTATTTAAGTTAGTCTTTGGATATCAGTTTTCAGTATTTTTCAGTCCTCAGTTTTCAGCATTTTGATGTAAGCGAGGGCAGCTGTTTCTTCGTTGGCCGTCTTTGACTGGAAAGGTGGCCGCAAGGCGCACTTGTTCGCTTCTGCTCAGCACATCTTTGGAACAGAAGTGCAGACAGTAGATGGCTCAGTCTTGGGAGAGATCTGCTTCAACTGGAGATCTTCCAAAAAGCTGTTTTGCTGGTGTTAAGTGGCCTTCATCAGCCCTGGCCAGGCTCCTCATCCTCCTCATTACAAGTTGGTGGCAGCAGCGTCTGCGCCGGTTCCGTGCTGTGCGGCACATCGCCTGCCCAGCACTCCCAGCGTCACCGTGCCCTGTGTCTCGCAGCGCAGAGGAGAAGTCCCTCGCTGGGTTGAAGAAGTTTTCCATAGCAGCATCTTTCCTGAAGCCAGGCAGGCACGGAAGGGCCCAGGGGCTCTCTCAGGGTGCTCGTGTCCCTGCTGGAAGGAGGAACCGCTCTTCTCGCCCCAAGAGCAGAAGAAATCACAGCCTGGTCTGAATCATTGTAAAAATCTCTCTCATATATTTAGCGTTTTCGTGGCAGCAAGCCATGGAGCACTTCGTGTAGCACGTGTGTGTGGTTATTTTGTTCAGTGAAATGCATTACGAGAAGATCCACTGCGTATGTGTATGTAAATAAGGTGACAAGCGAGAAGAGAGTTTGTGTTGGATTTTTAAACACTGGAATACTTTTCCCATGGCAGCTATCAAGAAAACCTCTGCTTTCTTGCTTAACATTTGCTAAAAAACATTAGTTTTATCTTTTCTCGGGTTTTTTCTCTCTCCTCTCTTTTTTCCTCTTCGTTCCATTTACTGTAAACCATCACAAAAATTATCTACTTTTCAAATGATGACTTGAAATTTTGAAGGAATATTTTTTTCTTTCCAAAACCTTATCTTTCGGGAGAGAGATGTCAGCATCCCTGGGGCAGAAGGAGGAACCCAGGGGAGTTGTGGTGACCCCTTTGGTAAGCGTAGGCACGGTTTGGTGTCCGTCTCTTGGTGCACCTGGCACACCACGTGTTTCATCATGCCGATCGTTCCTGTAGTCATCTTTGTTCTTGCCCTCTAGTATTGTTTCTGCATTTATCTCCTTACAGAAGGAGCAATCACATACCAAGTGCTGCGCGGGTAAAGACGGCTGCCTGGGCAGGTGGAGGGCTGGGGTCCCCGTCCTCCCTGCCCCAGCCACCCCTGCTCTGCCGACATGCGGCGGCCGGTCAGCTCCGATATTGCTGAATATAGTCCCTGAGACAACACATACCAGCAGCCTCATGATTCATTTGCCATCCTTTGTGAGCGCTCGCTCAAATAACCTTGCATGGCGGTTCCCAGAGAGCCAAAGCTCAGTCAGAGGTCGTCCTTCCAACAGCCAGGCACCTCAAGAATCGGGGTGTATATACGTACGTATGACCTGAAGAACCAAATCGATGGTTCAAACTATTGCACGCAGCACCAAAGATTACAGTTGTTTCAAATAATGCTGTATTATGCCCCATAAATTCAGTAAGGTGACCCTAGAGTGTTCATTAGAATTTATTTTAGCCGCGCTTATTGTCACTTAACAGACTAAACAAGAACTGATGGCTCTTCAAGCAGTAATAGTAAATTATAGTTACGGCGAACACAAATGCCTCATTACATCTAGTCAAGGTCTATTTCCCCTTTATAGTGATAACTGTAGGAGAGCATTGTTTTTAATTTATGAATAAGGATGCAAAGGAATCTTAGCTTTCCTATTTACATAAACACGGTAGACAATTAATCTTCTGTAAAGTAACCAGAGTGGTGTTTAAAACGTATCGACTCCTTCCAAAATACATTCCAAAATGCCTACTGGGTACCCATATCATAGGGTGTTTTAATGATAATCTGTTACATAGAAGAGTACAAACAGCAGGAAAATAGACAATTTATTTCTTTTTTCTTAAGTCTAATTTTATGCTATATGATCCTTTCAGCAAAAACTGATGTATGGATTTTTATTTGCTGAAGTATTGGGGTGAAAGTTATGTCAGAGTAATAGGAATAGCTAAGGTAGCAAAATATAATGAATTTTTATAGCAGTATTACTTGTCTCATCTCCTCTGCGTGAAATGTTCTTACAATTTTCAAAAAAATCTTTTATACTAATGTTGTGGTATAAATAATGGAGTGATGGAGATAAACTGAACTTGTCCAAGTGTCACGATTAGTCCTGCTTGATAAGCATCTTTGGTTTTACTGTGTTCTTAATATATTACCTACCTGTATTCTGCTTAACAGCCATATGACCTACACAGGTTATTTTTTATGCATTATAGACGAAACAGAGGGAAGTGCAGCCTGAATGGGGAGAGAGGGCAAATGCAGATAACCCGGTGAAGGCTGGTGAGCAAGGCTTTTTTTATTATTATTTTATTATTTCATTCTTCTCAAAAAGGCTAATTGTGTTCTACAGATACTTAATTAACTTTCACGAGTGGACAAGCATGCAGGTCAGTATAGAAAAGGAACAAGTTAAAGAATATTGAGATGCTGTAAATATTCTGAGATCAGTAACTGTTCTATAAATTTTTGCAGAAATACGCAGCTTTGGCTAAAAATCTTATTTCTCAAGCTGTTGCATGAGCCAGAAAGAAAATGGATGTGGTTTTCAAGGCTCGTAGCAAGGCTTCTGTGTTCCTGAGCCGGCAGGGAGAATATATTTGGCTGCACGTTGAAAGCATTTAACTTAATGTCCTTGAGGAATAACAGAAACAAACTCCAAGATGTTAAAGCAAAAATCACATTTGCACACGCTGACCGTGGCTCAAGAAGAAACTTAATTTTTGCAATAATTTCCTGGTTTTTCTGCTTTCCCCTAAAGGTATGTATTTTTCAGATCGGACCTTTAGCTTGAACCCAGCCACATTTCAACCTATTTTATTGTTGCTGCAAGAGATAAATTTTGGATACTGCCCACATGAAATATCTGATACTGTTTTTTGATTTCTTGGATGCGGCATAGTTGTTCTTTGCCCTCTCTAGGACTTTTAAGATTGGTAACTCAATGTATCTTTCAAAGCGTAGCTATTTTTTGAGAGTAATTAACTTCCAAATGTTACGCTGAACTGATCTTCACATGGAGACTCTTGCCCTGTATCTCATCCAACAGAAAGTACTAAAATGTGGAGATCGTAATGAATAAAATGCAAAAAGTAGACGTAAAATGTAAAAGTAAATTATATATGTGCTATATTCAGTGGGGCTTGATGACTTGCTGCCAGTCAGTGGATCTGGTCCTTTTCTCATAAAAGATTTTGGCACTAAAAAGTTAGGAGTTCTTGTCACCTCTTTGAGTAATCAGAGAAAAATTGACTTTTGGAGTTTTGTGCTTCCAATTTTAACATGTTGTTTGACAACTTGATGTTGCGTTTGCCTAAAACAATGGAATCAATGAAAAGTAGCCTGTGGATTCAATTTGGAAATCAAAATGGAAGGGGTCATTCCTAGCTTCTTTAGCTCAAGAGTTCTCCAAATTGTTGTTATTTTAGAACCCAGTTCTTACTCGGGATTTTACAAGTTCGCCGTCTTTATTCTGAACAGTGATCTTGTCATTTAGACCGGTGCCATTGGCATGGCCGTTTCTTGTTATTTCTTTTGGTAACTGAAAAGTTTACAAAAGTTCCTGTTTCCGAAGGAAATAGTGTTGTAGAAAGGCATTTGCAACTTGTCCAACCCCTTCCTGGTGGCATTCCCAATGCTCGCCTGCGTACTTGGGAAAAACCTTCGTCGCTGCCCTGGCCCCTTCTAGCTCAGCTGGTGGCAACTTCTCTGTGCACACCACGGCTGAGCGGTTTTTAAAGTTTCCCTATGATTTATGGAAAAAGCCAATGAAATGCAGTTAAGAAAATGTACTGTCAATTAAAGAAAGCAATCAACAGCGGGGAAAAAAAGAAAACATGGAAGTGCTTTAATTTGCTTGTTCTACTTGCCAGTTACATTAGTGCCATGTGCAGTCATGCAAGGTAAAAAATTAACATGCAAATGTCACTTTGTCCTGAAAATAACGCCCTGGAAATGAAATGTTTCCTGACAAGAACATTTTCAGTGCATTGGCATTTTAAGTATTTGAGGGAAGATTCACAAAATACTTTTTTGAACACCAAACCCCCCCTCCCCAACTTTTGGTGTTTTTTTTTTTTTAAGACTGAGTTGCTATCTTCGCATCCTGGAATTAAATTAATGCAAATTATTATTTTGCTGTTCTTAATAACTGCAAATAATTCCAATTAATTCAGACTATCATAATTCACCCTGCTTCACGCAGGAGCCTTCTGACGCTGCAGGATGCATTACACGCCAGAGCTTTCAGCCTGGTATTGATTGATTCTTTGCAGTGGACCTTAAAAATCCATTAAGGAAGAAGTTAGAAGATGTGAATTAATTCTAAATCCTTTGTTGGTATGTGCAGCTGAAGAAAGCCTTTTCAAAACCATTAATCATAACTCAAAATAGACTGCTAAATTTAAAATAAACTTTACAGTAAATTGGAGGACAAATCCAAGTACGGTATTTAAATTCACTGTCCCAATGCACACTAAGGGTTTTCTCAAGTGTTTTACTAAATGTATTTTCAATATTTTTCAATGTACACTGTTCTGATAAGAATATGTTGACACGCAGCCGTCTGTGCCAAAAATGGAGAAGGTGATTGCTGTTTAGTAGATAAGATATGTCACCAGTGTGGATGCGTCTGAAAAGCAAAAACAATAAAGCTCGCCATCTCCTCCCAGGTGACACCATTAATCAGGCAAAACTTCATTTAGACAAAAAAAAAAAATACCCTCCTCCTGAAATCCTCACCCATTTTTAATTATTAAAATTAATTTGTATTGAATAGTCTACATACACCTGCTCCCAACAACATCTCAATCTCAGAAGTGAAGTTACAAAAAGTTTAAATTTAGCCTGAAACGCAATAGGAATGATGCTTGAAGAGCTGAGTGGTATTAAATAGGTACAGAAAAACCATGACTGAAAGAATAGTTGCAGATTTATTCCAGTTGAGCTCTGCTGACATACTCTGTATCTACTACACTACGTAAAGCAATGCGCCGGTGGTTTCTGTGTGCGCAGGAGGAGCCCGCACCCTGTGCGTCCCGGAGAAGTGCCTCCGAAGGGCTGATGGCTTTGCGGTTCTCCCAAGTCCATGACAGGGCTTGCTGGCCCCAGGTTTTCATGCACGGTGTTGGGTTCCTCCTGCCCTGCTGCCCCAGTCCTCCGAACCCCCCGTCTGCTGCCGCTTTGTCCTTAAATCGTGTGTGTTATTGCGCTCTGGCGCGGTCAGGGTGGCACAGGGAGCTGTGCCGAAATGTCGGTTCCCATGCGGAGGCACTTCGTGGTGTTGGGGCTTCCTCACGTCCCCACTGTTCGTGGCTGTGTCATTTAACGGCTGGTGGTTTGAGGCTGCTTAAAACACAGAGCTTTGGCGGAAAAAAAACCCAAAAATATTTTGGCAGTTTTTCCCTTTGTCTCCTTATTGTGTATCCTGCTTAGGCTGGGCTTGGCTTTGCCATTGCCGTTATTATTCAAGGTTTATGCCAAGGATGTTTTGGTAAAAGGGAGATTCAGCACTGGTGGCAGAGTCGCATCGTGTCTGAAATGGAGTGATTAAATTTGGTTAATTGGTTAAATTTTTCTTTCTTCTACTTCAGTAGTCTGATCAGCCCTGGAGAATGGAACTGTTGTAACGGTGCTGGGTCAGCGGTTAGACTTGATGACCTTAAAGGTCTTTTCCAACCTGAGCAGTGCTATGATTCTGGGATTCTAACACCTGTGGATCACCATGGTACGCAGGAATATTTTTCCTAAAATTATAAATTCTTTCCCAATGTAAGGAAAACCAGGAACGGCATTCTCTAAAACGTGAAGGTGAACTTGAAAAAACACTGGAAATATTTTCATCGTTCCCCAAAGGTCCCATATACAGTAGTAAATTGCTAACATAATTGAAATGAAACTGGTGAGCTGTGTAATAAAGATTAATTCTTCCTCACTCCGAGAACACACAGTACCTGAGACAACTGCTCTCATTTGAGACGTGTAACATTGAAGCACCACAGTTAATTTCCAGGTGGTTACTAAATTCATTAGTGCTTTATGTCAGTTTGAGAATAAATTTGCATGTTGATTATATACATCTAAAAAAAATGCAGAGTGGAGCAGTGGTACAGCACGGGCTGAGTGAGGAGCCGCTGAGCCCATCGCTTATTGTGATCTTATATGAATTTATAGGAAGGATGAATAATATTTTAATGCGTGTTTGGAAGCAGTTATTAAGCTAAGCAATTTGTGCGCGAAGAGAAGTTACTTTGAAGAATTTCACAGCAAATGTGGTGTTGGAAAGAGGAGAATTGCTTTCCCGTCTCGTTCTGCTGGGGCTCGTTCCCGGCTGGTTATCCTGGCGCAGCACCCTGTGCCCGGTGGGTGGGCACGGCCGCGGAGCTCAGCACCACCCGCGCCGCAGGGCAGGGACCAGCCCTCCCGCACGCCGATGCAAACAGGGCGGCTCAGAAGCACAAGGGGCAACAACTAAGTGTTGGTCTCGTCCCAGCGCTGCAGCTTCCGACCCTGCAGGCATCCCCAGATGGGAGCCCGTACTCAGTCAGTCACGGGAAAATGTCAGATAAGCACGAGCAGCCATTGCCCGAGGAGTTCTCTTGTGCCGCCAGGCAAAACCTGGCGGGTGTTGGGCCAGAAATACTTACGCCGGTCAGACTGAAGTGAGGAATTTGATTTATTACGTTGGATCAGGTTTGCTTGGACTGTAATAGGTGCTGTGGACCTTACCCAGGAGCTGCTATTGACTGCAGCAGTGTTAGATCAGAGCATACGCTCAATGAAGATTATCGTGACCAACAGAGCCTTGAATTTTTATGTACTACGATAGATCAGAGTCCCCAGTTTTAGTCCCCTAACAGAGTGTTCCATGTTGATCATTAATTAGAATCATTTATATATATGTGTGTGTGAAAATATATATATTATGTATACATGTATAATTTGAAATTTGATTCTGTGAACTGTCTCAAAAGCTAAATTTTCTATTACTCTTAAAAAAAAAACTAATTAAGAAATCCTCTTGCTTTGGAAAACACACACCAGGCTTCAAAGGACACCATACAGCACCAATTATAACCTAACATCCATACTGCCTATATAGTAAAAACGATAGGACTGATAAGCCAGACTCTGTTATTTCTTCAGAGATTTGCTTTCCTTAATTTACGTAGAACTGTCTCTGGTTAAAAATTGCCAGTCACAAAAGTACCTCGGTGATATTTTTTTTTTTGTAGCAGTCATCGTTTCTTCTAATGAGAATATATTTAATGCAAAGGTATCTTTTTATTTATTCTAAGTGTACCCTTTATTTTATTGATTGCTTGTATCTTAGTGTATTCAGTTAGAAAACTGTATATCCTGCGGTGTTATAACTGTTGGTAATTTAGCTGCTATACTGTGTTCCTGTTAGTGCTATACTGTGTTCCTTAGTTCCTGTTAGTTAGGGAATGAAGATGCGTGCATTCTTCTGTGGAGCAATTTTGTGCAGCTGGAGTAAGTTCTGCTCTAGAGAAGCTTAAGTGTTGAATCTTTGAGGTCTCCTGTTTAAAGGACAACATTGCTGTGCAACGGGCAGAGCTGAGTGTAGAAGTTTGTTACAGTGTTTGGGTGTGCTCTAGCTTCCTAGCAATTGTTGTCAATAGCATGCATATATAACAACAATTAAGTGAACAAAAATTAATAATTGTAAGGGATACTCTATGAGAAGTCAACCAGACCTAAGCAGAACACCCTGAAGTGTGGGAGGTCTTACTCAGCTCCTTTCACAGACCACTGTTCTTCTCTAACTTTTCTAGTTCTCTTAATAAATAGATGAGAAATTTCACAGTTATATCAAAAGTCACCTTTTATTCACAGTTACCTTTTAGCCTCCAAACCAACTGCCTGAAGTCAGAAGTCACCTGCACTGGTTGTCTTTGGGTCAGAGCACCTCAGACAGTGAGAAATCACCACGGCTTTTGCAGCTGCGGCGGCACTTCCCACGTGGTTGCTGCTGCACTGCCAGTGCCGCCTGCCGAGGTGAAGTCCAGCTGTATTGCTGAGTGGCGGGAACAGATCCCAGCAAAGTCTCCGTCTCTCTTTCCCGTAGATCTGTTGAGCGCAGGGGCAGCTCGCAGCCCCTCCGGGCAGGGCGATCCTTGGCACAGTGAGATCGGGAAACGACGGCTGCAATGCCATTGACATTCTTGAGAGAAGAGAACGAGGAGATGATTTGTAGAGCGTAATTAATTTGACAGATGCCACCTTTCTTTTTTTTGGTATGTTGTCTTTGAATAAATGGCCAGTTTCTCCTGTGTTTGACATTTGCTTCCCAGAAGGTGCCCTGGGAGCAGGAGCCGCGGATGCCTGCGCTGTACCAGCCATGCGGCCAGCGGCAGGGACCGGCCCCGAGTCTGGGCTGCTCTGCAGAGCAGTTATTTTACTGAAGGTCTTAGAGGTTTTTATTTAGCGTTTGACCAGCCAAAAGGCAGTAGCTGTTTCAGTTGGGCTGGGTCACCACGTCTTACTGCACGGTGGCGTTTGGCCCCGTTCATCTCAAAGAAGGGTGGCATACCCCTGTGCAACAGGATTGCTCACTTTACCAAGGCGGGGGAGCATGTGCTGCAGGCATTCCCTGCCGCCCAAAGTTCTACCTGCCTGTGTGCTGTATGTGTCCTGCCAGCTAGGAGAGCTGCTGCACAGACCCAGCGGAGAGGGTGGTTACACAAGAGCTGCATTGCAGCACGCTGCACCAGCTCAGCCGGGAGCATCTGCCAGCAGCACCGCATGGCACGGCACTCCAGGCTCTCCACAGTTCGTTTCCATCACCCAGAACAGGAAAAGGTGTTGCCCAGCGTAACTGTTTGCAACAGGTTGTTAACACCAGTGTTGGGGTTTTGGGGTGGGTTTTTTTCCCCCCTTTTTTTTTTTTTAACTTGGCTATAAGTACTCTGATGAATTTTTAATGCAAATGCAGAATTCTGATCTAAAGCAGCAGCGGCTGGATTTGTTTGCAAAGTTTTGTGAATTCTCTGATGGGTTTGTTAGAGCATCCACCAGTAACGATTTTTTAAATTCTTTTTACAGGGCGTGTGGTCTGTTTTTCTGGCTGGTAATGGGTATTGACTATTTCCTTCACTTTTTTGTTTATTAGCTTCCAGTCATAAAATTTGTACAGACAGTTTCTTATGGTGTGACCTTTACAAGTGCATCCCAGTAGTCTGCCCATTGTCCTAGAAAACTGTCTCCTGTGAAGCTCTATGGCTGTTATTTAAACTGAGCTTTTTATAGACTTGCAATGTAATCTGCATTTCCCAATACTGAATGCATTTAGAAAATGCTCTGTGCTGAGAGCAAATTGCCTTTGTTTTTGAAGCTTGGGGACCTGCTTTCTCATGCCTTGCAAAGCCAAGCGTATTTGGTCCGTACTCTCAGCAGAGCTCAGCAGGTCAGGCTCTTCCTTGGATTCCTGCTTGGGAGCTGGATGGAACCAGCTGGTGGCTCTGCTTGCGGGTCTGACAGTATTTCTCCCGTAAGCTTTAATGCCTTCTAACCCCAGCTGATCTTCACTGAAGGAACTGACAAATGGCATGAGCAGCATCTGCCTGAGCACTGCGGTGCCCCAGCACGCAGGTAAGCCCCCAGCACACAGCTGGGGGGCTTGCAGCTGGCCAGATGTTCACAGAGGAACGAGAGGTGTCACCGGCTGGCATTGAAAACACACCCAGGGTGAGCCTTACCAACAAGCTCGGCGCCAGTAACAACCTCTGCAGTACCTGGCTTGCGAGCTTCTCCCCTGGCTCATAAAACCAGCGAGCACCTTGTTCAGGGAACCCAGAGCTTTGGCATTTGCTGTTCTGTGCTTGAAAGGTATTTTTTTTTAAAGGCTAAACCTGAAGTTTATGGGGTTGCAGTTTGTGGGTCATCGTGCTTGACGATTAAAAAAAAATACTGTACATTTTTAGTGTAATTGTTCCCACTAAAATCGAAAAATTGTTATAAAAGAGAAGAAAACAAGTGGAATTGAGCAAAGCAGCTTGATCGTTGATATTCTGAGACGTGCCAGTTTAAAGTCTTTTCACACTGATTTTTTTTGGCAATTCTCCAAGTGCAGTCATACCAGTATTTCTTAAATGTCCAAAAAAATACAGAACAGGAGCACAGAGTGCAAAATAAACCTGTTGCAGTTTTTAATTTCTCAATTCCACCTCTCTTTTGAGAAATATGGGAAATTCAAATGAAAATGTTTAGAGTAGTATTGGCAAAGCATAAATAATCACAAGATACACAGAGATGCAAAAGAAATAATTTGCATGATTTTCTGTCAAGTTTTGAAGGTTATTGTGACAAATTGGAAGTGTTCTTTGGACACTTGCATTGATTGGCAGGAGATTTTGTACTGTAATGCAGATGGCACTATGAATATACGATGTTATTTCATACTGCTGCTCTGACAGATTAAGTAAAATGGTGAAGTCAGAAAAAATGCAATTAATACTTCCAGGGCCAAATTTCCACTTAGCTGAGTTTGGATCATTGCTTCGGTGGTTTCATTATCCCATGCGCTGGGTGAGAAGCTCATAATTTCTCTGCTCTTCCACCTATCATTAAACAATTAAGAGATGAAAATAGCATTCAGTGTTAAATGATGGTAAACTAGGGACACCAGCGAAGGAAAACTGCTGTTTTTCAGGCGTAGCATGGATTATGGATGCTACATTCGTTGGGCTGCATCTGCACTGACCTGGATATCTGTCTCCAAGTTAGACACATGAACCAGAACATCCCATGTTTGAATATGTGGTGAGTGGTGGATGTGCCCCCTGCCCATACAACTCCCGTTTTTAGAATGAGAAACTTCTCCAGTTTGGCCTGCCTAAGTATTTCTGAACCTAAATTATCTTCTTTCCCTCCTGTGCGCCCCATGGCACCTCAGCAGAAGTGCCTTCTGGTTTTCCATAATGCTCTTTCTGTGCCTTAAGTGACAGAAAGAGAAGATACCGGGTTGCTCTGCCCACGGTGAGATGTTCTGCTGGAGGCACATTACAGACCTTCTGAGCAGGGCTTTCTTCTCCGCTGCTGCTTCCCCAGTTACAAAGCTTTGCTCTGAATTAGTTAAACCTCTGACTCAGAGGAATAATGAGTGGTTCTCGACAGCATTAAAAGCCAGAGAGTACCCAGGGCAACTTGTGTGCAGCTTTGCACTAAAGCGCTGGATTTTTCTTTTTCCAAGATGGTCTATCATCACTTCAGATGCTGTTGTCTTCAAAATGGGAAGGGATTCTACTTAGAAGCGCTCACACCTCGTAAGTCTGTAATTGCCTCCCGCATTAAAGCGGTGCTTCAGCAGCCCGACTGTTTTAGCCCAGCCGCTTGTCACACGTCGCTGTCTTGAAAATGCAATAGAGCTTCAGCTGTTTGACTCCATCTGACTTGCAATCCTCCCCTCATCATCCAAGGGGACACCAGCTGAGATTATTGTGTTCGCTTTCTCTGGCTGGCACTGGACTCGTTTCAGACTCCCTCTGTGATATTTTATGGCTCATAGGCAAAAGACAGTGCTTGCTGGAAGGGTGACATCTTTTCCTTTGCTCTTAGAAGGAGGTCATTTGAGTAATTTGCACAAAATCCCCCAAACGACAGTGAGGATATTTATGCCGCTCCCCGTCAACTGGAAACCAAGGACAGCTTCACTTTTATGTTTAGTATACGAGGAGGTATCGGTCTAGTGGCAAGGGTTGCTCCCTGGGCACTGTCCCCTAAAGTTTTTACTTCTTTATAGACAAATTATTTCCCAAATGCTAAAAAAGCAAAATTGTCTCCAGGACGGTAATGGGCCTCTCTCTTCCTTGGCATCAGGGACATAGAGATTTAACAAAAAACACTGCAGTAAAATTGACTTGAATTTTCTGGGTGGCTTCTGGAGAAGTTAGCACAGATGATATTTAAATGATCTTGAAAATGGGATTATTCCGATAAAAAATTAAAACGCAGGAAAAAATGAGGTGTGTTCCCTCTGAAGGCTCTCTTGGCAAAGGTCCCTACCTAAAGCTGTGCTAGCCAGCGGTTGCTAAAGGGGCTGACAGTTGGCTTCAGCTAGTTAGAATTGAGAAATTATAACTGGACCCGTGCTGATAACCCCTGAACTTTAGGACTGGGGTATTTTGTGGGCTGGCAGAAGGTTCTACTCTGGGATTTGCAGAGCCCATGGCAGCAGCTCTCTGCAGGGCAGGGAGAGCTGGCGGTGGCATGGAGGGGGTCACACCGCATCCCCCCTCCCGGCTGCAGAGTTCTGCAAAGCGGGTCTGAGGCGGTGCTGGGGCTGGCTGTGCACCAGCGAAACAGCACAGTAACTCCAGAAGCCATTCCTGCTTCTCTCAGCCGGAATTTCAGGTTTTCCTTGAACGCAGCCTGCATTGTCCGCTGCCATGGGCGGTGTCTTAATAATCCTGAAAAAAAGTGGAAATACGTGAGTGGTTCTTTATTTCTTTGCGTTTAATAAAAAGTCTGCAGCGCTGCTTGGGAAGGTCAGGTCTGTTTGACACTGCCAGGATGCTGGTATTCTTGGAACAACCATCTGTTCAGAACACAGTGAAAAATTGGTTTGTGACTGCCCAAAGTCACTTCAGCTCATGAATAAAATAATTAAAAAAAAAAAAAAAGAAAAAAGTACAGCAGTATTTTACCATTAACAGCAAAGAAATTACCTTTTGGAAAAATTAGTGTTTACATTCATGACTTGGTGAGTGACGGTTTGTTAGTGACCTGTTCTAGGTATTTTTGGCCAAAAGAAGGACATGGGAATTGAGCCCATGGGACCGTCACTGTGTGACCAAAGGGATCTTGGTCAACACATCAACTGTAATGAATTGCACAAGGGGCCGGGGGGGGAGGTCAGGGACTCGCCGTGGTGAACCACACTGACTGACAGTGCTGGAAATAAGAAAATAAATAACCTGCATACTCTACTCCTATCCGAGGCAGAAACTGGTTTGTAGGTTATTTCACCTTTCTCTCTGTTACACTAATATGTTTTATGAAATTGTGAAAACTTTGGCAGACTGAAGGTCTTTTTTCCCATTTCTTAGTTCTTTTCCTTTTCCTCATGGCAACGTCGGTGTTTCCTCTTCTCTCCGCTTCTCTCTCTTATTCTTTTTTTATGGTTTTTACCAGCTGCTGCATTTTCATCTCTGCTTCTGCTCTTCTTCCCTTAAGGCATGATCCAAAAATACGATCCAGTGACTTCTGCAGCTTTGCTGTTTTTGCTGGTTGGCTCCAAAATGTGCCGTGTTTCGATCATTAAGTTCTACAAGCCAAATACTCACCAACCAACTTTCCTCTGTTTCTTCTTTGCTAATTTGAGATTGTATTGCTGCGTAAATTAGTGAAAATACTTTTCCCCTGAATAGGGTGTTGATTAATGTTTGTGTTTTCCAGGTGTGCTGTGCCTTACCTGGCGCTGCAGCGCTCGTCGGTGGGATGCTCAATGCCACACTTTGGGACCATATTTCATGATGCAGTGAGTAGAAAATCCCAGATAAAATGTTGGAGCCTTCATATAATGATGTGACTCAGTAGGGCTACATATTGCTCCTAGTGCTGTGTGTAGGGCGGCTGGGCTGGGCTCGGGTGATCAGGGTGCTTGGTGCCGAAGGGCTGGAGGGCTGCGTGCGACAGCCTCCTGCCCGCTGTGCCGGCGGGACCTCCAGGCACGGTGATGGGCGGCCCCAGATCACGGATATTTCCCTACGGAGGGCTGGACTGTGGCTGTGCCAAGGGCTTGCAGATGGGGAAATTCTTACTGATTCACACGAAATAGGAATCCGTTGCAATAACGTGAAAAGAAGCAGCTTTGGTAAGATCCTGTACTTGGCAGGCTGCTGAAAATTATTAAAATTACAAAAAAGCTTTCTGGTGTGAAAAGTTTCATTAAAAGTTACATCTCTGAGTTCAGTCTCAGTTTAATAAGAGATAACGTCTCCAGCTTCTCAAAATTTAATTTGACATTTTATGAAGAAAATAATTATAACACATTGTGGCATCAGTCACTTTTTATTTCGTAGGAAGTCTGTATGAAAAAGTACCGTTCGTACTGCAGTGGGGGTTTACATGGACCGGCAAATTTCCTTTGTCTTTACTGACACAACCTCCACTAACCCAAAGTAAATGGGAGGGAAACAATTGAATATTATTTTTTTTTGGTAATAAAGAGTGATGCAAAGTTTGGAAAAGTTGCAGCTTTGTGGGAAAGAGGATGTTTCTAGTACCTAATAGCCCGCTGGTGCTGCCTGTCGCTGGGCAATGAAGAGATAAACCAGCAGTTTCTGGGTCCTCTACTTGTACCGCACAGTGTATTAGTGCGCTGACAGTTTCGCTGTGTCGTGTGGAGAATAATACCAAATAATACCGCTCTGCCCATGGTTTCCATGCCATGGTCAGTAATGTCTTAGTCACCGCTTGCTTGAGGGCAGGTGAGCAAAATATCACCCGCTAGCTGTTCTGCAGGGATCTGAGCCCCGAGCCCTAGATGATGAAAAGTTTAACGCTGGGGACCTTATCCCCATGGCAGACTCCCATTCCCTCTGACTTCCCTAGCACGGTTCAGCTTTGGGGATGAGCGGGAGAGGAGATGCATCCTCTCATCGCTTACTTCCCTGGCAATCCGAAGCACCTTTTATTTGTCGTAAAACTTATCGTGGCTCTTTCCAGGTCCCTGTCTCCTGTTGTGACCTGAAAATGTTCAAGAGCCCTTCATCTGCAGGCTGGAACAATAGTTTTAAGACAGCATTTTTAAGTTTTAATTTGCCCCTGGAATTTTTTTGATAAAACTCTTTTTTTTTTTTTTTTTTTTTTTTTTATTGTATCACTTTTTGGACACTTCACAGTTTTCAGTAACGGCCTTGAATCAAGTCCATAAGTATGTCTAACATGCCAAAAATAGATTAATCTCACGCCGCTATTACAATTACCACTTTGGATTTCTGTATCACTTGCCACTTAAATGTTTTACAAGCTGTTACAGACTGAGTCTTCCAGAGCCGCTTGGAAGGGGCATTTCCCACCCTGCTTCACAGAGAGAAATGGAGCGTTGGAGCGGATCAGATCCTGCTCCGCAGTGTGCTGAGCTCCAGCACCCCCACCATGAGGTGCAGAAGGGAGGTTGCTCGGCTGGTAATCTGGCTTCAGCAGGCTTGCCCAAGGTAAGGCAGCGGCAGAGGCAGAAAAGGAGAATCCAGATTTCCTGCACTCGGACCCGTCCTTGAGTGCAAGTTCGATTTAGTCAGGTTGGTGCACTGCTGCTGACAAGCTCGCTTCTGTTCTTGAGTGATGCTGGTAAGGGTTAGACTCCCTTAAGCCAGGTAGAGGGAAAGACAGCTAGATGCTCAAGTCATTGCTCATGTGAAAACAGCATCTGATGAGAAAGATTAACGATGTGTTTGGCAAGCTGCTTGCGTGTGTCACCGTTAATCCCTTCCTCATGGCTTCTCAGTACCAAGCAGATCCGTTGTGAATAACGGAGCCCGGTGCTAAGTCATCTGTGGGCTTTCCTTTGTTATTACCTTGAGGAACTGGTAATATGAATGTGAAATTAAGAATTACCTGAGGATTGTGTTCGGTAAACTAGCTGGGAGTCTCCCAGCAATCAGAAATAGATATGAGTGTCTTTAGGTACATGTTTTCATAACCATTTCTTTGGACTTAGGTAGTTATTTGGTTTAGATATGTGCAAATTAATTTGGTGGATAGTCTCCTGTTATGTTAGGATTCCTTTGGACCACGCACATCGGAGGTGTGATGTGAGTGTCAGGTTGGTGTGGTGTGGTCAGGATACAGCGGTGTGGCCGTGCCCTGTCCCTTGGCACCGTGTGTCCCCTGGCACCAGGAGCCGAGCAGGACGGCCGGGGGTCTGCGCTCCCTGCGGCGCAGCGGGAGCTGGCGGGGGGCCGGCAGGGTGAACAACATCTCACCGGCTCGGCTCAGCGCAGGGGGGGCTGCGCCTCTGGCTTTGGCTGCGAAGACCACAAATTAATGCACTCTGCCGCTTCTGCTAGTGATGTTACTGGTTTTATTAAATAAAAGCTTGGGATACGGAGAGTGCTGGCCTTGTAGCTAAGTTTGTGAGGTCAGTCTAGTTGGAGAAGCAAAGCCAGGCAGAGGAGCCTGTACAAGTACAGAGTGGAAGCGGGAGCGTAGGCAGTAAGGGGTACAGCACGAGGTTAACCCTCATACGGGGGCAGAGCTGGAGACAGGCTCTGCAGTGCGTACGTGTGGCTGTTGTACAACAAGTGGAGAACATTAATTTAAACACTACTGAACAGTGATTTTTAAAAACCAGGATTTTTTTTAATCTGCTGAGTTTAAATCGAAACATGGCATTACCATCTCTGCTGTCAACCCTTAATGTCAAAAGGCAAGACAGCTATCAGGAGGACCTGAAAACCTCAGTTCCTCCTGGAGGGGAGCTGCTGGGATGGAGAGGTTTCAGTGGACGTTTGCTGAGCTGTGCCGGCCACGCTGGCGTCCAGCTGCAAGGGCCGAGGGCAGGAGTGATGCCAGCAACGAGATGCTGCGTGATATTCAGAGCAGATCTTTGACAGGGCAGTTTCAGTTACTTCTGTTTCAGAACTGACTTTACCACCAGTGATGCTCAAAACGTGAGTTCCGTAGTTGTGCAGAGGTACAGTGTTATTCTGCCTTTTCCACTCAGGAAATTACAATATGCAATGCTAGAAGACTGAACAGTCCAAGTACTGTTGAAAAGACATCTTATTTTTCCTCCTAGGTTGATTAATTTATTTCTTTCAACTTTTTTTTATACTGTTTGATGAATGTTATTTCAAACTACGTCAAAGGGAATGTGAGGAGGGAAGAAATGAGCCACCTACATATTGCTTCTAATACAATTGTAGCTCCCTTGAAAAACAGAGAATTAATAAAAACAGGTGTTAGCCCATATGCTTGACAGCATTTAGAATCGTCAGGCGTGTTTCTAGTCTAATTATCTTTGTTGGGCCATTTTGTAAATCAAAAAATGCGGTAAGTTAAATAAAATTCCGAGACAGGCCAGGATATTTAAAACTCCACTTTCAAACCAGCAAAACAGAACTGGTTCCTGTTTGGGGTGTTACCTCCTGCCCGCACAGACCTGCTGTGAATCGACCTTTCATGCCGTGTTCCCATGGAAGGAAAAAGGAACACATCTGGCCATATTATGAATTCGGTTTGCTTGAAGGTTATTAGACATCTACGTGAGGAAATCTAACAAAACTGGACAACTGCGTGATGTTTTGTGGGTAAAGAAAGCCCCCGGGTGGAATGGCATGGACAAGTTTCCATGCCCCTTTATTATAGTGATTAAACTGAAAGGCTAAATATTTGTTGTCGCGAATGCTTTAGGTGCTGTTAGTGTTTGAAGGTATCGTATCATAGATGCTAGACTGATGTAAAAACAGTATCCTCTGAAGCGATAGCAGTTGTGAAAGGAAAAGGGAGGATTCTGTCTATTTTAAAGGTTAAAAATACCTTTAAAGCTTAGTTAAAGGCAGGGGATGAAGGCAGCTGGGGTTGGTGGCCGTGGGGGTTGTGCACAGAAACCCACCACCCTGACACGCTGCTGGGCGTCAGGATGCAAGATCGGGTGCTTAGAAATTACTCTAATGAGGAAGATTCTTGGGCTGGGGGCCCCAGCTGAGAGCTGCGGGGGGGTCAGGGGCCACCAGCCGTGCGGGTGCTGGTTGCGCGCCGTTAGCACACTTACACATAGCTGCTGCTTCCAGCTCGGCCGGCCGCGGCGATTCCTCCCCTCGCCACGCCGAGTGAATAATTCATGGGTGACATTTGTCTTTTTCTCACATTTGTATTTCTCATTTCAAAAATCTTGGCTGAAAAATTTATCAAAATAAGCCTTTTTTCTTTAGTTCTTCCCCGAGGAGGCTGCGGGAAAAGTTCCTGCTGCCTAATGGGAGGTTCCCACCATCAGCTTTCTCCGGCGCGTACACACCGATGTGGAGTATCTGTGTTGTGATTATTTACTGCAACTTGCGTGGGTTACTTTGTAAAAAACCTTCTGTGCTGATGAATGTTTCTCCCAGGAAAGTTCCCTTTTCAATATTTGTGGAAAACACACAAAGGACAAGGACATAGTTGAAGTCTCTTAATTTGCAAATGTATTTAAATATTCATGATGCCTATTTTAATGTTCACCCATTTTCTACTCGTGTGAATGCAGTATGTCTGTTCTGAGGTAAAATACATCTGTGGCAATTTATTTTGTTATCAGAAATATTAATGTTGGGAAAAACTAGTGCAAGATTTGGCCTGTGGAAATCCGACTGCCTGACGGAGGCCTTAAACAAACTCATAAATCACGGAGGTTTGCTTCCTCCTTCAACTGGAGGGCACAAATAATGAATATTATGCTTAAATACACACAGTGTGTGACTGTTGGAAGGGCCACCATGACCCTGCAGGTGCCATAGGACCTGGGCTGGGGCTGTATGGATGTCTGGGATGCATTTGGAGATGTCCCTCCTTCGGTGAGTCACTACTCATCGCACACTGCACTCAGCAGACTCATATCCCAAGGTGTTTAAAAGAAGACGAGGATGAAAAGCACTTTGGACCCAGTCAGAAAGAAATTAATTTTCATTTGAAACCAGTGCTGCTGAAAACCATTCCCTCATTTCTCTGTTCGTGCGCAGCATCCAGCGCTTCTTTCCATTCATCTGGTGCCTGTCAACAACTCTTCAAATTGTCTTATGGGGGAAATTTCCTCCTACATATTATTTGAACATTTTTTTTCCCCTATCCTGATAAATGATGTTGCCAGCAAAGATTACTTCTTTTCAGGGCTGGCAAACGCTGTTTCTTACGCGACGGCTTGTTGGGAATACAATTGGAAAAAAACATGATAACGTTTTTTAAAAAGCATGATGGAATAAAGGGAGAAGAGAGATTTTTATCTTGCACCTAGTAGTTGCAGACAGGGGAAGTTCCTACTCTGATTATCTCTGGAGTGTGCAATTTTTCTTAGTGGACCTGGTGATTAAATACTTAGCTGAAACGCCTGGGTGTCACGGGCCACTGGCTTCCCAAGGCTGCTGTGCTGGCACATGGAGGAAGGTCCCCACCATCACCGTCTGAGAGCTGCGGGCTGTCCCCTCTGACAGAGCGGTGGAGTGGAGCCCGACACCTCAGACTTGGTTATTTTGACGTGCCACATGCTTGTTCCCTGCAGAAGCAAAGCCCTCCCATTTGTCTTCTCTTTGAAGGCACAGATGTCCTTCCTCCGAAGTGTCCTCGCTGCTCCTCACTGCGCTGCCTCTGCTGATGGCGCTGCTGCAGGAGCCGTAAGAGCTGCTAAACAAGAGCTACTTTGGTAGGTATGGGAGTGGCATCTTGCATACCTGAGATCCTTTCGGATCCTCCCTAGATCTAAGCTTACTTATAGTTTAGTTTGCTTGAAAATAATGAGAATTGCATTGGTCGAACAATCCACCCGTTTGTAATCCCTATTAAATAGCTACTTTCTCGTAGGTGCTGTTGGTCTTTGAGACGTTGAGCAAAAAGCCCATGGAAGTAAGGTACCGCGTTGCACAGAAGTTCAAACCCAGGAATACCCACAGCAAAAGTGATTTTGCTCAAACCAGTAGAAAGTTTTAAAATTAGCTCAGTTTATTCTGGTTCTTCTGTGTTTGGGGGTGTGTGGGGTGGTCGTATGGCACTTGTTCTAACTGGTGCGAAATCAGCAGTATGGAAAGTTAAGCAATTTTTCTACGTGCTTTGTCTTCTAAGCAGAATTTCTTAATTATTTGTATAGCTCTGATTTGCAGTCGATGGAGGGAGTATTCAGAGATACCTACTGTGATCTTTTTCTGGAGATGTCTCATACACCCTCCAAAAAGAGCCTGTTTTCAGCAGCAGGTAATTCATCTGCTGTTTCAAATTATGATCTCAAAATCTCAATACCTTGTTTTATTTCTCACTCAATTATGTCAATAATCCCTTAATCTGCTGCTTACTTGCTTATTCATGTATTCATTGAACTGTACTGGGAAATACCTTGTTGAAGAAGTTATTTTATTATTCAGTATAATAGGATAGTACCTATGTATTGGGGGAGGAAGAAGGAGAAGTTACTTGTGAGGTTTATTGAAACTCATGGGGAAGCCAGCATAAAACACCCTAAAAGATTTGATGTCCAAAACCGGCCGAGTGCGTGTCCCCCCGAGCCTGCCCAGGTGAAGAAGTAACTGGCCACACTGGCGACTGAGATGTTGGCCGGAGGGTCGCTGCGAGGCGGCAGGGTATGGTGGCTGCAGACATGGAGCAGGGAGCAGCCTGCCTGCGCTGTCAGACGGCACGGGCGGGGAGATGCGCGGTGCTGTGTGTCGCCCTCAGCTTGGTCCTGTGTGAGTAATACAAATATATAAATGCGCTTTGGTTTTCCTGTTGGATCCCTGGTGGGGAAGCTGGGAGGAGGAGGAGAACAGCCGCGTGTCTGAACTGACTTCGGATGAATCAGCACATTTACCGTGAGGACCATCCAGACTCTCAAAATTTCAGGGGAGAGCAATCAGCCCTGACAAGGATATCTCTTTAGGACTTTTAGGCTGCATTTATTCTCCCTCTCTCTTATTTCAATTACTTAAACATTTATATAATTCAAAAATTGTTTTCAGCGCAGCAAAAAAAGCTGCAGACCAGGTACTACATTTTCTTTGCTATGTAGCCCGTAACTAACAAAGCAACAATTTTGTTATTATAGGATGA
The DNA here is from genome assembly GCA_035590275.1 of Ibycter americanus. Classification (NCBI taxonomy): domain Eukaryota; kingdom Metazoa; phylum Chordata; class Aves; order Falconiformes; family Falconidae; genus Ibycter; species Ibycter americanus. The sequence goes on along the minus strand of JAVJGI010000050.1, from coordinate 21,352,521 downwards.
GAGTGCATCTAAGAAATATGCTGTCATATATCTTAGAATTTTTTAGATATTTGCGGTGGTGTCAAAAGGAATGTTGCATGCTGCGCCATTTCTGGGCATTAATACTTCCATTTATTGTCAAATAGTTTGCAGAGCAGCTGGCACATGGCATATAGACTGTGCCATTAAATCAAATTGAATAAACATCTGAGAGTTGTTGGAATTACTGTACCATTCAGACCCTGTCCTGTCACTGTAAAGCAGAAGAAGAAACATATGCTATTCAAATTTTTCTTACAGGAGGCAATTCACTCACCCGTGCACTGTTTGCATGGAACTTACTCTGGTAAATTTAAGGTACGTGCTATTCTGCATAGCAGTGAAGCATATCCTTAAGTCTCACTGAAATATAGAAAAAGACAGGGATTACAAGTCCTTCTTGAGGAGCCGGAACAGAACCCATTAAGGTATTGCAAGTCATGCAATTCAATGGCCCTGGAAGTATAATTTGATTGTAATTCAGGAGGTTACTAAAAGGAAATCCATACTAGGCTGTAAGATAAGCAAAGGCGAGATGTGTATTTACTACGAGTGGTTAAATGTGAGGTGTGTGAGTCCCTTATCTCTTTTGTCTGCAGTTTATCACCACTGAAGGCAAGTAAAAGGGGAATAATATCTAGTTCACGAGAGAAGATTGGATTAAGCTTTCCCAAGGGTCTTATGGGAATTATTTCCATTTCACTTGTGTCTGGATTAGCCTAACTCCTCCAGGCTATTTCCAAATCCGTAAAGGAGAAGGTCTTGGAGCATGGGAGGGAGGTGAGGATGGCCAGCGTGTTGTTTCTTTGTGGAGGAATTTGGCTTTGACTTCTGTACCTACGAAGTCCTACCTGAGTGCAAAGCTGCTTTTGCTGTGGAGCTTTCCTTTTCAGATGCCTTTTTGCTATGCCAGCTTATTGCTTGGCAATGGGTTTCTCTTAGTGGTGTTTATTAGAATTGTTATTTATTAGGAGAAACCTGGGTGCGCTCATACCTTGCTGTGGTTATATTCACTGCCCTTGTCTACAGCTCTCGTGACTTCAGCTCAGTTTGTGCATGTGAAAGAGCCAACGAAAGATTGGAGCGGACTTGAGGTGGTTGAGTTCATATACTAGGATACTGAATATTTTTTATGTTATCTCTTTGTTCCTGTGTACAACCGTACAACTTTGGAATAAGCCCTTTCAAAAACACACCTAAATGAAGGGTGGATGCGGGAAGTGCAATGAAGAGCAATGTGCCCTTGACTGCAGCCAAGCACGCGAGGATGCCTGATGTGCTGAAAGAGCAGGCTGCCCAAGGTCAGGGTAGAGACAGCGACATCGAGAGAGACCACGCAGACACCCACCGTGTACTGCAAGAGGCCGACGCTGCTAAATAAAAATTACTCAGGCAGAGAGGTGATACAGAGCACCATGTGTTGGTTTTTCTGATTAACTTCACTTTCATTGTATGAATCCTTAACTTTTCCCTTAATTTTCACTGCAGGAATCAAGAGGAAAAGGCAGCCAGTCTCTCCCTGCAGAATCCTACCTGGCTCACTGTGGGACTTGGAAACAGCCCCAGGTTTCCTGTGTTTTATTTCTGTGTGAGAAGGGCTTCTGCAGCAGCACAGCACAAGGCGCACTTCATCCTGCTCCGGCACGCTGGAAGGATGCTGCTGCTTCTGGTATGGTGAAATCCAGCCCCTGTCAGTGCCTCCCTTCCACCTGCATTATATTAATTTTAGTGGAAACGGTGCAGTCTGGGTGCAAGGTGGTTCTCAATCATGAGTACAAGTTTAGGCAGGGTGGGTTAGCCAAGTGAAGGCTCATTACGTGGAGGAGATGGTTTTGTGGTTCATAAACATTTACTGTCCAGATATTCCATTTTTTTCTTAGCCTTTTTCAGATATATCATAATTTGCTTTACATGCACATGTGTGAAGAAGAGAACGCGCTTACAGACTGTTACGTTTTACTATTCCAGTGACAACTTAACTTAGAAGAAGTGAACACAAATAGACACTCATCACTTTCCAGCTAATACCACGCTGTTTGCAAGTGGAACAGGAGGAAACCTCTGTATCTCGGAGGCTCTGACAGGTAACTGCCAGGAAGTTTATAACAGCCCTTGGAGCTGAAACGAAGGGCAGCTTTCCCTGCTTTTTCATTTTGAGGAGGCAGGCAGTGACTCTTTCTTGCCCACTGATGGACAGTGTCGATCAGCACAGCATCTTCCCATTCCTGTTGGTCCTTTGATTTTCAAGGACTACATGTTTCTTTTTCTAACACTTTTCTTATTTCTCTCTGCTTACTCTTGTAACTGCTGCATCTTCTTTGAGCTGCTGGGCACTATGAGACATCTCCTAGATGTTGAGTCTTGTCATTTTTGATAAATCTCTGTGAACCACAGAGCTCAGCTGAAACTGCAGCTCAGCATCCTGAAGTGCCAGTTTAATCTATTTCTAGCATTGGAAAAAAAAAGGGGGGCGAGGAGCTAAAAACCTCACAGCTTTATACCAGTAATAACCAAGGGAATGAATTGGCTTTCGGAAAATAATGTAATCCGTAGAGTACTGGTGATGGCTTTTGAGTGTCATTTTTAAAAAGCCTAAGTTAGGGGAAGTGTCCTGTTGTTGTGGCTTGTGTTAAAAAAAAAAACCACCCAACATTAAACCTTTCTCCTCTAAAAGTTTATTAAAGTGCAGTTTTATTTTACTGTTTCCCAGACTGAAAATGCAAGTGGAGCCGCCTGCTCTTGGAAATCCTGGGGGTGTTTTTTGCTTTGGCATCATCCGATCACTTCTCGTGTATGTGCCCTTCATATTGTTTTATCTGAGCTTGTGATCTGGGGGGCTTGCGTATTAATCATGATGGTGGAGAGGCCAATGGCAGTTCTTTTTAACAGATGATTGATTCCTCCCCAGGAGAGCTAGAGGAAGCTTTTAAAGACAAAAATGGGTGCTGGCTACCTATTTGCCGTTAGAAAGCCAGGAAAATTAGGTCTCCGTGTCTTAGCCTTTGAAATTTCCCTCTGGATTCAACAGGGTAAGAGGACAAATTTCACTACTGTTTTCATGATTCCATCTGGGTTAAGACAGTCCTTAACACAGCGGTTGCCATCAAATTAAATGTCTGATGAATGCCACAGAAGATGAGAATTAAAATTTGGATGCCGTGTCTGCCTGGTTCTCAGGATCAGACAGAGTTTATTTCCTCGCAGATGCTGATCAGCAGCTTCGCTGACTCTGGACGGGCTCCAGCTCTCCAAGAGCCCATGGATGGAGTTTCTGGATGTCACCAGGGCTGATGGTGGGTGGTCTGTGGTTGTGTGCCTGCAGGAAAATGGCAAAACCCCGTCCTGTTTCAGCCCGCTCTTTCTTAGGCCAGCAAATGTCATTCTTAGTACAGGCTGCTTTAGGTGTTCTAGGACGAGCCCCTTCTTTTCACGTATGTTTACCTGTGGATCCCCTTTGTGCCTGGACATCTCCTTTCCTCGTGTTTGGGAATCACTGGTTCAAATTAAAACTATTCAGTATGATGTCAAGGTTAACGCCCTCCAAAACAGCAGCCCTGTGTTTTAATGGGGCTTGCTTTGGATTTCTCTCCAAATACTATTAATTGTCTGGAAAATCTGCAGCTGTATCTATATATACAGTGCACAGAGGTACATGTAAGTGTATCCAGAAGTGCATTTAGGCCAGGTATTAGGAATAAACAGGATGCCCACCTGTTTAGCATTCAACTTCATCTATCTAAACTACCATTTGCATTTGTACTGTGGTTGTGACATATAAATCGATGCCCACAAAAAAAAATTGCTTTGTCTAATAATCCTTTGTGCCAGGGTTATCAATAGTTCATTAGTCTTGCTTTGCATCTGTCAATAAAAGATGCAATTGAGAAAGAGAGAGCTCAAGGAAAGAGGTGAGTATATTCTGCATGGGGAGATGTCTTCCACTCTTGCCACCTTTTCTCTCCTTTTCATTGTAGGCTGCACGGCATGGTTGCAATGCACACACAGCTCTTTCTGTCTTGAAGCGCCTTAGAGGCTGGTATAAGGTTTCATTTATTCCTGAAGAGCCTGAAAGGGCTTTTGGGTCTCTGAGCTATATTCACGCCATGAAAACCTATGTGTGAGAAACTTCCACAACAGGATCAGTAATTATTTTAGCTGTCCTTTGGGTTTTGCCACTCATCCGAAAGGCACTCGTGCAAAGGCAAGTTGTCCCTTCCTGGCTAGAAATCAGTGTGCCTCCGACCAAGGTGACAGCGTGCTACATGCTGACTAATGAGCGCCCCTTCCCGGGCCACCTAGGTGCTCCTTACTCATTACCCCGGTTTATGTACCTTGACATGAGAGATTGGATGTTATTCCAGCAAGGTGGCATGGCTTGAGGCGATGATATTTTACTCACATAATCTTGCCAAGTTCATCTTAGCAGCATTTTGTGGTCTGGTTCCTCTCGATCTGTGTCACTGAACTCTGCACGGCGTGCCGGAGACATCGTGTGTACCTCATCTGTGTCAAAGATGACCACACGGAACTTCAGCACACCCTTGGTAGTGTCAGCTTTTTATCAATTAATTAGAACTTTGCGTAGTATGACAAGGTCAACAAATAAATTGTGTCATTAATTAGACACAACCAAATCATTAGCTGATGGTTCCTGGGATGCCACTTGATTTCTTTCACCACCATCATTACATAGTTACTGCAAGTTTTACTAATGATCAGCCTGCAAGAGTTTTGCAGTTCGTCAGACCAGTAGATGTTGAGTGATGGATGAGAACATCTGCATCCCCAAGGTGTTTGGAAGTCGCGGTCTCTGCAGCAGCGATGTACAGGACAGGAGCCTGGGCAAGGTGTACTTGGTTGGGTCCAAATGGAATTTCTGGTCATGGAGGGACTTCTCGTGGTTACTCGGAGGTGGAGCTAGGAGGTGCGGTAGCACAGTTGTGCCCATCATCCTTCAGCCAAGAAACCTCTGCAGGCTGGAGGCTGGGTGGACAGCTGCAGACTGGAGCTCCGCCCTGACCCTAGGTTAGGGTGTGGGTTGATTCAGCACGTGTAAGAGAAGCAGAGAGTTTATGTAGCCCCATAAAGTGATTGCAAAGACCTCAAGGGATATGTAGAGTTAATTCTGAAAAGAAGCAGCTAAGTAAGACAAAACGCTCTGACCTTCTTATACTCTAGAAACAAGTTTTTGAACTTACACGTACCATGTTAAATAGACCCAGTGGAAAATTTTGACTGAGAAAGTATTTTGTCAGCGTATTGTTTCAATGAATGTTTCATGAAAGCCTTTTGATTTCATCAGATCTTCCTGTTAGAAGAACATTGATCATGGTTTTGGGTAATTCTGGTGCAAGAAAATTCTTCCAATTTATTTTATTTCCTTTTCCTCTTTGCCACAGGAGAAAGGACAGAAGATTGAAAAGTTATAATGTCTTCAGGATAAAAAAACATTTTCCTATACCCTTTGTTCACAATGTACTGCTAAAAATGACAAAGGGGAAATAAAAAATTTGCAAACTGAAAAAAAAATTCACTTTGAAATTTCTCACAAGGTTTGCTTGCCTGTTTTGAAAAGTCAGTTTTACTCATATATAAGTTAGAAGAGGGATCTGGTACTGCTAGGCAACAGTTGAACAAAAAAGATTTGTATATAAAGAACGGAGTGATTTTAAATTTCTTCTTGTGTTACAGTGTTTTCTATCAATATTTCATTATAAGAAGTCGGCGCAGTGACTTCGAGGCTTGCTTTGCCAGCGCAGGTAAGCTGTCTCCCCATTCAAGCGTCATTCTTCAATGGTTTTCTCGGCTGATAAAAGTTAGCAAGGGGAGTGAAAAGAGACCAGTGCTCGTGACTGTCCAGAGAACTAAGGAGGGAATGAAAGAGCTGTAGTTCTTTTGGAAACGACGTCTCTTCCCTTCCGGCTGCAGGAGTCCCCGTGAGCCCCAGGTGTGTGTCCCACTGATGCGCCTCCCGACTCCCAGATGCCGAGATGCACCACCATGGGCAGGCGGTGCCCGCGACCGCCTTCTCCTGCCATTGCCTCCTTGGAATGTGGCAGGGTGAAAAGTAGTTCCATTAGCAGCTGGTGCTCTGGGCTTATGAGGAATGCTGGAAAAATCTGTATTCGTGGCAATTAATGATGGGAAATTTCTAATCTTTCCTCTGCTCCAGGCCAAACGTCGATGTTGTTCAGAAAGATTGTCCAGTAGAGTCAGCTTAAACTGAGCTTTCCACAACTAGCCTGGATTTTTTTTTTTTTAATAAAACCTCTCCAGTGTCCTCACCCCACCAAACTGACCAGCGTTGTCTCCGGAGCTGCAGCGTAGTGCCGTGTGGTCGGCCGACAGCAACTGCGGCAACAGGCCCGATGAAGCAGCGGGAACGCGGCACAGCTAGAAGGTAAGAGGACATTTGGCACGTTTATCCTGTCTGCTCCTTGGGAAGCTCTTCCAAAACCTGACCGTAACTCTGACTGTCACACTGGGTTTGAAGCCCAGATCCAAGAAATGAGTCAGGGCCCGTCTGTGTTGCCAGAGAGCCTCGCTCGGCTGTTCGCTCCTGCTCTGGCTGTGCTGGTGCCGGTTTGAAGGGAGCCAGCTAGTTCCCTCCGAGAGGAGACTCTCCGGGGCCGCTGTCACAGCTGCAGTGCGTATTCTCACCGTCACGCTGTCTCACAGCTCTGAAAGCATCTCCGGTATCATCTCAGCTCTCGTGGACCGACGTCACCGTCCTGCCGTAGGATTGCCGTGAGGGTCCCAGCGGCTGTGCGGCGCGGATGAGGCCACCTCGTGCAGAGGGAGCCGGTGCTGAGCCGTGCCCTCGAAGCCCGCAGGCCAGCGAGGGAGGAGGCTGGTCACGGCTGGGCTGAGGAGCGTTCCGCGGGGGCGGTTTGCTCTGACCGTGCGGTGATGCTGTGCCTGTTGCGGGGAGTTGCCTTAGTTGTAATACACGGTTTTAGTAACGACGTAAATTTACAGAATACTGTGAAGGTGATCTTGTATGGGAATCCACAGCTATATTACTTTTTCCTAGTTTTAGCAACAAATATAGCCTTTCTTAACAGCCTTTCTACCCTTTTACCTCGCAATTTATTTTTGAATGTGTTATAAATAGCCAGTGCTCTAGTTTGGGTCAGTCCCCCAGGGAAACGAGCACATGCCACTTATATATTGGAGGTGAAATCCTTCCCTGCCTTATACTCACTGAATACAGCGTTGGGGGATGTGTAAGGCAGGAAGGAACTTGATACTGTGTACAGAAACTAATTTAAAGAATTACACCAACTGCATTTTTAGAAACCTTATTATAGGGTCAATTTATTTTGTCAAATGGCCAGTAATTAATTTTACAGAAGACATTAAAGAGAGTAAACTCTAAACTCTCTGCTCTGACTTGGCCCTTGACACTAAAAGTACCAGACTTGAGCGTAGTGGGCTTTCAAAGAGATGCTCAGTGTTGGCCAAGTGATGTGTCCTGGTGAGAGAGCTGACAGGGCAGGGGAGAGCAGTCGGAGCATCCCTGGAAGCAGCCAGCGGAGGAGCCGGGAGCGGTCCGTGCCGCTGCTCGGCGTGGCACGGGCAGATTGCCCACCTCAGAAGCTGGCCAGCATGCCTTGCTGGTGCAGCACCTTTCTTTTGGTGCCTCTGCGCCTCCAAAGGTTGTGGAGAGGGATTCTCTGTGCAGGGAGAAGGACAACATAGGAGGGATCCGTGTAATTATGTGGCAATTTGGTTGTTTTTTCCAGAAATGCTAACTGACAGCTAGTCAGCCAGCACAAGCCACTGTGTTTCTTCATTTCTGCCATCTGCTGCGGTTGCCCTCTTCCCTGCCTACATGTGAGAGGGGAATTGTCTTTCTCTCCATCCTGCTAAGCTTCCTGGACAACTGATCCCCCTTGTGTCACCGCTGGATGGGTGTCACAAGGCTGCTGAGAAGACATGACCTGGAGGAGCTGGGTATGAACACTGACCTCCCTGCGAGTTACCCACCCACTGACGCTTCGGCTTAGCTTCTCACTCAGAATTCTCTCCTGAGTCTAATAAAGAATCCAAACCGACGTGGGGTTTGAAGAAACTGTGATCTGTCTCATGCACTGCTGAGGCAAACCCCCTCTCCTCACTGGCTGTGGGAATTGTGCTCCAAAATTCACAGCAGTAGACGCTTTCATGCTGCTGATGTATGTAATGTAATTTACTCCTTTCCCATAATGAAAAGTGTTTAGATGCCGGTGGAAAAACCTTCAACCTATTTTGACCCTGTGGAAGGTCAAAATAAAAGCCCAACTGATTTAACACTGCCTTTCTTTTTTCTTTTTTTTTTTTTTTTTTTTAAGGATGCTATTCATACTTTGGTTTAACAGCCCAGCACAGAAGAAAACAGCATGACTCAAGCCAAAGAGAAGAGCACAGAGAGTGAATAACGACAGCACAAATCAGCAGTAAAGAAGCAGTCTGCTGCAGCACCTGTACAGAAAGCCCGAGGCCAGGGAGGAAAGTGGCAGAAAGATTGCAGTGGGAGATGGCATGGGGAGCACCATATGCACTGAGCACCGAACGGCTGAGAACAGCATTTTAAGCTACCCTAAAGGTGGGGGAAATGTTGCTGTCCTTGAGTAAGGGCAAAGAGAGAGAGGAATTTTTTGAAGATGGACAGTTCAAGACCATACTTCTAATGTTAGGCAAGTGCAGGTTTGCTTTTATTTAAGCTGCAGTGTGCCAATGCTAATGAGACACTGTGGATGGTCACAGGGATGCGGTGTGCAGATAGGAATATAGTGTGGCAGTTTGGTATTTCTTTAGGTGAGAAATGAGTATTGATAGGGTTGCATGAAGTTTATAATAAAAAGCAACCTTTCGGTAAACCCAGTAAATTAACCACTTTGCAAATTAGGGAGAGCTTCTGTTTTGCTTTGTTTGATATGTTCTGGGTTTAGGTAGGGTTTGATGCAGAAATTGTTTAAACCAGGAATGTAGTTGAATGACATTCTCAAAACAGCCTCTTTACCACCATTAGGATGTTTACAATCTATGTAGTGCTAGATTTTTTCTGCTAAACATATTTTCTTCCTGATTTTTAATTTCCCTAATCTACTGAGTCTGTCCCACTTGGAAGAAAATAGAAGAACATGTATTGCATGAAATCAAAACAGGTTGTTAAAGCTGTCCCATGGGATGCAGGAGTAAGGTCCCTTCACCCAATGAGGCAGACAGTACATCATTGTCTTTTCTGTGGGCTTTTTCCCTACTTTTTGTTTTAAATGAACACTACTGAAAGATGAAGGATGGGCCACTTTCCTCACTTGCTTTCATACCTAAGTCAGGGAGAGAATTCATGGCAGAGGGTTCCAGAGACGTTGGGCAGGCAGCCTCCTGGCCAGAGAGGGCAGCTTCCCAGGATTTTGGTCTGGGTGAACTTAACTTCCTCCTTCAGGTGCCTTCCTTTGATAAGATCATAAGTGTTTGCCTTCTATTTTTCCTTGGTCAATATATTATGTTTTGACCTTTGAGCTGAAAGTCAGCATGTGTTTGCTGTTGCCATCAGCGGGGGTGGGAAGCAGCCCAGCACCCCTGACGTCAAGGGCATCGGCATCCCGGAGCCAGGTGGGACATGAGGGCTTGGCTGGAAAAGCTGTACCAGAGTCCCACAGCTTTACCATCCATTTACTGGTGACTGCAAGATGTTTTGCATAGATCCCTTTTCTTCTTGCCTAAATGTGAACACATACAGATCAATTGATGGAGTTTGAAAATCTTCCTGCTTCTTTTGTGAACATTCTGCTTTGTTTTTCCTTTCATTTGTTTTGCACAGAACAAGCCAACACCAAGAAAATAACTTATTGTGGGTGATCAGAAAGACCCTTTTTCCCTTGTTTTTCAGAAGGCAGTACACATAAATTGAATGTTGTCTGTACACAGAGTTGTCGTTTTCCATATATAACCGAGGTGTCATGCAGCTCATTATTTCATCATATTTAGGAAAAAAATCAGTGTCAACAACCAAGGCTTGTGACTGTCACTGGCTTTATTAAAAGAAAAAACGTTTGATCTTTTGAAGAAAGAAAGAAAAAAAATCAGCTCCTGTATTTTTTGAAATATTTTGCACTTGGTCTCATCTAAAAGCATCAAAAAGTGAAAAATCTAACGTGACATTATACATTCTAGTGGCCCCTAATAGCCAGTCACTCCACCAATTTTTCTAAGTTTATCTTTAATCTACTACTCCCAAACTAATTAAGGACTGAATGCCTTTGGACTGATTTTCATTTTGTCTTGAGTTATTGTGACATCTTTACTACAAATTCTTTTTCAGTCTAATTAAATTCCTGCAGCATAAATGTCATTATTAATATCATCACCTTGGGTAGACTCGCTTCGCCTTGGTCTCCTGATAACTGTGCATTGTAGACTAACTCCCTTTCTTCCTGGTTAATATTTGAAAAGTTTGGCTTGAAGTAAGAACATCTAGAGGCTTAGCACAGACAGAGAATCCATTAATATAAATATACTAATTCAAATTGATGGGGGTTTATTAAAAAATCCAATAGTTGTTCTATTATATTAGTTTTCAGAAGAATATTTCAAAAGTCATTTAAAACTTTTCTTTTTGTCTTTGGAAATTGTTCCTGGGTGTGAAGAATTCTAATAAGTTGAGGATTAGAAGTAATTCTCACTTACATGGCAAAAATTTCCAATCAAATCATTAATGCAGGTGGAAGGGAGACTCACTAAGAGAATATATGTGGGACAGCAAAGGGCTGCCAAAAGCGAGGATTTGTTTCTTCAGTCCAAGAGCAGCCCTTCTGTGGGCTCTCTGCAGAGGACGGGACGCCATCCCAGGAATGGGGGGAGAGCGGCACAGGACCAGGACGCAAGTCCTTTCTTCCTTAGCAGGTAAATATAAAAAAAGAACTACGATGAAAAAAAGAATCGATACGAAAACTTCATAATCTTTCTGTTAGTTGGGCTAACGTTGTCTTGGTAACTTTTTGTTAATCTTGAATTTAAGAATGATCTTCTTAGCTCTAAATCCATCAGTCGGTAATAAAGAGATTTTCTGAAGGGCACAGGTAAGAGTGAATTACCTTTTGTGGGAGGTGTATTAGGAGTAAATCAACAAATTGATTCCTAGTGTAAAAAATTGATGAATTTATTAAGGTGAAGTTTTGATCTTTGATCTCTGAAAATTTTGATGAGCATTAGTGGTATTAGAATTACAGGTCCAGACATCCAGAACAATCTATTAAGTTAATAGGCAGTGAGGGTTTGAGATTGATTACTATAATCATAGCATGAAAGCTGAAATTTGTCTCGTAGATATAGATAACTGGGGCATAGTCTGGCACAACTGCAGCCGTGTGTGTTACTACAAAAATCGTCCGCTTAAATTCTGACGAACTGAAAAGGAGAATAAAGTGGTGTTCAAAAAGGGTGAGACTATAATGACTGTAATGAAATAGTCCTAAATTCTTCTTCGCAAGCCCATATGAGTTTAGACAAGGCTAAGTATAGTAAGGCTATTAACTTCGGATTGGCTCTACAGCACAACCCACATCAGCCGCTTGAGAGGCTGTGATGCACAGTAGCATCGTGGTCTGTATTGGCGTAATATAATTCATGAAGTCTATATTCTCCAAATGGAAGCAGAGAGAAGTAGAAAGCTTGCTACTGCTGTGGAAACCTCCTTCCCACCTGTGGTACCCACTGTGGCAGGGCTCTCCCGACCCGAGGGAGGCTCGGGGCGTTCGGCTGGGGCGGCACCGACGGCGGGGGCAGCGGCTGTGCCTGCTGAAGCAGCCCCGTAGCGGGTGGCCAAAAGCTCTCCACAGACTGATTAAATTGCCAAGTTAATGTATTGAAGAAAGTGCACTTCAATAATTAAATTGCTCCGATGCAATTGTTACATTTTACAATTTTTATTTTTTTTTTCCTTGCGCTCTTAATATAGTTTGACTATCCTTGAGGAAGTCCGGACTTCCAGAGCTTCCTTGGTGCTCCCTGAATTTCACAGGGAAGCCCTCGACGCCGTTCCTTGCTCTGTGTGTCATCGTGAGACTCCAAGGCAGAGAGGTGTCTCGCGTGCATTCGAAAGCCTGGTCCTGAGCTGTCAAGTGAGGCAGACGGTCCCAACACACCCACTCAGCTCAGAAATCCTCTGGTCTGATTTTAAACATGGTGCAGTGGCTTATCTGCTAAATAAAATCTAAATGAGAAATGTTGATACTTAATGAAATATAAGTTTGGGGATTTCACATAAGAAAGCTGCTGTCACTGCTTTAATTTATTAGGGGAGAGTTATGTGCAGATGGTATATACAGAGTTATTTCCTGACTGTACTCCAAAGTAAGTTGATTTGTGGTTTAATGACTTTTATCAAAATGAAATAAGCATTTGATCTTTGGATTTGATCTGGCTATATCTGCAGCTGCTACACCACTACAGCAATTACTTCCAAACTGGGCTTTTTGCCCAGGCAAATGGAGTTCGTCCTTGTTTCATGTCTCATTGACTGTCCTGATAATACACACAGTGGTACTGTAGGTTTTCTCTTCCTCTAAATTTGATAGGTGTGAAAGTAAGAGAGTAATTCCTTTTTTTTTAGTATGAGTGTTGTTTTATTATAACACATTCGCTACCACCAGTTAATTTTATCTTGAAGCTGCTCCTAACTAAAATTTCGTATAGGAGTGTGCAGTTTTCTCTATATAATCCTGCTATGCCCTTTTTATAGAGAAACAAGAAATTAATTTATGAATTCTAAATCTGGGAGCCCTCGTGGTAATCTTCACATCTGTCTGTGTGCTTTAGGGATGAAGTTGTAGCGATACGTTGCACTCCCACGCTGGACTAAATCCACTCCTAATGTATTTCCATGGAAGGCAATAGAGTTATACTAGGAATAAATTTGCCCCTTGTATCCATCTCTGAAGTAGTGCTTTTTTGCACTACTTGCTAATTAATTACTTACAGAATGAAATTGTGGGGTGGTATGAGTACCAATTCTTTTTCCAGGACAATCCTTCTTTCTTTATTTACTGTTCAGGACAAGATTCCCCCACGTTCAGCCCCAAAGGCTCCTGGTGAGACATTGTCGTTAAGATTAACAGTTCTTAGGGCTTGATGCTGCCAGCCGTGACTTTCATGAGTAGCCCCAGCTCACGCCAGCTGCATTTCTGACCAGAGTGTAGGAGACAGCAGCTAATGTGATGGCTTGCAGCCAGCTCACCTGGGTGAGGATGAACAGGAGCAAGCTGCCGGTTTGCAGGAGGCAGTGCGTTCTCAGAATAGGGCGATGCTGGATGAGGATGCTCTGGAAGCAGCCTGGGTTTGCAGCTAGCAGATCTGGAGGCTGCAGGTTCACAACGGCAAGGAGATGCAGTAGCAAAGAATTACAAAGCAAATGAAAGGGTTTTGTTCTCCCCATGCTTACAGTCACGTTGGGAGGAAGCACACCGCACTTCGTATGGTTGGAAGCTAGGTTTTAAATTGTCTTTTTTTTGGCAGGATATTTCTTAGAGAGATGCGATAAAAATGGCAGTAACTGGAAAGTGACTGTGAATGAGTTGCCTGTAGATCTGCAGTCCTACCAGAAACTGTGTGAGAAGGCGGTTCATCATGAGAGCTCTGGAAGGTTTTCCTGTGCCAGGGTTGCTGCTGTGTCTTTAGCAAATCAAACTACTTGCATAGTACTTGATTCTTAATCCAGGAAAATTAAAACCACCAGTGATAGCTACATTGTCTAGCCATCTGCTCTCCCAGGTGCTCCCACGCCTGATCAGAGATGAAGTGATGTGACCTAGAATCCTAGTGCATATCTGGGATCATTCCCAGCACAGTCCCAAGCTTCAGTCTTCTGCATGACATCAGATAAAGTAAACATCAAGATTTGCGGCTAGAGCGTATGTCCATTGCATAATTCATTAAAGTTCTTCTGTGGAACTATTTTTAGATATTTTTCAGTCAAAATTAGAGGATGAGGATTATTCAGGGAAAAAAGATAAGACACTGATGGGGGTTTCAGAAGCATGTCTAGGGACTTCTCCTGGGACCGAAGGCAAGTGTGGTCATTCAGCTATGTGTGTGTTTGGTTTTTAAATGATTTCCGTCTTGGATGGTTCCACAGTCCTTCACGGCAGCTCAGCTGTGAGATGGTGTAAATCTGGTAGTGGCAGGGGAGAAACCTGCTCCTTTTTTGCTTACCACTGCTGCTAAAGCCCCTGTCAGGTCAGACAACATAATTCTTCCCTCACCCTAATTTCAGAGCTTTATCACTCCATTGCCTTGAGTGCGGTTGTTCCCGATTTCCGAACACGAGACACATTGAAAACTATTTACCTTCTGTTTTGCAATGTGTTCACTAAGCGTTGGTACGAGATAGCAGAGTAGATGCTTAGCCTGCCCAGGCTGTGCAAAATGCCTCGTAACTGCAAATCATTGCAGCACTTACAGCTTGTTCTCTTGTGTCAGCAAGAAAATGAGAAATGCATTCAGCTTGTGTCGGACACCTGGGATGTTCCTGTGTTCTTAAATGAAGGCTGTGCATGCACCCTTTTCCTTGCCTCGTTTCACCTGACACACGCGGTGTGAGTGGTTTTGCTGTAAGAAAGTTAAAAGAAAAGAAGAAAAAAAAGACAAAAAAACCCCCCAAACCCCAAAACCATATTGTACAGTATGAGTCACTGAAAAGAAATGGAAGGAGGAGCTATTTTGAGGGCTTTCACATCTTCCTTATTGCTAGGAGACTGCTTCCTGGGTGCGCGGTGCTCTTCAGGCTCGCAGCAGCTGCCTCGTTTGTACAGCAGCGTTGGGGGCAATTTACAGAGTAGCTTTGTATGAGAGAAGCAGCAGACCTGGATGGCAGCTTGTTTTCATTTGTCAGTCTTTGTGAGACAAATGCAAGAGTATACAGGAGGCAGCTGCAGGTCCCAAGCACAGCATCGTGCCTGAAACGTCAGGGATCTGGGGCTGACCTCGCTATGTTGCTCAGGTCTCAGGAAAGCCATGGCTTACTCTCTGCAAAGAGCGGTGTGATTATGCAATCATACCACAGCTGGGTTAACTCTGTAGTGCTGGGGAAGCCACTAGTGCAAAACCGTAGTACTGCCAACCACAGAGCCACGTTTTGGCTAGTCCCTGATGGCCAGCCCATGAGCTGTGTGGGGATTTTACACCATCAGCTACCAGTGCTTTGAGTCCCACCAAGGATGCTCAAGACAGCCTTCAGGAGAGAGCGTGAGCAGTGTCCAGACCCACCGCCCGTGACTCCAATGTCTAAAATTCTGAATTCTGAGTAAAAAATACTCTCTGGGAACCAGAGGTTTTATATGGCACCTGAAGTAAGCTGATGGACCTTGGGATTGTAAATGGACAAATCTCCTAGGGCTGTAGTCATGGGTGAGTAAAGCCTAGGAAAAGAAAAAGAAACAAGTCTAAGATCATGATAACATGTGAATTTATCATCTAGAAGGGAGTTACTGAGACAGCTGCATAATATCTCTTACCATATTTTTCACACTAATGCCAGATGGCCAGAAACGGGATCCCCCACGTTCTCCTTCTAGTCTGAGAAGAAAATAAACAAGGAAAATGTCTGTGATGGTATTAGTTGGCTGCCTGGTAAGGTGAGTCATTGCTTTTGATTGCTGAAATAATTAGGACTGCTTTCTACTTTGATTACTGTGTTAACCCTTCCTGCTTCATTCAGTCCTGCCCCACAGATCTCAATCATCTTTCTCGTCCCTGCTCCTCCCTCGTGCTCCCTGCTGGTGACTAGTGCCAAGTCTGGGGGCAGTGGCCAAATGTCGGGTGCCTACAGCAACACACTGTATCAGTGGACTAATGGACTCTGGCAGATATAACCAGTATGTCAGAAAAGCTTTATTCAACAAAAATTAATGCTTAGAGGAGCCGTCTCCAGCGGGTCCCAAAGGCAGGCGGGATGGTCACTGTTGGCACAGGCGGCATCTCCCCAGGGTCTCCCGCTTGTGTCTTCACACTGGTGTGGTGGCGGGGTCTTTGATTCTGAAGGTTTCCCTTTTTAATTGTAATTGTGAGAAGCTTGGAGGTGTTTGCAGGCGCTGACCCCCGTGAGTAGCTGCGGAACGTGTGGCTGTGCCTTCTCCTCCTCCACCACATCCAGGAGCCAGTAGTCCCTTGTCAGGCTTTCATCTCGTGCCATGACAACAAAGCTGTCGCTCGATGAAGCTCTGATAAGAGGTTACTGGCAAATGGCACGCTTTTGCCCACGCGTTTTTGATCAGGGACTGGTCCCTGTCACTGCCTTGTGGCTGGCTGGACCTTGAAAGCGCCTTTGATCCATCTGTGCCAATGAAATGGAGTTGTTTGAAGTCTTTGATCCTTTCTATGGGCAAATTGTGCACAGGAAACTTGATGGGTTCGGGTTGTTTCTGACGATTTCTTCCATTTCAAGTGTCATGAGAAATGAGATTCGGCAGCTCTTCCTGTTGGCTTGTGTTGTCTGAGTAGGCCCAGGCAAGGGCATTTTACACCAGTTGGCATGTTGGTTTTGAAACCCATCCCTCTGTTGCTCCCATCATCCACAGGACCATCCTGTGAGTTATCAAGACTCAGTGGCCCTCCAGCTACAGAACGAAACTGCAAGGAATTACAGGAAAAGAAACACAGGGCAGAAATTTGCAGGTGTGGTCTTGAGAAAGATGGGGAAAACAAGATGAACACGTTAAAAAATGGTGCTGCGGGTTCATTGACAGGCAGACTCCTCGGATGAGACAAGAGCATATGCGGGTGTGGGGTGCCCTGCCCTCAGGCTTTATTTCAGAGGTGCTTGGCACGCCGTACGATCCCATGCTCCCCAAAACCCCTGGGTTCATGCCGTATGCATGTTCTGTGCATGTACATTTATTTTTAAATTATCATGTGCTGGATTTCCCACCTAGCTAGTGTAGCAAAGCCAGTTTTGTTCCTTAGCAAATAAAGGAAATAGCTGGGTAAGTATAAATGTGTTTCTTAACAGCCTTGTTTGTGACAAAATTGCGAACTAAATCTTCACACGACATAGGGCTGCAAGTATTCGAGTCACATGTGGACAACAAAGCCCATTGCACGCAGCTTTAATTACAAAATTTCTCTCGAACACAGTCGTCCTCTCATGTTTTTCTGAACATTGTTTAAAGAACTGATGAAAGGGCTGAAAACTTTTCAAACTTTCCTTTTCTTAGGGTCTCTTCAGCTCAGTCTTTCATCACACAGTCAATAAACAGTTGAAAAGGACTTCTGAACTGCAGCAGGAGGGAGGAGGCAGAGAGGAAATTAATGATATCACCAAATTGAAACTCTTTCAAGTTCCCTTTAATTGCAGAGGGCACAGGGAGCTCATTCAGTTTTTAATTCTCTGATCTCTTGCTCTCCCCGAAGGGAGCAGTCTTCCTCTCCTCCCACGTTGCACATGATTTTCCCAGAGCAGTGAGCCCGGCAGAGCGAAACAGGGCGGACACCCGGCTCCTTCCTGGGGGCTCCTTCGCAGCGCAGAGCCCTTCCCGATGGGATTTCAGCCATGGAGCAGCACTGGGGCTGCCCGTGGTCCAGGGAAGGCAGGGCCAGGTCAGTAGAGCGGCTCTCCTGCAAGCCCCCGAGGTCTTTCTCTGGGTAGGGAAAGGAGAGAGGGTCTTTATAAGGGCAGAATAAGTAAACCTTGGCCACAAGCCATGAGTGGCCCTTGTGCCCACCTCTGAGTATCCCCTGCCTTTCTAACCCACAGCCCTAACCATCCCCTCCGCTATCCTCCTTGCTCTCCATGCCGCACCCTAATTTTAGGTAGGGCTCTGTGTGCTCTTCACCCTCCCATGGTCCCACACCCGGGCTAGTCCTTCATCACCTGACCTTTGCCTTCGACCTCTTCTGCACAATCACACAGGGGTGAAGTCAGACATCCTCTAAACAAAGCTCTTATCACCTGAAGTGATGTGACCTTTCATGGTGCCCAAGCTGTGACCAGACCCTGCTTGGCTGCTGGGGTGCCTCAGCCTGATGTGAGTGGCCACGCTGCAGCACCCACCACACAGGGATGCCTCTGACTCATTTAGGCATCTGTTAAGCTGTTCTCCCTATTTTTTTATCTTTCAGACGAAAAGATAAAGGATGGAGAGATGTGGGAGGGTTCATCGCATTTAGGTTTATTGTATTTAAGCTAGATAATGAAGTATGGTGTGCACACAGAAGCATTTTGGCATTATTTTAGGAGTCTCTTCAAAATAGTTGGCTTCCTTAGGAAGAAATTATGACATTTTTTGAAACCTTATTAAATATCGTATTTGTTAAAGATGTCCTTACGTGTTATCTTTCCATCTTGTTGGTCCTGGTTAAACCCAGCCTGTGGCTGGCAGGTGCTACTGCTTTGGTGCCTCACCTGCCCATCGGTGAGACGGCAAATGGGGGTTACATATCCAAGTAGTCCAAAATTATAAGAGAAAATGACAAAAAACCCAGACTGTCTGAATATCGCCACTGCCCACTGAGGAGCTGCTCAACCGAACGCATCAAGGGTGCCCTGGCCATCTTTGTCTTGCAGGAAGCATCTGTGCAGCAGGCTGAGAACTGCTCAGAGAGCCGTTCCCACCGTTGAGGAGGCGGAGGATTATAATTGCAACAGGTCCATGCGCAGAAACATGAAGTATAAAGCTTTACATTCAAGTCACACTGATAAGTATAACAAATGAAGAGACCAAATTCCCTTAAAAAATGGGATTACAGAGGCTGTGGGGAAAAAATATTTTGAAGGAAGTTAAAGAGAAGTTAATCTGCTTTTATGTAATTTGTTTCCCTATTCTTCCTGAACAGGCTTGCTTTGGAGACAGCTGCTTTCAAGGTTTACAGCCGTGTGTATGGTTAGGAGGGCTGGAATTGGCAGCCGATCGCCTGACAGGCTAACAGCTAACTGGAATAATAGCTGGGTATATAATTTACAGATGATACGACCACATCAAAATCAGTGAAACACAAACCATTCATTTTTACCGTCTCCAGATTGCCGTCTGTTGTGATCTGTTCCTCCTGATTGCTCCCCCGTGGCGCTGCTGATCACCTCTCCTCCCACCGGCACCCATGGCGAGGAGGACAGTGATGAGCAGGGTAGGATGGAGATCTCAGCTCCTGCAGGTTTGTATGTTTTAGATACGGATAGGAGCCAGAGCATCAGTACCACCAGGTCCGTGTCTATGCAGAAGGTGGGTCTGCAGAGCAGCGGCGTGGTGGGTGCCCAGAGGTCGGTAACCCAGAGCTGGCTCCTCTACCAGCCACCGCCTGGGCTTCCAGCCTGGTGGGGTCTCCTGGGGCTCAGGCAGCCCAGCAGGTCCTGGACCCCCAGCTCCCACCGCTGTCCTGGCTCTGACGGGAGCCAGACTGCCCTCAGGAACCAAACGGCCCCCAGCTGGTACATCTCCAGATTTTGAAACTGTCTGGGTTTGAACCCAAACTGGCTAAGGTGAAGCAATCACCAAAGCAGCAGTAAAAGTGGTGAAGACACAGGGTTTGGTTACCCCAACGGTATTTAACCTTCTGCAGATCTCCCTTTCTTGCCTGTTGGAAAAGTGTCTGAAGAAAGTTGCCCTTCACAAAAGGAGTGCTTTTCTGAATGTGCTGTTATTTTAAATCTGGGCAGAACTGCTTCTTCATGCTGTTTTTCTGCCTCAGTTTTTCTCAGTGGGGAAATGACGGTAAAACGGGTGAGGGAGTGGGAACCATGAAATGCAGACGTGAAATCTGGAAAAAAGGGCTTTTTCTAAAAACTGGAAATATTTCATCTCCAGAAAAAATGGCTTTCTATACAAATATCCATTTGTTGTGAACATAGCAGTTCTTATTTTCGCATTGGAAAAAACCCAAAAGTGTTTTGTTAAGCCTTCTGTTCCTCTCCCAGAAAAATAGAGATGTGGCAAAACCCAAGGACACAGGGAGGTGATTCATGTTGTGGCACACAGGGACTGCATCTGTTCGGTCCTGGGATTACAAATGGAGGCGGCTTCTTTCCTTGCAAATGCCCATGGTACCCTTGAGGTGATCTGTGTAATCCGTCCTACACCACGTGGTGAAAAGTGTCCAGGTCTGCGAAACAAATACCAGCCTCGTCGAGGCATTAGCCGTCTGTATTCTGCCCCAGGGCTGGGGATTTTTATTAGGCTCAAGTCTTCTCGGCTCCTCCTGACATTATCGCTCTGTTATCTGTCACTTAGGGAATTCAGCTGGCCAGCATGAACTGCCGTGATGTTTTCTTGTCACAAATTCATGGCTTCACCAGGTAAGCAGTATGTTACGCTTGCAATATATTCTGCATGGGTTGGAGAGGGTCAGGCTGCTGTTGAACCTCTCAAAAGAGCCCAAGCAGCACACAGGCTGGCGTGGAGCACTGATAATATTGATTTCTCCACCTGCATTGTGTTACGGAGTGTGGCTTTGCAAAGGAGGAAATTACTCCAGCGGTTGCAGCAAGTGTAAAAACTGCCATGTCATTTAACAGACACGGTGCCAGGGCTGTTATAGAGGGCAATCCAACTCTTTCAAAATTCTGCTGAAGGATGCTCGAGCTAACAAGGCTCTGCACTCACTGATGAAACAAGCCCATGTACATTAGCTTTATTGTCAAGACATAGCGCAAAGCATTTATTGCTTTTGGCTCATGTACAGTGCAGGATTATTCTGTGAGTTTACACAAGACTGTCTATTTGTAGTTGAAAGTGAATTATTTGCTCATTAGTGGTTCAGAAAGGTCTGCTTGCTCCCACAGTGTGAGACAGCTTGGGCTTCTCTGTGTGATGAAACGTGCTTGCTTCAGCCCATGCTCGACAGACTTGGAGCACCTTCAAGGTGGTCCAGAGGACATGGGACTGGGGAAATCCACAACTCGTGTAAGAATAATATCTCTTTTTCTTCTTTGTTGCTCATGCTTGCAGCACCACCATCCCGCTCCGAGGTCTGTGCGTGCCAGAGGAGGGAGGTGAGGGCAGAAAACAGCAATGCCCTGGCCAGCCTCAGCCTCTCTGGTCACTTGGGCTCCCTCAGCATGTTGAATTTGGTGAGCTCAGCCCAGCATCTAGTTGCCTGCCATGGTCTTGGATTTTATGCTCGCTTTGCAGCTCTTAGAAAGTGTTCTCTGAGCCAGAAAATATGGCAGATGGCAGCCTGCGAGAAGAAAACAGCTCTTCAGCACTAGATTAAAGCAAGTATGTAAGTTTTCCTTATGTATTTAAAAAAAAGACAACAGTGTTATTTCACAGGGAAATAAGAATTTGCTTAGTACGTCCCTGAGTTGGCCCCAGGAGTCTGAACCCCAGTGGATGACAATTCCTTGGGTTTGATGGCAGCACGGTGCCGTGGCCCACCCAGCCACTCACGTCCTTGGGCTGCAGCAGAAGCAGCCGCGCTCAGGAGCAGGTTTGCAGCATTGCCGGGGCATGAAGAGCCCCCGAGCCAAGAGCCAGAGAGCTCGAGGAGCAGGGCATCGGTTGAAAACTTCCCCTTGCCTTTTCTGCTGGTCCCCCTGGACACCACACAAGCTCTGTCAAACTGCAAAGCTGATCTTCTGAGTGTCTAGCAGGAACCTAGGCAAGCCTTTGCAAAAGGGCATGAATTTTCCACTGACCCATATGTACTTGTTTCATGAAACTGCAGTACCGCAACATTATATTTTGCCCTACTTTTTTTCTGAAAGAGAATACTTCCTAGGCTTTGAAGAG
The DNA here is from genome assembly GCA_035590275.1 of Ibycter americanus. Lineage (NCBI taxonomy): Eukaryota > Metazoa > Chordata > Aves > Falconiformes > Falconidae > Ibycter > Ibycter americanus. Next base: position 21,330,799 of record JAVJGI010000050.1, on the reverse strand, counting down.
GAATATGACAGAGGCTGGTGCTGGACAGTAGGTTTAGCATATTTTGTCTCTCCTGGCTGGAGCACTTGCCGCTCACCTTTTTCCTCAAGAATCATTTCTTATCTCTGCCAACCTCCATGTGTTCATAGAGAAACGGGGCCAGACTGCTCTGCCTCAACATGGGCAAATTTTGCATCTTCAGTGAGTTTTTTCTGGTATGATTTCTGTCAATCAAGGGCGGAATATTTAGAAAAGTGAAAACAGTATTGTCACAATGAACTGCAGCAATCCTCTGCTGCCAGCCCCATCAGCTGAGTGATGGCTGCAGGAGACCATTGCCCAGATGTGAGCAGCTGTGTGGACATGGAAATTGATGGATGTTCGAGGTGTGGATTACTGCAGGGGCGGCTTCTTTGTGTGTAGACAGGTGCAGTGCTGGGTATAGACTTGAGACAAGTTTTGCACCACACTGACTTCAGTGGAAGGAAACTCTTTGATAGCAGACTGAAAACTCTGGTGGGAAAAGCTGTAGACGATGACCCTAGAGCCTGGTGTCCATTCCCTGTGCCACTGATGTCCAGGACGATGGTTTTGAGTTCCACTTCCCCTCTATATTATCAGTTTAAACCACTGGGAACAAGTATTAGTCTTTTCTTTGAGATTTTAATATTAAAGGATAGATTAAGACAACAGCATCCTGATGTTAGATGACCATTAAATACTAAATTCTATCGAATCCTTCAGCAGCATTAGTCGAATAAAGCCCTAAGTCCTAAAAGCATCATACTTTCTCCAAAATGATTGTACCACAGCATCACCTTTGAAGCCATGTTGTTCTTTGTTAATCAGTACGTGAGCAGTTCCTGGGTATGGCAGCTGGAGAAGTTCTAGCCGGGTTAGTTGTGGCTCTCCCTTGGCCAAGCCGTAAGTGAAAAGCAGATTCTCATGGCTCAGTTACAAAAGCACTAAACAAAATGGAAATGTTGATGTTCATTATTGATTTTATTCTTTGCTGCCATGGAATGGTGCTAGTGGGAGCCATTGTAAAGAGATTACTTTAAAACTTACTTACAGAAGGAAGTGCTTAATTTATTTCCCTCTTTTGCCTGTCCCAAAGTGATACAATATCCAGGTATCAGCCGTGTTTCTTGTAGAACAGCCCTTTTTGGTTTTCTCTCTGTAATTCATTTCTTATCGCTCCCTATCATCTTTTTTAAAAAAAAAATTTTGCATGTGTTTTATCTTCTGAAGTAATCACTCACTTTCATTATGGAATAGAATAGACAATGATGGTTGAAGATATAACCGCAAAATGTTCCCGATTTCTGGAAATATCTATCAAAAACTACATTTAATAAACATTAATCTAAAAATCCCTGTGCTGTCAAGTCACAGATACGTGCCTGTGCAGCCTGTATGTCTTTGGGATTCAAGTCAGACAGGCTGATACCAGTTTAACTGAGAATCTGAGAAATGCTGCCTTTGGAGTGATATATCCTCTCATAATCTGGGAGGTTAAATGGGTTTTCTGATTTGATTCTTTACTGCCTTCCCCATTTTGCGTCAGATCAAATCGGGTGTGAAATCATAGGAAATCCAAATGGCATGTTTGTCTGCCCACCCTCTGCTCGTTCGTAGCAGCGTGAGCGATTGCAGCGAGCACAACAGAGGAAGAGTAATTAGGCCTTAATTGCCCCTGATTAGTCATATGTAATGTACCAATATTAGCAGCAATTTCAACGGCCAAAGTGTCTGGGGAAGCCATCCCCCGTCATCAATCAGAGGTGTTTGCGGGGCTGGCTGTGACACTGATGCAGGTCACCAAACAGCCCCTTTTCTTCCAGCGCCAGAGCAAACGCAGCTCAGCAGCAGCTGGGCACAGCTGTCCTGAGCCCACTGCCCTGCCTTCCGTGGGCAGCGCCGGGAATGCTTCCAGCCTCCCCCCTGCCGTCTTTCTGCTCTGCTCAGGCACCTGTGCTGGTGTCGAGGCTCTCCGTCCTCCTGAGCCCATGCTGGAGACCTCACCCTGCGGAAAGCAAAACGTTTTTAAAAAAAAATTTGAATGTGTTTTATCTCCTAAAGTAATCACTCGCTTTCATCATGGAATAGAATAGACAATGATTGTTGAAGACGTAACTGCAAAATGTTCCCAATTTCTGGAAATATCTATCAAAAACTACACTTACTAAACATTAATCTAAAAATGCTATCCCAGGATGAGCTATGCCCATGCTCAGCCCTGCCAACATCCCTTCCCTGCCAAAAGTACACCAGCTCCTTGCAAAACCATCCTGCCGTGGTCCAGCTCCTAGCAAAACTATCCTGCCATGCTGCATTCCAGGTCCAGCTTCATGCGAAAATATTCCGCTGTGGTCTGCTGCAGGTCCAGCTCCTTGCAGAACCATCCTGCCGTGGTCGGCTGCAGGTCCAGCTCCTTGCAGAACCATCCTGCTGTGGTCCGCTGCAGGTGGCCACTTGACATGGGGAACACCTGCCTTTCGAATGAGCAGGCTTTTGAATCCCTGGAGCCCAAGTTAACCCCCTCCTTGCTGCATTCCCTGCCCTTGCTGGGCAGCGAGCGGCTCTGCGGGCTGTTCTGGTCTCCCCCCAGCACCGCCAGCGAAAGGTGTAACAAGTTTGTGCTGACTGAGCTGGATGGCAGCAAATCTTGATACCTGCCTCTCACAGCCTGGCTCCTGGGCTTGTAATCATGTGTTTACTCTAGCACCTAGAGTAAATGAATTATATTAAGCCTCTGCAAATGGTCATAAATATGATAGTCTGTGTGAACTGAGGTAATTGCCTGCTTTATATATGTGTTTATCTTTGCCGCATTACATATACAATGTGCATTATGTCAAAAAGATGATAAAGAGCAGCCATAATGCTCCTGAACTGCATAAGTCTTTTTAGTTTATGACTGAGGCTCAGAGTTATCTTATGCAAAGTTAGCTGCAGTAGCTTTAATATAAATTAACATACTTATGAAATGTCAAGGAGCATTAATTGACAATTTCTGAGGCCTACCTCGCTAAATACCAATTCAGTTCTGAAACCTGTCTCTGCAAATTTAATATATGGAAAATAATGCTTATTCATGAATGGCTTATGTAAGTTGGAATTAATTACATGGCAGCTAGAGCTCCCTGTTACAGATGGTCTTTCCATAAAACGAGGTGCCAAAAATAAAGTTCTAAGCCCCACAAGGGAACTTCTGGCCTAGGTATTCAGCACTTTGAAAAACCAGGGCAGATCGTCTTGTGTGTAAATATCGACTTACTAACCTAATTCTGGACCCACTTTTGAAAGAAAACTGCCCTATATAAAAGCATTTAACGTCAGCAGCTTCTCCTGCGTCCATCTGGAAGTGAGTGGCAGAAAGCCCGTGTCCTCCCCAGCCCACCCACTGCCCTGCCATTCTCCTCACCTGGAACATGGAGATGACACTGAGTATCCCCAGCTGAGACAGGTGAAAGGAGCTAAGGTTTATTTATTTGAACAATTAGGAAGGTGTTGGTGGGTCCCTTTGCCTGCCCTGCAGCCTGCGCAGCATTACAGCTGGTGGTAGTCAGTGTAATGGGCCAGTCTGGAGATGATCAGCTGAATGCTAATTGTTGATTAATACAGGGCTGGGTTATAAAAAACCCAGCTTCTCTGTTTAGTGCTTTTTGCCAGGCACTAGGAAAGTGCTGATGTCTTTACAAGAAGGTTACCCATTCCTCTCTCCAGCTTGTGCTGCTTTCAGCAGTAAGTGTGGTCAGCTCAGCACCGCAGCGTGCCCACTTTTGGAGCTTGTGGGAGCATTATTGCCTGCCTAAACAAAGTTAAGTAAGGCTGAAGGATGAGGTTTTAATGCACTTATTGATTTTTTCCTTTAATATTTTGTTATTTCTTTTCCATCAATACAATTTTTACTTTATCTAGTGTGCTGCGGTATAAGCGTATTCCCAGAAAATGATGTACATAATGTTGTTCTCATATTTAGGTATACAAATATAAATGAAACATTGCCTGTAACTCACTGAAAATAAGTAAAGCAACCACCATCCAGGAAACCCTGCTGTATGAGCCAGCACTCTGCAGCTGTGGGCACTCCGGCTGCCCGAGCTGGAGTGGGGCAGGGCAGACTTTCCCGGATTAGGGTGTGGAGGGGTGGGCTTCCATAGCAGCAGTGGAGGTTTGCAGCGTTTGGGTCCCCAGAGCTGTGCAGTGATGGGTTTCTATGGCAACTGGCTGGTAAAGCCAGAGATGAGGGGGGGAACCTGCCTGTTCCCCCTGCTGTACCTGCAGCTTTTACCTAATTTTTTACCAAACAGACTCTACTTTTCTGTTTTCCCTCTCCTCTTTTTTTGCATTGGTGCTGTTAAAGCACAGGGTGTATCTTCCTGTTCTCTGCTGCTCACAAATGTCTCGGGAAACTCAGCGAAGGGCCACAGGGCACTGGGTGTGTTTGCCCGCGGGGGCTCAGGGACCCTGCTCCTGTTGCCACCCACCACGCAAGGAACAGCAGCAAGCACCCTGTGTTACCGGCATGGATCACCTTCAGTGTCTTCCAGATCTGTTTGCGCTTCTCCCTTGTGCCCACATGGGACACCAGACCCTTTCCTTTCCGTTTCAGACCTTCCCTGCCTCTTCAGAGTACAGAACTTCAGTTTCCTCATGTCTACCTCCTTCGTGCTGTCTTTGTCAGAGAGGAGAAGCAGCAGGCAAAGCCACGGACTACCAGATCCATAGGAAGAAGGAGCCACTGGTTTAATCTGGGTTACTGGCTGCCTCTAGGGATGAATTCCTGGCTGGACCAGTGGCCAGTGGGATGGACTGCAAGGTGTCCCTGGGCCAGCTGCTGTAGCTGCCCCTGCTTGAGCCGGGCTGGGATGGGACCATCTCCAGAGGTTCCTTGCCAGCCCTGGCTGTCCGGTGACTAATGAGTGATGTAACTTTGGAGTAGAGCCTACTCCACCATGCTAGCAGTAGTGTGAGTGCAGAGCAGGAGGTAGTCCATGTCCCGACAGTCTCCCTGGCAGGGGGAGGACAGACAGTGAGGAGGGATGGCGTGAGAGTGGAGCGGTTTGTTTCCCCTAAATTAAGCCCTCCCCTGAGGTCAGTGGCCCAAACGAGACTAGAAACAGTAAGCAAGTGCTTACTGCCCTCAGCTACCCTGCCCTTGTCCTTCTGCTTGTGTTTTCATCCCCTGCTGCTCCCATTGGCATCCCGGTGACCTGTGGGGAGACAAGCTGCTCTCTCTTCACATCTCCTTGTGCACTTCTGCACTGTGACTTGTTGCGTGCTGGGGGGGGGGGGGGGTGGGTGTTTTTGTTTGATGTTTTTGTTGGTTATTGGTTTTGTTTTGTGAGGGGTTTTTTTGACTTTCAACAGCAACACTGTGAAATTTCCAGAGGTGTTTCCCCCGCCGTCCGGTGCCACGGTGCTGGCTGTGTGCACCCAGCGGTGGGAGGAAGCCGCAGTGGCTGGTGGCTTTGGCAGAGCAAGGATGCGGTGGGGGGGGCTGCACCAGCTGGAGCCCCTTGAGGCTTTTTGGGAGCAAGCCAGGCAGGTACGTGGCCCTAGCCGGGCAGAAACAGCATTCAGCTGCAGCACACACAGACATGTGGACTGCTCCTTCCAGTGTGCCTGCAACGTTCCTGCCACAACCATCTCCCATACTACACCATAACAGGATCGAGTTTTATATACAACACCCATAATCGTTTTGTCTTCTCTTGCTGGAAACATTTAAAAAAGAAAAAAAAGAAAAAAAAAAAGCTTTAACCCATCTGCAAAGCAAATGCTTCAAATTAAATTTTGTGATAAAACCAAATGAAGCGTAATTGAGAAGAGACAAGAGAAACTTGCCCTGAGAACAGAGCGATAAGAAATTCACTGTGACAATGGTGCAATGTATATTGTTCTTCCGCGGCACACCAAATGTCCCTGCTGTCGGGCTGCGCTGTCATTAGGACAGTTTGCTGCTCTTACTGTGCATCTTAAAACACGTCCTTCCCCTTCCGTGGGAGACCACTCCTCTAAGGTCTTACTCATGCTAATGAAAAAAGTTAGGCTCGGGAATTAATCAAAAATGTACTGACATGTGTTCCTAGAGATACTGCTGAAAGAAAATGTCTTTTACAGAGATGCTCCGGTGCTTGCTGCAGATATGAATATTGCAGAGTGTGCAGCCTGTCTCTAGTGGGTTGCTTGACCATGAAATTGCCCATGAAATGGGAATCTATTGTTTATCGTGCTAATTAGTAACCTGAAAAGTGTATTTAAAGGTCACTAGAAAGCAGTGAGAAATATCATGGTGTGTTAATGGAAAAAAATTTGAGAAGCCATAGGGGGTTTGGATTATTTAGTAGAATATTATTCCTAATATTTAAGATACTTTCTGCAATGTGCACTGAATTAGTAAGGGAGATGAAGGAATGTCTTAATATAACTTAGTGTGAAAATGGCCTTCAGAATTTATTTTATTCATAGAGTTTTGCATCAAAGGTCCTATAATGATTAATTTTTAAACTTACAGGTTTTAATAGCAAAATAAGAAATAATAGCGCCAAAGTTCCTTTGAAATACTTAATAAAATACCGTTCTTTAAAGCACTAGATGGCTTTCAAATGCCACTAGTACTTCAAAGCACAGTATTCTTTACATTATTTCTATCCAGTATTTCTATTTAGTTTTCTACACTGTGCAAAGCTGACTTGCTTTATGTAGCACAGCAATATTTTCAGATGGGCAAAATCAAGGTATTGTTATATTCCAACAACACGCTGGACTGAGTATTTGCTAGGGTGAAAGTTTAAATGCAAGTTAATTGGATGTTACAGAAGGTTCCGTGGCCTTCCAGGACAAACTTAAAAAACAAAAAGATATAAATAATCAGTATCTAAGGGAGGTAATTATTCCAGCTGTTCGTTGCGTGGTACAGCAGGGCTCTGGAGGAGGAGCAGCACAGCAGGTCACTGGTGTGGGTAGTCACAACCAAGCGAGAAAGATCCTTCATTAACGAGGTCCAGTACGGAGCAAAGGAGGTGAAGCTGGTTTTGTCTGTTGAGCAGAAAAATTGGCAATTAGGGCAGGATTGCTTAGGCAGTCACCACCCCGGGTGGAGGAGGAGAGGCTTTTCCAGCAAGCGCAGTCCAACAGGTTGCAGGGCTGATGCAGATGCACAGGAGGACTGGTAGAGACCCCCAGTCCACATGTTTTTTGGAGGAGAATGTACGTCTTTCCCCCAGGATTAGGGGGAGAAGATGATCCATGTCAAAGCAAAGGTGCATAAAACCAGGGGTCCCGACCTGGTGCGTGCCAAAGTGCCCCCTTAATGGAAATCCGGGAGAGTGAAGTTCCTTCTTGGGTGCTGTAAAATAAGAGCAGGATTAGCCCCTTCCAGCAGCCCAGGGAGGCAGAGGGCAGCGCTGAACGGCAGCTGGGATTGCATGCGTGAGTCCTGTTACAGGAGGGCCACTAATTGTAAATTCAAGCATGCAAGGGATTAATTGCTAGCAGGTGTCAAAGATAAGAAATTTCTCTCTCCTCTGGGCAGGGGGTAACTTTGTGTGTTTTCCTGTATTGTTCTCTTCTTTGCCATTGTTCATTAGAAGATAAAATGAACCTCTACGTGAGGAAATGAGATAAATAATTTTTTGCTGCTGTCAGAAAAGAAAAAAAAAAGTGCAAGTCTTCAAAGGGGAGACATTGTTAATTAGGAAATTACTACATGAAAAAATATAGTTGTGGAGGCAAAACAGTTCTTAAAAGCTAGCCTGTAGTTTTACAACGTGCCTGCAGCAAAGGGTTACGCATAACCTGCCCCAGCAATTTACTCAGGTTCCTCGCCTACTTGCATTTTAGGAAAATGAGTGAATTTAGGCAATTACTAGAGCTGGTGGTTGCCAGGGCTCTCGTGGTCATCACCAGCTCCTCATCGGCTTGTGGCTGCCCTTTTCTCCCCATCCCCGGGCACAGGTCTCCGCCTGGGAGGTCCACGTGCACCAGCCGGAGCAGGAGGTCCTGCCACCATCGCCGCTCCTTGCCGCGCCACGGGAGGAGCAGGAGGCAATGCAGATCCGAACGAAGCCCTCTAATTAGGGGCTCGTCCCCACGGAGAGCAAACGGAGCAGGATACTCTTTAGAAGGTGATCCCCCCACTGCCCCCAAGATCTAGATTGCCTTTTTTCTGTTGTTTTTGCAGAGACTGCAGGGAGAGCAGTTTCCGTAAGGGATGGAAATGGGCAGGGCGTTTACTCCGCTTGCAGAGTAACGAGCTTGCTTTCAGCGTGCGCTAGGAGCATCCACGAAGGGGATTACTGCCGAGAAATAGCGCTTTGCAAATTCATGCTTTCACTCTCTGTCCACGTTGACAAATCCTGATACAGTTGCTAATGAGCTGGCCCTAGGCATGGAGAAACTAATCAGATCAGCCTGGTACTAGTCTGCAATATTAAACCCAGCATCGCAACAGGAACAGCGAAGTTGGAGAGGAAAGGTATAAAATCCAGCGACTCTTACGGATTCTTAGGACACATACAAAATAACATTGTTTCAATCGTCATTTCAATATGTGAAAGAAAAGTCGTGGCAGCACTGTAATACTGGCAAAGCAAATGGAGCAGTCAGAAGTAATTAACTACGTGGTAAGTGCCAAAGTTGGCTGATGGGGCTGTTCCGTAGGAGTGGCTTCCTTACGGGAGTTTCTAATGCAGTAGGTGGTGCCACTAGATGTGGGTTCTTGATGAGGGGGGAAATGTTGGTACTTGGAGTCATAAAGCAATGTGGCTTTAGGAGTTCTGCTATCACATCCGTAATTGGGAACCTTTGTACATTTACATTGATGAAAATGGACAATGGACCTTTTAGGTTTATTTAAAAAAAAAAAAAAAAAGCATTGCCTGTAGCCTTGTGTGCCTTCGCAAGCATAAGGCTGCCAGCCCCCACACCCCATCAAAAAAAGCCAACGCTTTGTTTTAAATTAGCACCCAACTTCTTGCCAAGGGAAACAGAAGAAGCAAGCCAGTCATCCGAGTTTCTCTGTCACTGATCTCCCAACAGGCCACTTCGGCTGAGTATCAAAAGCAAATGCCTGTAAGGAAGGACATTTATTCACTGCAGAGGAAACATACTTCCTATGCGCATCTGCTGAACAGTAAGTCTTGACTAACCATCCAAGAAATGAGAGATCCCTGTGCTTTTTTGCATGCCTTCTGTTAAAGAAAGGCTGTCTGTCCTTGACAGATTTAGAAAGCAGAAACAATGCTCAAATACTGTTTCATGCCATCCTCCAGTTTTGCTTTTTTTTCTGTAAATATCATTGTTAGCACTTGTGAACAGTCATTAGCAATGAATCCCAAGAAATTAAGGACAGGTTTTAATTATTTTCCCTGCACTGAAACAGTTTCTTAATGGTATTATGGAAATCTTTATGTTTTGATGTCAGTCCTAAAGTAATTAAGGACAAATTGCAGATCAATGCAATGACGTTTTTCTTTACTTGTTTGTTTGTTCTCTAGAAGGGTGTGTAGAGGAGCTGCTCCCTTGAACAAGCATGCAGAACGAGAGCTTAATCTCCTGAAATAGCAGAAACTTCCCGTTGGTCTTTGCTCAGTCTCTGCATCGGTTTTGGACCATGTCGGTGCATATCAGTAAAGCGAAGTAAGAGCAAATGTGATTGACTGAAGGGCAGAGGGAAGCTGTAACGGGTGTTTCCAATTTTGACAGCTGTCCTTGACATTGTGCTCGTCAGTCTTCTCCAGGCCTAACCAAGTGACTCCTCTAGCGGAAAGCTTGTAGAGTCCGTTTTCCCGAGCAGCGCAAGAGGTGGCTTTCCATCTGTGTAGGTTTATTTTCTTTTGTTGCAGTAAAAGCACCACGCGCGAAAGCAGAATTTGAAGCCACTGGCAGAAAATAAGGCAGCAAGATCACGTGAAGGCGACTGGAGCATCTGTAACGGCGTAAGCAATGGATGGAATAGTAATGAGGGAGTTAGATAAAAGACAGGGAACATGTAGCACTTTGAAGAGTAAAAGATAAGCAAAGCAAAACGTCCAGCGAATGTCCTGGTGACAGTATCCCAGCAACAATAAATTCTGCTTCTGATAGGGCAGGCTGAGAAATAGCTGGGGACTGACAGTTTTCTAATCTCCTGCCAAAAAAAGCTGGTCACTGGTACCACTGCGCCTTGTTGGGGCTAATGTGCAAAACTCCTATAGGTATGTATGACTTTTATGTAGCAGCTACTGCCAAGAAAATTATTCAGAGAGATAGAAGCTGACAGACAGTACTGATGATCTGCGTTGGAGCTCTTTGAAGAGGTACCTGTCAGCTGCGAGAATTAATTTGACTTCCAGTTCAGGTGGAAGATGCTGACAAAGAAGTCATATTGCTGGAAGGGCAATTTTGGGGTTGTGTTTTCCGCGCAGAAGTGATGTTGGCCTCTTAGCTTATCTGCTACCAAGAAAAAGGATTGAGATGGCTGGTTGCCACATGGATCAGTTTATCAATTTAACAGGGTCTTATGGACTAAAATAAATGGGAATTTCCTGTGGATGAGCATCTGTGTGGCAGTAAAGGGTATCAAATAGAAGAAGATTTGCACATTTTTTGAGGAAGAGGAGAAATGAGGCTCATGCAGGTATACTTGAGTATTCTGCCAGTGTAAGAAAAGAAAGTGATAAATAGTCTGGTGTCTCAAAAGCCTGAATGGAGGAATAATAGCCGTCAGCAGTGAAAGACATTGAATTAGATGGATTCTCACTTCTAGAAACTTTCTATGTTTATTACTGATGGCACTGCAAGTTTTATTTCTTTCCTTTCTGTACTTCTCCAGTGATCTGGTTAGTATTTCAACATGCAGGTGATGGAAGGATTCTGGAAGAAAAGTGAAAAATGACATAAAGGAGCTAGAACAGCTATGTGTGGCAGGGAGTACAAAGAAAAAGTAAGAAGAACTGGAGATAGTACTAAATGGCAAAGACTTTGTTTTCCTACTGATTGCTAAAACATGGTGGAAAGAGTCTTGGGAAATGGCAGGTCAGTATTTCCACAGGCTTTCTGTTTTTCTGAGCCTTTTTTTTCCCTCATCTAATATCCTAAACCTGATTTCAAAGGTACCCGAACACCAAGAGGTTCTGATTAGCATATAGAAAATTTACTGCTCCCCTATTCAAACTCTTGCACATCTGTCAAATTGGAAAATTCTGCCTGGTATCCTCTGGTGAGGGATGCTGAAATGGGTGCAGTGGGTTCTCACAGGGAGGGGGAGGCAATGTGCAGGTAAGTATTTCAGAGATTGCTCCATGGTGAAATAGTCTCAGGCAATGAATATTTTTTTGATTTTCTAAAGGTCATTTTAAGTTCGCCTGAACTTTTAAAGTTGGGTATCTAATAAAATAAAAAGAAAGAAATATTAGTATAGATAACTGTCAGGTGAGATACCCTGAGAAGCGCTCTGGTGGGTCATGGCCCTTCAGCAACAGCTTTTGGGGAAGAGAGCAGTCAGCGGTGCTGCCTTCCCCGGTGAGCGTCTGGAACTGAAATACCGTCTCTCTCTCTTGCAGCGTATTTAAGTGGAATCTCATTGCCCCGCTGGGCACCTAGATTTTATAATGTACCTCTGAAAAGTGACTAAGCCAATCTTCTGTCTCCACTCCTGTAAATTAAGCCCAGAGACTCCGTGATCTGGACTGCTGGAGGCAGGTACTTTTTGAGTGGAAGAGCCCAGGCTGAAACCTGCTCCTTTTATTCTGGGAACTCCTTAGGGGCAGCTCTGGGTGCTTTTAAAGAGATTTGTGGGGCTGATGAGATGCTGTTGTGCTGATTATTGCTATTCTTGGATGTTTGGTATCTGCAGGTACCAGGTCTTAAGCCCCCAGCGGTAGCAAAGGAGGAATGGATGGAGGCTGCACTTGGTGGGTTGGGAAACGGAGACTCCCGTGATGGAGAAGGCTGCGGGCTTGTGGCTTCAGGTACCAGGAGGAAAGTTCCTGCTCTGCCTGCAGATTTGCAGCTCGGGAATGGAGCCGGTGCCCTGACACCAATGAGCACCCAGGCTGGCAGAGCCCAAGCCCTGCTGCAGCATGGCGAGGGTCGGGGTCAGCGGGCAGACCGGTATGGGCACCACCAAGGGAGCAGAAAGCAGCGCGTGGAAAGGTGTGTACAAGTGCAGTTCTACACGTATCCAAAAAAACTGTAATGTAAAGCAGTAGAATGATGTTTTCCTTTGTTAGAATAATTCCAATTCCAGGTATGTAGATTTTATTTTTTTTCTTCTCCAAATCTGCAATCAGTGTTTGCCAGAAATGAGAAATGGATTGGTTTTTCAACAGTGCTGTGCTCCAGGTCAGCTTGATAACATGGGAAATGGCAGGCTAATGACAGTTTAACACCAATTAGTGGACCACTTTATAACAGATTAGCATTCTGAGTCTGTTCAGTTGATAATTACAATAATTAACTCTCTGAGCTTGCATGCACTTCTGCACAGAAATTTGGTACCTTTGTTTACGCTGGAGAAGGAAATGCACAGAGCAGGCACGGATCATCTGACGTGTTATAGCCAGGGTTGTGAGTGTACTAAATTTGGGCTTGCTCTTGAAATGTGCTTGCAGGTGACATCCTCCCAGGTGGAGGTTACTATATAAATGGCTATTTTAGTCTTAGCTGAGCACAGCTGCAAGCAGAGGCAGAGACTGAACATGTTGCTGTGGTTCAGATGAGCTGCGAAAGGCGTTTGTGCTGCAGAACAGCTCCCCTCATCCTTGCTTCAGGATCCCTGGTCTCAAGCTGACGGATTTCCCACCCGCTTAGGCCAGTTATTTTCAACACTTAACACTTGTAGCTGAAGTCAGACTCCCAAATGTGTCCCTTCCTGTTGGGAAGACTAATGGTGAGAAGTGTTTGGTGAGAGGCAGCTGTGTGCTGATGCTGATTGTCAGACACTGAAAAGAGCTCAACGTCCAGCGTGACTGCATCCTAAATTCTTTGGGAAAGCTCTGTTTGGTCTTGAATCCTTTGCGAAATGCAAGTGCTGCTGCCATAGTGATTCCTGTAAATGGTTTGCGGAAGGCTGCAGGCCCCGCGCGTGACGGTGGTTGTCTATGGGACTGGAGGCAGAGCACGGAGCAGTCAGCAGGACAGACCTGCTGGCTCTGGGGACGTGTAGCTGGGTCTGGCCATGTTGTCTTGGTGGGTTAATGGCTGCAGGATCTCCTTTGTAATTCTTGGGTTCCTCTTGACTTTGTCTCATTTAATTTCGTGGATTTCCTCTCTTAAATACTGTGAAATCTCCTTTTTAGAAGTGCAGAAGGTGACCTCTATTTATGGTTATTTTCTTAAATATTCAGGCAGTGTTCAGAGCTAGCACAGTAGGGGACCTTTACAAATGTAGCCTGTTTAAGTATTTCTTCAGTCCTGCACAGATTAATAAAATAAACCATTTGGTGCATGCAGCACCAACCGTGGAGAGCAGCGATCCAAATCCCACTCCCTCTGGAGGATGGATTTCGGTATCATTAAGGTGCCAGGATCTGTCCTGGCAATAGGAAAAAAGAGGTTTACGAGAAAAACTGGATTTTTAAACTAAAAGCCTATTGTTTGGATTGTATGGCTGGATTGCTTTTGTCGTGCCATGCTGTACCAGAGTAATTGGGTGTATGTACAGTGCGGCGACAAGCCTGGGTGGCGGTAGGTTTGTCAAGGAGCTAAACCAGACACCCGAAAGCAGAGACTGCAGTTAGAAATTGTCACCGTCTTCCTTTACCCCAGCAGAGCTCATGTCCTCTCTTCTTGACACTTCATGGAATGGCACACAGGGCCGCTCTCGCCTTGTTTGAAAACAATCTAGTGGAACAAAAAGGAGATGAAATCATAAAGGTACGTGGCATTAATGGTGCTACAATTGTAAATGAAAAAGCCTTGACTTTTCCCAGTGATGGCTCGCCAGGGTTTGAGCATTACCAGGGGCAGTGCTGTGATCTGCCTGGTCCCAGTGGGACATCCCTGCCTGTAAAATCCTGGCAGCCGAGAAGAGCAGGTGGATCACACAGAGGAACAGCGTCCCTGTGGGATCAGGTCCTGAGGTGTGTCTGGGCACTGCATTACCTGAGCACTGCGAGTCCTTTGAGAGGAGGCTGGGGCGAGGCAGACATGTTAAACCAGCTTTAGTTGCTGCCTCTGGCTTGAGCCGGGGGGCCGTGGGGATGCAGCTGGGGTCCCACAGTAACATTACAGCTCCCCGGAGAGTGGCAGGGCTGGCTGCAGAGGGGGAAAGCTGCCCAGAGGGGGCTTTGTATAGGTGGCTTGCACTTCTCCTAGGAAAAGGTGCTCTGACTTTCTAAAATCTATTGATGACATTCTTAAATTCATGAATCCTTCTGGGAAAATTGCATGTTTGACAATCTTGACAGAAAGAGATGGAGTTAGCATACAACACAATTTGGTCACTAAGGGATTAAAGTAAAAAAATCAATGACATGTATATAGGGTGCCTTAAAAGAGCACTTCTCATAAGGCTGAAAGCAATTTGGAGTGAAATCAGCTGGGTAAAAGAATTTGACAGAAAAATGGGAGTAATCAGGAGAGTTTACTAGGAGTTCAAAATTCCTCAATCAAGGAGGATAACTGCTGCTTTGAGAAACCTCTGCCTTGTTCAGAAAATTAGAAATTTGTTTCTCTTCAACATTACCAAAGAACAACTTTTTTTTTTCTTCTCCTGCCTGTTACAGAGCATTCAGTTTCATTACTTGCTGCTCAACAGAAGGTAAACCCTCTGCTGATCCACTTAAAATATAAATAAGTCGTGCAACGCACTCTGTGGGGCGTGGAACAGATGTTAGAGAGCACAGCTGCTGGATGTCCTTATTGTTAGTCACTCACAGCTTTATAGAGTCTAATATCTCTCTGTGGTTATATCAAAGAACATTTTCTATCCCCGATGTGCCTTGGATGAGCTCTCCAGCTCGGGGTGTCTCTGCATTCCCCGACATCGCTGTCTGTCCTGGGCAGAAACCTGCTGCCTTTGGCTTCGCCGTGTCTCGCTCGGTGAGGAGTCGGGGTGATGGGCTTAAAAGGTGCCACTTTTAGTTGTTGTCAGCAAGAAGACTGATGGCCGGCACGGAGGCGGTAAAACCGTTAAAGAAGCAATGGGGTCTTTGGAGATGCACCAACATTTCCCTCCCCCCAAGCAGGTGGTGGGCCAGGTCCTCGGCTCGGCTGAGCAAAGGCAGCGGAGCCGCCACGTGTCGGGCTTGCAGGACATTAACTCGTGCAAATAATATCTTACTTGCTGCTCTCTGTGCTATATATCAAATATTATCATTGTTTGGGCGTGTGTCCCGGTGAGTGTAAGGGGAGGACAGACTGCAGACCTCTCGGAGTCCTTGCCTGCGACTGAAAGCCTGCAGACAAGACTGTTTCTAACAAACGTCTTCATAATACTTAACATTCAATAGAGTAAAAGGAGAATAATGAGCAGTGCAGCTATCCCAGGTTAGTAATTACCACCGTCATTATTAATTTTCCAGAGCAATCTCGTCAAATGAGTCATTATTATCTCAATTCCTTAGCCAGGACTGATTGATTCTTTCTCCCTGTTGTGACTAATTTCATATAATGTCTGAGTACAATATAGAACTATAGAGCCAGTGTAATTCTAATGCAGAGTAATTCTAAATAACCAAATCCCTTGCCTACAGCTCTGTTTAGATCTGATGCTTTATACTACTTAATTGAAATAAATACCCCAGTCCTGTCGCTCCCCACTCTCCATCACGGTCACCGGAATTCCACTGGAGACAGGGATTTACATCAGCCCGGGATCTGACCTGCGTGTTTCAATGTTCCATCTGTGTGGGCACTGACCAGCAGCTTCACAGCACCTTGCAGAAGCGGCAGGGCGTAGTCTGGGATCGGTGTTGATAATCTTCAGCCTTTCAGAATGTGCATTTCAACCACTTTCAAGGGCGGGCTGTGTTGGTTAGTCCGGTTGTGTGGCTGCTTTCTGGAGCAGAGGCTGAACGCGATGGCTTTCCAGCTCTGTGCCATTAGCTCTGTTGGCAGCCTGCTGTCCTATGACCCAGGTATGGAGAAGTTCACTGCCAGACAAGAAGGATATCAGTGGGGGTGGTATATTTTTCTTGCTTCTATGGAAATGATGAGGCAGAATGATTACCTTTCCCTTAGAAAAAAATGGAAACCCACTTCTTGCTTTTTTCTTGAGCTGGAGGGAAGGAGAGGGGAAGGAAGCAGCAGTTATTTTACAACTTTGACCTTTTGGTCTCCCAGACTTCAAACACGATCTGTCTGGAGAGGGACAAGAGTAGACTTAAAACCCAGGAACAGCAAGCGGCAGGGCTGTAGGTGGTACCCTTAGCATTGCATTTCTTCAATTTTTTTCCTTTTTTTTTTTTTTTTTTAAGACTAGCAAGCGGGAATGGGGCCAGCAGGCTGGGTTTTCATGCCCAAGCTCTGCTATGTGCAAAGCAGCGGAGAGGCTGTTTGCTTCTTCCTGTGTGCCGAGTGACCTTTATGGCTGGCCCTTCTCGGAGAGGAGGGATGGGAAGTTCCATGTCACTGCTCCCGGCTTTGTATCCCTAAAGCCAGCCCCTTCCCCAGCGGCAGGCACGTCCCGCTGCCGGGCTGGCTGCTGCCTGAGCTGACATTTAAGGATATCGGTGTCGGTGGCTCTGGACTGGATTGGGGGCATTAAAAATACTGATGAGGACAGTAAATAAATGAGGAGAGGTCTTGTGACATTTCAGTATCTCAGCCATCCAGCATTCATTTGTTTCTATGGGTTATTTATCGAGGCAGTTCTGCTTCAGTCTGTTACGGCTGAATTAAAAATTATACTTTTATAGCCCATGAAAGCAGAACTTGGTTGTGCACCCTGTACTGCCCATCGCTGATGTGTTTCAATATTTAAATGCATCAGGAGCGCGTGTTCCACCAGGGACTGATTTGGTCCGCAGGATTCAGCTGGGGGAGCTGCCATATCTCGGCACTGGTGAGCAGCCTTTGCTGCTGGGGGAAACTGGGCAGCGAAACTTGTACCAGGTATGTTGCCGGCACCTTCCCCTGGAGCTGGGCTGGGTCAGGCTGTGCCATCCCCAGGGCTCGCGGGGTCTCTGGAGACCTTGTGTTTTGCTTCTGAGCCCGGCCCCATCCTTGTTCTCGCCCCAAGTACAGCCAGCCCCGTGTCTTCCCCACCTAATGGGGTGTATCCTGTCCTGCTCCTCAAGGTGTACTGCATGGAAGCTGTAAAATGTGTGTTAAATTTTAACAATTTCCAGATTTTAATAAGAATACTTCATAATATTTGTGCCGTCTTTTTGGAGGCGTGTCTCTACTGTAAATTTCTGCTTTTTCTGATGTTCCTCCCAGCCATACGGATTCAGTCAGCAAGAGGAAACTAAGGTGATCATTTTATGTACTATTTTTTATTTACAGTAAATAATAATACCCTGTTTATAGTAATTGTCACCCAAGATGTTTACTAGGTTTGAGATGCTGAAATTAAAGCAAACCTTGAAGTAATTTGAGGGTCCTCTTGGGCACATGAGTCCGCCGCTGAAGTCAGCATCAGGGAAAAGAAAGTCTGCTTAAAGGATATGCTTAGAGACAACGGGCTGAGGGTTGTAGTAACCTGGCTCCGTTAAAGAAAAACAAAGACCAAACAGTTGTAGTATTACAACAATCTGAATATAAGTTAAAGTAAATGCAACTTCTTGCGTGCAACCAAGCTTAGAGATAAATCTCCATGTTTTTATAATAAATGTTACTTGATGGCAATCACCATATGCTACCTCTAGTCCTGTTTTGAGTATAAATCATAACAAGTGTGTATCCTAAAATGCTTTATTGTCTTTTTATGGCCACATACGGCTGCTGTTCCTTCCATTTGTGATTAGTTTTTTTAATGGTTCCCCCTAGAACCTAAAAAATAATTTAAACGAATGAATACTCTGCAGTGACAGTAAAGGAATGAGCATATTGCATCTATTCTTACTTGCCAGAATCTGATCAAAAGCAAGTGTCGAGCTGTGAAGCTGTGACACTGACATTTTGTACTGAGCCTCCGACCACCTCCTGAGACCAAACGATGACTTTGGGGAAGATCGTGAATTAGAGTTTTCATTGTTTCACAGAAATAGTGCTGAGAGGGTAGAATTAAAAGTAGTTGAATTCACAATGTTTATTTCTTAGTGGAGGCTTTTTAGGAAATTAACCTAACATGTAAAAGACTTTAAGATGAACAGCTGTTTGGGTTTTTTTCCTTTGTCCTTGCCCCTGGCTTCAGGATGTAATATATTCTGTGTACTGGGACTGGCCAGACTATTTGTTTCAACTAAATCTTATTAAGAGTGCAGCCCGTTTTTCTTTAAAACCCTGCAACCCGTACGTGTGTTTGTATATCCAGGTTGGCGTAACTTGCTGAGGGAGCTGCAGCTCTGGGAAGTCAGTGGGAGGCAGCTGCCAGCCCCCCCACCGCTGACAGTCCTGCTGTGTCAGAGCGTCTCCTATGCTGCATTTAATGCGAACCTGGATGCAAAATCCAGAGCTGTGACTCAAAGCAGGAACACTGCCTTGTAAATGTGGGGTTTATCTGCCCTTCAGAAACATGTGGGTTTGATTATTCACCCCCCGCCCCGCTCCTGCAGCTCACTTGGGCTTTGAGCTTATGCTTGTGTTTTCATGGGAGCACAGCTAGCTTTTAGCATTTCTTAAAAACCTCTGAAATTCACTTCTCAAAACTAATATTTATCTGTAAAGGATGTAATTAAAGTGTGTGTGGGGCATGTTGCTGTGCATATTATCTGCCACTCTCTGGACTTCCTGCAGCTCACGGTGGCTTTGAAATGAAACTTAAGGGGAATAATTGACAACAAAGTGCTAGACGGGTTAAAGTGTCATTAGTGCAGGAGGAAACCTTCAAAGATCCCCTTCAGTGGGGGGCTGGCTGGGGCTGCAGCCTGTGGGGACTGATGAAAAGCAGGCTCCTCAGGCAGCTCTTGGCATGCTGTCACCTACCTTCTCTTGTTCATATATATTCATGCACATGAGCACACGGTGGTTTGAATTTGGTGTGAATTTGGCATGTCTGTTTGGCCGTCCATGGGCAACATTGGCATCCCCAAGGTATCTCAGCCGTCTTCGTGCCGGAGCAGACCTGCAGCGGAGCAGGCGCTGGGCTCTGCAGCACCAGCCTGCCTGGCCACTGCACTTCTTACACCGATAAGCACTGCTCTTCCACTAGAACAGGTTTAGTTACAAAAATAAGCAAATGATGGATAACAAGAAAGTGTCATCATCTGCATAACTGTTGGGGGAATAAGTTACCCTGCATTTAAGAAGTCCGTGGTAGAGCTGTAAGATTGAATCCTAGCCTTCTGGATTCCAGTTTAACATCTTCAGCTTGATGCCATTGCTTGCGCCGCTGTGCCTTACGCTGATTCATCTCTGGTTATAAGCGTTTTCGCTATTTAAGTCAACTTGCTTTACAAGCAAGATAAAACCAGAGTTTTAGGAAAGTGATTCCGAAGGGAGAAATAGTTATGGTTAAACAGAAATGTGTAAGAAAAAAGGGTCATTGGAGTCAATGTTCAGAGGCTGCCAGGTGGTCGAATTTTACTGTCCTGACTCCTTTAAAAAAAAACCAAACAAAACACAACAACAACAAAAAGAAGAAACAAAAACTGTGATGACCATAAAGTTGGCATTTTCTGTACTGGGTTCTCTGTGAGCTTCCCCCCTCCTTGTACAGTTTATACAGTATCATGAGTTAATGTGAACCAAATCTAAACTGTTGTGGCATATAAAAACAGCAAACAAAGGAAGGCAGCTTTTTTCCCTAGCCCCCTGAGATTTATTCTGACAGTTTGCAACTAGATGAAATGGATAATGGAAGTCCCTTGTCACAATAACTCAGTTTAAATGTATTGTCAGATTAATAGACTCAGTTATCCACTCTTCCAAGGAGAAGAATGACTCGTGGTTTCAAATCATGCCCTCGCTCATGGCATCTGATCAAATTAACCAAACAGGCCAAATTTCGACTCCCAGCAGAAGCCAGGCATTTTATGTATTGTGTCATAAAAATGAGTTGATTTCTTTATTTTTCATGCCGGCCAAATGATTTCCAATTGCCGCAGCAACATCTGTCGGTGACTGCACGGCTGATGGTGGGCGCGGAGCCCTGGCACGGTGCGGTGCCGCGCAGCCCCGCTGCCCTGGCCTCGGGAGCTGGTGTCTCGGCGGGGCCGTGCACCTCCCCGCTTATTTTAAGTATTACTGCTTAAGCAGGGTGATAAACTTAACTCTCTTAAAGGGCTGCAGGGATGTATTTTCTGCTGCCTTAGATGGATACGGAGGAGTGGGTGTTTACAGCTGGTGGAAAGTCAGCTCGCTGGCGTGCGGCAGGGTTTGTAAAGCGTTCTGTGCGATTTACTGTAGCCAGCGCACAAAAATACCTGCGGGAAGGCTCTCCCTGTCCTTCCCATTCCAGGGGGGAAGCACATCGCTAAGTAATCTCAGGAGGTAATTTCGGTCTGTGTGCCAGGTCCGGAGCTGGCTCGGCGTGCACGAGGCAGTGCTGTCCCCGGCTCCGGCAGCCGTCGCTGCACAGCGTATGGGCTCCGCGTCTGCACAGCGGCTGCCGCGCATTTGCGTGGGGTTGGCTGGGGGTTTGCAGGGCAGTTTTGATATTCTGGTTTTGCGAGTTGTCAAAAAACAAATCTGAATTTGCAGTCCGTTCATCTGTCAGGCGTGGTGCTGCATTTAAGAAGCAGGGTCGTTTATTAAGGTGTGTGGAGTGGATGATCCTGATTTGCATCTGGAGAGTGGCAAATTGTTGGATTTAATAGCTGTAAGCTCCTCTGATCTGCAATCACTGTCTGCTGGATTTTTTGATCTGACAAAGCATAGTGCACAGTACTTCCAGGATCCTTCCGCAGCCTCTCCGGGGGAATCCTGCTGTCACGCTGCGAACGTACGGTGCATGAAGTGTGTAATTTTGAAGTCTAAACCTCTGAGAGCTCACGACACTGTGAGGCAGCAGTTTACCTTCAAAGTTGTCTCTCTGCCTGTACTTACCCACTCTTGTGATACAGCACTACCGCTCGCATTTCCTCCGCAGAAAGTCATAAGGTTTACTTTCTAAAAATCTCATCATCTTCTCTTAATTAGGCATTTTCACACAATGAACCGTATGGGAGTCAATGAAAAAGGTGTTGATGTGCAGCACAGCCTGGCCCCGTGGATGGAGATTGATAAGGCTGGCAGAGGGGTAGACCGTCAGCTTTGAAGACTGGATTTTCTTCTGAAACCATCAAATTAATAAGACTGGCAGAAGAACGACATGGCAGGGAGGGCGTGCGGCGGATGGAGCTCCTTCCCCACATTACCTGAGGGTTGCTCAGGTCAGTGGGGTTTTCACCACAGCGTTTCCTTCTCTGTGGTTTGGGGTTTTGGTTTGGTTTTTTTTAAGCCCATTTTTCCTAATGCCAGCTGCTCCTTACCCCTTAAATATGGCTGGGTTTAAGTGGCTGCCCCTGAGGGGATGACACGATGCCCAGCTCGGTGCCTGAGCGTGAAGTAAAAGTCAGTCAGCTTGTCTCCGCTGCGCTAGTTGTCTAGAAACCACTCCATGCAGAAGGGTGATGAGGCACAACTTCATAAATAAAAGTTCATTAGGGGTAAAGGTTTTAAACTTCAAGAGGGTAGATTCAGACTAGGTATAAAGAAGACATTTTTTCCAATGAGGGTGGTGAGACCCTGGCACAGGCTTCCTGGAGAGGTGGCAGATGCCCCATCCCTGGAAACATTCAAGGTCAGGTTGGACGGGGCGCTGAGCAACGTGATGTAGTTGATGGCCCTGCTCGTTGCAGGTGGGATGGACTGGATGGCCTTTAAAGGTCCCTTCCAACCCAAACCATTCTTTGATTCTATGATGAATCATGAGATTTTTTAGCTAGCTTAGCCTTCACTCCTGCAATCTTTCCTTTCCTTTCCTGTCCCCCATCCTAGCTAATGTGCGGGGCCTCGTCTGTCTTCCGCTTCCCACGAAGTCTCCATCTTCCGTTTCATCTTGTCTTTGCACACCTCCATCTTCCATTTTCTTCAAGAACATAGGTACTGTGCCACTATATTGGATTTCTCCCCGCAAAGTAACCCAGAATTGTTACAGAGATTTGGTCAGTGATCTGAATTCCTATGTGGAATTATACACGTATTGATTTAGGAAAGCCCTTGCAGAGCACACGGTCAGCAGCAGGTTTCTATTGAGTCGTGTCCTGCACCTGGCTGTTGCAAAAATGTCTTCTCCTCTGAAATGTGTGGGTGGTTGTGTCATTTCTGTAAAACCTCCCCTAGAACCGTTAATACCCAGGAACACCTGGAAGGGTTCTCCATGTGGCCGTGTGGAAATTGAAACCCATACCATAGCCCTGGAGCACACAGGAGCTCTTTTATTTTAAACTGTAACCATGAAATAGGAAAAAAGCCCAGTGAAGCAAAAGCTTCTGCTTTTTTATTTTGCCTCTTAACGTGTAAAAATAGAAGCACCTGCTGCCTGCTGGGCTCGTTAAATATGTCTTTTTATTTTCATAAATCACCACAGTAGAATTTGAATTATTTACTCAGTAAACTCGAGGCTACATTAATTTCCATTCTCCGTTTTTTTGTAACCAATTTTTTGTGCGTTAGCTGTGGAGCTGTTTCCCACCCACCTTTTGTTCAGTGCCCACCTTGGCTTCCCAAGCAGGGTCCCTCCCCTCGGTGACTGCAGGGGTTTTGTGAACTTCAAAAGCAGCCTGAAATGTCAGCCACACGCAGCCCTTCTGCAGCGCTAAATTATGGATCAGAATACAGCAGATCAAACAGTTTGGAATTATTCACTTGTGGGTCTTTGCTTGCTAAAGCAATAAAAATCTCTGCATTTCTTCTTTGGTAATATGTGGGGTGGTTGTTTTACATGCTCGAGAGTAATGTTATCAGGGGTATGGGGGGGGATTTTTATTTTTTTTTAAGCGAGGCACTTCAATCAAAGCTTCATTCTACTGTAAACCCAATTAGCTTCAGTCTGCCAAGTCAGCTTGACTGTCTGCAAGAATATATGTAAGGCTATGAATAATTGCTAAACTCAGTTTTCTTTCTATCTAAGAAATGCCATGAGGCTTTTGTTACCACCAGATAAACCCTCTGCACTTGTCTCTGAGGTTCCAGCTGAAGACACCTGTTCAAAAATCATAAATGTGTTTGAATAGCATTTGGTGTGTGAGGAGGCTCAGTGAAAAGCAAGTGCTTGCTTTGCTTTGGAGCAGAAGGTTGCTGAACCCAGATCCTGGGCTCCTCCAAACACTCAGGGATTTTGCCAGCAGCTTCAGTGGAGGCAGGGCTGGGAATTCACGTGGCTTTATGGCATGTGGCTGCAGAAGCAGCCCGTTGCTGTAGGAAAACAGCAGCAGGGCTGTCGCCTGTGTCATACGAGGGGAAAGGTTAGAAAATGAAATGCTCCAACAATACGTGTGGAAAATGGGTCACCTACTTTGTGCGAGGAAGCGCGCAGGATGCTCTTGCTGTATTTTAATATGCCACGTGCTGGTTTCTAGCAGTTTGGACGTGGTTTGGCAGCCGGGATGATACTACGTGAGAGTACCAGGCTGTGCTGGCGTATGGGGTGCTTGGACACCCCTGGCTGAGGGGGGACAGCCAGCGGGCTGGGCTGTGAGGGATGAGATCGGAGGTGTCTGTGGGACTGAGCTGCACAACCCACCCCCACAGAGAGGTGGGACACGCAGGGAGCCGCTGGCATCACCTGCTCTGAGTTTTGTCCAGGCTCCTTCCTATCATGGAGGTATGTGCTGTAGATCCTTGTGCTTTTGGCCAGTTGGTGAATATAAGTTGTGTTCCCTAAAATAAGAAAGGTTGGTCGTACTGGTATATTTGGTTAGTTTAAATAGAATGTGCCTTCCCCATCTGCAGTGGGTTCCCCTTAATTATTTACTTGCCTTTCCACCATGCATGCATAACATCCCTATTTTCCCTCTCCATCTACAGGCTGCCTAAAAAGTTGTCAGAGGGTGGTGAGGCATCCCCCCGACCGGAGCTGAGAGTCCCCGTCTCACTCTTGAAACGGGACCGTGATTTCTGCTCGTGTCTCTCAAGGTTGGTCATAGTCTAATGACATCTTGAAGACTCCCCAGCTGTTTTCTTTCCAAAAATAATTTTTAAATTTATTTTCCTTCAGATCTAAGGTTCAGAAAGTGATATACAACTCTGTGTGATGGCCATTGGTGGTGAGCTGTGTGACAAGATTTCGATGCTTCAGGGAAAAGGTTGGATGTTCTGCAAGATTTAAAATGGTCAGAATTTGATTACTTAAGTGTTAAATAACGTGTATTTACAGATGCAGACATATAGGCAGCATTTTTTTTTGCCAGATACGGCATTACATAAAGCATCACAACATTATTCCATTTGTCTTTTGTAATGTCTGCCAAAAGTAATATGTTTGCACTAAGACTGAAAAATCTAGATATGAGAATATTTCCAATGCTACAGGTGAAGACGTGATTTTGACTAATTTTATTATAGCAGGTACGTAAGTGAACGCCTGTTTTGACAACCATGAACTAAGTTGCACAAAGTAGGAGTGGCGGTGTGACTCCCAGCAGCAGAAGTCAGCGCCACACTGGTTTGTCACAGCTCCAGCTTCCCTTTTCCTACACGAGTGATGGTGGTGTCTGCTGTCCCCTGTACACAGTGATCTGTCAACAACAACTTTCTCAATTACTTCTAGTGTGTATGTGGGGGCGGCACGGAGGAGCAGGAGATAACCGATAATAGTACATTATCAACAGGGGAAGGTTTCATTTTCTTTAAATAGAGCCCATGTCTGAATAGCTGCAAGACTCACAGACACTTTGAAATCTAGAGGGAAATTTTAGTCTTAGCTTTTTCTGTGAGATGATCTAAAAACCACACGTACGTACCATTTCTTTTGAAAAAGGTATCGACAGAGTGATGACTACTGCTGCTGTATCTGGGTGCGATCAACACCACAGAGCTGAAGAAGACTTGGGTGGTCCTCTAGTGACTCTTCCAAGCAGTGTAAAGCACCACACAGTGTATTGGAACGGGGGGAAACCCCTTAAAAATAGCCGTGAGAGGAGTTTCAATGGATGGAGGACTTGTCCCAGGCAGCTCTTAGTAAGAGTCCATTGCTGTTAGGGGATTAAAACCACAGGTTAAGGCGATGAGCAGTAACTGAGCATCATGACTCAGCTGGGTCCTGCCAGTGCGTGGGGACACGGCCACAGCAATGTTTGCGCTGTCAGTCCTTGGGTCCTGGCTTTGTGCTGGGCAGACCTTGTCGCTGCTTTTTTACCCAGAGGCTCTTCAGAGCACCCGCTGCTCACGTTGGTCCTTGGTCCTGGTGGCATCCAAGTAGGTGTGATTTATCTGGAAGGAAATAATAGATGTATTAAACTTGGTCATTAGTGGGCATTGAGAAATGCCATTGTTATGAGAGGGGGGGTTGTTTGGTGTGGATGCAAGTTATTTTAAGTTTTTACTTTAAAAAAATAAAAAGGTGGAATGTCAGCCTCCCTTTGTGAGCTATCAAGAGCGGCAAAAATTGTCAAAGGGCTACGTTGGGGCTACAGAAAAATGGTCGTACTGCTGCTTCCCTATTCCATTAGTAACCATTTTGGTATGTTTGTTACCCAAGGACATGGTCGTAAACTGTGTTTTGTCCTGGCTGATTATGCCATTCACTAAAATGTCAGTGATAGTGCATAAAACACAGCTGAGAAATTAGGGATAATTTCAGTAGCTGTTAATGAACTACAGCCTTGCTTAGCTGATAGTCTTCAGAGAAGGGAAGGCTGAAGAGATTTTGTCTTTTTTAGTCTTTATACTCCCGGTGATATTACAGTTATTGATTAGGTGCAAGAGAAGTTTTACTCCCACTTATTTTCATTTCTGGCTGATTGTGGAGTCTCTGTATGCAAACCTGCTGCATCTCAGGTGAGATGCTTGGGGCACACATCCAGGGGAGCCGATGGAGCCCCTCCAGCGCTACGGGAATTGCTGCACGGAGGCAGCCCGTGGCAGCCCCCAGCCTGAGCCGTGCCTCTCTACAAAACCCAGGAGCGGGGCTCCATCTCCTTCAGCGTTTTCTTGAGGCTTTTTACTTGTCTCCTGTTCACGTGTTGCTGCTTAGGATGAGTTTTTATAACTTGTTGCTATTAAAAAGATACTAGGAGCCTGACACAGCTTGGGCTTTGAGGTGGGGAGGGGTGGGATGCATGTCTCAGCAGAATTTAGCGCGCTTATCTCAGCGCTTTGTAACTGCAGAGAGCTCTGGAATGGAAGAACATGTGGAAACTATTTTAGATTTATGTACACCTATATATATATATGGTGCTTTAAATGCAATTAGGGAGATTCAGCTAAAGGTTTTACATTAGCTCCTTGAAGCACAGCAGCTGTAAGTGATGCTCCCGGCAATGGGCTGCAGTTTGCTAAATGGAGAGGGGCCGCCAGCTGCCCCGCTCCCGGCCGTGTCTCGGGGCCGGAGCGCTCTGGAGGGGGTAGCAGACCGGCTCCTGCACGGAATTCCAGAAATTTCCTCAGATGGATTTAGCAGCATGATGTGTGATATCATCAGTATATAGAACATTGTTGTGGCTTCTAGTCCGACAAACGACTCGAGCACAGCACATGCAGGCATAGATTTGTGTGAGGAATTCTGGCAACTGGACTGACGACTGTAGCCAAAGAAAGAAGTGTGGGGTCTCACCTCATTTGAATGGTCAAGCGTGTGCTGTAATTTTTTGATTCATTAGGAGCGATGGGGCGGTACCCTGCGGTACGCCAAACCTCCGCGTGCTGCTCCAGGCTTTGTGGGCAGCGCCCGCGCTCCTCTCGTGAGGCAGAACCGACGTGGCACCACATAAATGAAAACATCGAGACAGCTCGGAGCTCTTGGAGCATCTTCGGGACTGCGGCAGCGGGGCGGTTGGCTCTGCAGGAGCCCGGAGTCGGGGCAGAGCGGAGCCCGCAGACCCCGCAGGAGCGCTCCGGCTGGGGCAGGGACCTGGCCCCCGCGTCTGGCCAAGTGGAACAGACGCGCTTTGGCCACCCGTCACTTTTGATGGCTCAGCTCCGCTCAGCTGCAGCTTAGAGCCAATTAATTTTATGAATCCTATTTGTAGCTCATGTTCCTCCTTATATAATCCTCATTTGTTTCAAATGAGCAGAGAGTGTGCCCCTGAGATTCTAAACATACCTCTTTATTAAAGTTTAAACAGAAATTGTTGCCTACAGAAGCTAAACTTAGCACTAATATATGAAATGGGATGGAGAGAATCCTTTTAAATCCCCTACCAGGTGTTAGGTAACGTGGCAGAGCGAAGAGGGCGGGGGAGAAGTGACTGCATAGTGCTGCAAACATCGGCATTAATGATCTATTGTATTTATTTCTCCAGTAAGCAGAAGGAGATTAAAAACAAAAATGCAGGAGTTAATTGGGTGATTGCACAGCGATCGGTCTTCGCTTTTGTTCTCGGCTCCCCGTGAAGCCGTGCGCTGCCAGAGTGACAGTTGTGAGTAGCAGCACGCAGCTGGGGCAGCGCCTTTCCTACCGGCTGCATCAAACACAGGGCAGGAAAACAATTTTAATGAAGCCTTGTCCCGTTCAGATCTCGGGGAGCGAGCAGCTGGCGGTGGCTGGGCTGGAGGGGTCCTGCCGGCTGCCCCCCACCACCCTGCCAGGGATGCCAGCAGCAGAACGGGTCTGTCCTCTCCTCCCTCTGCCCTCAGGAGGGGCTTGGAGAGTGTTTCAAGAGGAGTTTTATAGCCGATAGAGGCGATCGGAGATCACGTGTTATTTTTATATATGTGTATATATGTATATCTCACATGAGGCTGCTTTGCCTTATGCTGCGGAGGTTGCTGGGTGCCCGAGTCGGGGTGTCGGCCTCACCCGCAGCCCCGAGGTGCCTTTCACAGGCTTGCGGCTCATCTCCCAAGGATATTCCCGCACGACCCAAAGCGTGAGAGAAACCAGATTGTTTAAGGTATTGAAGGTTTTAATGAACCAAACTGAGAAGCGCTCAGCTTTTCTCATAAGCACACGGTTAAAGAGCACAAGATGGAGAGGAAGGCAGCAGGCGCTTTACACTTCAGGGAGCACCGGCCCTGTGGCCGTCGCAGCCGTGGCACCCTCTCTGAAATCAATGCAAGTCAATTCTGCCTCAGAGTGATAGATTGCTTTGGGATCCCCGTAGAATTTTGCTCCAAATTGCGAACTGGATGGGGGCCTTATAAATTATGAAAGCCCTAGATTCAATGCATGTTAATTTTCTAGCGTATGTTCTGTGCCATTGTGGGAGCAACAAGCAGAAGAGAAGAGGAGCAGAGGTGAGCTGTGGGCTCTCCAGTGGAGCTTCGGCACTGGGAGAAGCGGGGTTGGGAAGAACCGGTGGTGCGGGGGGGCTGGTCCAGCGGGAAGGCACTGTCTTTTAGGAGTTTTTGGAGATCTACTTTAGCAAGGTATTTTCTGTATTTCCTTTCTGTAGCCCAGTGTAAAGCTGGCTGTGTATGTGTAGAGGGCAAATTCCCTACTACCACGAGCAGCTCTCCCTATAAAAATCATCAGGATGAATTAAGTTGCAGGAGTCTATACCAGAAAAGATTTGCTTTTCCTCTAAGGAAGACTGGGATATTTGTCAATTCCTCTCCATTAGAAAGCTAACCCGTTCAGAGGTAAAGATGAAAAGTGAAAAGCCCATGAAGATCAGATGGAAGGATAGGAATTATCATTCAGGTAACCCAGCTACCTTCGCACTGTCACCATGGAGATCCCCGATTATCTCCTGCTCTTTGCATGCAAAGTGCTGAGAAACACTGGGTTCATAATTGGCATCGTATTTCTCTGCGTATATTAAGCTCACCTGTGGAATAACGCTCATCAGGTCCTGGATGGTTTCAGATAACTAGCACTAATATATTGAATCAGATGATTCGATATTACGATTTTCAATCCAGGGATTATTCGATGTGTTTCCATGTGCAGTGCGAGCTGGAGATGACTGTAACTGTGCTGGGGGGGAAGCTCAGGCGTTCCGGGGCTTGTGGCTGCTGAGAAGAAAACTGTGGTTTTGATTGACGAATAGAGTAGCATAACATTCTGCTGTGGCTTGCTCTATGTATTTTCAGATTTCTGTACTCCGACTCTGATTTTCCTGGATTTGTGACTTGGAAAATACCTTTGCTCTGCAGTGCCTGCTCAGAAGGTGCGTGGACCCAGCCTAAACTTTTTTTTTTTTAATGCAGGTCCTTACATGTGGGCTCAAACAAATATTTTACACAAGAAATACAGTTAGATGTAGCTTTTTAAATTGCCTTTATGATCTGCCTTCAGTGCATTAAGTAGCTGTCTTCGATGAATTCAGCTGGTGCATTCCCTCCTTTTCCCATCCAGCACGTTTCAGGGCTGACGGAGGAAAGGTGTCACGTTTGTGGCTGTAGCTTTAAATGAAATCAAAATTTGTCTGTCGTCCTCTTGTGTCCCTAAAACAATTTAGTCCTACTGTAATTATTAGCATTCTCATTAAGAACAGTTTAGCTGAAAATCAAGACACAAAGATGCAGTGACTTCATCAAAGCAACTCAAATCCAGATAAAGCTAGGTTTCTGATTTGACTTCTATGCTTTGAAATAAATCCTCAGAGCATCAATTACTGTATCTGTTGTAAAGCAATTACTATCACCCCTCCACTGCTCCCCTTTACACGTTTTAATTTAATTATTATTTTTGCTCTGAAATATAGGGTAAGGAATTTTACAGTTCCTCAAGAAGAACTAAAGCAGACAACAGATTTCCGTAAAAGCAGAAATTGCTTTCTTTTGTAATCAGGTTGATTAGACTCATGTATAATCATACACAGCAGGTGGGAAGATTAACATTTCACTAATTCCTAGTGGTCATTACTGCAAGGAAATTTAATCTGCAGAGTTCACAAGGATTGGAGTTGCATGCTGGTAAAGCTCATTTAAAAGACAGAGCAAAAACAACACAACTTTTTATTCTGGAATCCAGTTTTGCTCAAAAATATTTTGGCCTGCGGGCAATACACATACACCCAGTATCTTCTACTTAATTGAAAAATAGATTTGTATTGATCGTGAGCACTTAACAAGCACATTCAGAACCAGTTCCTGTTCTCAGTTACTTTGGTAGGGAATACAGGCACACTCTCAGCAGGTTAAATTGGTTGATAAGATAGATATTTTTACAGGAAGTGTATTTTTTTTTCACTGTGTGTGGGCTGTATTAGTACACAGCACTAATAGATTCAGTTCTTATATTTGGATCAATTTGGAATAATTCTGCTGAAGTTGAACAAATTTTTCATTTTTTTTTATACGAAAACAAAATGTGACATTATTATTATGATCAGATTCTGCTTCACTAACCAAGATGTGTGGGTTTTTAAATTCAAACTCCAAAATAAATAAAATGCCCAGCAGCTTGCGATGTGAAAGTTATGGTTATCTGTTAACTCGTGCGCCTACCCCTCTCATCTCTGGACTGCTTGCTTCTAGACTTTCCATCTATGTTCAGTGGTGCAGCTCGGGGTGGCCTGTGACTAAGCTGGAAATGCTTGAAGGAATATTGGATGGGTAAGTAGGGATGACTCCTCTGCTTTTTTATTTGTGTGGGGTCTAGCTGAGACTTAGCTACGTTTTCTGTCTCCCGTGAGCAAGAGCAAGGGGAGATGAAAGACCAGAAAGGAAGACAGCGTTAAGTCTACAATTACCAGCATTATTGAGCAGGAGATGGAAGCAGAGCAGGAGTTCAGCAGGGTAAGCAGCACGCTCCTCTTCCCTCGCCTGGGACTGATTCCTTGTGCTGCATCACCTGGGGGATCCCAAGGGTGTAAACACCTCAGGAAGCTGGAGTAGAAAGATGGGGAAAGAAGAGTTTAAACTGGGCACGTTGTGGTCCCTGTACTTGGACAAATCACAAGGCCATGTGGCCCTACCATCGCAAAACAAGTAGTCCGTGGCCAGGTGCCTTGCTTCTAACATTGTCACCAGTTGAAGTTGCTTTGAAGACATCTAAAGAGGCATCTCATCCCGTTCATACCCACTGAAAAGCCTGTCTCTCAACACTGCCCACACAACAAATCGGGAACTGTGCCGAACCCATGGAGCCATGTCACCGTTCCCGGGCTGCTGTGGACCAAGGAGGTCTTGGGGACAAGAGGTAAGGTGCCACCACGGGGCAGAGCTGGCTTGGCTCGATGGTTGTCCCTCCAGCGGGAGCCTGTCCTGGTCTGAGCAGAGGGTTTCCTCCGGTCCCCCTCTAAACACCAGAACTGCAGCAACTCTCCTGTTGACTTAGTTGGGATCATCAGGCTCATTTTCTTACCTAATGCTTCAAAGGTAAAAATACACTCCTTTGATCTATGCAGCTGAAAGTATAGTTGAGCTATATTGTTAAAAAAATTCTAAAAAATGACCAGATGGCACAGTAGCTGGATTTGGCTGGGTTAGAATAGGGTATTATTCCAACACAGACAACAACGTATCCCTCCAAATCAAGCAAGTGATCACAGAGCATATGTTTTATTGAACATCAGAGATTTTTACTGTGATAATTACAATGATACAGTGCTGGTGTCCTTTATCCACAGAAAGCTTCGATGAGTCTGAGCCCCAGCGGAGCTGGTGATGCCGCCTTGTCCCTTGCAGGTCCATGAACTCGCACAAAAATGTGGCTGAGGCTCAAAGCGCTGGCCCAGCCCCACTGCTCTGCCAGAGATATGCTAAGCTCAGGATCACTGAAGCTGTAATGGGGGTAAAGAAAATCAGAATAAACTCCTGCTATTGCAAGAGCTACTTCCACTTGATTTTTCAAACTCTGGGTGCAGAATAACAGCCACAAAATATGTGGCCTAAATCAAAGCAAGTTAAGTGCAGCTAAACTAGGTTAATAGTGGTGTAGGTGATGGTTTAGAAATCAGGAACAGCTGAAAATTTGACTGCACTGATGTTAATGCTGCGTTAGCCTGGGAAAGGGATGGATTTTTGTAAGTCAGGCTTCAGCCAGTGTCTGTCTCAACCCTTGAATGCAGCCTGCTGTTCAGAAGGAGCTTAGCATTCTGGTTTAATCATGGCCAAAATACAAAGTGATACATACAGATAATTGGGTGTGTGCACGGTGCTTAATCCGCACTGCCATTTGTAGTTTGGAAATGTTGTTGGGACTTAAGTGATGGAGTCACCAAGCACTGCTGGAGGGTTTGCTCCTGCAGGAGAATTTACATCCCACGTAAAATCAGGTACCTTAAACCCATGATGGTGGTGCAGGTGAAATGGTGGGTTGACCCACCTGGCCTAACGGGGTGCCCTGGGATGGATGGTTCCCTCGCTCCTGCCCTCCACAGTCCAGCATCCACACTCGGTGCCTGAAGTTAGGCACGTCCCATTTTTGGGTTAAAAAAGATGGGCAGGAGCCTTGAGGGGCTCCGGGAGAACGCAGGGGAAGAGCAAACGGGAAGATGCCAAGGGACTGTCACTAGCAAAGATAACAAAATTAACAAGCAAACTAAGAGGCGAGTTAGAACATCAATATGCACAGTAATAAGTGACAATGAATCACCAGAGATCTGTTGCTTTAATGATGCTGCTGTTAAAATGATGGCCTAGAGCGATTTCAGACCACGTATACTGAATTTTGGCTGATGCTTATCAGTTTATATGCAAGAAAATTTATAGCATGCAACCCAAATGAAACAGTCCTTTGGACAAGAAGAAATGGATTGCAGGTGCAAACAAGCATGAAATGAAAATCTACTAATGAGTTTCCATTAGCAGCTAAATACATAATCGAATAATTTTTAGCCAACATAGAGCAATGAGAAAATCAATTTATTCCTCATAAGTACTACTGTGTGGATTGATGCTCTAGTACATCTAAAGCTGGTTTTGTTAAGCGAAAGGCGAGCCTTGGATTCAGTTAAAGCTCAGCTAATAGCAGCAGAGCATGGGTTTGGTGTTACTGAATATGAACGGAATAGATTTTCTTCGGAAACTCTGAATAACATAAGATAAAATGAGGTATAAGATAGTACGGAGTATTTCCATCTGAAAGCTACAGACTAAAATATTTCAGCAAGATGAACTAGCACTGGCACATCTGAATTTACTTATGACTGTCCGTTAATGAAATAAGCGTTGTTCTTCATCTGCTCTTGAAGCAACGGTATCCTCAATTTCCTTTCTTTTTGCCTTAAACAGCCTCTACCCTGAGTTTTGCTTGCACAGCGGTTTCACGCCTTATTCAACTATGGTAAATGTTTCTCCTTCACCTACGGAGACCCTGATTTCAAGGCTCTCACAGCCATAGACATAAACAACATAGCTTTGAAAAGCCGGTTTGAAAGTGTTGGTGAGGATTCTGCAGCAGAAGACACACTTTGGTGTCAAAGAGGCACCACTTCAGCACCACGCGTGAGAACGGCAACACCGTGTGTTTGTGCAGTTCCTGCCGGGGAGTGACATTTATACTGAGAAACTGGCTCGTATGTGCAGTACAAATAATCTAGTGTTTCTTCCAGGCCAGATTCTTCACCTTTCCTTGCAGCAATGTACGTGTCTCGTGGACCTCACGGGGATACTAGTGGAGGAAATGCCATTCCACGGAGCGGAGCTCTGATGGGCACCATTTGGCCTCTGCTCTCCAGTGGGTTTAATTTTGGAGAGGTAGGTGGGTTTCTAACTCACCCCCTTAGAAGCGCAGCCCTGTGAGCTAAAAGCACTCCGTACTTTTCCGGGCAGGATACTGAAATCAAGAGGAATTTTAATTGGGATAGGCTTGGAGACTGACATTAATCACAACATTTTAAGGCTCAGTAGTTTGTGAGTCAATGTATGCATAATATTTGCCAAACCAGAAGTCTAAGGAAATAATAATAATGGAGAAGGAGAAAACCAAACTCTTTATAGCACCTTTTCTTGAGGAGGAATTAATTGTGATAGCTCAGCCTTAGTAAGTTTTTTAAACCCCTGATTGATAGATGGGGATCCTAGATCAGAAGTAGTTACTTGATTGAGACAGATTTCAGTGGACATTATTTCTCAGCGAATCTTATACATGGAGGTTGAAGCTTATAATGAGCTGAAAAACAAATAGACTTGCTTGGACACATAATACTTCTAGACAAGCTTTCAATAAATGCATGGCTGCATATAACTCTCCTATTTTAGCGTGACGAACGTATCCTTTCATAACAGAAACTTCAGCAAACTCAATGGAAATGCTCTGCCTGGTGGCAGTCCAAACGAGGAAGAAGCTGGAGCGCAATCAAGCTAATCACCACGCTGCATGTCTCGTGCTCGGCGAGCAGCTCTGGCACGCCGCTAGCACCTCGCTCCGCAAACGGCCACGTTGAATTTGATGGAGTGACAGCTTGTATTCACGTAGCGCTTTGCATTTGACGGGATCCCTATTGGATTTGCAAATTTGTCAAACTGAAATATAGCCCATTCACTACTGAAGTCGGCTTCCTTCGGCAGGGAAGGCACATAACTCCGCAAGGCAACGAGAGCAGGGAGTGATGAACAACGCGCTGCGGAAACTGCAAAGGGGAATTGGGGCAGGTGCGATGCAATGAGCTAACCTGACATTTGGTGGGAACGTGGGAGTTCTTACAAGCCAATTTCTGAAAAATACAATGTGGCATCTCGTGTATTCAGAATTTCAGGTGTGGGTTTCTTCTGAAAGCAGAGCCTCTAGCTCCAGGCATCTGTCAGATCCGCAGGCTGTAAGGCAGTGGGAAAAATCTCTTTTGACTCAAAAAAATATGTCCAAAAAGTGACTAAATGCTGTATTTCCTATATTAGAAGAGGTTACCAACTTTAGTCTAGATCATACCACTGCCACAGAGCATGGATTCGTCAGAAAATGGTGATGATGGTGAGAACATGGGGTCTCCCCATGGGCTGCTGCCTGTGGCCATGCATCTTCCAGACTATCCTTATCCTCGCGTTGCCAGTGCAGCCCCCTTTGCCCGCACGCAGATGCACAAAGATAGAGGCAATTCTCAAATCCATGGAGGCTGCCGTTCTTAGGGTCGCACTTGGGCTATTTCCTACAGAATTACTGTCACTTACAGCAGAACAAATGCCTGATAGAAAAGAATCAGGAAAGATATCTTTTTTTATGGTCTTTACCAGTTATTATCGTAGCAATGATGGCTTTCAGGGAACTGGAGATGGCTCTGTCAGAAGTGGTAATGGCACTTCGGAGCTGTTGATTACCTCCACATTGTGCCATTTCACCACATTTGATAAATACATCTCCGTTCTCTGAAAGCCATTGGTGATTCAGTAATAATACAAAAATCAAATTGGATTCCAGGTGCTTTCCTGGCATCCTGTGTTTAAAACGGGATGTCCCCGTGCCGCACAGACTGAGATTATTTGATTACAAAGATGCCCTAGAAAACACGCTTCAAAATACCTTGTTTTCATAAGAGCCTGTTTATATCTGAACTATAAACCAAAGTGAGACATAAATTACTGGACATTATCTGGGTATGGCTGAAATTTCTGAGGCTCGTTTGACTTGATTTGTGAGAGAAAATGCCTGCATTTTGGACCCAGCCTCATGGGAGTTTCCCGTTGACTCCAGCTGGCATTGTATCTAGCCTTCATGTGCTCTACAGAAGGCAAACAAGAAAACAAAGTATTTCTGTGCCCTTCTCCAGAACTGGGA
Organism: Ibycter americanus; assembly: GCA_035590275.1. Classification (NCBI taxonomy): domain Eukaryota; kingdom Metazoa; phylum Chordata; class Aves; order Falconiformes; family Falconidae; genus Ibycter; species Ibycter americanus. Next base: position 21,295,041 of record JAVJGI010000050.1, on the reverse strand, counting down.
ATGCTGGGGTAACTTGGAGATACTGGCAAGGTCTCCCGGAATGCACCTGCATGGGTGCTATGTGCAGGTAAGTGATGATGCGTAAGAACCCAGGAACACAAGAAAGAGAAAATGTTAGTTCCCAAGTAAGTTTTGTCAAAGCACTAGAAACATCTACACAGCCTATCTCGCTCCACCTTGGAGCGCCAGCTAAAGTGTATCTCCCTTCCCATCTTCCTCTAAAACTCTTAATGAGAAACAAATAAAATTTTTGTAACCTTATATAGCCACTGCCATAACCCTATGTACCAGCCAGCATCCTTTATCTCTCACCGGCTGGAAATCTCGCTTTTTCATTGCACTGAATCACCAGATGCATTCATCAAACATGACAAATGCCTCCAAAACACTAAATCACACCACTCGATCTCAATGGGCTACATAATCATTGTCATAGCGACAATAAATTTTAAACTATCTGTGTTTCAGACCTAAATACCTACAGCTTCTACCAGGGCTGAGAAACTGCAGAGGGAAAACTGAATCCTAAATTAAGTTTAAGAGTTTTTCAGTCCCTCAAAATTTTGATAAACTCATGAATTTTTGTGAGGCTTTTTGATTTATTTTTAGAAAAATATATATTTTTTTTTCTACCCACAGGAATGATTCATGGAGTAAGAGATGTTTTGCAAGAATAAGGTTATATCTTGGTAAGTACAGAAATCTGGAAGGGAAAAACAATTTACTGCTCTCCTGGGGAGCTGCCAGTCCTGTGGCCCTGCCCATGCATTGCTCCTGGGTGCGCCTGTGTCCCAGAGACCCGCACCTGCCCGCGGATGGCATTGTAAGGGCTTGGAAATATCTTCACAGCTTCCAGGGGGAGAGAAATGCAGCAGAGCATCCTCCTTGCTCTGTTCAACAGGACCCTGCGCCTGAAGGGGAGTGGCAGGAAAATGCTGAGGGCATCGCAGGTCAAACTTTGGTATTGCTGAAAAGAAGTTGGGCTATGGATGCATGGGCAAATTGCCCTGAGCATCCCATATATCAACTGACCTGTGAGAACCACGTCAGTGAAAGCCAGGCATTGCACGGTAACTTGATAACCTTAATTAAAGAGATTCTCGTGCTCTTTCTTTGGCATTGGTTGAGGCTAGAAAAGCGGTGCTACCTCAGATAACCTTATTTTATCCAGGAGCGCGCACAGGCAGATTATAGCCCACAGTGCAGTGAACTGTTCTTACTTCCACGGAGCCAGTACTCCGTGGTCAGAGTTTAAACAGACGTTTTGAAATTAGTTCAGTAGAAGATGCATGAATGTAAACGTTTCCTCTTTGATGTTTATAACCCAGATTCAAAAGCCTTGTGATTATATGTGGGATTGCAACGTGGACATGTAGGAAGTCTTTGTTTTCAGTCCATACGTGAACCTTGATTTTTTTTAAAAGTATATTTACATACATGTATGTGTATACACAAAGATATTGTCTCAAAAGCAAGTATACCATTTGCTGCTATGCAGTCATACAGCATTTTCTTAGATCTCTGATGAGTGCTATTTATTGCATTTTTAATTTTAAGTCAGGTCAAAAAGGAGACTTGCCTGGGATTTTTCACTGTGGTTTTGCCACCCAGTTCCCACTAAAGCTGAGTGTGTGATTTTGCTGTAAAAAAGATGCTGATTTTGCAAGAATGCAAAACCTGTGCTGACATCGGTGGGAGCTGTGTATCTGGAATGATTAAAGACCAAAGCCAACGATATGACTGCATGGTATTAACCTGGGATCTGGGAAATGAGTACTTTTTGCTCTGCAATCTTCTTAATAAAGGGCGACTTAAGGTGACCAGAAGCCCAGTCCTGCTGATCATCTGCACTGTGAGCTTCTAAAGTCATCTCCTGGCCGCTGGCCAGTTCGACCTTGAAAGCAGTGATGAGCATCAAGGGAAGAGGGCAGGTCTGCCCTCCCCTCCCAGCCTGGGTACCTGGCATCACGGGCCAGACCATCCGCTGGCAGCAACGACAACCCTGTCCTCCCTGCCGGCTCCCGGGTCCTCGCCGTGCTGCTTCTCCTTCCGCGGCTCCTCAGGTGAGCTGAGCTCCCGGGGAGCCTCCCTGCGAGATGGGCTTTCTCAGGTACTATGGTAAGAGGATCTCTTAAATTGCTACGGCTGTAGAAAACTTCCACCACTACTTTTTCCCAGACATCATCTGCTATACTCCAGTGATAAATCCAGTGTTCTGTATAAACATTTATTTCCCTGACAACCTAGTTTTCCATTAGAAAAATGCCCAAACCTGGGACTTATTATGGCAATTGACAGGTAAAAATTCAGCTTGTGTGGACTCATGCTGTTTAGCATATATACCCAAACAGTGAGGGAATGGCATGTGTCAAACTCACAGCCGCCTTATTATACTGCGAGAGCCACAGGGGATGCACACAGTGACAGGGAAGCCAGGTTCTTTTCAGCCCTCTGTCATATTCAGTGTTAACAGGGCTGAGATTAAAATATCTGAAATGTTTTTCACTGGTAAGAACTCTGGAAGTACTGATTCTTGCAGACTAATTGCCCCCAAAACAGTTTTTTAACCTACTGTTTGATACAGCTTTACCTGTCAAGCTAAAAAGAGGTGTCAGAAAGTTAAACCTGTTTGCACGAGGCTTATTTGATGTGAAAAGCAGCCAGGAGCCCAGCAGGAGGGTATTTTCCCAGCTGAGAATTACAAAAGAACATCTTCATTTTAGAGATGAGCTCAGAGGCAAGCGCGTAAACCAGCCAGGCGCGGTACCACCATCAGCCAGAGCCTCGGCGCGGGCTTGGCGAGGGTGTCTGCCGGCATCCTCAGCATCACGGAGGAGGTTGCTTCGGGTTTATGTTTTTTTAGAGCTGAGCTTTGCCTCATTTTGTGATGATCAGACAGTGGGTACTGAGGGTGTGCGGTCCCTGGTTGTGTCCACAGAGCCAAAGAGCCTCCCCATAAGCCACAAGCTGCAGCCGTAGCCGCCGGCGCTCTGGTGGCATGGGCAGGGTATAATGCACAAACACCCTCGGGGCCCCTGTGCCACCAGAAAACAGGGAGGACAGGGCCAGCAGGCTCTCCCCTCTTTCTTGTTGGCTGGCAGTGGCTCAGGAGTAGAAGACATGGACTGTACGTGCTGGGGGGCTGTTCCAGACCTGCTGGAACGCAGTTACCTCCGTGGTGCTTTGTCAGCGGTTTCCATATATAAAGGGTATTTTGGAAGGAGCAGAAAATCGCTTTGTGCAATTAAAAATATCAAAAAGGACTTGGGATGGTAGAATGTAAATAACTAAATGACCAAATTGGCTTTCTCTTCTTGGAAGAGATCCATAACACAGATGCTGTTGGGCATGTTGTGGTTTGAATGGCTCTGTCCTGTTCCTTCCTCAGCTGCCTGCACCTCCTGCTCTGCCGTGACACTGCTGGGCTCCCTGCATTGCCACACTTGATTTGTCCAAATAACGGTCTTTCAAAGAATAATGCCCCTTTGCTCAAGGTTGAGAAATGGCTGAATCAGTGAAACCAGCACTTGGAAGTTTTCCTGGGAGGTTCCTGTCTCAAGTACCGGTCAGGACCTCATCCGGCTCAGCCCATTAGAGATGCTGACACTGCAAACCCTGCCGGTGAGATTTCAGACTCTAGTCTTTCCTGATAAAAAACCCTGCAAATAACCTCCCTTGCTACAGAATGAAATATGAACTTGTATTTTTTTCTGATTTCCACAAGTAAACCCGTTGCCCTCTAGGTGCAAAGCTGCTTTCCACATCGGCAGCCATCCAACCTGGATGCAATTTTCAAGTGAAATTGTCATTAATGTGATAGTGCATGTGAATGACAGCATTGTGTAGCTGCAGTTAACGAGGCTGCTCTCACTTAGATGGGCCCAGAGCATTAAATCTGTGTTCTGGATATGTTTGGTCCAGAGCAGACGTGCGGTAGTCCATGTCAGAATCTGCAAATGCAAAGCGATGCTAACCTAAAAAACACCATCTATTTTTTCATTAAAATCAAGTCTAGCTCTTAATGAGGCAGCTATATTTTTGGCACCTAACTTGTTCTTTAAAAAAAAAAAAATTAAAAAATAATAGTGCTAATAGTCATTTAATTATGTGAAATGCTCACACTTACTGCTTTGACTTTTTCCATGGGAATGTGTCACTAAAAGGAAAGGATCTTACTTTAATACTGGCCAAAGCCCAGCTCAAGCCCAGCCGCTGTTGATGCTTCTCACCTGAGCAAAACAGTCCAGCTTGCAGGAGCTCCAAGAGCAGGTTTGTTCCTTTAAATTAAATTATTTTTGAACTAAAAACATTGATCAGCTACTGTCATTTGTCTGTTCTTTCTGTTGGTGCCAAAAGGAATCTGCTTTTTCTACCTCTGCGGAGATGCGTGATGAGAGCATTCAGTACACGTCCAGTTTTGCTTCAGGTTTTGTGCATGGCAATATAGAAGAGGTTGAGAAATGCTGAGAAATGGGGCGTTAAGTGCAGGACGCTGCATCCATCGGGTCAGGGACACAGGAGAAACTAAGTTTGCTTGGCCTTTAACCTAGTTGTCTCCATCAGGCTGGCGCAGACCTTGCAGCCGCTGCACGGGACGGCTGTAGCTGCATGTGCCTCTCAATGAAACCACCATGGGCGAGCAGCACCGATGGATTGGGCACCCAGCATGTGGCACCGATGGACAAACCCTGCTTTTTCAGACGTCAGTACAGGCACCTGGTATTTGCAAAGCAGATCTCTCTAGAATTGCCTTCACGTGGTATTTGGGGGGTTTTGTTGTCTTTGGGTATTGCTAGGCGTGGAACTGTGTGAGAACAAAATGTCACACAAATAATGATATAAGAGGTATCAAGGTGTGGTGTGAGTTAAGGAGGTGGGATTTCAAGTGGGAGAAAAAGATTTCAATCTTTCCAATCCAGCTCACCAGTCCCATGTGTGCGGAATAATTTTAGAGATAATTATTACATGCTTTCCTGAATATAATCTATTGTTATCTGTGCCCTGCCAAATAAAGCCATGTCTAATTCTGGATAACCACAAGGGTGATTTCATAGTTACACTGAAATGAGAATACGAACTTGTTAATGATCTTTACAGATCACATCATTTAATTCTGTGCTGTTGGTAGTTAAACCAAACTGGTCGCAAAGGGGTACGTGCTCCTTCCCGTGCAGGCAGCAGCCCCTCTCGATTCCGACGGCAGGGAGAAAGGAAGATGCCACCGGTGGCACATCTCACGTCGGTGTGCCAGTGTCAGCCCAGTGTTTGAGACAAAGCATGGGATAATTTGCTATTTCGCTTGCATAACTACTCCACAACCTGGAGCAAAGGATTTAAAGGCCAGGTCCTGCTGCTGCTGGGAGCGCCTCTGAAGTGCTGAGAGCCTCTGCCTGCCCCGGCAGCGAGCATGTGACATGTTCTGAAGCAGGTGGAAATTACTGCCCAGAAAATGCTCACTCTCACACAGGGCAATTAGGAGCAATGGGAGCTGCTGGGCACTTGATGGGCTGGAGGTGAAAAAAAACCACTGTGGAAAAGTACCAACAACTCGAGAGGTAATGCTGCTATTTCCCCCCACTTTCCAGTGTTTTCCTGGCTTCAGGTGTGATTTTCCACTTCAGTGAAGCCTTTGGGTAAGCTTATGGAGGGAGAGACAAGTCGCCTTAAGGAGCGAACTACAGAATCACATTTATCCGCCGTTTCCAGAAGAAAAGTAGAAGGGAGCAATCAGTTCTCCTATCCTCTCCAAAAACAGGTCCCAGGAGCTCATTACATTGACATAACATGATGAAGAGCCAAAGTTCACCCAATAAAATAAGGTAAATTAATTATAGCTTACTGGAAATCATAGGATCCTTTAGGTTGGAAAAGACCTCTAAGATCATCAAGTCCAACTGTTAAATGATTAACAGATTTAGATAAAATTTGTCAAATAGTTGTGAACAAAAAGGAAAGAATATGATCAGAAAAAACAACAACTTTGAGAGATGTTTCTGACTTTTGTTTTCAAAACAGTGCTTCCATTGCACAGTTAGCTAAAAAATGGCATCTTGGTGGCTTTAAAGGACTGTGAAACCCAACCGTGCTGGACAAAGGCCACCAAGTCCCCTTGAAGTATGTTTTTTAAATGTTTAGTTAGTAAAACTTTTTTTCGGGGGGGGTGGGGGATGTCAACCCCCCAAAATATTCAAAAATATATTTTAATGACTTCTTTTCTTTACTTGCTTTGGCTACAAAGTGGGGGAAAAAATGATGGTGATTTTGTAGAAACCATCCAGCTGGTCCCACCTACACCAGCAGGTTAGGATTTACTACCAACTTAACTAGCTCTATGGTGTTTAGATTCAATAAAAAGGTAAAACTCTTGTATGAGCTTTTTTAAAAATCCTGCTTACTATTTTTTTTTAAGCCTAGGAGGCACATAAAATGCAATTCTCAGCAGAAGGACGGTAATTGGGAGAAAATGTAATAGATGGTCCACATTTCTCTTTGAAGTTCCCATTGATCAGTGTTTGCTGAGACTACTTTTCTGATCCATAACTCAGGAACATGAAGGAATTGTCATTTTATTCTTTGGGTGTATGTGGTTCCCATCCTAAGAAAATAGGCTCTGAATGCCTGAGTAGCCTTTATTCAGGTTTTTCTTGCAAGATGGTGTGAAACAGGAAAGAATCAGGACCCCAGCTGTAATATTTTCCTGAATACAAATTTTCCTGATGTTAATTGAAACAGCAGCAGTTTTATGGTTTCTTTTTTATGTTTGAATTTTGTGTAAGAAAACTACATCTAATACCTTCCGCTCAAAGAATGTGCTCGAGCATTGATGCTCTCCCCTGGAGAGGCAGCTTGTGCTGAAAAATCAAAGCTTTCACAAAGAGGGAAAAAACATCTATCCAAACAATGCTTAAGAGATTTTATTTTTTTTATGCTCACATTAGTTGAATCTACATGTAATAACTTGTTTTCATAATGAAGCCAGATAGTAGGATGACTTTTCATGCCCCGAGTTGACACAGCTGTGATGGCAAACCTGCCGCAGTAGCTGTTAGACCAGGGAGTTACAGCCAGATGCTGAACCAGCGCTGGGATCACGGACACGGAAAATGTCCTAGTGTTGAAGGTGCCACTTGGGCAGAGAAAACAGTTTCTCTGCATGGTCAGGCACTGCCAGGTCTTGATCTCTTTGTATTTCGGTATCTCAACTGAAAACTTGGCAACTTCCTTGGCAGGAGTTTCCAAAGAGAAAATATTTCAGGCGTTGAGGATCTCACATACGCCGCTGCTGCAGCCACGTAAGTACCTGGTATGGAGGAAAGCTGGTCACAGAGAGGGCTGCTGGCTTGGAAAAAACTTCTGGTGGCCAGCAACAAAACTGGATCTATGACACATAAGTTTTCATATTCTGCTGCTCTTCCCTTGTCTCAAACATAGAGCAAGATGGGCTCCTCATGCCTGCTGCCCAAAGGTGGAAACACTCAAGACCAGGAGGCACGTACTCGGGTTCCTGACTACATTTTAATGAGAGAGAGGGCAAGATTATACTTGTGAGTGAGGAAATTATGGTGATCCAAAATTCAGAATAAGAATAATTAATGAGTAGAGTTGCGAAGGAAATCAATTTTCCAAGGACTCTGAAAAACATATTCAGAGCCGCAGTCTGGAACCTGCAGGCAGAGTCACTGTGAACACCGTGTATCTGCTCATACTAGATTTATCAGAAGTTTGTTAATCAGCTACTTCTAAAATACCTTTTGCAGCTGATCTGGTATTAATGAAGTGGTTTGTGTCTCCCATCCCTAGAAGTTCTCCCAGGTTGCGTACAGCAACCGTCCCCACGCAGGGGAGAGCAGGGACGGGCGAGGGCCAGCCCACCTGTGCGGAGCTGGTGGAATGCTGCTCTCCAGAAAAAGCAACGCTTTCCGCAATTTTGTACCAGTTTGAGGAAAAAGAAGGAAAATGCTGATTTCTTACATGGTGAGTTCTACGAAAGTGTCTTTGAGCAGCGGGGGTTTAAGACTCACGTGTCTGTGATGTGTTGCCCTGTTGCTGCCCTGATGCGTACCCCTGCTTTGACATTCTCGTTGTGCCAAGCACACTGGTTCCCACTCGATCCCTGACTAATAATTGTTCATAACAGCCTTTTGGATGGTTTTGGCATCTATTTTTGCCCAGAAACCTCCGCCTCTTCTGTGTTCAGGAATACTGTAAAATCCCTCCCATGGTCAGATCCTTCAGGACAAGCTGTGATCATTGTGTAAGTGCAGAGCACAATCAAAATGGAAATGAAAACAATTAAATATACATGACAAGCAGGTATTTAGATGAGCCTAGATTTGTTAATGGTTCATTTCAACCTTTGAACTAAACTAAATGTTGCTTTAATCTATTTTTAAAGAAATGTCTGTTTTCAGTTTGTAGATGCCCTGCTCCGTCTGTTCTTTAAATGTTTTTTACTTAATCTTAAATATAGCACCGACTGGCCACGTTTGTACAGAGCACATGTGCTTTTTATGCCACGGTAGGTGAGGATTCACACAAACCGATCAGCCAGTTCATGGCCTAAAAGGTAGATTGAGAAGCAGTTACCTGCAGGTCTCTCATTCTGAAAGTCGAGTGCTCTGTATTTAGTGAGAGTTGATATTAATTACGTGGTGCTGGCATGTTTTGCACCGTTGCACTTCCAGGATGGGTTTTTGGACCTGCTTGTTCCAGTGCCCCTCTGCAGCTTTGCAGGCAGCGATTGGGAGGTGTGGAGGCTGCAACTGCTTGTGCCAAAACCAGCAGAGCTGCTCAGAGCAGTCAAAGGACCTAGCCCGTGCCACGCTGAAAGCACAAGCTCTGCTTTCATCGGTGTGTGTATGGTTGAGCAGCCACGATGGGAGCCGGTCACGGGGCTCCTGGCAGTCGCTCTGCTCAGAGCAGCTCTTGGGAGTCTCATTCTCACTCAGATGGTCTGAAAATCAGGGGCTGGGAAACCAAAAACCGGACTTTTCTGGCCCTGTGCTGATGACAGGCAATCTAAACACTCAGACACAGCACAAAAAAATCAGGGGAAAGCTGATCAAGGCTGAATGTAGAGAAAGCACATTTGGATCTTGCAGTCAGGAAAGAGAGGGAGCGAGGGATATTACATTTCTCTGAGCTTTCAGGTTGCCTTGCCGTCTCTGAGCAAGATGACAGCAGATGTCTTGTAAATATTTAAAGACGGAGTCTGACCCGCCCCGTGCAGTGCTACACTGTGTGAAGGCAAAGACCAGCAGCAATCTTCCAATATTAAAATATGTTGATTCTGAAAATGTAACTGATTTTTTTTTTTTTTCTTTTTTTCCAGAAAAAAAATTCTGAAAAAATCTACTCCTGTCAGGGAGGCATTGGGGTTTTTTAATCGATTTGTGACAGTCTAATGCCATATAACATCTGTGTGCTATTTCTGAGATGCTGGTTAACTTCATTAGTGGAAACCGTTCAGACAAAAACATGACAGGGTTTTCCCGTGGATGACAAGGTGCTGTCAGCAGGGGCCAGTTCATCGCCAGCGTGTGTGTCTTCTCTAGATTTTCCAGGCTTTTGAAGCTTGCTGCATAGTGGCAAAGGCGTAACTGCTCTTCTGTCCGTGGTGGATAGTGACAGGACGTGTCATTTTCTGGCTGGAAAAGTCTCTCTGAATAATCTGTAAGGGGTTTTTTTAAATGTTACTGTGCGGAAATAGGAAGGCAGCTTCCTATGTGTTCTCACAGAGGATGGCATCGCTTCCACCGTGGTGCTCAGCAAGGCTCAAGATGCTGAGAGAAAATGCTACAGGCGCTTCTCATCTTCCTGGGCCTGTGCTGCACCTCCGATGTGCGGCATTGCCAATTTCTTTTGCTTCCATTGGTGGGAAATGGCTGCTTTTTGGTGCCATCCCAGTACATCCCTCTGTATTTCCTGTGGAGGGACACAAATACGCCGCTGACCTTGCATTCCTCCTTTTCCCTCACCCCTCCCCATGCCGGCCAAGGACCCAGCCCCGCAGGACACGGCAGCCCTTTGCTCCTGTTGCTGGAGTGGGGTTTCCACAGCTGCAAAGTTGCATTTCCAAGGCAGCTCCGTATGTATTTTATTTTACCCAATCTGATTCTTACTATGCTTTTTTTTGGTTTGTTTCTGAGAGTTCTTCACCCAAACCAGTCACCAGTAGGGGTTTAAAGGATAGGAAACAAACGGAGCGGGTGGCCGGAGGAATGGGATCTCCTGGCCGGCGATGCTCTACGTGTGCTGTCGTGGAGCTCTGTAAGAGCGATGAAAATGGCAGCACTGCTGCTGTTCCTGTTGCAGGGGAATCGCGGAGGCAGGTTTCCCCAACAGTCACTGCTGGCACAAGGACCACGGGCTTATCTTACTCTTGCAAGGGCACAGGCTGTGTGGCAGGGCTGGGTTTAGTCCATCTCGGCATTCCCAGCCCTCCCCTGCAAGCCCAGGGGGAATTGGGAAAGTAAGAAGGGAAATAAAAATAACAGAAAATGAGAAGAAAAAATGAAAGAAAAAGACTGTAAAGTGCAGCATGTGAAGAAGGGAAAGAGAGTTGTGTATTCTTCACTCTTCGGGGTAGCTCAAGCAGATGTATGTCGTGGTTTTGTCTCCGTTTGATGTAACAGGCATTGGCATTTGGATTCTGATGAAGGTTTAATGGTTCCAACCCCTTGCAGGAGGGACGAGGGTATGGAGGCGCGGCCGGTGGGGTGGCCAGCTGCCCTGGGGCGTTCCTCGCTCTGCAGCCACCTCCTGCACGCAGCAACCGCCCCAGCTGCGCCACGCAGAGCAGCCTGGAGGAAAAAACTCCCGTTGTAAAACCCAGTCTGGGAGACATACGTATACTTGCAGTTTACCACAAGTACGTATTGATTAGGGCAACGATGTCATTTTGTTTTGTGCTGAACAATCCAGCGTTTGGAATTGAGACCTGTCAGGAGCCAAATGACTTTGCGGAGCAAATTGAAAAGAACAGGACTATAAATTGCAAGGGAATTCACTTTGTGCTTAACACTCGGGCGTGCTGTGAGAAACAGGGCTGTACACAAACTGCCCTGCCATGCAAATCCCAATCAATGTGCTGACAAAGTACCCTGCTGAACCCCGGTGTCTCACTCAATATGTCTTAAAATAGATGTAATTTAGGAGGCATGGGAAGGCATATATTTTGACCTTAAGTGATGCACGGATGGGAGGTATTGTGGAACTAACGAGGAGCGTGTAGATGAGCTTTGTAGCAGCCTTACTGCATTTATTTCATATATATACTGCTAAACGTATTAAAATGGCTCTAACTGAAAAAGGACCTACTTGGTATGTATAACACCAGTTCCCTTCTCCAGTGTGTATTCTGAAAAGCCAGTACAATATTTTTGCCTAAGTATAAATCCAGGAATTGTCAGAAAACTAGGTCAATATATTCATGCAAAAAACTAGTAACCCCCCCCCCAGCAAGTTCATCTCCCTGTGCCAGTCACGAAGCCCGTGCCACAGGCAGTCACTGCGCAGCACTTCCACCCTTCCACAGCCCCCAGTGGCTTTTCAGGAGCCCCGCATCTCTTCAGGCACTTCAGTGGCAACCACCAACTCAGCCTGAAGGTCTTACTCAGCTCCTTGAGTGTCTTGGGCTGGATGATCACCCCCTCCAACTCTCCCTATGATGTTCTCTGCAGTTGTCACCACCTGCTCCTTCGTGCTGCAGCAAAAAATGGTGGTTGGAGAAATACGGAGGTTTCAAGAGGCGATGGCCAAAGCATTTTAATGTCTTACATTTTTTCTGTTAAGTCTTGGTCGATTAGAAAAATCCAGAAAAATGAGTGAATGCTCACAGAGATATTTGATGTGCAAAAGGGACCTCTAATGGAATGGTACCGATGGCGGTTGGGCTGCTGGTTCTTAAAAGCAGTTCTGCGCAAGGAGGGGGCACACTGCGGAGGTGAAGCAGGCTGGCTTTGGATCCTGGTTGTTAGTTCAGCCATCCAGCACGGCAGCCAGCTTTTACAAAATTCCTGCTTGACAGCAAGCCAAGCATCGATGAAGCAGCATCGCAGTATCATTAAATTCACTATACTCATGGGAGCGGGAGCCAAGGAAGTTGCACAGTTTAATAGAGGGGACTTCCAAATGCAGTAGATTTCAAGAATTATTTAGATCCCTGTAAAACCTTGTTATCCCAGATTACGCTTCCTTAAACTACAGATTATCCTTCCAACTAGTGTGACCGTGTCATGTTTCAACCCAAGGGCAATTTCTCCTTTACTGGAGGGCCCCCATGAGTACTCCGAAGCCGTAATTCCCCCTCTCGGTCCGCCCCAGCAGGGAGCCGGCTCTGGGGGGGGGTCTGTGCTCCCCGCACTTGGTGGCACTCCCCGGCCCGCGGCCGTGTGTACGGGGAATCTGGGGGAGGTGGGGAGGTGGGGGTGAAAAACACAAAATGTAAGGAGACATTTGGACTGACACTTGACAACTTTCCTGTTTTGTAAATTGTAGAGGAATTTGAATTGCATGATATGTTTTCACTTGCAAATGTTTCAGATTTGTTATTTTTCCCTTTCCTACATATTTTAAGCTTATAGCATTGCATAATCTTTTTTTCCTTCTGTCCTTGTGGAGGAACGAGCAGATAGCAGTCTCTCAGGAATCATTCCCTTGCAACAGCAGTCTGTTTTTGCCTGAAGACAAAATAATCCATAAGATGTTAATAGTTTTAATTTCCAGGTGTGTAAGAGCTGATGCTTCTGGAAAGGTGTGATCTTTAAACCTGTAGTAAACTCAGATGTCTCTCCGCAGAGCTCTGTGGGAGCTCTGTGTTTGTAAGAGGAGCAAAATATTGGAGCTACGAGGTGGTTTTGAAATATGGTACTTTGTGGAAGAGCAACTGGAGAAAAATCAGCAGATGTTAAACTGAAAGGACTGCAGTGCAGTTCAGTCCTGGGCTGGTTTATGCTAAGAAGGGGCAGGAGAAGCCAAATGTGTAAGGAGGGCTGGAAGGGAATATTAGACAGCAGTCGGAGATGTTTAGATAAACAATAAACAGCCTGCTGAGTGTGAGGATTAAGAGATCAGTGGGAGAGAGATGTAAAAAGAGATGAAGGGGGGAAAAAAACGATTGTAATAAAATGCTGAGAGGATCTGGTCCTCAGCTTGTGCAAACTGGGTTAACGTCCTTGTAGTTAGGGATCCCCAGCTCACGGGGTTGTCCCCACCTCCCAGGGGCAGGTAACGCGCTCGCGGCCAGCAAGGAGCTTCTCCGAACTGGTGGTAGAAAACACAAGTAAAATTGATACTCATAAATGTTATGGCAGGGAGGAAGAGAGAAGGAAATGGGCGATTTTTTCTTAATGCCAGCTGGCGCCTCGTCTTTCATGGAAGAGGAGGAGGAGGAAGAGGAGGAGGTGAAAGAGGAGGAGAAGGAGGAGGTTGGATCTTCCATGGGAGAGGAGGATGGAAGGATGGAAAGTGGCTGAGGAAACGATTATATTTCCTGGCATGATGTGATGGGGAATTTTGATCATCTTTTGATAACAACAAAAATGTCTTTGCAAAAATTCTGTGCTATCCCGGTAAAAAACAGTCAGGAGAGTTGAGTCCTGTGCCCCTCAGAGAGGAACGGGATAAAGCGAGTGTGGCCTTTGAAGGTCCTTTGAGGCAACGCACGGTTAGCACAGCATCTCCGCTTTGCCTCCAGCCCACTGCGCGATACGTCGCACACAGTGACAGAGCACTTATTACACAGGGACAATTCTCTGTTATTTTCTTTCCTTCCTTTTTTTTTTTTTTTTTTTTTTTTTTTTTTTTTCCATTACACTCCACTGCTGGAAATACTCCTAGGATACTGCAAATAAACATCTCTTTCCCGACCATTTACCAAACACTGCTTCTAATTTATGGAAGCCTCTGCCCACCTCGGGAGCGAGGAGGAGACCCCGAGATGCCACCTGCCCCATCTGCTGGCTGCCTGGCTTTTGCACTTCAGGCTCTTTGCAAGCAGGTTAAAAAGCATTTCCGTGGGAAAAGCAACATTTCCACCTTCTTCCACTGATTTAAGCTTTCCTGTTAATGGCATGCATTTTCCTTTCCGCTGTGTGCAGTATAAATCTGGTTTGAGCTTTGTGCGATGTTCATTGGGCTCTGTGGGCTATTGTGGAGTTATTCCACTGTTGCTGAGAGAATCTGGATCCCTTCCTATTATTTGTCTTTATTCTAGGGAATAAACACGCCGGCATTTTCTGCAGATGTGCCTCCTCTACCGAAAAAATCCCCCACAGCACCAGTAAGCAGTGCAGGCACAAAAGACGGAGGTGGAAGCATATTCTGAAAATGCCACACTGGCTTTTCTGAAATGACGGTGTTGACATTTTGCGTTTACATTATCAAAACCATTGCGTGTGTGCTTCGGGGAGCAAAGCCGTGGGACAGGGAGGTTACTGGGGGTGCCAGGCAGTTGCTGTTCTTGGTCATCTTTGTCCAGGAGATTCCTCTCAGTTGCCAGTCTCACTCCCCTCTTGTGTTTTATTTAGAAAAGTTAAATTGCTATTCCAGTGTGCTATGATGAATGTGATCTGGTCGCTGTATTTAATGTACCCTTGGATAACATTTAAATATGTAACAGCAAACCAAGCTGTGATAAACCTCTCACAATGAGTCGAGAGCAAGCTCATTTACAAAAGTACTTCAGTAGGAATTAAAATGAAATTTCCATCTTCCACAGTTACATTCGGATCCTAGTTGTCATTAACTTACTCAAAAACCCATTTGGTATTTCAAACTTTAGTAAATCATTGTGTCTTCCAATTAACTTTCATACCACAGACAACATAATGTGACTAATTTCATTCAGCTCTGTTGTTTAATAAACATCTAAACAATTCTTTATTTCTGAGTCACAAAGAAATGTGCAGTTATATTATATTGTGCACGCAGTAATGGGCAAAAGGAAAATTACTGAAGAGAAATTCATCTTGGTTTTTTTGTTTATCAGCTTTGGAGGAGCAATGCTGTGTGAGTGATGGGCACAGCCAGGGAATTAGCCACCCCCCCCCCATCACAAGTGCAGCATTATTTGTGAGGAGAAAGTATTGCACTCTCGTACCAAGCCCTGGGATTTTTTGGCTGCCTAAGCAAAGGCACCACAGGGGTCAGCTGGATGCTTAGCAGCCCAGAGGGTGCAGTGGATGCAGTGGTGACTATGAGCTATGATTATTTCCATCAGAGACAAATTAGGGGAGCTGGGATGCTGCAACAGCAGTTGGAGATGGGCCGGCAGACTCACCGTGTCCTGGGATCAGCCCTGTGCCTGCACAGTGGGCCAAGCTACATTCAAGTAATAAGACCTATTAAGGTGACGTGAGCTAAACAATGCTATTTCAATAACACCACTGTGATGTTAAATTATTCAGTATTTAAAAATTGAGAGAACATGACTGTAGGGGCACAGTTCTGATCCCAGCGCCCTAGCAGATGCCGCTGCAGCACAGCCGTGGGCAGGCACGGAGAAGGGCAGTGTATCTGGCCAGAGGTTTTCTCACCGATGCTTTCTCATTAAAAGTGGCAGGTTTTTAAAACTGGCAGTTTTTACAAGGTGGTCAGCACATGTGTGAATTTTTCTGCTGGTGTAATTGCAGAGGGCTCTGTGTGCTCAAGGGGGGAGGTGATCTTGCACGGCTGCTGTGCCTCTGCGGGAAAGTGCAGAATGCAGGTAGATGACCTGTAAAAAAATTATTAGCATTGAAGAAATGTCATTCTTCCTGATTTTTCATTTTGAATGTGCTCTCCAGAAGAGTTTGAGCAGATGTCTAATCAGGGAGGAGAAAGACTGCTGCGTAACTTATCAAACTGATCACACTCGAGTCTGAAATTTCAGCATCTGTGGCCTTCCCAGCGAGCAGAGCCTCTGAGATGATAAATCCAGTCCAATAATTGGTGTCTTTCAGGAGCACGATCTCATCAAAGGATTCCTGGAGCACAAAGGAAAAAAGACTCAATCCCTTCAACACTTTGCTAATTACTGACCTAGAGCTGGGCTGTGGCGTGCGGACCCCGATCTTTGAGATGGAGGATTTTTGTGGTTGGCAACACCCATGATCAGGAGCATCAGCCTGAACGCGCTGTGAAAAACCTTCTGGTCCATTTTATGCCCAACAGTAAAACTGTGCGTATGTCCGTAAAGTAAGGAACTACAATGCTGCCTGAGCTGTGGGAAGACATCTGCAGAGGCAGTGCTGTGGCGGAATGTGAGCAGGCCATATTGGAAAAAATAAGGACTTTGTTTAGTGGTAAAAGCTTTGATGTTTTTTGCATATGTGTTTGCAGAGCCATTAAAAGCTAGGTTTAATCTCTGCTCCATTTGCATTCTGAAATGCATTATGCTTCTTCCACAAGGAGCAAGTGCAGTTAATGGCATTGGGCGGCTCTGCCTCCGCTGATGGGGAGGCTGGGCAAGGTTTCCTTGTGCGGGGCTGCTCTGCCAGGGGACTCCAGAGACCTCTCTGCACAGGGCTAAATGCTGCTCTGTGTTTGTGTGTGCCAAACTAGCATGCCAGCATTTGTGACTGAATGAAAACTTCCCTGAATTAGTAATGACGTTTTTATTTTTAAGGGACTCAAGCTCAGGCAGCACTTTTAAAAATGAATCATGATTTTAGGTGATTTCTTTCTGCGTGGGTGCTCAGGTCTGAAAATAGTCTATTAAAGCTGCTTCAACTTCAGACTCTAATGGAGGTGCTCACACACACTAAACTGATCAGCTAACGCTGGCTGTAATGTCTCATCCTCCTGATTATATTCCATATTTGCATTTCCTTGGATATACAAAGAAAAAGCAAATCAGCAATGAACAGCACAGTTAGAGCAGGAATAACCAAACTGGGATAGAGGAGTAACTGCTGGTCTGGAGGTGCCATACTGCACTGCCAGACACACACCCGGGCGCTTTGCAGCAGAGCATCCCGCAGCTGCCTGGGCATTCCGGTGCTGCTCGGGAGCTGCCGGAGCACCGGGGTGGCTCGGGCTGGTCCTTGACTTGTTCCCCACCAGGGATGCACTGATGGGAGCAAGCAGGGCAGCTCGGCACGGCTCAGGTGCAAGGTGCTGCGGCAGTTTCTTTTTTGTCCTTCATCAGAAGGATGGAAGTCAAGGTTTGATATGTTAACACTTGGCCTAATATTAACTAGGGAAATAAAGCAGGTGTACTTCATCATATTAAAGATACAAGCGATCTCTAACGGTCTGTTATTAATGTGGGGAGATTGACTGAAAACATTTTGCCTCAATGGCTCTTAAGAAATTCACAGTTCATTTCCAGTCATTAAAATAATTAGGTGCTGTGCTCTGACTGCTCCACTAAGGGCACAGCTATAGGGCGTGCTGACCTCAGCGTGAGCGAGGGTGTGAGCTCGCCGGGATGGCGTACGCATGGGCTCCCGCCCCGTGCTGGAGGCGATGCCACAGGAGTGGGACCGAGCTGTGCCTCTGCTGCACCGCCCGCGGCAG
>JAVJGI010000050.1:21263636-21275959 GCA_035590275.1 Ibycter americanus | reverse complement strand
TAATGGGATCAGAAGAGTTCAGATGTTTGGTAAGTTTTCTTTCACTATTCCCTTACTTAACTTTGTTAAATACCACTCAGTGGAGTTTTAGAAAACTAAATTGTGAGTGGGTTAGTGATAGGAAAATAAGCAATAAAAATGGCTGTTGAGATACTTGTACAATGATGAGGGAATTGTCAGAACAGCTGTAGCTGAGTAACTGTGAATAGGACCAATGTTTCCACTGAATAAATTTATATTAGATTATTCCCCAATTATGAAGATTATTTAAATGACAAAAGTTATAGAATAATATACACTAGAAGATGTATCTATTTCTAAAATCCCTGAAACCATACTTAAATCTTCGGAGTTATTGCTCACCTTTAACATAGTTCTCATCAACTGCAGTATAAGCCTTAGAGCTGACACTTCAGATAAGTACATGATATAGTTCAGCCCTAAAACCCTTAACAGAAAATACATCAGGGCTTACTGTAAAATTTCATGGAGGTTTAAAGAAAATATTAAGTCAATAGTTCTTTAGTTATTAGGGGCTTTTATGGTGATCAATACTTTCCAGCCATATTAGTGCCTATGATGATGAAAGATGACATTAATATCCAGCTCTTCTTTTTTTGGTGCATTTGTGTCTATCCTTTCTTTAGTCAGTCCTGCTAGAATCAATAGCGACACAGAGAATATGGTTATTTTTAAAATGTCATCAATATTGATTTATTACTGCCATTTTCAAGTGGAACTTGATTTCAGGAAAAAAATTACTTTTTCATACAAAAGAATTAACAATCACCCTAAAACTCTGGAGTACCACCTGACTTTGCTTATGGTGATTTTTCAGGTTTAGCAGTGTGCTAATGCAGCAAAAACTGTTTTAGGATTAATAAATCGTAAAAATAGGATTAATAGGATTAATTCTAAGAATTCTTGAGAGTTGCATGACATTTTATGCCCTCAAAGCATCACACAGATGTTAATTAAATTTAATTGATATTCAGTCCTGAACTTATATGCATGCAGTTACTAATGATTTAATTATTTTGTCAATGGAATAGATTCTTTGCCTTTGCTTCTGTTTCAAAAAATTGAGACAGTCTCCTATGTACAGTCTTTAGGCTCAATCCTTCTTATTCAGGCGCCTCAGGAATATGGCTGGTCAAATGACAAAATTTCTGATCCTTTGTAGCAGCAGTGTTCTTTAATGTACTTTCTTTTGTCTCCCACTGCTGGCTTTCTTCTGTATTTCTCAGGTAGGAATTTGCTTGAAAATTCTGGTGATAACTCCGTGTTTGTCTCTGCGCATCTAGAACCTTGTTTGTGCTCATTTCCCTGGTTGCGCAGTTCCCCAAACCAGTATTTATTTGACTGATTGCAGCTTACAGTTCCAATGAGACCAGCCACAACAACAGAAATATTACAGATGTGTCTGTATCTCTTCACCTGTGATTGCCTTCGCCCCAGAAACTTTTCCAAGTAAGCAGTCAAGACAGAAACTTCCTATAAAGATAAAAACCCATGTGCCACAGGAATTTCAGACTGTACCCGCTGGTTCTGTCTCTGCTAAGCGATACCCTGATGCGTTCATGGAAACTAACACTTTCTCTACCTCTTCTGTTGCCTTGATGGAAGGGCTTGAAGTGTGCTGCATCACCAGGACTACTGCAGCATCAGTAGCTATGCGCGGCCAGTCCTCGTGTGCTCCGGACCCCTGCCAGCTCGGTGGGCTTCTGCCAACCCTGCACTCCTTTGCTCATGCCTTTCCTGAGCCAGGGAGCCCCAGGCTGGATGCACTATTTCAGATGCAGTCTAAGGAGTGCTGGATGAAGGGGGGTAAGCCTTTCCACTGAGCTATTCTTGCATTATACAGCTTAGGATGCTGCTGGCTGTTGCTGCCAGGGCTCGCTGCTGGCTCAGGCTCAGCTTGCTGTCCCCCAGGACACCTGATCAGCCCCCAGCCTCAGTTACACAAGGGGTTATTCCTTCCCAGGCGCTGGGCTTTGCTGTGCCCTTGTTCAGTCTGGGACGGTTATGGTCAGCCTGTTCCTCCAGCCTGTTACATATCTTTGAGTCAAAAGCACATTGATTAGTCCCCCCAGTTTGATGCCATCTGCAAACTTGACAATAATGCCTCCTCCAGGCTGCTGCTCAAAGTGTTACACGGGACAAAGTTGCAGCTGGAAAGGAAGGCTTACCTAGCAGCTTCAGAGAGCATGACTTTGTCAAAGCGCTGTAATAATTTAAAGTAAGGTCTCCATTGAATGGCATCCTTTAGTTCTTTTTTAATTAACAAAATCATAAACATTGTCATCTAATTTAGTCGAGAGTGGCTGTGAGATCTGCAGTGTTTGCTATATATACGTTACAGACAGTATGTGTCAGGGATAACTTAACAGCAGGTCTGTTTAATGTAGCAGTTTTCTTGTTTGAACATGACTTTTGCGAGCTATTGTTTCTAGTGAAGCGCAGGGTTTATTTACATGCAGTGATTGCTCAGCTTCCAAGTGACTGTCAGTCAAATGAAGAGTGGATACATTTAACTGATTATGGAATGCAGAACTGCATTATTATGGCTAGATTTAAATAACATTGGAGTACAATTTTAATCTTGTTTCCAACCTGCTTGTACGTTCTGATGGACCTAGGAACCCAGACTCTTACAGCAGTTGCCAGTTGGAATTTCCCTTGGAAATTAGCCCCAGATGCCTTAAGACCAGAAAAGCTGTTTCACATACAGTATGGCCTTTTCTGACCCATTATAAGGCAGCTGGAAGAAGATCTCATCCTAACTACAGCCAGGTTGGAAAATGAAAGCAGCTCCTCCTTAAGAATATCCCTGAATCCATTGCTTTTAGAAGCTGTATTGGGAAACGTTGCAAAACTACTCCCAAAAATAAAATGGTTGGAAAGAGCAAGAGGGTGGATGCACTATGAAACCACTGAACTATTTATGCGAAAACCAGTTACTCCAGCAGGGCTTAGCATGATGCATGAAGCGCCTGATACGAAGTAAATGAGCTGCAATGCACTGGGAGCATTTCCAATTTGGAAACCTATGAATTATCACCAACTTTCCAAACCTGTGTTCCTGACTGTCAGTGTTAAAATCCTATTGTGTCTCTATCTCTAAACTACTTACCCAGCAAGTACCTTTTTCTTATGAATGGTAAACATCTCTGAAATGTAATGGGGAAGGTGTCTCCTCTGCAATATTGATTCTGCTTCCTCTGGCTGTCGTGGCCGGTCTGGGCTGAATACAATTAGATGCGATCCATGCACTCAGGGGAAACAAGGCTTCTTTTCTCTAACTAAGCCTTCTTCAGCTCCTAATAAATAGAGCATTAAAAGGGAATTATTCCATTTTGCATTTTATAAAATGGCTAGTCTTCTTCCATTTGAGAGTCAGACCCTAATGATCAAGTTAGTAAAAACATTTCTAGTCAGGCCTCTCTTTATTTCAATCTCTACTTATCTGGGGGAAGAACAAAACACAAAGAAACCACAGAAAACACAGCATTTAGCTGACCTCCCACAATACATCATTTGATAGCTTTTGCTCCATCTTTCCAAAAGGCCATTTAGCTTAATAGTCTCTTCCATTTTTCATTTCTTTATGTTACAGGTGCTGGGGGGATGATTTTCAAAAGAACAATGGAATGACATTTTACCTGACTTTGGAAATGAATTCACAGTGGTGGTTTAGCAATCTCATGCCTTTTGTGCCTTAGATTTGCCTTCCATAATACGGAATGGGTGGGGAGATACTTTAACAAAGCAATAGAGAATTTAAAATGAGAGGGTACATACAGTCGTCTATCCTACTACGATTTCCTAAAGCCATTAGTAAATTGTTTATATGCTCATATTTGTAATAAAGGATTGACTAATTGAATTTTCAGAAATTTTAGGCAAAGACAAAATGAATTGGCCTCCATTCCAGTTTAACTCAATGCCAAAAAAAATTTACCTGTACACAATACATTATTTAAAAAACACTCTGAAGAAAACATGTCTAACTTTAAGATACATATTTAGACAATATGTATTTAAGCCCTGTAAGGACCTACAATATTCAATTTACATGAAATGGAATGAATGAAAAAGGGGCAAAAAATGGGTATTTACCTGGAAACTTGGACTGCAGTTTATTAATCTGTATCTCAGTATTGGTTGCTACTATTATTTGCCATTGATAACGATAAGTCATTAAATGAAGGTCAGTTCCTTGTGGAAGAGTTTGTTGGCTTCTTCAGGGTCTTAAAACCTGTGAAGCATGAAATCAATGACAAATTGTGAGGAGGTATTATAATTTTAAAATGTAGAGGTTATGGTGATGTGGAACATTGTAGAAAATCAACCGTTTTGTGAATGGCTAACAAAATATGATATATTGCTGAAAATCTCCTTAAATACTCAGCCATTGAAAGAAATTAATCCTAAGTGGGACTTCAGTAGTAGAACTTCTAATTTGATGAAATTTTCATGCTTGATAGATAGTGATATTCAACTAATAATGTTAATAACCTTACTATTTACAGGTAATTATCCCTATAAATGAGCTGTGATGGTTTGAAAACATCTGTTTCCTTTTGGAATCAGTGTACATCTGCCCTTAAACAAGGTGAAAATTTGGTGTTATAACTCTGAGGACTAAATTGCTATTTTTTTCCTGCAGTGCTATATTCTCTGCAATTAGGTAACAGCTTAAAATATGATTACTGTATTCATATGTATCACTGTATACATTATTAGAATGTGTTTCCTTAATCTCACTGCTTTTTCTGATACTTTAGGCATTAAACAAATCATAGAGTTGATATGCTCAAGACTTTTAAAGGAATTGTTTTATTGTTTTACTTATGAAGTTTTCCCATCCTTTTAACGAGCTTTGCCATAACTACTTCCTCCTTGGAGGCTCGGACCCACATTGTGCATATTCACCCACACCTTCATCCAGACCTCTTGAACTTTCATTAACACATACAGAGTCTGCACTCTGAATGCACAAACACAATAAAACTCTCAGCTGAGAGCTAATTTGATGCCAGCTGAATATTCAGCCAGTACTCTGAAACTGCTGGTAATCAAATACCTGAAACATCTTGTGCAGAGTGAGAATTTCTATTTTTCAGAACCTATGTTGCCCTCCCATTCCCAGCAGAGGTTTTCACCATCACTTTATCTGAAGTCCTTTAAAGCTGTTAAGTCAGTTTGGCGTTTTGCTTGGATATTCTCTCAGGTGGAGGAATCCTCTTAACATGATGGTTATGCTAGTAAAGAGAAAATACTACTCTCTCAGTCGTTTCGTAGATGAGAGAGGTTATCTGACAGAGATTTCCTTATCCATACAGGTGGCAGCAAGATCCCTTTTTTCCTTCCAACAGAGACAAAACTGGCAGCTGGATGGATTTTACACATGGGCAGTAGGGGAATCAGAACAGGAACACCTCTGTGAGGCTGCAACTACCCTCCCGAAGGGACTCGGCTGTACCAGGAGGACGTGGTCACAGGTTCTCATGCTGGGAAATGCCGCAAGAGCAAGACTGGGATGGTCATCAATCTACATGGCTGAATCTTCGTGACATGAAGGTGGCAGCTCTAATATTAGACTATAGACCGATAGGAGCTCAGTATAGCTGGGGTGTCCAGTACGAGTTGTAAGGCCAGATTCTCTGTGATTTTCCAGCTCTTTCATATCTCCCATGTTCTTCAAAGTGGCTGAAAAGCACTGAAAGGGCTTCCTGAGATTTCTTGCAGAGTGAATGTTCTGAAGAATCGCACCAAGAGATGGTAAAGAACACGTCAAGGCAGATAGAAAGTACAACTAGCCTTGCTATGCCAAATACACCATTACCTGTGGGACCTAGGCTGCTCAAACCTTCGTGAGAGTCAAGGATGATGGACATCCTGCAAATGCAAGAGCAAAATGAGAACTGCAGAAGCATAAGAACATGTCCAGAGTGCCTGTTCCTCTGCTCCTCCAGGCAGAAATCCAGCAGAGTTTGGGGTTTATGTCTATTATATGTAGTTTAAGTCCATTACATTGTAGCATTTTTTTTTCCCCACCATCTTTCCAGTGCAACTACCTTTGGATTGTAGTGATGCAATACTTAGTACCAGTTCCAAAAAAATAAAAGGTAGGGAATGACGTTAACAATGTAACTTTCAGCCCAAGAAGTGGAGAAAACCTAAGTAATCAGACTGCAAAAAGTGTACCCAGTCTCTACTGAATTTCAGTACTTTGTGATGAAAAAAACCTCAGAAAGGTCTTTGTTTCAAAGCCTTTGCTGTGCCTGTTTCACTTTGTCAATGTTAGCTCTGACTGGGTGATGTGTTTTCACTGCCATCACCTGCTGAGGTTACATGCCTTCTTCCCAAAGACAAACTGCAGCCATGTGAAGTCAGCAAAAGCCTTGAACAGAATCAAGAATGTTTTCCCCAAGATTAAGGACAATATTGTTGTAAATGTCACCATATTAACTTCTCTGAACCTTCCCGAGTGCTGAGTGATTTCTCTGCATGGATAATGGGAGCAGCATGCTCTCTATACACAGTGCAAGAAAGGCAGTGCTTTTAACTTAGCAGTACTCTGTATTTTAAACTGAAGTCAAATTTATTAACCAGTTACTTCTATCTAAATGTGTATAAAACCTTTTACGTTATTTTACATAATATATGGGAGCAATTTAATTGTCTCTGTTGGTTAATATATACATGTATAACACCGACACTGCTCGCACCGTGAGCAGGGATTGCTGAACTGAGCTCTGCATAAACCCCTGTTCAGACAGGGCCAGTTAGATCTTCTGCAATGCTGTCTAGAGCTATATATACATTGATGTTTTGCTAAGATGGATGCTGACAGATCCAATAAGAACAATGGGAAAGAAATGTTACAGCTGGTAAGACTCAATGGAGTTACCTCTTGTTTACGCTGGCTAAAAATCTTGCCATCTAATTAGCGCAAAGACAACCACAAATTTTGTTATGGAAAAAAATTAAAGGAAAGATCAGACTCTTATCTCTGATAAACCTTTGCAGCTTACACCAGCTGAGGATACATCAGGCCTGTGCTAACCTCCATCTGAAAGCTGTGGACACATCTCGGGGTGGCCCAGGAGCAGTGCGGTTTCCAGAGCGGATTAAGGAAGCCCTAACAGAATTGGTTTCTTTCAAGAAAGAATCTCAGATCAGCAGGGTGTAACGGGAGCTCTGCTCAACACCGCTGCTCTTCCCACTGGCGCTTCTGACAGTCTCTTCAAAGTGCAGCTCCCCACAGCCGTGGAAGGGAGGGTTTGGAGCAGCACTGGGTCTGGCTTTGGGGCCCATCTTTAATTTACATCAGGAACTGTAAAGCTGCCTATCGAGGACACAGATTTACAGCTCTATTTGTAAGAGCAACAGTCACACAGGAACAGGTCTTGGCCCCTTTTCTCAGGAGGGTACGCTCATCTCTAAGCTGTCTGGAGGCTCTGGATTTATGTAGAGGCAATACTCCTAAAGGCTACCTAAAGGACATGGGGTCTCTTCGACTTGGTATACCCTTCCCGCTAGCGTTACCTAAAAATGGAGGTTTTCCTCATTTTCAGTTCTCTTTATTGAACCGCATTTCTGTTTATAGTCACATTTGCTTTCTATCCATGCTGTCTGTCACTTGTGTTGAATATGGGTTTTGCACACATGCCAAATAGTTTGTTACTTGGCGAGAGTTCACTGGCAAGAGAATTTGCTTCTACGCATAGTAATAGGCATGTTTGGCTAATAGGCTCTTTGTCTGAAAGCCTTTTGCATATTCAGAGCTGCTCATTTGTCACGCTAGCCTGACCTAGGCAGCAAATATTAAAAAAGAGTTGTAAATATGCCCTGTTCTTACTAGAATGCCAACTGAAGCAAGCATTAGCTGGTTTGTAATGAACTAGTCATCTGCTGCTCTTTAACTTCGCAAGTGTTATCCAACCACACTTATTTCTAAAATAGTTCTCCTGTCCATCACTGATTTTTTTTTGCTTTTGGAATTGCCTCACTCTGTTGTCTGTGCTCTCTTAGAGTACATTTAATATTGAAATGGACAACTCTGATGAGGTAGTAGCTTTAGGCAAAATAGTTTTGTTAGCGAAGCTGATGGTTTAGGATCTGTTCTGGTTTTACCATTAAAAGGGAAATTTTCCCTATTTGCTGGGTGTCTGTAGCAGGGCTTTCAACTAGAAGTACCGCACCAAACTTCTGCACTCACTTGAATGCCACACTCCAGGCATCAGCTGGCAGGCAATACCTGCATTACCTGGCATGTCTTCCTATCTGCTCAGCGAAGTTGGGGCAAAAAGAGTCGTAAGTTCAACTGGTAACTTGAAAAGCCAGGGATTTCCTTGGGCATGTGGCGATGGCAAGTGTCTTTAGTGTTGGGACTGCCTGGTTGTTGGTATGAAAACGGCTTTGTGTATTTTTTGTAACTTGCTTTTTTCCACGTCTATAAGGTATAGATCTTCTTTTTGTCCTGTAACGGCTTTGTTACTGTCAGTGTTTAATAAATTGTCTAAAGGTTCAGAATTGCTTTTTATTTTGAAATACTGAGACATATTGCTTTGTTCTATGTAGAATTAGCGGTTTGGGTGTATAACAAGCCAATTTATTGGCAGAGTAGAAATCAATGGCATACAGTAGACTTTTCCTATTTTAATTAGACTATACAGACTACTTTTTAAACAGAAGTAGTCAAAACAGCATGTTGCAGAAACACACAAAACCCTAATTTAAAGGGATTAGGTCAGAGATCAAACTTTTCCATTGTTTGCTGTGAACCCCCTAAAAATAGAAACCCCAAAGCTAACAGTGCAGCACAGCTGACTGATTCTCACAAAGAAGCAAAATCTGCAAAAGTGTATGTTACAGCACCATCTAGTGCCTCTTATCTCAGCAATATAGTAAATCAATTTAATTTTCCACTTAATTCAAGTATGTAGGTGGAGAGGAGGGAGTGCATGGGATGCTTATACATTCTGAGAACTTATTTCCTCTCAACTAGTGCTGAGATAGAAGGGAGCTGAGGGATGTAAATGAGCTTTGGCATTTTACAGGGCGAAGATTTTGTCGGTATAGTTGCTGTTTGGTCCTCTTCTTTTATCCTCTTACCAGCCACATAGTTTTTCCTCCTGAGGATCATAGGGGAGTGGACAGAGGAGTGTGTATGTTGAGAAAATGGGAGGAAAAGTACTGCGATTAAATAGCAAAATGACCAAATGGTATGTTCGGGGGGCGGGGAGGGGGGAGGGGGGGAGGGGGGTTGGCGGGGAGAGGCATATTTTTGGTAAAGCATATATTCTGTTTTGTGTGTATGAATGACTGACAAGTGGGAGGTTGATGTTTGTTTGCAAATGCCTTTTGTGACAACTGCACCTGTCATTAATGTGCTTGTCTCAGGTAGCCAGCACCCAAGCCTTTGCTTTCTTCATGCCAAGTACGACTCTCAGCAATGCTAAATTAAATTTTAACTATTGCTACGATTTAATATCCTTTACATGGCTTCCCCTTTCTATGTTTTTTTTTCCTTCTAGAAAGGTGATTAATGTCCTCTGACTCCAAAATAGTAAGAGGTTAACCAACAGCAACTTTGCAGTTAGCCACTATTCCCAACCAGCAATTGCAAGACACACAAGAGACAATATGAATTTGGGCATTAAACCCCACAAGGTCGGGTGGCATGGTATTTAAACTTTGTTTCCAAATCAACATTCTTACAAATAGTGCTCCTAAAATAAAATGAAAATTCATCACAGCTGGCTGTGTGTATCTTTGATAAACAGCTGCTAAAAAGAAAAAAGCCCTTCATCATACTGAAGTGCTCTGACTTCATCTAAATTACAGTAATTTGGGCTACTTTCAGACAGATTGGCACTGACCAGATTAACTAACATACTCTGGGATATACATATACTTGCCTTCACTAAATTTAATAAAATAACTTGGGATTTATGCAGTTGCTCTTCAGTCTGCAACCTGCTGCCTTCTGTTTTTAACCTAACCCGGGGTTAATACTGCTGGAAGAATAGGAACTGGCTTCCAGTGATTCCAGTCTGTGTTCAGGAACACACCACATGCTGGGATGGATTACAGTGTAAGATTAATAACTCTCTCACTCTTCAAGCTAAAGACAGCCTTTTGTGATAATAAATACAAATATTTATATGTTAAATATTTTCTAGCAGGTTTAGGTTAAAAAGCTAGAAATTAATTATACCTTAGCATATTTAAATAAACATCCTAACAGTAACATGTAACCTAACAGAAGTCACCTGTCTCGAGAAAAATCTTCACAGTCTTCACTATGTCCCTGTAGGAAAGGCTGGTGGATAGTAATGTCTGTAATGTATAGTCGGAGACTAAATTAGAGTTAATGCCCAGACTGAGGTTTTGGATTTAGATGTAGGGCACTAGCTAGTTACACATGCGGCACACAAATATAGCTCTTAGCAGTCCTAAGGAGATGCAGTGTCATCCAAAATAAGAACTAGGGAAACCCCAGCTTGTTCAGTCATGTGAATTACATGAGAATCTCAGTAGCCATGAAATCCCTCAAGACTGCAGAAGCAAGCTTAAAAGTGTGACTCAAATGTACCCCAACAACAAAAAAAAAACCACCCAAAGAAATCAAAATAGATTAGCATATCAAAAGAAGCCAGAAATATTTAGCATAATGGTTTTTGATGAAACCCCAGAGTTTGGAGAAGTGGCTCATATTTTTTTTTTAATACTTCAGTTTGCCAGACTGCAATCCAGCCTGACAACAAAAACATTTAATTTTTTTATTATGGTATATGTAACAGATACAATACCCTGACATTATGTATATTATATGGAGATAATGCATAAAAAGTTACGGAATCATACTTAATCATTGAAGTGATTATTGTATTCTTATAAATGCTTAATGTGTCAGGTATGTTTGTGATGCATTCCTTGTTTGGCAAATGTGGTATTGATTGTTGCTCTATAGTATAGTTCAGTATAGATAGATAGTAGTTTGAAATTTCCATCCCCTGATGGTAAGGAAATTAGACTGCTGTTTGTCTTTAAAATGTGTTTCTCTAAAACACTTGAATTCTGAAATAAATAAATAAATATTTTGTTTGCTGGCTAATCATTGTTTTACTCTGTCACTGGTCCATGGAGAGTATTGTTGCTGAACTGAAATTGCACATGTTGAAGAGAACAGCATAAATTACGGAATTTTGCCCTGTGAAAAAGGCCTTACTTGGGAGAAAACAAACAGAGCTGCGATACTGAGGAACTGTGAAATGCTTGGGAGCACTGTGTGGGATTTAGTGATTTGTAACAGTCTCCAGAGAATGCCAACAGCAATAAAAAAGGAAGCGATTTAATAGAAAGGGAGAAATCCCAGAGCCACGATATGACAGGTTGGTGTGTTTGGGTTTTTTTTAAAGGGGAAGGTAATGGTAATAAACGGTGGGACAGAGCATTTGTGTGGGAGCTGGGCAGCACGGAGGCAGCCCTGCTGAACTGACCGTGTTGGGGTGTATCAGCCGGGTTTGCATCCTGTGAACTGTTTCTGGTGATCACAGCAACCTCACACCAGGGCAACGCTCTGCCGTTACAGCGAAGTCTCCACTGTTTTGCTTCAGCAGCATGACAAAACACAGTCTTATTTTTTTAATGTGATGAAAAAAATGGTTTTTACTAAAATCTCAGTTCTCAATGAGAGGAAACCATTACCCTGCGCACCGGTGAGGCCCAGTAAGCACCACGCAGGGCACCCCTGAGTGTGGCACTACAGAAGATGCTAAGCCGTGGATGCACCTCCAACGCTGCCAGCCATGGGGATGTTTTTCCAAGCTGGAGCCCGGCAGTGGCACTGCTCTTGGGGCAGCGATGCTGGAAGCCCGCGCCAAGGGTTTGTGCAGCGGCGTGCGGAGCTGCGGCGACACAGCAGAGCTGAGGTGACAGGCCGGGGGGCCAGGGTGGCTCTCCAGCTGCAGGACGCGGGTGAGCAGCGCCCAGCAGTGCCCGAGCAGAGGCACCCAGGTCTGTCCCACGGGTAGCGCAGGGTCTTTCAGCCGCCCTCGCCTCGGCATAGCCCCTCAGCTCACGCTTCCCCTCAGCGAGATCAGGCCTGCCTCAGCTATCTCTGTGGGGATCGCACACATCTAACCGTTGCGTTTCACAGTTTCTGCTTCAAGAGATATGCCCAAAAGGTGACGCCCCACGGGTTTTATTCACATCCATCCCCTCTCCCAGGCCTCCAAGGGGGGCTCGGGCAAGAAGCGGCTCAGCAGCAGGTGCCACCCTGGGAGGCTGTGGCGAGAGCAGCCATGGCC
>JAVJGI010000050.1:21229157-21262875 GCA_035590275.1 Ibycter americanus | reverse complement strand
GCGGCCGCTGGGGCGCTCACCGCCCGGAGGCCCTGCGGCCGGCTCAGCGGCGGGGGGCGGCCGGGGGGCGAAGCACGCTGTGAAGACTCCACCAAGGTGCCCAAACGCGGGCACTCCCCTTTCTAAATCTCTGTAAAAACCCAACTCTGAGGAAAACATCCCTGGTTTTATAAAGCCTCCGCTCCATCTGAACCCCCCTCTACCGCCATTAATAAGCAGGGAGGCAGGAGGTGCTGCGCTCGGGACGGGAGAGCGGCGCTGGGTTCCACACGCTGTCCGGGCTCCCGCAGGATCTGCGGTGGCCGTTTGGCTTGGCTCTCCACGTACGCCACACTAATTCCTCATTTGGACACCTATTGCATAATCACATGCGTTTTTTCAGATTTAGCCTATAGTGCCTCCAAACCGACGGGAGGTGATAGGGTTTTGGAAGCAGCTGGTGCTAACAGAAGCACTGTTTCAGAGTAAGCACTCAGAGGAGGATGCAGCAGTAAGTCCTGCCAGTAACCAATGTCATTTCCTATAGCCGGAGGTTCTGTGAGCATTTTATGCCTGTATATTTAAAATAATATGAAAACACTTCCCAAATATTTTAGGAAATAGAGCCTTAATATTTCCTACCCCGTTCCTCTTGTTTTTTTTTTTTTAAATGAGGTTCATGTTGCCTCATTTCTGCACAAAGGTGTTGAGAGTAGATTTGGTAGTGTTAGTGGGCCAGCGCGAGCATCCGGGAACACCTAACCTGCCACAAAGGAGATGTGAGCCTTGTCATGCACGGTGCCTTTTGGCATTTGCCTTTCCCTTGTTTCTGCCTACTGGAAGTCTCGCTAATCTTGAAATCAAAAAATCAGCAAAAAAATGTATAGTTAAGGGCGTAAAAGATGCAGTTGCTTTTACCTTCCGTCTCCTGTTCCTGTAGTGTGATCGAGGAAGAGAATGAAGACGGTGGTGTTTTTAGACATTCACATGGTGCTGCTGCAGTAAAATGAGTCATCATTCCTCTGCCACCACACAGCGACTAGTGTGCGTTTTTGGCAAGAATGAGCAAAAGTTTGCAGGGCACAGTTCTTTCTAATCAACTGCTGTTAATTCCTTTTCTGTTCAGAAAAACAAGTGAAACGGCCTGTCTCTAAAAGGCTATTAAAACTGCTAATGATTGATGCAACTTGATGAGAGTACATGCAAGCCAGAATATAATTTTTGATGAAGTCAGCTTCCCTCCCCCACACTGCAGTGCTGCCCCAGAACCAGACGAAAACTTCACACTCTCCTTCAATCATGCTAAGCAAAATGCTGCCTGTTTTGTACATCTTAAACATTTATGGTTAGGGTTTCTGACTGAATATAATGTAAGAGAAATTTCATCTAGAAATGGAGTATTTTTAGAGTAATTAGGAAGATGATATCTTATTGCTTTAAGTTCTGTAATTAGGTAGAGTACCAAAGAGAGTCTGTAACCTCCTTTCTTGTCATGCTAGATCATTTCTTGTTGAGATAAGTACAATATAGGATGGATCCATTACATCAGCATGTTGTGCCATGCCTCCTACAGAGCAGGTTGTGTAAACTACGCGATATTTAAAAAAAAAAAAAAAAAAAAAGGGAGGTGAAGCAGAAGGATGACCATTTACTAAACATTTTGTGAAGAACACATTTAACAAATGTGTCTGAAGGCCAAAAAGGAAAAGCAGAGGCTCTCCAAAACCAGCTTACAATGTCATCTTCATTGTTCTTTTGTCCTCCCACTCTCAGAAGTAGTAAGATCTCAGTGAAAGAGGGAGGTGGTGCTCCCATGAAGACTCCTTCCTTCTGCAGCATCTTTCTTTTGTAAGATTTGCCTACAGTACCTTTCAGATAGGATAATCACTCTACCTTTTAATATTTCAACTCTGGATTATTTCTTAAGAGATCCTAATTGCAAAGGCAGCCAACTAGATACACTATTGTAAAGAGTATTTTTCAGCCTAGCTTGTAATCTGATAGCTTTCAAGATCTAAATGATGTTTTTCAGCACCATTGGGATTATCCATTACTCAGCAGCTATTGGTGTGAGAATCCTGCAGATTCGTTTGTAAAGTTTATGATATATAAATACTGTTTGTGTTAACAGAAATAGGATCAAGTAGTAACAGTTACAAATGTGTCACAATTGTATTGTGTTCATTTTGGTGTACGTTGTATGGTAATGCGCAGAACAGTCCGTGAAACCAGCATTTTAGAGATGGGTATATTTTTTATTTAATTCACTATGTTTTGTAATTGATTTTAGGATATCTACACAGACAAATGTACTATTTATGCTTCCAAAATAAACCATACTGTTAATTCAACTGTCCTCTTGCCCTGAAAGTAGTTTTAGGATTGACACTTGGAACTGAGAAATGGGAAGAAACTTACTAATCTTTAAATAATAATTTGTACCTGAAATCCTTTGCAGAGTCATATTATTTGCTTCCTTGGTAGTTGCCTGTGCTGGGGTTTGTGTGTGTATTTGTTATGCACACAGGAGAGGCTGGCAGCAGTGAAATTTTCTAAAATACCAGCAAGAGTCTTTACATGAATATAGGGCTTCAGATTACTTTTAACTCGCTCTATGTGTGCAGTTGTTCAGGTTTGTACTACTTCAAGCGTTCTATTCAGCATCCTACAAGAAATTATCTGTCATCCTAGTGTACAGACAGAAGACATTTAGAAATGGGATAAGAAAGTACTACTGTAGTGAAAATCTGAACTGACAGACTTTGTGTGTTCATTTTCGTCCAAGAAAAGTTGTTCTTTAGCGTTCCAAAAATAAATTACCAGCTTTTGACCCTTTCTATAGAATGATGATTTTGCTGTAACAGCAAGAAAATTATTTCTCACAAATACAAAAATTGCTTCTCTGTGAAAGGCTGTAGCCTGGGAATACTGAATGCATATCTGTGGTTCTCTGGTTTCTTTTCAGTGTCTTAGTCTTTGCTGACTGATTTCTACACAATATTCTGTATTTGCTTATTAGCAGAGAGCGAGGAAGAGGATGACAATGAAATGGAAGTTGAAGATCAAGACAGTAAAGAAGCTGAAAAGCCGAACATCATTAATTTTGATACCAGTTTGCCCACATCACATGTGGTATGTTTTTTATATATTGTCCATTAAATATGTCTTGAAGAGATTTTGATTGGTTTTGTGTAATTCTATTGTAATATTCTTAAGCCAAAGAGCTAGTTTTATCTTTGTAAATGACCAAAACTACTTATACTACTGTGATTTCCTTACTTACTGTTTTCAGTATTTAGGTTCTGATATGGAAGAGTTTCATGGAAGAACGGTGCATGATGATGACAGCTGTCAGGTGATTCCAGTGTTGCCCCATGTGATGGTGATGTTGATTCCTGGACAGACGTTACCTCTTCAGCTTTTTCGCCCTCAAGAGGTTAGCATGGTGCGGAATTTAATTCAGAAAGACAGAACGTTTGCTGTTCTTGCATACAGGTAAAATAACACGAGTGGGTTTGCTGATGGTATGCAGCATGTATTTTTAGCACAATTTTCTTTGGATACTAAATCAAAAGCAGAAGATTGCATCAGTTCTGTGGTGTGGTGAATAACATAAGCTGTGGTTTGAAATTGTTTGACAAAAATTGTCTTCCAATACGTAGTGAAAAGGTTTTCATGTCATACTGGGTAGCAGCTTGACAGTATCACATTTGTATAGAGAAACAGTGTTGATCTGCTTTCTTTGTTTGAAATCCTCTGGATTTCAGTAACTGAATGTGCTGCCCCATCTTGCTTAAAGAATAAGCCTTGGTCTGAAATGTAAAAGTCAGATTCTTTTTTTCAGAGCTGTTTTGTTGTAAAGGTGTATTTGCTTGTTTTGTGTATAAATTAACAAGTGTAGACAAATGTTTCACAATAGAGTTGAGAGACAGGAGGTGATAGAAAAGAGGAGGATATAAAAGCTAATCTGTGCCAAAAGAAGTTGCGAGTGTTCCTCCCTCTTCCCCCCCAGTTTACTATGGTTTAATTATGTAGGAGGTGGGAACAGTTATTTTTGTGGTCACATGTAAAGAATTTTACTACTTTCAGTATCTGCATTTCAAAGTAACATTGGTGATCCCAGTGTTCCAAGAATTTCACCTCGAAACCCTAAAATAAAACCAAGTCAACTGCCAACCCCCCCCCTCAACCAAACAAAACATTAGAAGTTGCTTTTAAAATGGAAAAATAATGGTTGTGATTAGTTGTATTTCACCACATTTACTTTTTTGATGAGACTAATTGTGTACTGTCAGTGCAGGTAGACTAACTTGTGAAATCTGAATGAACAGTGCTGTCCAGAGGGTAGGTAACCTTTTTAATTATGTTACTTTCAGTAATGTACGTGAAAGGGAAGCACATTTTGGAACAACAGCAGAAATATATGCCTACAGAGAAGAACAGGAATATGGAATTGAAACCGTCAAAGTGAAAGCAATAGGAAGACAGAGATTCAAGGTGCTTGAAATAAGAACCCAGTCAGATGGGTAAGAAGATTATGTGTTTAATTCTACATGCTGCAAATCTTGTTTCACCAAAACATTCACATTTTACTGCAGGTGCATCTGCCCTGTCAGTCACACAGTTGACTAATTACTATAGATACTAACTGAATGCTTAATCAGTAGCTTCTCTGGTTATTAAGGACTTCTGACATTTCCTGTTCTAAGACTCTCATGTTTTAGTTGTTAATAACTTGCTATAAAATTCACTAAAGTATATCTACCTGTAGCTTGATTTGATGTGTGTGAGAAAACATCTGTCAGGATGACTTCGCTTCTGAAAATTAAGTCAGGAGAAAGATGTTGATTTGCCTGCATTAGAAGTTCTAAAGCTTTATTTCAAAATCTCTCACATCCCTGTTTCAAACCAGATGTGAAATGAGAGAATACAGTATCAAGTGAGTGCCTTCTATTGTCTGGTAGAAAGCCTCCCTGACAGCAACCAAATTTCATTCCTTTGAAAAACTGTAACTTTCATTTTCTGAAAGGAGACCTTTCTAGAGATAGCCTGCATTGGACATGTTCCACTTCATAACTTTATGTGCAATTGCAGCTCTGAAAGGCTGCAGGCAAGGGTCTGACACTACGGCTAATAACAATATGCTTGTCTATTCTTGTACTTTGAGGCTCAGTAGTTAAAGATCACTCAACAGCATGCAGAAGGATTCAGCTGTGTGATTCAGATATGGAGAGGACAGTGTGCCCAGAGGGGTGGTGGTTTTCATGAGAAGCTTCCCATGAAAGGGGGGAGGACTGGAGTCTGGTAATAATAATGGAGAAACAAGTCGCTTCTCTTGTTAATTTTTTCCTTTGTAAAACAGAAAAGCACCCTGAGATTTGTGGATAAATATTTGAATATGAAAACAGGTTCTTGAGTTTTGCTAACTACAAGCAGCCATTATTTTTAGTTTCTCAAATACTAAATCTTGTTTATTTTAACCATTGTACCAGTTTAGTACATCCTTACCTTCAGCAAGTCTTAACTCTTCCTTTCTGAGTGTTCACTGGTAGAAATGTGCTGCTGCTCCTGTTACTGGTTGACAGGTCTTTTCATGTGCTTGTCAAACATGCTCAAATCAGCTTTGATAGGAGTATTCTTTTCTATATTCTAGTCTTGTTCTTTTCCATATTCCAGTGTGATACCTGTGATATTTAGAGGCTCCTCTTCTAGCCAGTTCTATCGTATTATGTAATTAATACCTTTATCCATTTATGAAAGTGACTAAGATCCTGAACATTTAGTTAAGAGCATGCTGAGTCTTCTGTCTTTTTCAAGTTCTTGACATCATGCTTTGCCCCACACATTGCATCACGAGCCTCTGTCAACATCACTGTCCAGAGATGCAGGCTCCAGACATTGATCCTGTGAGCAGAATTGCTAGAGGCTTTCGTAATCTTTTCTGCGAGGCCTATAATATCTTACTCCAAATCTGTAAATCTAAAGCTAACCATCTGTATTCTGCTATTGTTCAGTTTAGTGGCATTGCTTTAGGAGGAGGCCTAGAACATTCTGAGCTCAGTTCTTTTCATACGCTTTTATGACCTACAGCTGAAGAAATGAAGAATATGTGCACTACTTGCTGTTTTTCACTATGTAACGTTTGGTTACAAATAATGTATTCAAAATTTTGCAGTTTAGAAAAAACGTTGCTTGAACACAAGATGGCAGTACTTGGATGGCTACAGTAACAACAGCATTGTTACTGAGAATTCAGTATCCAGAAGCAGTTAAGATGTACAGTGATTTTTGTTGTGCTGTTGAAGCATTTTATTATGATGATTTTGTATTTACTGACTAGCAGAGATCACTTATATACAGCACGTTCACAAGCTTCATTCATAAATACGAATTTTTAAAATTATGAAATAAAGGAGACTGATTTTTCTCATGGCAAGCTCTAGATTTGTTGGAATGACTTTATATAGAGTTACTCTACTTTCAAATACTGTACGTTTTGTTGGTTTGGGGAGGCATTTAAAATAACATGTAGATGTAGTGCTCAGGGACATGATGGACTTAACAGTTAAGGACTGGATTAACAGTTGGACTTGATGATCTCAAAGGTCTTTTCTGGCCTAAAAGATTCTATGATTCTATGATTAGTGAACTTGAACCTCCTACTATTGTCAGTGCATTTTGGAGACAAGAGTCTCTGTTCTTCAGTTCATCGTGAGCAAATGATCTTCTCTGCGGGTTATGAGATGCCCTCCGGACTCCTAGGCTGATGTACTCAGTCTTTCTGTGCATGAACCTGGTAGTGTGGCAGTTTGCTCTCACTTTTGACCGTACATCAGAGGGACATATGAAGGGAATCGGACAGAAGAGTGTAATGTTCCATCTGTAGAAATAAATAATTTTCATTAAGATCGTGTTCCTATTTTTCATGTATTCAAGGCAACTAACAAAAGAAACAAGCACTACCAGTCTAAAATCCTTTTTGATAAAGAGGGAAAAGTACTG
Organism: Ibycter americanus; assembly: GCA_035590275.1. NCBI lineage: Eukaryota > Metazoa > Chordata > Aves > Falconiformes > Falconidae > Ibycter > Ibycter americanus. The sequence continues at coordinate 21,255,894 of JAVJGI010000050.1, read as the reverse complement.
AGCTGCTTAGCAAGAAGAAAATTTTCATGGTTCTTGGTGTTTCTGATTACTAAGTGCTTATGGCAAAACATCATTTTATAATTTATAGTAAGTTATCTGAGTGTTGCTCCTGTAAGTAAAATCAGAAATTTGTAATGATGTGCATCTCAGTAGTTGAGGATTTCTGATGCATAATACTGTTAAAATGCAAAGTCCTTCCTGCTAGGCTGTATTTTTAGTAGCCGCTGTTGCTGAACTCCTTGTGGAATAGGTGACCTGGTTGATGCTAGGATATTAAAAGATGATCAGAGTCTATATCCTATTTCTGCTGATTTTGAACTCTAGCTAAGGACCTAAGCTTTTGTGGTTTGAAGATAGCAAACTGCATTTCAGCTCAACTTCCTTTCTGAGGGTTTGGTATGTAATAGCTGACTCTTAGTTTATACCAAAAGTAACTTGAGGAGACAAAAATCTGATATACAGTGCTGAGATGGGAGAATATTCTGCTGTGTTGCTACTGACAATCTATCTTTAATTCTGTCCACCACAATCCCGACAGATATCTAGTGCTCTAAAACACAAAGGCAGCCTGTTGTATCTCATGGAAAAAGTAGCTAACTGTGAAAGGGGGTGGGGGAACAGCAAAGAAAGTTTTGCTGAGAAAGTTGAAGGAGTGATCTTTGCAGGGTTCTGTATGCCAGTGCAAAAACATTTGGAAACCAGCTAATTTTGTTTTTTAAAGGAAAAGGAAAAACAAAAATTGCTTCTGTTTTCAGTTTAGGTAGACCAAAGTCTAGTCAGCACAGTGGCTGTAATAATTTAGCCAAGGACACGAGATAATCTGTGTTGTAGAATAGTATGCATTTGGTTGGCTACAGATATACTGTATGTTCCCGAAGATAATTTGATTTACATTAGTACAACTTTTAAAATCTGATTAAATGGATTGCTGCTTAAATTCTATAGTACTATGTAGTGATTAATCTGTTACACAAGCCTATGTTTTTGTAAGCAGTAATGTTCGTTTTTGTGAACTCTTGTATATGTGTATATGTATATTTCATTTGTGGTTTTTTGTCTTTTATCAGAATCCAGCAGGCTAAAGTACAAATCCTTCCTGAGCGAGTGCTGCCTTCAACAATGTCAGCAGTACAGCTGCAGTCTCTCAGCCGAAGCCATGTATTTCCTTCTTCAAAACCTACAGCGTGGCAGGACCGAGCTATACATCAATGGTGGCAGAAATATCAAAAGGTTAGAAGCTAGTTGTGGTTTTGTTGTTTTGGTTTTTTGTTACTTTTTGATGGTATTTTGAAAATAGTTATAAAATTCCATCTGTTCATCTTTAGGAGAAGATGTACGGCTGGGACGCCAACCTCCTGCTTTTGTCACTTACTGTGTGATTGTTTATCAGGCATCAACAGTGGGGAAATGCATGTTTTGTATTATGAGTTCTCTTTGGTTTTAATTGCAGTACTATTAGATTAATATTACATAATCATGTAATATTACAATTACTATTTTTTTACATAATCAGACACCTCAGAGAGAGTTCTGGTTGGTAAAGCTTGTAGATGATGAGATGTTGATGGAAAAAACAGTAAGTTTATGGGATTTAATTTGTCGGCAGGTCAAAGCAGCATCTTAACTTTTACTGATGTTGCTTTGGCAATAAAAATGTTGGCGACCAGTGTTGACGGTGCCAGTGCTTTTGCTTTGTACTTGTTGTAATGGTTTGGTTTTGAAAGTAAGAAGTCTTTTGTAACTTCCTCTGCAACTGATTTGGGTAGAAGAGGTTTTTAAAGAACAGAGGTGGTTTAGAGGTGACTCCCGGATTTCAATAATGAAAAGAAGACCTGGGATGTCTCAGTTGTTTTGAATCCCAATTCCATTTGCTAAATTTGCTCTAAAACCTGTGTCAGTTAAAGGATTAACTTCTGTACCTGCAGTTAGTCATTTACAGAAGATGTGGGTCTGTGGTAGAATGACAGACTCAGGTATTTTTTTTAACTCAGATATTCCTACCCATGTGATTGTTGGCTGACAACTAGGCTGTACTTCACAGTTTTGAGCATGCTTTATGTTGCACTCTCATCTTGTAAATTTTTATATAACATATATCTAAAAGTCTTGCTGACTTTTGTGCTTAGTCATTACCTTTGTCAAATCATAATATTTCTATACAATCGATTTATTCTGGCCAATTGCACATGTATTTCGAAGTCTGATTTTTCATTTATTACTATTTGTTTAACAGATTTACCTTCTGGGATAGTTAGTACATAATCCACCTTATTTTTTTCCTCTTTGTTTTTTTAAACTGGATTTAGGAACTTAGAAAAATTTTACTATGGTACTAAAAGTGACAAGACAGGAAAGGGTCTTTGAAATCGCTTAATTTTTTTCATGCACTCTACATATGTTGACATAGTTATTAGTGGAAGATGGTGCTTTTATACCCAAAGTAGGTGAATTAGCAGTTCCATGGTTGTATCAGTTTTGTTTCCTAGAGCTGTTTTAACACATATGCAGACTTTACACTTCTTTAGAGAGCTTCCAGAATTTTAGTTGACTGTGATTTTTAAAACAAACAAAAAAAAGTAGAGGAGAAATAATCATTATCAAGATGTTGGCATTGTCATTAGGGAATTATTCTACTTTCCTATTTCTGCTTCACTGGCACAAATTCTGTCATTGCTTGTTTACGCTATTTTTGCATCATGTCACTGCGGCTGTGGCATCAGGAGGGAATCACTGAGATCGTATGGCAGAATTTTCAAGAGTCCTAAGTGGCTGATGCCCAGCCTAAGCTACAAACTTTTGCATGGCTCAGGAGAATAATAAGGTGTGATTTGTGCTAGACACAGCTGTGCTGTTTAAAAGGTGCTAAAAGATGGCTTTATACAAGTCAATGTGCACTTTTACGAGTGTACAGCATTTTCCTTTAGGAGTCTGAAATAAAATGTACTGTTGAAAGGATAATTTTGCTGGAATAAATGATGTTTCCCTTAATAAGCACCATGCTAGTGTATTGTACTCATGTAGTTATACCAGCAAAAGCCTTTCAAGTGTAAACCTAGCTCTTTCTCAGACACAGTGCAGGCTTTTCAAAAACCAGCTATCATTAACAGGGGACAAATATACACAGAAAAGTTAATGGGACAAGAGTTAGCACTGAGGTCCGTAGGAGAGGATGTGGTGAAACAGGGCAACCTGATGCTTGGGGGTGGAGGGGCGGTGGGGCAGGGAACAACCAAAAAAAACCCCCAAAACCTGAAATCGTGGGTTATTTATTATTTAATGCACCATTTCAGTCAATGGCATATAAAAGAAATTGTATCTTCAAGTCTTCAGTATCAGTGGAGATCTTTGGAACTGCGTCCAAAAATTAATAGAGAGGCCTAGTAGCTCTCCGCATTGTCAGATGCAGTTAAGGTTTGGATTTGGTTTTTTTCTTCAGTGGTTTTGAACTCTGTTCCCCCCTCCAAAAAAAAAAACCACCCACCCCGAAAAACCTTAAACAAAAAAACTTCACAATAATAACAGACCTGTTGATTCTCATAGTTGTTGAACAAGTTCATCTGAGTTAACAAGCCCAGAAACACTATGCTTCCCGGGGTGTGGAAATCCCTTTCCAAGTCTGATTCTATCAGGTGATAGCTGAAATGCAATACACCTGCTGTAAGAAGAATATATTTTGTGGATGGAGATCCATAGTAGGGGCATTGTCCTGTTGACCTCCATTGCTCTATTGATGTATGTAGAACCGTGACTGTTTCCAGTATGACAGGCTGTACCTCTGTACGTTTGCTAATATAACGAGAAACATCAGAAAATGGAAGCTGCATTTTAAGAATGGTTTCTGCCCCATCAAGAGTTGCCCCTGTGTCAGCTGTACAGAAAATATACTTTAGCACTAATTAAAACAGTAACTTGAGTTTTGGTGTTCCTGAATTCTTTCTTCAAAGTACCATTTATTTGCTGTGGATTTTAGTCTCTCTTGCCTGATTTTTCTCATTTGTAAAATAAGGATAGTTTCCCTCAAAGGGAAAATGAAAATTTACTTTGTAAGTATTTACAGAACAATTAAGAGCTCCTCTTTTGGAAAGCAATGCGGTTATGTAGTATACTGCTTTTTAGATTTTTATTAACCTAAACCTATAAATCTAAATGTTCTAAAGTCACTGTAGAGAATTGGTTAACTAAGCAAATAACCTTAACACTGCTGGAAGTTTGGTGGTTAAGGAATGCACTTACAATCTAGGGTTTCTTGCCTGCAGGATATGCATAAGCTACACAAGCTGAAGAATTTTTAGCTGTGATGTTGGTGGACACTTGTGTTTTGTTCCTCCAAATCTGCTCAGTATTGCTGTATAGATATTTTCGTACACAATTCAAGTGAACATGTTAGACTTCTTCACAGTGAAGTATGGTACAGTAGTGTGGGCCACTGCTATTAGTAAAATTTTTGTTTTGAAAGAATACCCTTCAATATAAAATTGTTATGAGGCCTTCAGGGGATTTTTTTCCTGTTGTTCTTGTATTCCTCCTCCACATTTGTTTTTTACTCAGTGTTCCATTTGGGTCTGAATTTTTCTTTATGGGATGTTGTTAAATGGATATTGTACAATATTTTGTTCTCCATCTTTGGATAGTTATAAAGCTGTTTACCAGCTTTTCAGAAGGCTGGCACAAACACTGATGTTCAGTAACCATTTCTGAAAATGTGATTTCCGTTAAAAATAGATACTAGAATGAGAGTGGATAGCAATATGCAATTAAATGTCAAGACTGCCCACGTTTTCTTAATCAGTAATTGTTCTGCTGTGCGAAAGCATCCTCTGGAACTCCTAACTCGTGTGTTAGTATTTTTAGTTATGTTTTTAACAGATTAGTTTTCCACTTAAAAAATAGCATCATACATCCTTTGAATTTATATGTGTCATCTTAAAATACTTGATATGGCCCATTAATCTTCTTTCATTTTATTTACTTACACATTTGACTAAATTGATATGAATAGTTTGATCGTGTCACATAGTGGTTTGCTGTAATTGCTGAAGAAGCAACAAATTGGTGGAAACTAAGGAACAGATGCACTATCTAATAGTACTTAAATCTTCTGAACTGTCTAAATTTCAAGTAGATGCTCTTTTAAAAGGCATAATTTCTTATTACTAAACATTAACACTTTTAATGCTGAGACAGGTTTTCTGAGAAAATCCATATATTGTCTGTCTTGTACAGAAGTCTTGGCTCTCAATGCATTTGAGAAATGGTTTGGAAGTTTCACATTGAAGTACTAGTCCTGATGGTGATAATTTTTTGTATCTTTAAATAGTCAGGTATCTCTGCTCGGTTTTATTTGTTTGAATAAGAACTGTCCCTAAAATCTGGTAATGTTAAAGAATACATATTTGTGGTTTTGGTTTTAGAGGAAGTTCCACTGTGCAAGTCTGACATCTTGGCCTCCCTGGCTGTACTCTCTATATGACGCTGTAAGTTCACCCTGTGTATTGCCAAATAATCTACAAATACTTTTGTATGTTTTAATATATAATTATTGAGTAATGTAAAAGCTTCAATTTTATTGGCTCAGAAGTTACATTTCAAAGAAGTGTATAGTTTTCAGTTTACTGTGAGAAGAGCAGGAAGGGTTTTCCCCTCTGTATGGTCATTTCCTCGTTTTAAAGCATGTGTCTGTGGTGGATAACAGAGGTTTGAGTTCCCGCTCTGTTGTCTCAGAGCAAAAACTTAATCCTCTGTCCCACATCCTCCAGGTGAGTGTTTTAACTGCAAGGGTGCTGGATAGTCTCATCTTTCCTGTTGGAGTTGCTTTACTCTGTAAAGAAACACATACTTCTTGAATACATATGTGTATTAGTACATAAAGTAATGGGTGGTAGAGAGGCAGAAGCAGGGAGGAGGCTAGCCCTCTTCCTGTTTGTACAGTTCTAGAATTCGAATGGTTGTATCCTTATCTCAGATGAGTTATAACCACCATGGGCCATTGGTTCATTTTGGCCTGTTTCCCATCCTATCTTACTCTTAATGTAAAATATGTAGATACAAGATGAGTCTGTAAAGTACTGTAAGTCTTAAAAGCTAATGTCCGCTTAGGGAAAATAGCTTACTCTACATTTTGCTTCCTTTTTTTTTTTCCTAAGAAAACAGAAATACCTATGTATTTAAATTAGGCTTTTCTTCCAACAAAAGGAAACCTTGATGGAAAGAGTCAAGAGGCAGCTACATGAATGGGATGAAAATCTTAAAGATGAATCTCTTCCAACAAATCCAATAGGTATGATGTTGAGCTTGTGAACTCAAATTTGGTTTGGGGGTGGTTTTTTAAGTTCCTATGAAAACAAAGCTTAGATTACCTTTTTATTGGCAGTCCATCCCTTGCTTCCAGTTTCCAATAGATTTTGATGGTTGACTTTGGCAAAAGGATGATAGAGCTTTTAAAGACATGAACATCCTCCAACTCTGCCAAAACATGTTCAGCAAAAGAACTATTGTGCTCCAGGGCGGGAGGAATGTGGTGTTTCATAAGAAAATAAGAGCCAAAAGTATACTAGATTTTTAAAATAATTACTGCATAAGTCTAAATGTTAGCATGTATAATCTCTTTGTTCTTACTTCTTATCCAACATGAGGGAATATAGCACCAGTAACTTAGTCACAAAAAAGTTGGGGTGAGATTTCATACCTTAGCTGGTATTGGGGTTATGCCCCAGTGAACAAGCCTCTTCTCTCTGCAGGTCTCTAGGCTCTAGTAAGATGGATTTTCAGTTGAAGCCTTTCAAATGGGGAGAAACGTTTTTTCCTGTGTAGTCTCTCAACGCCTGATAAGGGGGAAATTTAAACTGCAGCCTTCAAAGTCGGTTAAGCACCAAATGCAGGTCTGGGCTCAATAGTTTTGATGTACATGGAGCTCTCGTTTCTGATTTGCTTAAAGTAGTGGTTGAAAGTACTTCTTCTTGACTGCTTTGCCTAGAGTGCTGCTTAGAGGACCATATATGGAAAGCATATGAAATAATCTGAAAACAAACAAAAAAATCCAGGGTTTTTTGGCACATCTTCTCTCATGATTCACAGCATATTGATACTTTGCTGACTTTAATTTTCAGCTTTTGAATTCTTTTACAGGCTGTAAGAATGGGATGATTTCCAGCTTAGCAAGGCTTTTGTTAGCTAAATTAAAGGAGCTAAATTAAATTTTTGTTAGCTAAATTGAAGACCGTAGTAAAGTCCACTACCTTTTGTGTTTGTGCCTTTTAATACCAGATAGAAGTTGCCGCCTGAGAATTTACTATCATATTAAAACTTCTTTTTTAAAAAAAAACCAAGGTCTGTCTTCTTGACTAAATGTTTTTTGGACCTAAATTTGGTCTGCTTTCAAATGTGGGAAAAAAACCTCCAGAAGGGATTTGTATACAGGGTTAGGTCTTTCTCCTTCTCACAGTGTGGCTAGTGAAGAATGCTTTCTTAATACTAACATGAGTGATATAACTGGGTTGTAATTTATGATGAAGGTGTATGTTTGGGGTTTTTTTCTTCAATTGTTCCTTCTCTCATAAAAGCATGTCTTTCTTTTTGGGGAAAAAAAAAAAAAAGAGGAAGTATGAGCATAAAGATAACCACTTCACCACTGGTGGTTGGAAAACTCAGTAATTCACAGTCAAAGTGGAAGTTTGTATCGGGCAGTGTTCTCCAGGGGTCTGTTCTGGTTTTAGAATACGTTACCTTACCAGCATTTTTCCGTCTCCGTCACTGGTGATCTTCGAGTGTGGATTAGACAGCTATCGTAGAGGTGTGATGTGAGCATGATCCAGCCTTAGGGCAGAAGGATGTACTGAGATGACCTCTAAAAGCCTATTATAAACCGAAGTTTTAGCATTCTACCTGTAACTGAGTAGAAGTAGTAGTTTGTTTCTCTCTGAAATTCTAACAGGCCTGCTACTTTCTTTTTTCTAGATTTTTCTTACAGAGTTGCTGCTTGCCTGCCAATTGATGATGCATTACGTATACAGTTGCTTAAAATAGGTAGTGCTGTTCAGCGACTCCGATGTGAATTAGATATTATGAACAAAGTGAGTATTTTTTTCTTTACTTGTCATTAAATTGTTCTCACAAAAAAAGAGTGACTGTTACAATCTATAAAAAATCTATGACATTTCCAAGTAATACTTCTAGAGAGTGAATCTGGGTGTTCTTTTATTTCTTTCTTCCCCTTTGCTCAAGAAAGAAAATGCTCTCTCAATGTGGCAGCAAGCAAGAAACATACAATAATAATTGCTTGTTAGAATAATAATACTTGTTAGAAATATTTCAGCACGTCACAGTACTTTTTTAGCCAAAAGGTGGTGCTAGAAGTCCAATGTTGCTCGTAACTATCTTACGAATGTTGTAACCCCATATTGACAGTATGAGACACTGCAATCAAGTAGCATTGTGCCATGAAAAACTGTGGATTTTGTAACAAAAGATAAATCTTTGAAGTATGGATCTATTGAGTATAAATAAACTAAGTGTTGGACTGAAAGGATTTTTGCAGAAGGCATGTATTGACTTGTTAGGCAATACCTTTTTAAGGTGTTCAAAAACTTGTCTTCTCTTTCCTTCTTTCCATTGCCATGGCCATGTATGCTCTAAATGCAGAATGTTAGTTGTTTGTTTGGGTTTTTTACATAGTATATTTCTTTATTATAATATATACTTTCTTAATAATAATATCTACTATAAGTAAAGTATATATTATAACAGGTAATGCAACTGAGTGTCAGTCAACTTCATGTTGAATCTGACTGTTTTAGGAACAGTGTTTTCAAGAGTGTCTCCAACAGCAGTTCAGATTGCTATTCTCTTTCCAAGGAGAAAATGCTGAAAAGAACTATTGGTGTAAACACAAGTTTTAACTGTAAACTTCTTTGTGTTGGATAGTGGTAGCTGGAATATTTCCTGTTCAGTTCTTGACTGGAGAGACAAATTAATATTTTGTTAATGCATGTGTATCGCAAAGAATAGCTATATACGTCCTGATAAACACTCGGCTTGCTGGTTGTAAGCTTGCTGGGGATACCAAAGTACTGTTTCAAATATTAGTATAACGTAACTCCAGTCACTGTTGTGTTTGTCTACTGGATATAGTGCAGTGGAAACTTTGGCTGTTTGCCTAAAAAGTGCTGTCTGTTTCTGGGGGAAAGAGAGCCAGAGTATCATTTTAATATTGTTCCTCTTCCCAAAGTTCATGCACCAAAACTCTTAATAGGGAATGTACAGAGAAAAGGAGACAGGAGACATCTCTTCCAAATTCTGGGAGAAAAATGGCCGTGTTTTTGTGTGAGACTCTATTCAGATTAAACTTCATTTGTCTTTCCCGAGTCAGAAACTCTGAAAATACTATGCTGTTCAGATACTACTAAGAACTGATAACGTTCAGTATATTTTCTATAAATCCAAAAGTAACAAGAGGACTTAAGTTACCTTCATAAAATATAAGATAAAGTTGATTTTTAGCCTGGGTGTTTTCTTCATCAACATGTGACATTTTATTCTGTAAATGTGTTTAACTGTTCCGTATTAGTGTGCGTTATGGTTTTTGAGCAACACTTATTTTGGTCAAGTCTAGTCTTATTAAGCCGGGTTTTTTAATGAGAAGGGGTGCTCTGGCAGCATAGCATACATTTTGGGTTACTTGAGAAGGATGGACTTAACAAGTTTCATTGTTCAGAATGTAATTTACGGTAATATAACTTATTGTAAGAACTGATCCATTTTCTTTTGTATTTAACATCAGTGAATTGTATTGTACTTTCAATAGCCTCTCCTGCTATGAAAGGCAGTTAACTGTTTCTGTGCTTATTTTTAAAGGAATGTACATCACTCACAGGTATAACACTTCTGTGAATTCTGCTTGAGTGTGCTAATTGTAATAATTAGAGAGGTTTGGAAACGGAGGGATGGAATTAAGTAGCTGTCTAAATCTGAGTCTGAGAGGGATATATGAGCATTAGATTACAATCTGTGAGTAAGGGTGATTTAAAAGAGTGAGAGACAGTAGGCATTAAAGGTCCCTGGTAGGAGAGGAAGGCCAGGTGAGCTTTGAGAAGGGAACTGGCGTATGATAAATAGTATCTGTATAGTGGAGCCATTTTCTTCCCTCAGTCTCCAAGATAAGTAGACGGTGTGTTGAAAGCGTGGGGTAGAACCAGTGTCACCTGCAAGAAAGGAGCTGGAGGATGGTAAAATGCAGCAACGAGCCCAGAGCGTCTGAGTAGAGGAAAGGAGAGAGTAACGACTGGCATAAGCCTGTGCAGTACCACACGGGTGCAGGAGTCAGAGCTCGGGGAGCACAAGGTGTGATCTATGGCAGGTTTTGAAAGGATATACGTTCACACAGGGACTTGTCCAGGTGAAGATCCTAGGCGCAGCATTTGGTTCCAAAATATAGTGCATCATTTTTGGGGTAGTTTCACATGCCTTACCCTTAAAAAGAGGTAGAAGTGATGCACCTCCTGAAAATTAATGGTAGTGTTCTGCTGAACTGACTTAAATGCTTATTTTCTGGGCAATGTCAGTGATGAATTGTTTCATTCTACTTTCTAGAAATTGTAGATGATAGATTAATCTGTTATAATCTTTAAGAGAAAGTTCAATATGTCTTACATATTTTTCATGAGGAAATTAAAACCATCGATCTACACTACTCTCAAATTTTAGAAAGACTTAATGATTGCATTTGTACTCATCTACTTTTCCTGTGTTGTATTTCAGAAGAGCAAAGGTTTTGTTTCTAAATTAGCTTTTAGCGATCTTAGAAGGTTGACTCATTTATTATTATCTGGTGTAGTCAGATCCTTTTCTGTATGTGGATTTTTGGGGCAGGGGAGGGAAGTTTATAAAAATCGGTTTGTCTTTCAGATAACAATTAACGTTTACCACAAGTAAGTAAAATGCATAGAAAACAAATGTGTCCTTTGATTGAAAGGGAAAACATAAGTGACTGCTGCCCAGATAAACAAAGAAATTGGTACAAACTCTGTTCTGAGGGAAGGGGAGGGGCATTTTTATTATTTGCCACTGTGCTAGCAAGCGTCTGGAAATAAATGAAATTACCCTCTTTGTTTTTCTTTTCAAGTGTACATCTCTTTGTTGTAAGCAATGCCAAGATACAGAAATAACTACCAAGAATGAAATATTCAGGTGAGTTTATTGCTCTTAATCTTTGGGAGGTTCTTGATCAGAAACGTTGGCGCAGCAAAACAGATTAAGCTAGGTTATGTCTTACAATTACTGTGTTTTCCACATTTCTAATAAAATTTAAGTAAATATTTATAGGGATTTTCCTTTATAAAACAAAGCAGGTTACTTGAGCTTTTTTAATAAGAAGTTGGTAGGTCTGAACATCACCGTGTATATTGTAATGGAAGTTAGTGTGAAAAGCCGTGTTATGCCACCTAGTCCAGCACTTTGCCACTATGCACTCAGCGGTGAGTTTTGAAATACAAATTTGTTACGTAGGACAAAAAAATTAATCTATTATTTCTGAATAGAGTTCATGAGATTATTTCTCAGCACTTCATCCTGACTTCTGTGTGTCCACAAGCTTCAACAGCAGATTAAAATGCACTAATTGGGTGGTATAGATAAGCTCCCAGGATGTTGTCATGTAAGGAAATTGCCTATTTATGTCGTTAAGCATTATGAGACCTTTTTTATTTTAACAGTATAGGGTTAATCCTAGTAACTGCACTAGGCAGTATGTTTCCATTATGTGTTTGACCTATACAGTATCTTCCATGTTCAGTGATGATAAGACTATACATTTTCCAAATAATTGCTGCTTCTGGTTGTCTTGTCACTATTTTAATCTTGAATAACTAATATCTGTCCATCATCTATGATAATGTGAAGGTTAAAAGATGAACAAAGCAAGACTCCCCACAGTTTTCCTTTATCAGTGTGCTAAGAAGCTGATGTGGTAATTAAAAGCTATTTCATATCTTCTAATCAAATAATAGATTCCAGAAAGCATGATTCCTGCTGTGTCAATATGATGTACTTTAACAGAAGAATGAGAAGTTCGTGTAATGAATGAACAGTTTTGCTTACTTTTAAAGTTAGATTTTAAAGTAGCAATATAGGCGTCACTTGGTTTTGTTGGAAATTGCTATTCAAAAGCAGCAAGTAAAATAAATTATGAGTCTATCGTGTACTTTTTATACTGAGCTGTAGGTTTTTGAGGGAGAGATTATAAACTGCCTTAAGTGAGGTAGATTCCATAGCATCCTGTCAGCTGTCCCCTGAGTAACTTGTCCCTTTTAACAAACAGCTGGGTGAGGTTCATTGAACACACGAATATTTTAATCCTTACTTGTGATAATATCTTCTTAAAAACCTTTTCTGAAACAGGGATTTAGTAAATAGGTAACAGGAATAATTTATGTCAGTGACAAATGTGTGAGATTTATAACACTGAAAAATTTCTGCAATTACAAGAAAATTTGACCAATGATATTTTACATTAGTAACTTTTTTCTTTCCCAATTTTTAATAATGTAATTGAAGATACTTTTTCCTACAGCCTAAAGTGGTTCTTTTGCTACGGAAGATAGTTTTAAGCATGTTTGGCAGTTTTTCCTCTGTTTACATTTGACAGCCTTTGTTTTTTGTTTCTTCCTTGAACTCTGACAAAATTATTAATTGTCTGTTGTAGTTTATCCTTATGTGGACCCATGGCAGCATATGTGAATCCTCATGGGTACATCCATGAAACCCTTACTGTATATAAAGCCTGCAACTTGAATCTCAGTGGACGACCATCGACAGAGCACAGCTGGTTTCCTGGGTAATAACATTTAAAAGAAACCTTATTAGTAAATGAGAGAAATTTGGTTGTAAGTGTATTCCTGTGATGGTGGAATATTAAACATGCCATTTTTGAAACATATGTCATCATTTTGCTCATATGAAAAATAGGAACGTAAATTTAGACTTTTTTAAATAGGGAATAAAATGGAAAATTCAGATAGAATGTTTTCAGAATTTTGCTTTAACTTTTTTAAAAATATGGAAGTCTTAGGATTTTAAAACATAGTCTAGCATCGGACAGTTATAGACAGGATACTGATTGTCTGGGCCTTTCTTTGTGTATAGTTTTGATTAAGCTACAACTAAAATTGTAATTGTTGTTTCCATGCAGTTTTCTTTGATCATTAAGTAAATAAAATGCAAGTGAAAAACAGAATATATAAATGCAGTTATTCTACTGAAATACTTTTTTTAGATCTAAAAACTGAATAAATGTTACATGAATCTGAAAATTACTAACATTTGTATTAATCTGATTGTTTTATTTGTATTAATCTGATTTCTTTCTTTTTTTAAAATTAGTCTGGCTCTCTGAAACAGTAGCAGAATTAACTGTCAAGATGTAAAAGTTTGCCTGATAATAACAAGTCTTGCATCAAAATGTCACCCCTCTCTGGTAGCTTAAATTTAATTTTTGTGGCTAGATAGGCATTCTTCAGGCACTCACTCAAAAGTTTGAATATTTAACTCTTAAAAAGACCTGAAATGTCAAACTAGATTTGAACTTTAGTTTCATAAAAATATTCTTTAAACACATTTTCACCAAATCATTCTTCTGTGTGGTCCTTTCTGTGCCAGAGAGTCAAAAATCAGTCTTCTGTCTCTTTGTCTGTCATGTCCTCCTCTAAAGCAGCATAAAATAATGCGTTGCTGTATCTGTAGCCAGTCCAAGGTTCTTGACTAATGCATGTATGCAGTTACTCTTCCATTTTCTCATGTTGATCAGGGTGGTTTTATTCTGGATTATCACACAGCACGGAGTAATGACTTGGAGGGTGTATGGCATATCTGTCACAAGACATGCATGCCTTGACTCCCTGAAGAAAACTTGTGGCTTATAATATCTGGAGTTATTTTTTTTCATCCTTATGTGTTTTCTCAGCTCTTTTCTTCTATAAGGGTTTTGAAATATTCATGTTCTGCCTTCTAAAACTGTTAAAGAAAGGCTCTGTTGCTTTGGAAAGTGCAGTTCCCTGTTAATCTAGGAGCAGTGCAAAAATCACTTTTTTTTTCCATCAAGTAACTTACTTTCTGAGAACCATTTTCTGACTCTTCAAGGCACATAGCATTTCATCATACTGTTGAAATGTTGTGCTAGTAGAATGCTGTAGTTGCTTTCTCTGTTTAAAGGCTGATGTTTTTGTTTCGGTTTGTTGTCTTTTTTTTAAGATCCTGCCAGGTTTTTAGATGGGAGCTGAGCACCTTGATTACCAAAGATTCTTTGAAAATCTAGCTTGAAAATAGTATTACCTTTTACCTGATGAGTGAGCTGTGTTGCAGTATTTTTAAAGTGTCCTTTCCTGACATGTTAGCATCAGCCTTTTTGTTTTGTTTTTGGTAGGTATGCCTGGACTATAGCCCAATGCAGAATCTGTGGGAACCATATGGGATGGAAGTTCACAGCTACCAAAAAGGATATGTCACCTCAGAAATTCTGGGGATTGACACGGTCTGCTCTTCTGCCTCGGATCCCAGAAACAGAGGAAGACTCAGGCCCTGATAGATCGCCTTTACTCTGCCTGTAATCTGGTAACCTGCTTTCAGTTCTGCTTCTGATGCGTACTTAAACTTAAAAAAAAACACCAAGAACCCACACCCACACACAAAAAAACCAACCAAACAGGCAGGCTCACTGCATTCGGGTTTGGTGTGCATCCGCATTACTGTTGTTTCAGCCACAGTGAAAACTGAAGATTGACTCTTTAAAATGACAGCTGAGGAGAGGAGGTGGCATGATGCACCAAGAAATCTATCTGTTCCATCTGGAGAGACTGGACACTGAACTTTCTCTTTCCTTGTATAATTTCAGAAAATGTTTACTGCTATCAGCTTGCAGTGAAAGAAAGTGGAGGAAAGTAAAATGACAAATAAACAGAGTAATTTATGCAATATACGTATGGTGGTAGATACCAGTTACTTGCTGCGGAGTATTTTCCATAATATACTTAAATGTGTTTTCACTGAGAATCCCTGTTTCTAACTATGTGGAGTACTTCAGATTTTATGCTTGTGCTGTTTCTCAGATATTCACTGAAAAACCATTGAAGAGAGTACCAGACCGAAGTATCGCTGAGTGATACTGTGTTGGTAATGTCAGTGACAGTGCTGTAACTGGCAAAAGCAAGAGTTCCTGCAGCTGGAACAATTGCATTACAGGATGTCCTTTGAAAGGAACCTGTGTGAAGTATTTGGTCCTTACAAGTTGTCTGATCCATTTAGTCTCTTGATTTAGGAGTCTTAAATTTTAGAATATTTATACAACATATGCAGGTCGGTCCCAGAACATAAAGTACTTTGGCATTTACCATTGAATGTGCTTACATTTACCTTTCAGATTTATTTCTGTGAAGATTAGTTGATCAGCATACATGTCCAAGGTTCTGTGAAGTGCCCTCTAAAATACTGAACTATAGCAACTTTTCAGTAGTATTTATTTTCACAAGGGGGAGGCAATATCTCTTTAATATTTCTTTTCTTTTACCTTTTCATATCATAAAGTAAAATTTCACATTATCACCCTTACAGAGAGCAGAATTTTTGAAATAAAACAGAAATAAAAGGCAGTGCTTTTTTTTTTTTTTTTTGCCCCCACCCCCCCTTTCTTTCTGTCTGTGAAATTTCTATTCTGAAATGCTGTCTATGCTACAGAAATTGGGTGCCAAAATGGGGCAGCTTTTGTGACTGTTTTATTGTTGGTTTTTTTTTCCCTCAGAATGCACTTTGGTGATGGAAACTGAAGATTTATTCAATATGTTTGTATGTGTACACATGTTTTCTTTTGAAGCTTTATCATTCACTCTTTATTTCTTCACAGTAAATCTTTGAGAACTTGTATTGTTATAATGGCACAAAACTACTAAAGACGCCAGCCACTGCTTGCTCATTCTTAATCGTGGCCCGACACCAGACGTGCGTAGCACGGACAGATTACTCGGTGAAAGGCCAAGTCAGACCTCTGCGAGACAAGTCACTGATGTAAATGGTAGTGTGGTCCCGGCTACAGTGCAGCTGAAGAAATACCCTGATGTGAAAAGATGCTAGAAGCTGAAAGGCTGTCGGAGTAGTTTATCATGCTAGGTATGTAGAAACTAATGATTGTGTAACTCAGGTTTAGTTCTTTGAAGCCTTCTACCTCTGTGCTTCTGTGATAACTTTTGTTCTCTCTGTAGGCATCTTTAATAGTGTATTTAATTTTGTGTGCAGTGCTCTGACTTGCCAGTGAACTGTGAAAAGCAATACTTCTTTGAATACAATTCTGAACAAATAGAGGGTGAATGATGGCTCATTTTCTTCAAGAAAACATTCTGTATTTTGATTATGTTTCTATAATAAGCTTTCAAAAGGCTGGAGTGATAAGCACTAGTGTGAGAGTGAGATTGTGAAACCTTTGTACTTTGATAACCACTGAAATCATACTCGGCTTTCCCCACAGACCCTGCACATGCACACACACAGAGGTACACACGACAGGCACATGTGTGCACACAGGCACACACGTATCTCAGCTGTAGACTTGGTTTATTTTTCTGCTCGAAGATACCTAGTATCTGTTGTTCCCTTTACCCTCAACAGGGCTTGGTGGTGGCAGGAACTTTGAGGGTGCTTTAAAGTACCTTCTGCTGTCATTCCATTTAAGTATTCGCTGAGGGTAGAGTGAGGTTTTCCAAATTATGTTCTCAGCTGTCAATGAACTTCATAAGGTATTTGGGGTTTTGGCCAAGTCTTTTGGATTGCCTCAACTAAAAATGGCATTATGTTGGCAATGTTTGAATACAAAATAGGCATATTTTTTGTATTGTGTATATATAGTCAAATGTAAACTAATATAATGAAGTGAGGTAAGTCAGGAGTAAATTTAACACTAATTTAATTTTATTGTTGATGCTGCAGTTCCATCTGCCTAACCTTCTCTGTAATGTTTGCCATTTCAAAGTCCGTGACACTTTCCAGGCTGAAAACAAGCGTGGTTCAGGTTGCTGTGATGATGAATCCTGCCATGGGGAAGCTGGCTGTTACAGTGCTACACATGTAAGAATGCTAAAAACGTACAGTATGTGACTTACAGGGTGGATGTGGAGTCGTGGATGGTTCTATACGTTGGTTAATATTTTCTATGTGTCTTTTTCTCCTTTTTGGAGAGAAAATGTCTAGACGGGAATTGTGGAAAATTATTACTGGCAAATACAGACATCGTATGCTTTTGAGGGCTAAATACAAAGGAAATCACATTTTATGATAATTTACTATATTTACTACGTTCATTGATGGGCATGTAGCTTCATGCATTAATTAATCTGACTGACTTGCTGGCTGCTGCCAAAAGGGATCATTTTTCTCTTCTCCCCCACCGTAATCTCCGTCCTTCTGTTCGAAGCTCTAGGATTCAGCAGTCACAGGATTGGTGTCCTGGCTGCGCAGCCATGTCCGTGTCCCCTCTGACGGAGGGAGGAGGGATGAACAGGTATCTTGTAGGGACAAGAGGGGGACAGCCCTGTGCAGCAGCAGGTCTCAGCTGGACTGCAGTACATGTAGCATAGCATAGCTTATTTTCAAGCCATCGTTGCAGTAGCATAAAGACGTCACACAATCAGAGCCTGTAATATTGCAAGTTTTCGTAAATTTTAGTTTTGATGAATGGGTAGAATCACATAGCATATGTGTACACTGGGTCTAAAACATGTTCAAATACTTTGCCATTTGGTTTTTAATAATGCCATTTTTGTATGTGCTGCAATTCATTTTGTTCCTCTCATTGGTTTTTCAAATTGCTTTGTAAAAGCTGCGGAAAGGGTAGCACGTTCTGCGCTTTAACTCGTTCTTTGTCTGCCTTTTGAGACAACTTTTCAGAAAAACCTTGTTGCTTGCAAACATTTGCAAAGAATAAAATTCAATTTGTTTCAAAACTGATTTTTTTTTTCCCCCTCTGATTGTTGGGATGGGAAGAGTGAAAATGCTGGGGTTTACACTGTGTTTTAAACTGGCTAGCTTCAAAAAGCAGTGTGTAAGGTGAAAGTTTTGGCTTCAGATAATGTGCTGGCTCGAGTGGCAAAGGACAGAGAAGGTAAGAAACAACATGGCGACAGCGTAAGTTGTCATTCCAATGAATAACCAAAATGAAACATTAAATCCTTCATCGCAAGCTCTTCTCTCTCATCTGTACACTTACTTGCTTTAATCCACCAGAGTAATTCTTAGCTTCAGTCCCAAATCCTTCTATATACTTGTCAAGGTCTAAGATTTATTATTATAAATTACATATTTTTTCTGTATGTGTCTCTCTCTCTCTCTCTCTCTCTCTATATATATATATATGTGGATTTGTATGTATATATAGGTGATCTATCTATGGCTCCTAAACATTATTTTTTATATAAATAGTGCATGATAATAAATATTATATATCATAACAAATAATATATACTAATTATAGTATATAACATATTTAAATATATATGTACACGCACAAAAAAATCTACGGTACCTGAACTTTTTACGTGTGTGTGTGTGTGTGTGTAAATTGAATACCTATTATTATAATAAATATGTAATATATAAACCATTATATATACATATATATTTTGATATAATTGTGTATTATGTTATCTATTTATATGTAACATATACACATGTATATTATTTGTTATATATTTATTTATATATATCTACTTCTCTATCCTATGCTTTATATAATTTAGTGTGTGTGTGTGTATGTATGTAACAAATAAACTGCAAGTCCCAGCAGAGGCCCAGTGGGCAGTGCCAGGGAGCACATCGGTGGCAAGGAGGGCTGCTCGGGTGCTGCCCTCCACAGTGCGTCCTCCCTCTGCATCGCCTTGGAGTGCACCGCCTTGGAGTATGCGTGGTTATTATTTTTCCTCTTCTTGTCTTTGCTTCAGGCCCAAGGTTTATGGGCTCTGCAGGGAGAATTAGCCATGCCCTTTCCCTTTCAAATGCATCCAAGCCAATCTGGCCTTTTAATCATTTTTACAGATCATTACATCTTGCGAGAATGGTTAAAAACCTTCATTAATCCTCAGAAGCCATCTGCAAGGGAAAGCAGTTTATATTATTTACCATTTTGCCCTTCACAGGCGGTTCCCTCCCAGGGTGGCGATGAGCACGGCAGGCGAGGGGAGCAGGCTGAGTGTGCAGGGGCTCTGGGCACCCAGGGAGGCTTTGCTCTGCATCCCCATCCTGCTGCGCCAGGCTCCGATTTGGCTGAGAATGAGCTTCACCCACAGGAACATGAGTTTGTGTCATCATTATTCTTTGCAGACTTTCAGGATACACCCCCCAAGGACAGGAGGGCGACTGGGCAGTGTTAGTCTTTAACACTTTTTCCAACAAACCTGGAGAGTGATGGACTTCACGTCGACACCGGCAGCCAGTTTTGGAAAGGGCTGTCACACTGGGGAGCCAGGAACAGCTACCAACCAGCCATGCCACGTGCGTGTTTCTGATGTGTAACTTAATTAAAACACTGCGAATATCATTTAATTCGTCAAGTAATCTGTTGGAGAGAAGTACCATACTTGACCATGTATGTATCAAACTGCTTCATCTCTTATCTCCCAATTTGATATTTAAATAGTTCATCCTCTATAAAAAATGTTTATTCAAACACATCATTTTTCCAGAACCCATGCTGGTACTGCTTGCTTAAACCATGCTATTATTTTGATTTAACACAGTTTCATTTTACTAGGGTTTAATTTCTTTGGAATATAGTAAAAGAGATGCTTGATAGACCAACTGGAAACCTCAAGCATAACATGATTTTTAAATGAGCTAGTTGAACAAATGTGCCAGCTACACTGAATTCAAAGCAGAACTGTTTAATTAACATGCCTTCAGAATAATCTGTGCTGTTTTTCAGAAGCACTGGAGATGGTAAAAGTTTCAAGCTTGTGTCCTTAAAAATCCTCCCTCCAACTGGCGTTTGACCCTGACAACAATTTTGGGTAACGTAAAGCATAGTTGTGTTTTACCACCTCTGCAGACGTTACTTTAAAAGATCAGTTTTATGTTCTTTTAAAAAAAGACTAACTCTAGTACTAAATTTTATTACTTGTCTCCCTCCCACGATTTCAGTAGTTCAATAAATTGCACAAGGAGGCTTCAATTTAATTACATAATTAAATCAAACACAATCATGTTCTTATGAGATTTGCCTTATTAACAGAGAAAAACAGCACTTTTTTTCTTCCCTTTCTGACTTCCTGAAGTTCCTAAATGCCTTCAGAATAATGTAAAGTAACTGACTTCCTAGAAAAAAAAAGAAAAAAAAAAGCAGCTGGGAAACTTGTCGATATGAAAGCATAAAACGCTGATTTTTTGCAGCATCTGGTATTACTGCTATCTAGCGTTGCAAAATGGTATCTAAGGAAAGTGAAATCCAAAGGATTTTACTAGTTACTATCGTTTTGTAGGAAAACTTAAACCTGCAATAAAATTTATACACACAAGAGATGCTCTCAGTTAGAACTATTTTGCAGTTTGTTTTTTAAAAGCACACCAAAAAAGCCAGGGAGAGTAATACGCATTCAGTAAGACAGTCAGCAACAGCACTGCTTCAAAAACCCAGCTTCTGTGATGGCTACGAACGCTTCATTGAACCCTCCGAGTTACCAGGTACTACATGCAAAACAACCTCTCCTTGTCTACGTTTCCTACCCCATCAACTTTAACTAAGAGTCAAACTCTTTTACTTCCCATATTTTCCAAAACGTTATTGTTTTATTAGTTTTGAAAAGAGGCAAATCATTTAGAATTTCCCTTTGAACAGCACTTTTAATGTGGATCTGCTCAGACAGAAGAAAGGTATCGATAATTAACACAGAAGCAACACAGGGAAGACCACTGTGTGACAGTAGGAGAATGTTAGCCTTCTTCCCAAAATAATCCCACTGATTTAAACAGAATGCTTGCAAATCAGAGAGGAGGTGAATGCCTCTGCATCTCACTACTGTGAGTTACAGGAAAAGATGCATGGATAATTACTGAAGGCCCTGGCAATTTCTTGCAACAGTTAGTACTCTGAAGGCACCACAGCTACAGGACTTAGCTCAGGTTCACTCTGTTTAGGGACACCACCACCATCACCTGAATTCTTCTTGTACCTTACTGGGAAAGAAAAAGGAAAGAAAGCATGAGTCAACTACCAGAGGTGGCAGGGGCAAGGCAGGGAACCTGGATCTCCCTCTCCTTCTGTTATTAACATTAATACTGAGTTTCACACACAAAGCTGAAAACGTACCGTAGAACCCTTCATCAGTTTTCTATGGATTTAGTTAGTGATAAACAAGGTACTGAAACACTGCCAAAGAGACAAGAAGATGGATTCTAGCAATTAGGGAAAATAAAAATCTTTATAGAAAACAGACTTGTTTTACATGGTTAGACAGGAAAATGCTGGAGTGAGTACTTCAATCTGCTATCTAGCTTTAACCACAAAAAGAGTTAGAGCTTATTATTTCTAGACACTCTGTCACTGTCCTAAGCACAAAAAACCCCCATGATTTTATCTAGACGATAGACACACCTTTTGGGGAGTGGGGGTAGTGTTTCTTGGGGTTTAGATGTAGCAAAGTCAGAATGAGAAAAATCTTGGTGCCACCTCTAATGCACCACAGTCAAGATAGAATAGTCAATATTTATCATTAAAATACAACAAAAAGAGGTAGAGAATGTGGAATTTGGCAAATAACATTACACATCACTACAAAATAAAACTGCTCACTGCAGAAATTACGAATTAGCAACAGGAGATTCGTGCTGTCTGAATCTTAAACACAGCAAAGGCTGTACTGGCTGCGAGTACAGTGACAAAATATTTACCAGTATCTCAGTTATGCTTAGAACAGTTCTCCACTGTTATGCAATTTTACAACTTCTTCAGGCAGCTTAACAGTTCTTCTTTATCCATGTGGTATCCACTCTTCTTCCATTCATCCCTTAACTGCTGTAACGCTGTTCCAATTTCTTTTCCAGAAGACACACCCATTTTTCTTAAATCATGGCCACTAATGGGAAAAGAAGGAACAGTCCATTGCTGCATTTCTTTTAAAAGATGTTCTTCTCCTTGGTATTTTAGAAGCTCAAAGATCTTGGAATTTGTATTAGCTTCCCTAGACTAAAAGAAAAAAAAGAGAAAAAAAAGAAGAAGAGAGAGGATTCACTATGAAATGGTAGAAACCCGCTCAAACTGTGCTCAACATTGCATTATTCCCCTGACATCTTATTAGGCAATACCTGGACAAAAGACTTGGAACTATGAAAGCGAGGATCTCTCCTGCCTCACAAGTTTTAAAACTTAGTCCTAACTTGGAGGCTCTGGGAGATCCTTGGAGACTTCTTGAATTCCAGGTAATAGCTGTAACCACCATTTTCAACCTGCAGCTGGTGACAAACTGTTACCTTTCCTGTGGGAGACAGGCCTCACTGCAGAAACCGCTGTCTCTTGCCTTCAGTCTCAGGTACTGCAATAAAAGTGCAGAACTTCACCTGAAAATTACTTAACTTCACTGTGGAAGAACATCACAGGTTGCCTACTTAATAGTATGCCTCACGCAGAACATGTACCGATGCTCCAGGAATTGCACTGACTTTCAATGTACAATTCAAGGAGTTGAATTTCACATTAAAAAAGCTGGAGTCTCTTGAGGTCCAGATCCTGTCTCATGTTTTAATGCAGAAGGGGAAATCAGCTGGGACAGTACAGCAATCTGTCAGTCCCTGGGTACATGCACAAGAAACTTCTGTTTCAGATGATTGAATATGACATTTTTCAGCCTGACTGAAAGGTTGGCTTTTAAATCCAGTAAAAAAAAAAATTGCTACAGAACACAAGGTGCTCAGAACTGCTAAAAATAAGGTGGGGTTTTTTGGTTAGTTTTAAATAATTTCTTAAAAATGAATTTAAAGCCTCAGTATTTTGGATGTGGAAGAAAAAAAGGTTTTGAACCCAAGTACGGATGTCTGCTAGTTGTCCTCTTGCAAAACTAAACTCTACTAAGGGAAGAGAATCTTTTTTATACCAAAGTTTCTGCTTTATGTTGCAGAGGCATGCCAGGACATTTGCAACAGCTCTTGTTAATTTCTGGTCCCTTCTCCAGAGGAAAAACAACCAACCGCAAACCAATGCCACCTTAGTTAACCGGAACTGGTATCAATAACACAGAAAGATACTCTTCCAGTTACTGTGACGATGTTACACTGGGAGCAATCCAAATCTGGCTAATACTTTTGTCAGTACATCCACCTTTCTGATGAAAATATCACGGTCTTTAAAACCCTGCCACAAGTTTGCCTGAGACTAATAAACAAGCCTGGTGATTACTTGATTCTTAAGGCCCTTTCTTTCCACTAGGCACTGTCATCTCTGCTACTCTGTAAAACTGGAAATTCAGAAGAACAAAATAAAGCAACGTGAAACACACTTACATCCATTATGAAGTCCTGATACGGTCTAAGTGGTTCCGGACCCAAAGCTTTGGTTAACTCTTGCCGGTGCTTCACTAAGAAAAAGCCAAGGTTTTTTTCTTCTTTTGAGATTTTCAGCCTCAGATCAAGGTTTGCAATATCATCCTTCACCTTGAACAGTGACATCAGAAGAGTCATCGGTTTTGGACACAGATTTTGAGTATTTTTAGCGACTCTGGCAAATTCCTCTAAATTTCCATCAAGTGGTAGTCCTAAAGGGATACACACAAAGTGCAAGACAGAGTGTTAATGAGAAATGTGGATGTTAATACAGGCGGGGAAAAAAAACCCTAATTTCTGGGTAAAAACAAGTTTTATCTCACTTTGCCATGCTGCCATTCTGTTTGTATGATAAAGCAGTAGGAAATCAATCTTCATTTCACTTTACCTATGTATTGGGCAATATCCAGCTCATACATAAGTTGAACCAAATGGTTTACATGGTTTCCAAGAAGAATTTTTTTCAGTTCCACCCAAATCCTTTCTCCTGATATTCCAGCCAAACCTTTGGCATTTTCTTTAATTGCTTGCAGTGTACTAGGTTCATGATCACCAGGTTTCTCCGCAATTCTTCCATAAAACCTGCCCAAATACAACCTCTGTATGTTAGATTGATAACAATTATTCCATTTAGAATCACAGAATCATTTAGGTTGGAAAAGACCCTTAAGATCATCAAATTCAGCTGTTTAACCCAGCACTGTCAAGGCCACCACTAAACCATGTCCCTTAGCACCATATCTACACATCCTTTAAATACCCCCAGAGATGGTGACCCCACCACCTCCCTGGGCAGCCTGTGCCAGTGCTTGATCACCCTTTTGGTGAAGAAATCTTTTCTAATATCCAATCTAAACCTCCGCTGGCACAACTTGTCCATTTCCTCTTGTCCTATCACTTGTTACTTGGGACAAGAATTTATTACTGCTATTCAGAGAACGAATGCCATGACAGTGTTAAATATCCTAATTTAAAACACAAGAGGAAACTTAACTATATGACAGTTACAACTCTTTTTACATCACTGATCTCTTTTTTCATATTTCTAAAACCTGCTACAATGCTTAGTTCATTTCTTGATCTAGGAAAGGCAAAACCTAGTACCTGAAATATCTCAGGATTCGTAAATAATCTTCTTGTATTCTCTCACTTGCCTTTCCTACAAATCTAATTTTCTTGTTTTTCAAATCTTCATATCCATTAAAAAAGTCATAGAGCATCCCATCCAAACCTAGAAAAAGAAGAAGAAAAAAAGACTATGAATTTACAGACAAGGTTGGCACACCTAAAACATGTCTCATTTGAAAAGACAGAAGACAAGTTGTGTGATTTGAACTGGTTTGTCATACGGTCTCATGTATTTGTACAGACCTTTCAGCTGATAGCAGTAAAACAAACAAAACGGAAACAGAGAATTTACCAGCTTAATTTAAAAGGCAATATTTCATCTAAATATTTGCTTTTGAAAGAATTTACCTAAAAACATGGAGTTGACAGTCAGATCCCTCCTTTCAGCATCCTTTTCCCAGTCAGTGGTGAATTCCACTTCTGCATGTCGCCCATCGGTGACAACATCTATTCTAAGAGTTGTAATTTCAAAATTCTGTTCATGGAGCTGAAAATCCCACAGACAGCGTTACTTCAACACAATCATGAATATAAATGTAAAAGCTGTATATTTTTTCAGCTTCATGTTTGTATACAGTTATTGCTCAAGCTGGATACATGCAAACCAACACGTGCTGTGTTTTCATACAGAGCAATCAAGAAATACAAACACCTGAAAATAATCCTTGCATTATTAGTTTTCTAGATAGCCTGCAGAAATCTTCCTGCAGAAGATGGAATATGAGGCAGAGGAAGCAAGGTAGAGGAAGCAAGACTTGGGAAATCAGGAGCAGGAAATACTAGGATCAACATCCCCACATTATCTGAACATGTGGGCGGCCTACACTCTCTTTTCCAGTGATGACACAGCAGCGTGATCACGTTATGCAGAGGTAACATGCATTAAAATATGGTAATTAACAAAAAATCACTCCAAACTGTAATGCTGGGTGTCATTTAAACTTATTGTGATACTTTAACAAAGAAGGAGCATGCTACCAGTCTTCTGTCAGATATGTGCACATCCACAGATGCAGTAAAAAAAGATCCAAGTCAAAACATAAACCAACCCTGGCAGTAATGGTTCCATGTTTTTCTCCTTTGTTATTGATCAGACGAACACCAGCAGATGTGAACATTTCCTTCATCTCTGCTGGCGTAGCTGTGGTGGCAAAATCTATATCTTGTGGTGTCATTCCACTTAGTAAATCCCTCACAGCACCTCCTGCTATTCTCAGCTCATAGTTCTTCTTTTCAAACAATTCTACGAAGGAAAGGAAAAATCATTAAGTACTCTCTCAAATAAAACCCGTAGCATGCTGTCAGCCACAACCAACCTTTTCACAAATTGACATCGTTAAATCATTTAGGTTGGAAAAGGCCTTTAAGATCATACTCAAATATGTAGTAAGCAGCAAGTATGTAACTCACAGCTTCACTCAAAATGCACAAATTGGGTGCACAGCTGAGTACCCACAGGTATTTTCCCTGTCATTTCTCATAAATTTTTCCAGGGCATTTCTGACAACCTAAATATTAACAGCCTGCTAATTGCGACCGGGGGCCTCGGGGCTGTGGAACGTTTTTAGTAGTTAGTAGCTGACAAGGGAAACATGCTTCATTTACTTACAGCAGGGCACAGTGAACCGTGACCCCCAATTTCCTCAGGAACAATACCCCACAATAGCTGATGAAAACAGAGCTCTGCCACATCCTCTGGGTCACTCTAAAGTTAACAGCGGCTAGAGCTGGAGAGCAGCACGCAGCTCCCAGAGCACAGCAGCTCCCAGGGCCCAGCAGCTCCCAGGCTGCCCTTCAGCAGCCACCGCAAAGGCCCCCTCCACTTCCCCGGTGAGGGGAGCAGGGGCTGTGCTACAACAGGGCCAGGACGCAGGGTGCTGAGCCCACATCCACCGCCCTGGCTCCCCAAGCCGGCATTTTGTCTCCCCTCACCCCACAGCCGGCGGGGACACCCAGTGCGCCGCTGCTGAGCCCCGCGGACCCCAGAGGCAGCGCCCGGCGCCGGGCCACACTCACCTGCCACGCTGCGGAGCCCGGGCGTGAAGAGCGCCTGGAACTG
>JAVJGI010000050.1:21207483-21228717 GCA_035590275.1 Ibycter americanus | reverse complement strand
GAAAAAAAAAAAAAAAAAAAGATAATGTCCATGACAAAAAAAATGGACAAATTACCTCGACACACCACCGACAAGCTCACTTCACTAGTCCCTGCAGCAGCCGAAGGGCGCAGTTGAGCGGGCGGCTGCTGAGCTGTGCCCACCAGCTCGCAGTTGCTGAACTAGGAGAAGCAGCTCCGTGTAGTTTAAATAATCAGGTTTATGTTTGTCAGCCTGGGTTGGTGTGAGTTTATTTTGCTGTGTGGAGACGTATGGACAGGCGGGATAGCAAGGGAGTCCTGAGGATTGGGTACAGTGTGGGGGGTCAGTCCTTCCCCCCTCACAGTGCAAGTGCTGAGATGTGGCTGCCTTGGGCTGCCTGCGTGTCCCAGGGCTCGCAGGCCGCGGCTCACCTTGCTCTTCGCCATACTGCTCCTGCCAGGAGGCATCTCGGCAGGGCTGGAAGAAGCGGAGCCTGGAGGAGGAGCTCACCCAAATGCGAGTTAATGGGGAGTGTGGATCCCTTTGAAGCCTGAATAAATCTTTGTCTTGGCAAAAAGAGTGCTACAGGTGTCTTGGTAACGTGGTAAACCAGACCTGTGTAGCCTTTTAAGCACCTGGCAAATCAGGGCCTCACTGCAGACAGGAGTATGCTTATGAGCATGGAAGGGTGGGGATTTTTTGAATGACCTGTTCCAAAAGCACATCTCAGCTCTACAATGATGTAGTCAGCCCTGTGTAAGCACATAACCTTTTCTTACCCTTTTTTTGTGGCTACTGTTGCCTGTTAAATTCCTGCTTCACCTTTAGAAATTATCTCCTTTCTAGAGAAACATTTCAATGTAGATGTCAGAGCTCTCTGCCCAGTAATTAGCCGTTTATTCAGAAACTTAAGGGCTAGCCAGATCTTAGGAGGTCACCAAATTTATCTCTGCGCCTGATGGCAGGATTTGATTACAACTGTCACTCGTGGTTGATGCTTCTCTACAGACGCCCAGTGACAGAGCATCTTTCAGTCCTTGGGTGCCTGCCTGCTCCACTGCCTCCCTAGCCAACACGGAAAGCTTTCCCTGGTATCAAATCTGGGATTTTACTCATCATTATCTTCTAGTCCCAGCTCAGTGGAGGACTTGGAGAGCATGTGAAAGCTTTAACGTGTTACATTTCTCCCCAAGTCTTG
The DNA here is from genome assembly GCA_035590275.1 of Ibycter americanus. Classification (NCBI taxonomy): domain Eukaryota; kingdom Metazoa; phylum Chordata; class Aves; order Falconiformes; family Falconidae; genus Ibycter; species Ibycter americanus. The sequence continues at coordinate 21,227,558 of JAVJGI010000050.1, read as the reverse complement.
CCTTGTTTCCTCACTGCTCTCATAGTACCATTTGCTGCGTACTGGCTTCTCTGCATCTGCTCCATGGCTTGCTGAAGTGCAGTGTCTGAGCTGGACACAGCGCATGTGAGTGGAGGCTTTATCAGCACTGTGCAGAGTGGGAGGATTACTTCATGTGTCTTGCAGCTGACAGTCGCTTTTCGCTCTCCTGGGGTGCCTTTTTTTCGCAAGTGCATGACATAGTTTATTTCTCTTCAGTTTATGACCCTCCAAAACCCCAGATCCTTTTCTGTGGAATAGATAGTGAATCAGTTGACAGTTGATTATTTATAGCTAGTAACTAACAGGTGATAATGCCAAAATGCAGTTGAGAGCTCATCCATATTGAACTACACCCAATTTCCACCAATTTGTCAAGAACTTTCTTAATTCTAGTCTCAGCCTCCAAAGCACTCACCGCTCCCAGCTTGTGTCACCTGCACATGTAATAGGGTTTTCTGTACTTGCAACCCAGGTTGTTAATGAATGTAAGTCATTAGCCACCTTCTTGTCCTTCCTACAACTCCATTACTTATAGCCCCACTTTCTGCAGGGTCTCCTTTGAGGCTCTTGGGTTGGTTTCTGCTGCTTGTCCTGTTTGTGAGCCTGTGTTATCCAACCCCATGGATCACAGCTCAAAGCTCTCAGCATGAGGTGACGAAGCTGGTCTCGCTCTGGTACAGATAGCTTCTCAAAATGCCACCAATGTCCACATGGCTGTATGGCAAAAGCCTTGGACGAGATGGTATCAAACCATTCGACAAAACCTGCACAGTTTTTCAGCAATGTTTGGATTTGGTTTTCTAAGGGCAGAACAAATAGGGGTAGTAACAGTGGTCTGTAGGTAGCTGGCTGTATGTCTTTATAGTCAGTCATTAAGCGTTCCTGCTCTTGCAAAGTTATTAGAGAATTATCAGGCTATGGTATATAATTAACCCTCAATAAATAAAGCAAAACTATTTCTGGGCTAAACTCTGTGCTTGTATGGAGCTTTCTATCCTGTGGTTAAATCTGTAGTTCCCTTTTTCAATGCATGCTTGTCTAACTTATCATCTACCATCATTTCTGAACTACCTATCACATTTGTACTTGAAAGACAGCAGTTATAAAAGAAACTTACAGGGAGATGATCTGGAGGAGGTTTGAACAAATGGAGCGGACTCTTCACAGAACTTTTAAGACTCCACAGGTAAACTTCTGGGATATCTGTTGTGGTTTGGTTTTGTCTTGTTGTGCTTTGCTTGAAGACTGCAAAGGTCCCACTTTTCAAAGTCAGGTTTGTCTTACACTGGGAAATGCACCTGGAATCTGCTTCTGACCAGTTGCTTGTGAGCTAGTGGGACACGTCAGCTATTCAGTAAGAAAATCATTACCTTTTAGAGGCTGTTTTCTATGGTTTAGATTTCTATTGTCCTTTCAGGAGTATACCCTTTATGAAGGGATTATATCCTTCACCTTCTGCTTATTACTTTTTACCATATATAACCAAAACATAATATAATCAAGGCTTTTATTTGTCCTCGGAACTTACTATATCCATTTTTGTGAGGAATGTAATCCTCTTGTAGGTTTCTAGTTGAATACACTTATTTTGATTCTCTTTCAGTAATTTCTCACATGAAACACACAGGGTGTCACAGACTGCCAGGTGCTCTTACAGATTGTGGTCTTACACAGCTACAGAAATACCTCTTCCAAAAGCTGTATTTTCAATCCTTTGTCTGATAGCAAGTAAAAGAAAAATAGCAATTTTGAAAACAAGGCAGGAAAAGCTAAACTGAAAAGAAGAACAGGGTTAATAATCGAAAAATAATCTGTATTACAGTGACATTTTATATCCAGTTTCAAATCAGTAAAGTGCTGCTCAGATGATGTTAGGTCTGTGTCTAATACATGCATACTTTTAGACAGCAAAAGTACCTTTGAAAAGTTGATCTTTAGGATCTTTTCAAAATTATAGGGAAAAGAATGTTCCCAGGAAGAATGAGAATCCTTACTTTTTGAGGACAAAGTAAAAAAAAAAAATCTATAGGTCACCAAACTCACTTTAAGTAAACCCAAAAGAGTATCAGCTTTTTAAGTTGTGCTAAATGCCAGAGCAGTCCTGAATCCAATGTACTGATGTTACTTAAGTTAGTAGATGTGAATCCTAAGCAGTTGTAAAACATGAGGCTTTTAAAAGATTTTTTTAAATAATGTACTGAAGTTATTGCTTTTTTTAAAAAAAAAAACAACAAAAACAAACAAAAAACCCCCACCAAAAACAAAAGAGTGCTTTTAGCAGTGGAACTTACGAAGCTTCTTTCCCAAAGTCTTATCATTGCACCTGATGTCTTATTTGATCAAGGCTTTGACTGCAGCTGGGGAAGTGCAACCCATCCCTCCGTCTCGCTTCTACGTGAGCGGAATGCTCTTTGGTGGGTTCTCATCTCTTGCTCACTGAGGCACCTGGTTCACATTACAAGAGCTTAATCTACTTGAAACCGCTTCCTTAGCTGCTGGCTTTGGTTGTAGCTGGTCGCTGGGAGAGCTGCAGTGAACACAGTGGGTAATGTTAGTAGGCAGGTAGGAATGCAGATGTGCATGCTTGCATAGAAGCACATGTACGCACAGCTGCATGGTTACAGAGTTGTGTTCTTGGCAGAGTTGTAGTGGGGTTATTGCTAACATGAAAATGAGAAGCTAGCTTTTATTTTCAGGCACTTGAAGTTGATAAATTTTTACTTTTAAATAGAGAAAAAAAATTAGTGTATTTAATAGTTTCATCAGGTAAATGAAGCTGTGCTTTTTGAAGCAGGAAAGAAAGCCTGATGCCAGTAATTTGTACAAAAGCATATTGGAAATATATCTTGTGTTCTAGCAGGTTTTGTAATTGTTTTTTATCAGAAAAGCAGTATAGGTGTGGCAGAGATCAGGTACCGTTGTAAACTTGCGTTCAGTCCACATAATGCCCTCCAGAATAACATAATCTTGTGGAGCAGAGGTCTGCATGGTATTCGAGTGAGAAAATCCAAAAGAACAGACTTTTCATGAATGGTAATGCAATAGGAAATAGTCTTGGAGGTATTGTGTAGGCATAAATGTACGGTGTGAATAATAATTACCTGATTGTTTGTGATTCACATACAGTTTGGAAGAACTAAAATGTCTGGCTAAAATGTCTTTCAATAACCCAGCATCCGTAAAAGCAAACCCTGGCTCCCCAGGAGTAATCCATTAGCAAACTCCAGAGGTTCAGTGGGCCTCGCACATATTTTGGCTAGCAGAATAGCAGGTACATATAAAATATGAATACAGATAATGAGTGGAGCTGGACATTAAGAAACACACTGTATTGTAGATTATGTGTCATTTTAATGAACTCAGCATTCATACACCATTTTGAAAAATAGTTACTCTATAGCAGAAGTACTCCAACTGTGATCAATTGGAGTGCTTCCAGTCCCTGGGTTATTTATTGGAGGTTCAGGGAGAAATGATGGGTTAAAGATGCCTTCTGTGCTCATTACCATCTGAAAATATTATGTTTTCCATACAAGCAATTGCTGTAGGGCCCCAGGGAAGTAGTGTGATAGGGCTGGGAAGGCATATTTCTCTTCAGTAAGAACATTTCAGAAAGCTGCTATTCTGTATGTCCATGTTGTTTATATTAGGTTACACATGAATGATCACACACAGATTTTTTTTCTCCCAGTACTTCATGAAACAATCTATAGGAAGCATAAGAACATGCTGGTTTTAAGCATTAAAAATAGTCATTCATTTAAATTAGAAACAAACAAAATAGTTTCTCTTACACCCAATAATTAACACTGGCGAATTAGCCTTGAGGTGAGCATTGAGACTGCTTCTTTAATGAGCTTTATTGAAATAGAAACTGGAAAGTAAATTCCAGTAAGTAGCTATTTTATATATAGTGGCAGCTAAAAATATGGTTATTTCTGTTCTTGGAGTAAATGGGACTCTACTGAAAGCCAACATACCTGAACTTGACTCACTCCTCTCTGTGGAGAGATGCTCTGTGACTGCTGCTCTGAGCAGCCACACATGACAGTGTCTGCAACCAGCAGCTTTTTCACAGAGTGCTGGCAAAAGCGATGGGAGCACAATGAATTGTGGTCGGTGGTACTATATTAAATGTAGCTGCGACAAGATGCATTTTCCTGCAAGGAAAGGAGAAGAGCCTCTCCCCTGCAAGGTAGCAGTTTCATTCCTTTGATCATGGGGATATACCATGCTCCATGGTTTGTGTGTTTAACACTTGGGATTGTGTTCATTTTTAGCTGTCAGCCTCTGTAAAATGTTGACGAGGCACATATGCTGGTACGTGGCTGTTCTCACTTACCATCTAAAGATCATGGCCAGTATGATGAAAGTCTTTCTGATCCTCCTGTGGACAATGAACTTGCTCCAGCCAAGCATACCTCAAGCTGCAGGAGGTAAGGCCTTTTCCTTCTACCACTGTGTAGCTTTAGCACCAGGGGCTGACCATGGCCCCTCCACGTGTTGGTCAGGTACACTATTCTACACATGAATAAACCAGCCCACGGCATGCCCTGCGTACAGGACCACAGATGACCATGCTGTCTTAACATCCTCCCTGGACCAGTTGTACTCTGTCTCAGATTGCTCCCAGCCAGTGCGTGAGGACTGTTCTGCTTTGAGAGGGAAGAACCGTAAGGCATGTAGACACAACTTGTGCCATTCCACTTCCCTCTGGGCTGGACAGTAGTTCCTGGCTTGGTTTATTCAACAATTTAATCCCGCCAGAGCAAAGGCATTATTCTAGATGGCAATTTTACTTTCAGGAACAATACTGCAGTTATCTGCAGAAACATGGTGACATGAAGCATCACCAGCATAATCCTCATGTATCAGCAACCTTAATGGTGACATTTTTTGTGGGCATCTCAACAAGGAATGTTTCAAGGGGACCAGTGCAGGGTGGTTTTTCTTGGAGTTTTCTGAGCCTTTACGAGGCAGTTTTCCAAATGCAAGGTGCATGCTTGAAAATTGAACTAGTGGGCAACAGAGGCTGAAATCATGGGAGAGGAGAAGTGGGGACTGATGTCCCTCAACTGCCTTGGAGATGGCACTTAAGGGAGGGCAGGCTCCGAAGAACTCTAGAAGTGGAGGGGAGTAGACTGATTATTTCATTGCCTTGCTATTTATAGACTACCATTTTCCCCCAGCATGAGATCTTCCTTATTTCCATATGAGCTCCAGGAATCCCTCTTCCCCCATTGTTTTAAATTATCATTCCCATCCTTCTATATTTTCTTCCATTTGTGGTTAATTCCTCTGTTCATCATTTTGTTTCTTCTCTCACACATAAATTCTTGTGGCTGTCAGCCTTCTCTTAGAAAGCTACCCACATTATACCCTTCTGCAAGCTTATGTGGGTGAGAATTGTTCGTACGTTGATCACTTGATCAGCCCCATTTCAGTCCAGATGCCCAGTGTCTATGTGCTAGGAGGATCAAGCTGAAAATCCCGAACCTAATTAACAAGCCAAATGTGATACATCCTGGTGATTTTTCAAGTGGAAACTGTTGTGAAAATTCATTTTTAAGCTAAGTTTTAAGTAAACTCTTACTTGATGAAGTTTTGGTTATTATTTAAAAATACTTTTGAAATATTAGAAACATTTCACAAGAAGCTGTTGAGAGAATATAATGTTGAAATGAAATTAATTGCTTGTATTGCTCATTGCTTGTAAACAGCTATTGCTCGAAACAATTCACTGGGTTACTGTGTTATGAATGTTTTTGTTTTCTCCTTTACAGTTCAGGTTTTCCCACCTGTTAACTTCACCCTTACAGTCTCTGCATTAGCACAAGTACTTTTACAGTGGAAACCGAACCCTAATCAGGAACAAAAAAACTACACCATTAGATATGATGTGAAAATCCTAAGCCCTGTGCCTGAGGAGGTAAGATAGAAAATAAGTCCAGTGTCCTAAGAAGGCTGAATTCCTGTTGAGTTAGATGTGTTGCACCGAACCAGGGTGCAGCAGGCGTGATATGTATCTTGAACAACTGGCATGTGGCATCACTTACTCTGTTATATCATAAACATATACTGTGAGCGCCGGAGGGATGCCCTTTCAGCTGGGCGTATGGGTGCAGGCCTGCGGGGACGAGGGTTAGCCTGGGAGCTGGCAGCCTGCAGCGTTCATTCGGGGGGAAGCTGGAGACTGCTTTCAGGTGACATTGCTCCCCGTTCAAGTCAGCTCACTTAATTCACATTAATGCCAGGGTATCATTAAAATGTCAGATCGTGTTTCATCACAGCTGTAGGCTGTAGACAAATTTTCAGTAATACAAGCGTCCTGCTGTCTTAAATAAGAACCCTTACACACTTGTGTGGATGAGATGTACTCTCCAGCTTTATACACTTAATATAACCAGCTAAGCTAGCTGCCTCGTTTGCCCCTTTGCAAAGCCTGGATCAGTCTTTGCAGGTCCCTTAATTCAGCTTCCATCACCCGTGATGCTTACTTGGTATTTTATTTCAAGTATGATACAAAGAAGACTCACAGTATCCAAACAGCTGCACTTCACAATGGTTTCTCCGCACACGTTCGGACGTTACTTCTCCATAACGACCTTCAGATGAGAAGTGACTGGGTGAAGGAAGAACTCCCACCTCCACCAGGTAAGGAGAAATGCAGGGGAGGTCCGAGTTTTGTGTTCTGCCCCAGTCTGTGGACTAGACATCAAAAGGTGACACGTTTAAAACTTGAAAAATACAGCATTTTTCCCCTCTACCTGCTACACTGATCTTACAAAACGATTTAATCCAGGCCTTTCTCTGCTGCTGTGGAGCCTGAAGTACAATCTGCATGTGCAGAACATGGATAAACCATGTAAAATTTTCTAAAATTTCCTGGCTGAGTCTAAGATAACCTACTTTCATAGACTCTAGGATATTAAAAGATCATGTTGCCTTGGTGTACATGAAATATTGTAATGGTGCTGTGTGGTGCAGCTTTACACACACTGTTTACTTACACTTCATCCATCCGTAACTGACAGCCCTGTGTGATAAGGAAGAGAACTAGATACAATAGATATAGATACAATTGACCAAAGACTGTAATCAAAGTGTTATAGCAACATTAATTGCTTATGACTTTTGTAATAAGATTTTTCTTCCTGTTTTATAATTCTTTGGCTTTCTAGGTGCTCCAGAGACATCTGTCACTAATTTGTCCTGTGTTACCCGCATCAGCATTTCTAGTGCTGTTTCTCTCCGTTGCACTTGGCTTCCTGGCCAAGGGGCACCAGAAGATACCAAGTACTTTCTATTTTACAGGTTGGTGTTTTCTCCCATTTTAGTCAGCAATTAATTTCTTCAAGAGCATCATGTCTGACAAGTATTTTAATTTAGGTATAAGATGTACACTGAAGAATGTCAAGATTATAGCAAAGACAAGTGGGACAGGAATACCGAGTGCAGATTTTCAGTGACTCATATTGATCCTGAAGAGATTGACAATGTCGTTGTAATACATATTAATGGGTCTAGCAAATACACTGCAATCAAGCCTTTTCAGCAGTTATTTAAACAAAATGCAATTGGTGAGTAGAAGTACATTAAAAAAAAATATTTAAAGATGTCTAGCAGGATTGTCAAAAGATTTGTGAGAGAATACCACTGGACTGAATGGTTCTTGATGCAGGTGCAGGTATGTGCTGGTTTTGCATAGACATCTTAATGACAGTGGAAGAGATTAGAAGACAGAAATGGATGGTTTTAACTAACTTTGATTTTAATAACTTATTTTACATTATAAAATGACCAAAAAATCCCCTAGAAAACGCAATTAGTTATTCTGTTAGCCAAAGCATTATTCCCAATACTCATTTTCAATTTATTTAGCCAATATACCTTCAAGTACAGTTTTTACTACCTCTTATTTTACAGCCTTTCTTTAAAAGGAAGAAGACACGTGGTGTTCAAGATAATCGTGTCCTTTTAAAGAAAGGCATTAGACTGTTGAATAAAAGGTAGTATCACCCATGACTGTCTATCATCTATCATCTACCCAAATAATTTCTTTTCCTTCATTAGTTCCACTCTTTTCACTTTTTTGTAAACGGATAACATTTCACTTCTTCATGACTTCACTAAGATAAAACAGCTGACATTCTTAGAAATCATCCCCATAATAGTTACTGATACATTCCTTTGAATTTGTTCCAGTTTTCAGTAACTTTCCTGGTTACATCTGTTTTTTTTTTCCTAAAAAGAAGTTTTTCTAACTGTTCTATCATTAATTAATGCTTTTGTGAAAATTAATTTAATAAATTCTCCCAACCACCGCTAATCTAGTTTTCCAAAACTTTTAAGTCGATTTTAAAAACTGTTTTCCCTTAACTATTTTCTGCAATATAGTTATTCCTCCTAAATCCTTATCTTTTCTGTCCAAAATGTGAAATAAATTCAAGGATTACAGGTCCTACTTGGAAACACTATCAGGTTATAAAATGCTCCAATTGCTAGTATTTAAACTTTGCCCTGTAAAAAAACTTACCAGTACAGGTTGTTTGTTTGTTTTTTGTAGAGAAAGTGAATGTTCCCAGAAATGTCACTGTGTTCTTGGAGCAAAATGATCTCCTGGCCACATGGGAGAAGCCATTTTCTCCTTTCCCTGAAGTGTGTTTTGAATATGAATTTTATATCTTCAACTTGAAGTCGGGTAACAAGCAGGTAATTACTTCTCTGATGCCCAAGTATTACACAGCATTCCTGTCTCTGAGCTGACTGTCCTGTATAGCTAGAATTTACTTTTGTGCAACCTGGTGAAAAAGTCTTCGTATTCATGGATATGTTACACATTTTAAAATAGTTAAAATGAAACGTGCTGCTAGTACATTTTGTAAACTATGGAGTTCTGGTGAAACTTGTGTCCCATTTGTGACTAAGGTTCAGCAAAACCAAAGCCTCATCAATTTTCATATTTTCCTTCTTTTTCTGGATGTCATTTACATCTACAACAAACCATCCCCAAGAGATCTAGGAGAACAGAAGGACAAAAATTGGAGTTACTGAGTTTTATGTATTTGGGTTCAGATCAGTAGGAGGATGGACAATCCTGAAAATCCAGCATTAGGGGTCTTAAGGAAGAATGCAAAAATGAGGCATCTTTTGAGAATTTGCCCTGAAATATTGTATTGTGAGAGAAATGACACCTGTAAAAATAGAGATCTTACTTTAAAAGCAAGGCCAGATGCTCACAGTTAATCTAGTAAAGAAGTTTTAAAAAAATAAAAAGATGGTTAAAGTTTGTTTTCTGAACTGTTTAGTCTTAAGTAATCTATAACGGCACAATACTGTTTTCCTAACAGATATTGAAAATATCCTCAAATGACTTCAGATTACGGATTGATGTTACTAGCAGGTATTCCATACAGATAAGAGCTAATCATCACATATGTTGTACAAGAGGATTTTGGAGTGACTGGAGTGAAATTATTTACGTTGGTAAGAATGACGTGCTTCTGTCTTGTAATGAATATTCTTAATTTGCTGGAAAGCAAATGCTGCCTAATCATAAGCATGGACAACACCAAGTAATTTTAATAGAAGCCAGGAAAACAGGTATTTGAAGGAAGAAACTGACCTGTTAATGCAAGGGGAGTTAAATCTGTGTTCCATTAAAAATTAAAAAAAAAATCTCCTAAGCAAATTTTTGGATATACAGAGGGTTTTTCTAGACAGCATTTTGTTTTCACATGCTTATGTTTTCAGAGACTGCTTTAAACTGGCTTAAGGTCTAAGTTCTAGTTAAGGCCTTTTAGTTGCATTAGTTTAGTTTTTACATGTGTTTCCCTGGCATGCATTGTGAGGTTCATGCTGGAAGTTAATATGAGTGACCACGTCAACTATTATTTTATTGGAGCTATCTGAACTCTTAAATGTTGGGGGGGGTGGGGAATAGAGCATGGTTTTGGCATCATTGGAACATGATAATTTGCCCCACTTTGTTCGTATTTCCTGCTTGCTGAACATGTTTTTCTGGAAATAACAGTTTCCTTATCACTGCACGTTATCAACTGTTTCTTCTTAGACATCCTCCTTTGCTCTTATCTTTTGAGTTTCTTAACTTCCTGGTTTTTACTTATTTAAAAAAAAAAAAAAAAAGTCCCTTACACTCTCCTGTTTACTATAGTTTTCCCTCTTATATGTATTTGCTAGCGAACGCAAATCTGCCGGTGTTTTGCCTCCTTACTCTAACACATCCCCTTGACCTTCCCCCCTGGCTCCATGGCACTGAAGAGCCCTTGGGAAGAGAGGCTCAGCCACCCGACCGCTCACCCTGGGGCAGCGGGGCTGACCAAACGTCTCATTCATTAAGAAAATTGCGCCTGCTTATTAACTTCATGCACCGATCTGGGAAATATTCTGATGAGACCAACTTTAAGACCAGTAGACCTTCTGAGCCCATATCTGGAGAAAAACACTGGTCCATCCTGTAGCAGCAATCCTCCAACTATGTTAAAAACTGATTTTTTTCTGGATCCTTTCCTCGGGCGGTGGTTCTCAGACCCTGCGAAATGCAGCCATACGCCGCCAAATCGGGTACTGTCAAACGGCACCTTGATACTAGCTGTCTCTAAAAGGTTATTTAGAAGCACTGCAGTCAAACGAGGCCAGATAAAAAATCATCAGGGCAGCCAAGTGGGCTGGACACCTTCATTAGCTGCACGTGGCAGCCCCATATGAATCAGCTCTGTGAAGCTGTAGGTACGTGTGAACGGCCGCTGCCTGGGCTCACAGTTTAAAAGATCCTCGGGTCAGGTTTGGGGCTGAGAGGTGCCTCGCAGCCCATTTGTGCTGCCCTGATGCTGCTTTCCCAGCCATGCTGAAAGATTGGAGGGCCCCGCTGTCAGCCGCAGCACTTCTGGAGCTGCCTCTGCTGCTGCTGCCTGAGACACCTGGAAACATTGCCCTTACACACACCTCTACTCAGGCACTACACACACCAAACGTGGAAAATTCATTCTGATGGTGAAAGAAGTTAGTTTTACATAAAAGTTTACTAAACATAAAAAAATACCCGAGGACAGGTCCACTTACTTTGTTTTTTCTTATGAAAAGGGGTTTTTAGAGGCTTGTTGCAGTTCGTTGAGACAATACAGGTTACTGCGTACGTCGCTGGGTTGCAGTACGTACTTCAGCCAGTCTCCTTAGTGCGGCTGGTAACTTGCTCTGTGGCTCCCAGGAAGTTTCATCTGTTCCCTCCATTTCATGTGTCTTGTGGACACCTCTCGCTAGGCAGCTGCACGGGCTCGTGCTGGTTCACAGTGGTGTGCAGGGCTGGGCTGGCACCTCCGGGTACGTCTCGGGGAGAAGCCTGAGGAGGAACATGTCAGGTAGGTCCCCAGAGCCCCAGCACTGCATCTGCAGTTGCTGCTTCTCCCACCGCTTACTCCAAGTTGCAGTGAGACTTAGCGTTGCCTGATCATGCCTTTTTGAGGCCACTGCCAACCAGCATAAGATGGAAGAGACTTAGGACCCTTCCAGTTTTGGTTTGGAAAACGGAGGCACTTCCCAGCCATCATGCTGGGAGGCTTAAAATTGGTTTATGGGACTTAACCATTTTCCAGTTTGCTGCTCCAGGCATCCTCAAGCCTTACAGTGACATAACACTGGCAGTTACATCCCAAATCTTGTTCCCTGGGAAGTGGTAACCCTGAAGACAAAACAAACCATCCTAACCTGTTTGTAATTGCAAGGTTGACTGTGTACCCCGTCGGGGTGGTACGGAGGTTCAGGATGGACCACATGGACCTGCTCATGCCACCATCCACACACCGCTCTCGGGGACTGCCCTGCAACCGCAGCCATCAGCGGAGGCGGCAGGCTCAGCTCCTCAGTTCTCAGAAACAAATCTGGCCACAACTGAACGTTCTTTCGCCTACAGCACGGATAAAGCCAACACTCCTGCTGCTGGCCGGTTTACATCCTTCCAATTACCCGGTACTGGCAGCGCTGACACCTTGATGCATAGGACAGGGAGTTATCATAAGCACACACGGGCTCGGCAGCCTTTTGAAAATGCAGTTCAATGGAAATGTTTTTGTTATATGGCATAATGTGGCAAAAAATAATGGTCGTGGTCACTGAGCAATGCCTTTTCAAAACAGAAACATTGACCTTGATAGAAATACCTGTGCCTGCTCACAGGCAGAGGCAGCAGAGAAATTCTTCCCAAGGAAATGTAGCAGCAACTGGCTCGCAAGAAAAACGGGAGGTTTCAATGTCTTTTTCACAGGCAAACGTGGGAACCCAGAGAGATCCAGTTCCTGGCTAGAAAGGATTAACAGAAATGAAGAATGGTTTAATGGAAAACGATCAGTTTGTACCTGAGATCATCAGCAGAGAGTGTCTTTGCCGGGTACCAGCTGTGCGCTCACCGCGCAGCATCCCGCGCCTCGGGGCGGCAGCTAAGGGGCCGCATCGTCCTCCTGGCCTGGCCCCTCACGCCTCTCGGCTCGTTCTCTCCTTCACATCAAAATGAAAGAAATTTCTTGCTGAAATTAGGAAGTCAGTTTCATGGAAATTGTTTTTGAAGCTCTGCGTTTCGTTTCTCATTCTAGATACCAAGTCTTCATCGTTTGCATGTTAATTTGTGATCTGAATATAATCACATGAAGCAGCTGATGAAATCTTTTGTAAGAGTGTGTTTAAAATAATCCGCACTGAAATAATATATTTAATTTCTTTTTTTCTTGAAATTCAGGGCAAAACAAACATGAGGATTCCATAGCCTGGATTCTCTCAGTGCTTTGTGTGTCCATGTGCTGCACGTTCCTGCTTGTTGCTGTAATATGCAAAATGTAAGTATCATCGTCTTCTTTTTCATTACAGTATAATTAAGGACTAGCTGTTCATCAAGTGGGTGGGGGATGTTACAAGCTTTGCTTAATTTTAAGAAAGGGCACTGAGTTTGGTATTGAAGCATAATTATACAGAGCAAAATTACTGAATAAATAATAATCAGCCTCATTAATTATCAATAATAACATTCAGTAAAACTGGTGGGGTAAGAGGGTTATTCAAGTTAATCTTAAACAAAAAACCACATATACTGAGCGAGGCAAATTTGTTAAAAATCTATTTGTCTTTATCTCATTTCTTCACTTAAATGGATCTGGTTGGGTCAATGATTTCCCCAGGAGGATTGTGTCTTTAACCTTGGTGAAAGCTGCTGAGAGAAGCTTTCATGGCTCAAATGTACAGACCAGTATTTTCTCAGTCTTGCCTGGTTCAGCCTTCAGACAGACACCCTATATTGGGCCCTGGGCACGTAGTCTGAATTCAGCTGACACCAAGGAGCATGGTAAATGCTCTGAAGAGGTTAAAATTCAGTGCTTTTGCGCTTGCCGCTCCTTTTGACCTCTTAACACAAGCAAGTGCATTGAACTATTGTTTGCTTTGAGTTTTTGAACAATTTGTTTAGTTTATTTTTAATTACTACAGAGGCTATGGATGCCATGTAGTAAAACAGATGCCATGGAGCCAAACTTCAAAAAATATGCTGTCAAAACCACAGATACGCTTTGTCAAAAACACAGATACGCTTTGGATTTCTGTAGCTATGACTAGTCATATAAAAGTGATGAATTAAAGAATCTATGTAATTACAAGCTTCTCCCCTGAAACGTGTGGCAAGCAGCAATTACCACTCCACAATAAACACAGCTCCCAGTAAGTGCTGTCCTCGACTCTGCTAATTTCTTATTAATTTCCTCAATGCCTTTTAATGTATTGGTCATTCTAATGTGCTCTTGGCTAGTTTTCTTTCCATAGCACATTTGCTTTATCAAATAAAGGTCTCGTCTACAGGAACGTTACGTTACGTTAGAATAACTGATATTAACTCTCCCTAAAGTGTCTGATGTCTATGGTAACCTGCTCTTAAATCAATTTAATTAGCATAGCAGGTCTCAATAAGCAATCTTTTTTGGAACAAAATAGATTAACTCCCAGAGAGTTTATTCATGTTTTGCGTCATATACACTTGTTCCCAACAATGCAGCCTTCATGTTTTGGTGGAAATCCCCAGACTGCTCTTACTCACATGGCTGATTCTTTTACAGATTGACCTGCCCATATAGCTGTAGGTCCGCCACTGCTCCAGCATCATCTTCATCAGCTCTCTCCTCTCTTTTTGGGACAGCAAAACACCAACATGAGTTATGTCCAACACCAGTTAGTAGCGGTCATACTGCTCCATGTTTTCCTGTGGAGTTCTGAAAGTATTTGGATATTATTGCAGCTACTCCCTGTGGAGAGCTTGAAACAGATACAGGGGGAGAAATAGGTATAGGGGAAGACTTCTACCTCAGGACCAGCTTGAAGATACTGTACTAATGCATTTTATGAACTTTAATACATTTGGCAAATTTAAGCTAGCTTTTCCAGGTTCAGCTGCTTGATGCTACATTGCCTGCTTCTAGGAGTTTCTCTCTGCCTGGCTAGTATGTAATTACCTAGCACCCAAAGGCTCATTACATTCCATCTTTGCCAAAGTGATTAAAATTTTATCTGCCTGCTGCACTGAATTTCGTGAAGTTGCTAGCTTTACTCCACCCTTCCCAGGCTGCTTCTTGCTCAGTGTCCTTGCCACTTCTCTAATCCCCCAGCCTGCCCTGGGAGGAGGTGGGAAGTGTAGGAAGATGAAATACAGTGCTTAGTCTGCTCATTTGTTGTATCTGCAGGTATTAAAAAAAGAAAAATAGAACAGGTTTCCTAGATCACAGTTTCATTAGTACTCTCAGTTTTTACTGCTCTTGAAAATTCATGAAGTGTACCATGCAATTCCAACCACAGAATCATTTCAAATTTCATATGATTTGAAGTCATTATAAGGAATTTCATTATAGCAAAGAGTTCTATAAATTTTTCTGTGTACTTCCTGGTGATTGCAGGCATCAGAGACACAGACGACTGTATGGGAGAAATGCTACAAGGCAAAGTAGCCCTTTGGGACTGTTTGAATAGTCTTTTCCCTTCACTTACTTGCAGCAGCTGATGGGGTTACTGTCTTGATAAAAAGCACAATTGAATGTTTTCCTAGTTTGCCCTCTGTCTTTATGAATGAGCATCTTCTGTACTTCCTTAGGCTGTGCCTTGGAATGATATTTTCTCCTGGAGGTGAGCCCACAGGAGGATGTCGTTAGTAACTTGCTCCCAGCTGCTCTCCACTTAATTGACATGAGGACAGTCAGTAGCCCTTCATACCCTGAAATCATGTGGTCATCCTGACCTCCACCAGGTACCCCTCCCTCTTCTGCACCCCACTCCAGTCCAGCACCAGCAGCCACCAGCCACCAGCTACGGGGAAATCATTTGGAAAACGTCAGGGGGAATCTCAGGGGAGGCAGGACACTAGGAAAGGCACTCTAACACACTGTGAAAACAAGGATTTTATCAATCTCATTGTAGTGGTTAGAAGAGGGAAAAGAAGATCTTGTTCTCCTACTTATTTCTCTTTATTTATCTTTGACCATTTCATGTCACAGCCTGTAGGAAAAGCGGCAAATTTCAGAAAGACAGACACAGCGCAGTAACTGGAGGCCCTGAAATGCTGAGCTAAGGCACCGCGGGGTGCTTCCAAATCCTGAAGGTCCAAGTAGTGCTAATGGAAAGGGCCGTGACCTAACCTGTGTAGAGACAAACAGAGATATCCGGAACATTCTTTGTGACAAGGGATTTAATCACATAACTCCAACTTTTCAATGTCCTGCAAAAACCAACAGGACCATTCTGAAGGCACCACTGCCACCACCCCCACCAGCACCCTCACTGCAAAGACTCTTGCACCCAAGGGGCAAGCAGCCCCCACGAACACAAGTGTGCTTCTGCCTGGTTTCTGTTGGCTTTTTGTACACCCGTCCTTAAGTGTTTCTATTCCAGAAGTGACATGTAACTAACCCTTTTTGCTGACTCAATAAATAATTTTGATATGGCTCCATCAAAATCTTTTTTTGACAAACAGCACAGCTAGAAACGCGCCAATTCCCAACAAACCCAAATCTTGTTGGTGGCATTGCACAGCAATAGCATAAATCAAAGCCACACTCAGAGCTGAAATAAGATGCAGGTGAAATCCTGCAGCCTCCTTGGAAGGCTTGGGAGACCCGATGGAGTGCAGGAGCCATACAGACAGGAGCGCTTGCAAAGCTCACCTGGGTATGGTCACAAAGACCTAACCCTTAGCAGGAAGGCTGGGAAGAGTAGAGATGATGCCAGGCACTGGAGTGTTAATATTGGCACTCAGCCCAGTCCCACTCCTGAGTGACACCAGCAGCCACCCTACTGTCCCACTCTGCCGGTGGTGACCGCACAGCTGGACGTGCCCTCTGCAGCCAGCGGCGGTTGCGCTGCGTTCAGCGTTGCAACAAAGAGGATGCAAATGTCTCCTAAAGCCAAGACCCTGCTCTTCCTCCCCACGTTCCCACTTCTGGCTGCGCACCTCTGCCAGAAACCAAACCCTCGGCCATGTGCAGCGATGGGGAGACATCCCATGGCTTGCCTGGTCACGTCCATCGTGTGCGCGGTGGTATGGCTCTTCCCTTCCCTTCGCCTAGTAATTAGTGAAGCGTCAATGCCTCCTCCAAGGCAGCAGCAACTCAGCCAGGAAGGGTTAGCTCCAAACTGATGGTCAGAAAATATTATTCCTCCTCACCTCCCTGGTGAGTAGGAATAATAGCATAAAAGAAAACCTGACAGAACTCGGAAATCTTTTGGAAGAAGAGTACTCATAAGAACATAAGCATTGAACTAACCAGACATCAGCCAGGAGAACTGTCACAAAAGAGACGGGGCAGAGGAGCAGATCTGCCCGTGGTCCCAGCAGCTAGGGCTCCACACCATGGCCATGTCTCGGCCTCATGGGTGTCAGGCTTGCTCCACAGAACAGGCACGAGATGATAATTCTGGGATAAATCCTATAATCTTCACTCAGGCCAAGTTCCCATTAAAATCTGGCCCCACTTGGACATCGTGCTATCCAGGGGTAGGGAGAGTGAATGTGTTTTGGCGACTGACATAGAAAGTCTGTACTCGGGGATACAGAAGACAAGAAAGAGTTCACTCTGCAGCACTTGCTGTCACAAACATGCATATGCCTGTATGCTTGAGCTAGACTAAAGAGTGTCAGGCAGGGAAGGAGTATCTCAAAGGGTGTTAGCAAAATGAGTTATTACACTGGTAAGCAGAATCACTTACTGTCAGCTATCTCCAGTCCCATTTCTTGCCTCCTCCTCGTTCCCTCGGCACACAATTATTTGCAGTTGGTTCTACCACGAGACACAGGCAGATTATGTCCAGAAACCAAAGTGTGAGCAAGAAGCAGCCTGTTCTGACTGTCCAAACAAGGTACATGACAATGCAGCCCTTGGGAAGAACATAAGCGTGAACAGGCAGATCAGTGCAATTAATTTTTTTCCAAGACAGGCCTATTGCTGGCCGTTCAAAGCCACAGCAGTGCCCCGTTGGATTGCACCTTCCAGCCCACTCTTCTGTGGCTATGATGGGAGAGGCTGGTGGGGGAGAGCATCAGCCCACCTCCTCTTTGTCATCCGCTTGTCCCCAGGTTCAGGAGTGACCTGTGAGGAATGGCACACCGCCTAGTCTTTGGGGTGTCCACTGGTGGACCATTATCCATAACTTTGACCCCTTTGGAACCCGCTGCTGCCCTCAGATGCCGCTGACTGAGTGGGAGGGGGGCAGGAGGGCTGGCGGTGCGAGGAGACGTGCCTTCTTGCAGGGCTAAACACGTGCTGCTTGTTGGATGTGTCATCCAGCAGAAAAAGCAATTCTTTCACATCTCTCCACTACTGTTCTTTTGCAGAAACCACATATGGAGTAAAGTGTTTCCACCAATTCCAACACCCAGCAACAAATTCAGAGATCCCTTCCCAAATGACTACCAGGTAAAATAATATTTTACTCACTCTTTCTTTTTTTTTTTTTTTTTTTTTTACTAGAAGGAACACTTGTGTTTGTGTGCTGCTCTTTCCCGGAAAGGCTACGAGCATATAGCTTGTTACTGCTCAGTTAAAGCTTTTTGACCTCTTAGAATTTCTAATGTTCCTATCAAATATGGACTACAGTGTCAGATATGTTGTGCAAAACATGCCAAATAGGAAACTCATGGGTGCAGTGAGTTTAATGATATGCACAGCCCTTACTACGAGTACAACATCAAGTTAGTCATTGAATTTAGCAATTTGTGAGGCTGTTTTTGCAATCATAACTGCTGTGGTCGGTTCTCACCTGGCTGTGTGGCCACCTCCTCTGCCGAGGACAGGTCCCAGCACCTCTGGATCTGGCCTTGTTTGTAGATGAACTGTTTTGGGGAGGGTTAAAAAAGAACAAAAGGATGAAGTGCTATTGTAAAGAGCTTTTCCGATATGCAACAAATTTCAGGTACCCCTTGCTGTACCTATGGCTCTGCCTTTTGTATGGAAATGTGGTCGCTCCTTCCACCGAGCACAGCCAGGCAGATAGCTCTGCCTTGGCAAGGGCTGGGGGTTGACTCTTGGAGAGCAGATTTATTTTGTGAAACCTAACAATGGGAAATGTTTTGTTCCTGCTGTTAAGCTGGTCTTAAGCCTTATTATGTTTGCTGTTACTTCCTGATAAATACATTTGCCTTACAGATAAGATAAAAATCCTCATTGTCTGCTCAAGGGAAGTGCTGCTCAGCAACTTGATTTTAATTTGTCCCCTTAGAACAGGGGTTTGATTTTTTGGGTATTGTTCTTATTCCATGGTCTGGTCAAGGAAACAGGCTTAAAAGATTATCATATGTTTGTTTTTAATTAAAGCCACTGGTGTAAAATACCATGACTTCGGGTATCACAAATAAGAATATGAGAAATAGCAAATATTAACATTGCAGCTAGAAAATGTGAGCTTGTGAAGGCTGTTTCACATTATCAAGAGCAGCACTGCCTTGTATTTAGACATCTCTTTACTTAGAAGTGAGCTGGGTGCTGGTAGGTGACACCGGCTGGCACTGTGGCCACCAAGGCAGTGGCACCAGCAAGGAGCAGTGAGGACATGGCCATGGTGTCTCCGCTGAGATCACCCAGGAGAGTGAAACCCCCAGCAACTCTTTGTTGTGGGCGTTCAGTTCCTAAATTTGCAGCGTAAACAGCAGGGTGAGGTGACGAAAGCCGCGCACAACGGTGACACTGTGGGAACAGCACTTGGCTCCGAGGAGCAGCTCTGCCTCCCACCGCCCCTGCGGGCTTCCCAGCAGCTGAACTGCTGCTTGCTGCTTCCTCCAGCGAGCCACCCCGTCCCTGCGCACTGGCTTGTGCAGCTCTGCACGTACCGAGGGGTCAGGATATGGCCCCACGAGTGGGCTTCGCTGCTGTGCATTCAGAAAAATTCACCTGCCTTGTAACATGCCCTCCAGCTCCTCCTGGGGTTCTTTGTCCTTGGCCACAGCAGGGTGTCTGGTGGGCAACTGTGTTGTGCAAAACACACCAAATGGGAGGTTTGTGGGTGCAGGGGGCTGCTGGCCCGAGGGACAGAGTGACGAGCAGCACCGTAAGAACTTCAGTAGGAAAGTGGCGAAATTCTTCTGTTGAACCCAATGCTCAGCTCTTACCTCACAGAATGTTTTGGGTGAATCCCTCTTTAAATGAACCAACTTGAAACATGGTGTTCTGCAAAACATGTTAAGTAAGGGTTTTGCAACACTTGTTTCGTAACGACTATTCACATACTTAAAACAATACGTTGTGACTCCTCTCTATTAGTGCAGTTTAGTTGATAAACTCAGTTCACCTCTGTTGTGGTTTAACCCCAGCCAGCAACTGAGCCCCACGCAGCTGCTTGTGCATCTGCCCTGGCGGGATGGGGGAGAGAAGCGAAGGGTAGAAGTGAGAGAACTCCTGGGTCGAGACAAAGACAGTTTAACAGGCAAAGCAAAAGCCATGCACGCAAGCAAAGCAAAGCAAAGCAAAGCAAGGCATTCATTCCCACTCCCCACGGGCAGGCCGGTGCCCAGCCACCACCAGGACCGC
>JAVJGI010000050.1:21174956-21206735 GCA_035590275.1 Ibycter americanus | reverse complement strand
CACTCCCACGTCCCCCCCTTCCTTCTTCTCCCCCCAGCTTTATGTGCTGAGCATGGTGCCATATGGATGGGCTATCCCTTGGGTCAGCTGGGGTCAGCTGTCCGAGCTGGGTCCCCCCCAACCCCTGTGCCCCCCAGCCTGCTGCTGCTGGGGGGTGGGAGCAGAAAAGCCCTTGGCTCTGTGTCAGCGCTGCTCAGCTGTAAGGAAAACATCCCTGTGTTATCAATGCTGTTCCCAGCAGAAATCCAAAACGCAGCCCCATACCAGCTACCACAAAGAAAATTAACTCTACCCCAGCCAAAACCGGCACAACCTCCCTGCTCGCCAGCTAAAAGCTGTGTTCGCTTTCCAGAGAGCACACACCTGCACCAGCGAGACAGAGACAGAGTTCGGCAGCTTCACAGAAGATCTCTGCTGCAGCCCCCTCGATGACTCTGTCTTCTGAGAGAATGCGTGGCCCCGGCACGTCACCCAGCATCACTGGACTGGGCTTCATGTCGCCTCCGCTGCGGCGGCGTTTCCAGCGGGGGAGAAGGACTTGTGTCCACGAGGTGCCCTGTGCAATGATAAGCTACTGAACAAAAAGTCCCAGTTTAAGCAGGATATAAGTACACGGCACAAGGGCTGTGTAGGAAGAAAAAAAATCTGGAAAAAAGCTAGTGGCTTTTTTTTCTGGTTGACAGCTTAATCTTTTGGAGTTTTGTTTTGTTTTAAAGAACTCTGACAACTCAAGATGCAAAATGCAAACTGGAACCTGGTGCAGTCCAGTGTATGGCAGCAAGGTACCCAGCCATGGTCCCCGGCAGCGACCAAGGTGGGTCAAAGACTAGGAAAAGAATAAAAGAAGTTGTAGAGCACCCCAGTGCTGTCATCCCCAGTGCTGCTTGGCTATAGCAAATCCGTCATGTGAGTGGGGGCCCACACCAATCCACTTTGTAATGAAACAGCGTGAATTCAGCCAATAGCCTGAATAACCCCCACGGAAACGCAGCTCATGGGTAAGGGAAGCGGCTGTGCTGTGTGCCAGCCGTGCAGCCAGACCGCTGCCGCGCGGGGACTGCCCGAACGGTGCGAGGGCCAGGCTGTGCCCGACGTGGCAGCATCCCGCTGGTGCTGCATGGAGGTACCTACATCGTGCTTTTTACATAAACATAGCATCAATTTTGGATGCGGGGAAACGGCTGTCTTCAGTGGCAGGACTTTACAAACTCCAAAAGACTATTTCAGACAAGGTCAGTTTGCATTTGCCACTGACGTACAATTACTACTTCTGTGCACGAAGCCAGCACCTTGCCTCGCTACTTTTGTACACACGGGTAGCGCATCGCCCCGCTGCCACGGGCACAGCTCCCAGAATCTCGGCGCCTGTGTGCCTGGCAGGTCTTGCAGGTGGCCTGGGGTGCTGCGTGCGTTGTGCGCACTGCGAGTCTGCGGGGAACCACACTGAAATAGAAAATTCACAGCCTGGGGACTGAAAACCAGTCGGGTAAATAGCTATGAAACATCGCAGGAAAACTGACAGTTCCGTGATATTGGTAAAAATGCCTAAGCTTGTGTAGTTTAGCTGCCATGCGGACGGACTCTTGACTGCTGATGCCCCGGTGCCTGCTGCCGCCTCTCCTCGGGTGTCCTGACTGTCCAGCACGCAAAGCAGTCCTTGCTGTTCACTCCTCTCCTGCCTTGTGGAAGTTTTATTTTTTCTTCAGGTTATTTTCTTCCTTCTTGTAGGGTCTGTACAGTCTGCAGAACAAAGTAAGCATCTTTAGTATCTCGGCTCCCCTGGGGCTTAAACCTCCCCAGCTTTTGGCTGCGTGAAGCTGGTGGGGCTGCGATGGCTGACGCCTGCAGGGGGATCACGGCGGCTGGCCAAGACTGCAATCTGGGTGCTGCGAGACCCCAATTCCAGTATGAAACAAGAGCTTTACCTGCGTTTCTTACTCTCCCTTCTGAACGAGGGAATGCAGCTGGCATGGGGGGGCTCTGAAAGAGCATCTGTCCGCCCACCCAGTGCTCACTGGTGGCTGCGGGACTAGGGGAGGCACGGGAGACCCGCGGCTGGCTCCTTTTCGGTCCAAGGCTCTTTTGCAGGCTCTTGCCTTTGGCATCAGCTGGCAGCATCTGCAAAAGGACACGAAGGGATTGTTTGTGCTTCCTGGCACAAAAGATAAAAGCTTGAGTGGGGGAGAGGAAAAACAGTACAAACTGATATACTTCCTACAAAACAAAACACAGCCTGGGAATGCAGAGTTTTCAACTATACAGTAATTAAAAAATGTGCCAAGGACTTCCCGGTGCTCTTCAGAGGCTTTCTGAGCCGCGAGGAGCTGGGCTCCTCCTTCGCGGGCAGCTTCAGCTGCCTTCAGATAATTTTGAAAACGCAAGCCCGATATTGCAACCTGTTTTTCTTTGCTATCTGTTGCTTCGTCTTCAACGAGCGGTGTTTGAGACAGCGTCGGGTTCTGTTTGTGTTTTATTAACTTACATTGTGTAATCTGCTGCGCGAGTTACCAAACAAACCTCCTGCCTGAAACCACTTGAACGACTCGGGCTCTGACCGCCCTGGCTGCGGACCGGGAAGCTCCTGTCCTCGCAGAGTCCCTCCGACTTCCAAGAAACCTCCCGTCCGGCGAGCTGGCCAGAGATGGGGTTAAGCACATTAAGAAAGAATAAAAAAAAAAGATTTGACCCAACAAGTAAATTGTTTGGAAAGTGCCTAAAGTAATGGAGGTCCCAGGTACTACAGACTAAAAATAATTATAATAAATGAGCCGGTTCTCATCTGGGTGAAATAGCACGGCTCCATCAAAATTAATGTAGCTCATTAATGTAACAATGTTTGTGCCGCAAATGTCTCTCCTGCACATGCTTTTAATGGATTTGAGGTGCCCAGCTTTAGCAATCTAAAATCAGAATTTCATTAGTAAAATCCTAAAAATGAGACTGAAGAGAATTCATTTACTGTAATGTATTTTATGTCATGCCTTCAAGTGGCCTAGTAACTAGGATTTCTAAATATAATTTCATTCCCATTAATGGCAAGATATTGCAGAGATTTGTGCCGTATATTTAAGCGTATTTTGCATTTGAGCTGTGCGTCTGGCCACGGGAAGGCGTGTGTGTGGATGCTCAGTACTTACTAGTGAAGGCAGCAGCAGGCTCAGGCAGCCGAGGCGTTCCCGGGGTGCGTGGGCAGGTGGCTGGGGGGGAGAAAATATCCTTTTGATTTTCAGTGTCATTGATAAGGCTGTGCATCACGGGAAAACAAGGCAAACAACCGCAGCGAGCCGGTGACAATGAGAAAACCCGTGTGGATGTTCATCTGATCAGCAAGGGCACGTCCTCCGTACTTCCAGGGAGGATGAGTAAGTACCCTTGGGCACAGGCAGGGCTTGATGGCTTGGAAAGCTGGCAGGTATGTGTTACACTAGCTCTGCTGAGTAAAACCGAGGTGGTGTAAAGCAGCAGGAGCATCTTCATTTTCCCAGCCAGGCTGCAGGTCCAGCCCGCTCACCCTTGCTGGCCATGGGGGACCCTCACCTTTGCTAAAGGTTCACCCGTGTAGGACGAGGAGAGCAATTCCTGGCAGAGCTGCCTCCTCACAGCCATTGTACCCGGCGCAAACAGGCTTCCCTTCAGGCAGCAGGAGGGAAAAGGGAGCGTGTTCGGTACATCCCAGGCAGTTTGCTCTCCCTGCCACGTGCCGCCCGCGAGCTCTGCAGCGGGGAATGCAAAGGGGACAGTCCGTGCCCAGCGCTGCGTTTCATTCTGCCACTATCACCACAGCCCACACCGCCGGTGACGCTGTCCCCAGACTCCTAGACCAGTCACAAGTTTTGTGCCCAGAGTGCAGAGAAATTCTTATTCCGACTTGGTTTTTTTCCTTAAACGCAGCTACAAACCCGATGCGTTCCTCCTGCTGCAGCTTTTCCCCGCTGCCTCCGTGAAAGCAGCCGCAGGAGCGTGCCCCTTGCCCACCTCTAGGGATGGCAACTTTACATTTGCTTTTTAAAAACTGAACTGTATTACCTGGCCATTTTATTTTTAAGCTCCATTGATTGCAAAGCGCAGTATTGCTCCTTAGAAACGCAGAGCACAATCATACGACTCCCACGCCGCCACCCCTAAAAATCAGAATTAGAAATGCAGGTTTGGTGGATTTAGCAATTTTAAGCAGTGATCCCAAAAACCCTCAGAAATCCACCGGGATAAGCAGAGAAGCAGTGCTGTACCTGGAGGACGTTTGCTCTGGAGCTGCCGCTGCCTACCTCGCTCCAGGAGGGCTGCGATGCCCGCGGTCAGACAGATGCACTCGAGGAGGGTGAATGCCGGTTTGGTCTTTTTGTTTGGTTTTTCCCTTTCTTTTTCCGAGCTTCCCAAGCTGTAGAAGCTCCACTCCAACAGCACCAGCCCACAAGAGCTTGGAAAGGTCATGACTCTACATAAACAGGTATCATCACCCCAAATTCACCAACGCAAATTATTTTCAGTCAGTTTTAGAAGCAGAATTAGACCAGAAATGTATAAATAGATATATTATTTTCTGCCTCCACAAAGTTTTGACATAAAGCAACTCTCTTTTGTATCTTCATGTCAGTGACAATCTCACCAGGCGCTGCCTATTGCCGTGGTGAAATTTGTCACCGGGTCAAACGAAACGTGGAGGAAAAACGCTCCTGGGAGACAGGTATCTTTACAAATGACAGAATATTTATTACCAATACCTTTAAAAAAAGATTACATCTGCTAGATCACTGATAAATATCATTTACACTGGGGAGAAAACTACAGAAGCTTTTTTTTTTTGTTCCATTTTTCTTGGTTTTGTGGTTTTTTTCTTTTTCTTTTTCTTTTTTTTTTTTACATAGAAGTAACCATATCAAACTAAGAAAGGAACACAGCTTGAAATACTGACAATATTTCTCTGGTCAACACCCCTGACTTTTACACAAGTGGAATCCTGATTATGAGTTACTGAATAAATATATTTAGAAGGTCTAAAAGTTAACTGTATTATTTTGTAAGCAAAAAAGACAAGTTACAGGCAAATTCAAGCGATCAGGAAAAAAAAAATAAATATACCACTGCAGCGCATTTAAACTTGAAAATTTTATAGAAAATTCCGTTGCCTTTTACTAGCGTTATCCCATCTGAGTGAACTTACAAAATTACCCCGTAGTAACAAACAGTCCTTCTCTTAAGAAGAATTATTTTGCTGTGGATATTGTCGTTTTCCGGCGTGACGCTGTTTTGCCTTCAGGCGTCTATGAAGAGTTTCTAAAGAAACGCAGACTTCCTAGCGGAGAACCACCGGGAGATGCCACCTCCCCGCGGGCGACACGGGCGGCCGCGGCGCTGCCCGAAGCAGGGCACAGCCCCTCTGATGCTCTCGGTTCAGACCACATTTCCCAAGCGTTTTCTATACAGTGGAGTTACGAAGGATGATGAGTTATGTTCCGATGCACGTGGAAAGCAAGCGCGTGTTCAGACCATGAACCCAGGGCAGCTTGATGTCTCAGAGTCGCTGTATTCTAATTTCCTCGGACTAAAATCCCCCAAAGCGAGGTGGATTTAGCTGGGTTTGCACCCAAAGGCGAGAACCGCGTCCGTTCGCTCGCTCCTTCGGGTACCCGTCCCTTTTTGTCACTAGAGGCAGAGCTCGCGTCTTTGCAGTATCTTCATTCCCACCCAATTTAATGCTAATTATGAGAAAGACAAAGCTATTGCAAGACTGTAAAAATGGCCCCTTGCTGCACGATGCCAGAATATTAGCTACATGTCCTGTAGTCCGCAAACAACCACAATTCACGTATTTTTTTTCAAGATTATAGTGTTCTTACTGAGCATTTCGAGTTTGTCTTGCTTAGACCTCCGAATAAAATATAACATCTTGTGTGTTATAAGCACTTGATTGAACACAAGAATCATCGCAACCGCCATTTCAATACAGCCACGTTACGAACTGGATCTGGAACGGCTCTGCCTTGCGTAGCCTTGTGAAACTGTACAGTAAAGTTGCAGCCAATTTACTAAGAACAACTTTGAACTCTCCATCATAAAGGAAAAAATTCCAAACAATATTTTCATGATAATGTCGTCCATAGCATTTTATAGCAGAGGAAAAATTAATATCTACATCATATGTTAACTTTAAAAAATTCTATAAAACACTAAATATATAATAAAAAATATGCATATAAGGACATATGTAAACTGCTTTGGTAACATCATATTACAGATGTTTTCAGTGCATTGCAGAGTTTCCAAGGAAACTTCAGACAAAGCTATATTTGCTTTGAGGAAGTACTGTATAATGCCATTCCTAAAGAAGCATAAACATTTTTTCCAGTAGTAAGATGTACTCAAACCACAATATTACTTAGTACTGGGTGTCTTCAAAACAACTAGCTAAATGTTGCTTATATTATAAACAAGAAGTCCTGTATGTCATTTTTGTCATAAACTGGACCGAGCTGTGAGCGATAGCATTATCGTGCTGATGGCTGACAGTGTACAGGCGCTGGAGGTCGAAGAGCCGGATCCTCTCGCGTACGCATCTGCGCAAAGGAGAGAGGGGGAGAAAATAAGCCAGGGGTGAAGGGAGCCACCTTCATTAACCACCCCCACCCCAGGTTTTAATTGTTTCCTCCGATGAAGCACGGCGGTGGCAGGAGGCTCGGACCCCACTCGCAGTCCCGTCCTGCTGCTTCAGTAACCTCCTGCTGACTCTGCTTTGCTCCTCTAACTGCATTTTTGGTGTAACCAATTCCTGCCACTGTTGCATCGAGGCAACTTTCACAATTATATTACTCCGTAGCCTGTTTACTTATTATTTTACCTTTGTTTGGGGTTTTTTTTTGTTTTTTTTTTGTTTTTTTTACAACTATACTATATTCAAGCTGTTACTTACGGCACCAGCCTGGCACAATCCCTGTCCGGGAGGAGCTGCACCCCTGCCCTGTGGCCCACTGCGCTGAGCCAAACAGGAACTGGCATGTGTTCCTGCTCTCCTTCGCTCTCCTGTGTCTGCTGATTAAATTCCTCTGCATGGTTTATACAGCCACAGCGTACAACCATGGTGGAGATAATTCTGATCTCAGCCAGGGTTTTTTTACATTGCTGTAATTTTAATGCCATATTCCTGCATTGCAGAGGCTCCTGATTTAATGCAGCTTATAAACTGTGGCATTATTAATGGAAGATGGGACATGGAGATTTTGCAAAAGCAATGTTGTGTAATAAAATACTCTCTTCTCTGTTTGTTCTTCTACACAACCTCATTTCCCTAAATAAATATTTATGCATCCAACGCACAATGGAATATGGCTATACAGTAGCCTTATATATTTAAAAGCCTCTGAACACTGCATTTTGTATTTTGTTATAGTGAATTGCAGTGAAACAATATATTCAACATATATATGAGTATGGAAGCAAGAGAGTGGAAAGTGTCTAGAAATCTTAAATACAAATACAACTACTTATGAGGGTGTTTCTTATGGTTTAACGCTGACTCAGGATGAAATCAGAAACGTGGGCTGGAATGACTGCTGGTCCCGGGTAAGCCTGGGCTTCAGCTCCCAGCCCTGCAGCCTGCCCTGCCCAGCCGCAAGGCTCTGGTTCATCCCCGTGCACAGACGCAGGCGGTGACTGGGGTGAAGCTGGTCTGCCCCGCCAGCGGGCGAGCTGAAAGGGGCTGGGGACGCTGCCCCCCCGCCGCAGCAGGAGCCACCACGGACCCCGCTTCCTCCCGTTCTTACTTGATATCTTTGGAATTCGGATTTGTTCACTGCTGCTGCCATCGCCCCCGTCGCTGAACGGCTTTATCTCTATGATGTAGTCCTCGTCAAACGGCAGGGAGAGCTCCACGGAGGTTTTGTTCGTTTCTATTACAGATGTGCTGCTCTGCCTGTTCCACCTGTACAAAACCTGCAGCGAAGGGGAGAGAGAAAAGGAGGCAGAAGCGGCAGAGATGTCCATGACCGTAAGGGCGTCCGCATTTGCTGCTGCTCTTTTCCTGCCCCCGATGCTCAAGCACACGGTCTGGTCACAGCGTGGCTATCCAGGCTTTGCTGGGGACCCACACCAGCGACACCAGTGCCTGTGTGGGGAGGTGACACTGGGAGGAGGGTGATGCTGATGCACAGCTCCAAACATGGCACCGCTACGTAGTGGAGACACTTGGTGAAATTTTAGCTTGATCAAGCTAAAATAAATCCCAAAGCTTATTTATAGAGGTCAAAAACTTCTTAACACGTTTCTTCAGGTAACTGAGTCAGGGTATTTGATGCAGTGCCACAAACTGCTTCCCAGAATAAATGGCTTTTTTGAATGACCTTCTAAGATCTGGGAATTCTACTAATTTCGATTGTCAATTGTGACACAAAATATAAGATTTCCAGGAAAAAAAGAGGAAAAACAGGCAATGTTTTGCTATGATTCAAGAAAGAAATCAATCTGGCTGTGCTGTCCTAACAGTAAGTTAAAGGAGGACTATTTAGAGACCCACTAGATGGAGTTTGCATTTTCAGGGTGACAAGTCTCTCTCACCCTCTTTCAGCCGACGTCTTAATTTGCATTTCAAACCTAAAATATGTAGTGGAAAGTTGGTCCAAACTGCTGAGGTTCATCTGAGGTTTTGACTAAATACCCTGAGGAATTACTTGTTTTTGATAATCTGATACAGTGCACCAAAGACAGTTAAAAGTTAGTGCAGAAATTCAGGAGAGCTGGCACAGGCTCGTGAAGCTGATGCCGCTGGCTTTCCAGATTGCGAACAAAACACAAAGCGTGTCCAGGTTCTTCATTGTTCCTCACTCCCTGGTGGGAAACATTTGCACAACTCAACCCTCAAGGCAGCGGCTGGCAATTGCACACCAATGTCTTCTTTGGGCCAAATTAAACCCTTGTGTCAGGTGATAGAGCTGAATTCTTCCCAAGATTTCTCTCTAGTTAAATTATACCCTATTAAAACTGCTACTAATGAGGATTCTCTTTCTTTTCCTTTTGGCTTTGCTTTCTGAAGAAAACGGCAGCTATTAAAAAAGCATTTTATTTATCTGCAATTAAGGAGTTCAACTACAGCCTTTGGAAGGTTTTCACCAAAGGCAGGAGAGCAGTCCTGCAGGTGGGAGCTTCGGGGGGAAGGAGCAGGTAGAAGGTCCATGGGGTGGGACCCGCGCGGGTGCTCGCAGGGGTGAGCATCGCTGGGGCAGGGGCGAGCATCGCTGGGGTCAAGGGCAAGCAGCTGGCAGAACGTGCTCACTCTACACAGGTACAGCCTCTGTTTCTGGAGGAATGCTCCAGTTTTAACCTGGAAAACCACGCAAGTACCAGGAAAACACCTCGCCTGGTCTTACTTGACACTATAGCCCAACACCAACCGCCGGTGACAGCCGAAGCTCAGTGAGCATCAGCGCAGGGCCATCCCGCTGCCAGGGCTGGCAAAGTACTCACTTTGTAGCCTCTCACTTCGGACTCGTTGTCCAGCGCTTTCACTTGGTCCCAGTTCAGTATGATCTTGGAGTCAGATGAATTCCATATGATGTTCCCGGGGGGCTGACTTGGTGCTATACCAAAATACACACAGCACTGTGTTACTAAGGAGCATCGTGTCCCAGGTGGATCCCTCCCAGTACCAATGAGGCTTCTCCCACCATAGCCGAGTGTGCCCAGAGTCCTATCGCTCCGGAAAGCTAATGAGCTGTGTCACTGATCTGTGTCCTCAAGGTCACAGGAGGTGTGACACAACACAGTGCTCTAAATGAAAAAGGATTCAGTCAGTTGCTCAACATGCCTGAGACCAGAAGAAAAAAGCCCTCTTGAACGAGAGATAAATATTTAATTTTCCTGCACAGCTGTGATTTCAGTTTTGCATGCTCTGCTTACTTAACACAGGGAAGAGCCTTACAAAAAAGAAAAAAAAAAAAAGAAAAAAGCTGCTAAGTCTTCTGCACAAAAACCTGGCAAAGAAAAGTCTGACAGCATCTTCAGGCTCCAGAAAGCCTGAAAATGAGAGAGGGGAGCGCCGGCAGACACCCTCCCAGGCAAGAGCCCCCCGTCCTCACAAACACTCACGTGGCTTTTTGGTTGTGACGTTGACGGCGGCGCTGGAGGGGCCGGTCCCGGCCGTGTTGTACGCCCTGACCGCCAAGTGATACAGCACGTTGCCTCTCAGGTTGCTGACTTTTGTAGACGTTTGGTTGCCAACCGTCCGAATCCTTTTTGCGTTTTCTTCCTTTTCATCGTGTCTCCAACACCTGACCTGAGAAGCAGAGCAGGCACGTGTCTCCCTCCACCCGCGGGCTGGCAGCACCCAGTCGTGTCCCGCGCTGACTCCGGCACTTCTGCCCAAAGCGCAGGTGCCACCAGGACAGACCCTGCACCCTGCTACAACCCCTTCTTGTTCCTCGCTAGAAACCAGCCTGGCTGCAGCGCTCCCTCCCCAGGACCTCCGACCATGGAGGCATGTTCATGCAGGTCTCCCCCAGCAAGCTCTGCTCTCCATTTACAGCCAGGTAACAGGCAGAAAGATGTGTAATTGTATACCATGTGAGAGAAATCTCTGCATACTGAAGAGTCAAAAGGAAGCAAACAGGCCAGAGGAACCCACCTGCCCCATGGCAGGCAGGAGCAGCACCGCAATGACTGCCCAGGACATATCTCCACATCTCCTCAAGGCTTAGTGCTGAAAGGATGCTGCCTTGTGTTTCCATACCTCATATCCCTGTATTCTTCCTTTGTGCTGGTTCTCCCAAGGGGGAGCCCAAGAAACTTCAACGTCTGAGGCAGAAAGACTTCTGGCCAAAACAGTGGTTGGGGCTCTCGTCGGCTCTGGGTAGAGGAGTTAGAAATAAAATTAAGAGTTTCCAATGTTATGTTCGATTAGTCCCAAAGTCCAAGGATTTATTTTCGTCATTGCACGAGAAAAGATGCACGCGACCAAAACAAACTTCTACATTTCAAAACGATGGCCTGCCAGCCTGTGCCAGACAGCACCGCTCCTCTACCTAAGAAATAATAAGATGTCATTACTAAACTCAACCCAGGATACCAGGTACTGTAATTAGGACAAGAGGGAACATTTTCTAATCAGTGGACATTAATTCATACTAAATCTCAGTGGAATTCTTTCCAGATTACATATTACTTTTCCATTAATATCAAAAGATTTCATTACGATTAATGTTATTTTAATGACTATGAAAAGAATTAATCATGGCTCGCCATTTATTATAACTGAGAGCAAGGATTAGGTATCAAAGGATATGTCAAGGTGGATACTAAACCCTTTCAGACCCGGCCAAGCCCCCCGCATTGGGTGGCGGGGAGGAGGGAGGAGCGGTGGGGTGGGCTCTACCTTCCTCTGCCGAGTAGACGACGGTCACGGGGCTGAAGGACCCTTCCCCCTTGTTGTTGTACACCCCCACTTTAACTTCGTAGGGGGAGAAGGGCGGCAAGGTCTCGTTGCGGAAGACGTATCTGGCAGCGTCTGGGGAGGCCACGACAGTCTGCATCCAGCTGATGGTGCCGAAAGGGCGGAAGGCCACCACATACCCGAAGCCACCACCGTTCTGCAGCTCCTCGGGCACCGTCTGTGGGCAGGCAGAGCGCGGGAGAAACAGCACGTTCAGCAATGGCACGTGTTTATCTCCCCGGCTGCACGCTGGGATTGCCTCTTGGTCTCTAAAGCTACTGTCCTAAACAGAGCATCAGAGACAGGAGGCGGCTGGAGTCCTGCTTCGCATCCAGCCTGAGCTCATCCCATCCCATCTGTGCTGGAGACCTGAGGCTCTGCGAGCTCCCTGTAGTCAGGGGGAAGCAGCACCTCCAGAAGACACTTTGCCTAAGACTAAATGCACCTTCATAGCTGCCCACCTTCCTTCACTGACTAGATGGAGCCTCCAGGAACGACGTGAGTAATTTTTGGCACTGCAGTGACTAAGAGTCTGAGGTTTGTTGGGGTGAATCAAGGACATGGTTCCTACTTTCCCAATGCAGATGCTCTCACAACTTTGGGATCGCACATGAAGCCCTGAAGAACACATCCTGGCAATATGGTGGGGCTGGTGGTCCCTTGCTGGCCACGGTGACCCAGACCAGGTAAGCCAACTACCCACATCCCATGTGACATGACCTGTTGGAGACTGCGATGGCAGGGAACGACTTGTCACAAACGTGATGAAGGGCAGCTCAGAGCTAGGTAACAGCTAGAAGAAACAACCTGTCGCCTCCTGGTCACTTCTGGACACACTCACACTTCCTACCCTCAGGCTTGTGGTCCCCTGAAAAGCTGCTTCAATGTGTTAAAAATAATCTGTAACTGCGGGCCACTCTCCCACAGATGTCCACGGCACTTAAGCACGTGCAGGGGTTACTTTCGGTGACTGCTTCTTACTCTGTATCGTCAGGCTCAAAAAATACACCAGACCATAAAGAAAAGACCTCTTGACTTTTAAAACAGTAAACCGACTGTTCTATCAAAATACAAATTACATTTTGTGCAAATTACGATGCAAATCAAAGGCTGATATTCTTGCCATGTGTGTTTTTGAAACATATTGCAGTATCTTTAGGAGACACGGCGTAGCTAATTAGTCCAATGGAGGAAGAAATTTAGCACATTGAGTTGTGTGGTAAGGACAAAACCCCATTTATAGTTTTTTAATAACCTTAAAAATATCTCTGGCGATTCATTCTGCCAGCCTGGTCAGAAATAGTGCTAAGTGTTAGTGTTAGCATGTCTAGTGAAGTTCATTATTAGGAAAAATATGCCAGCTGCATCGCATCATAACATGAAAATATGAGCAGACAAATGACTAAAGTTCTAACCCTGACTGCTTCAAGAAATATTAAATGTTTTTCATCTCTGTATCTCCTCTTGCTGGCTTTCATTAGCAGCAACAAAAGCCAACGTGCAATGCGTTGTGCTAACTCTTCACTATTTGCTGCCGTATATCCCAGCGCAGGGATGAGGGATGAGGCTTGGGAGCCAGCCACAACAATTCTCAGCCAGGTCAGGATGTGCCGAGCCTGGCCTCATAAACACTTTTTTATCCCTCAGGTGGTTTCTGCTCATCTATGTTTTGCCGTCTGCGTACGGATGGGCGGAGAGGCGGGGGGAGCCGAGCTCGTGCCGGAGCAGCGATGCATAGCCCGTTCCCCTGGCTCCCTGCACAACACTCCTCTGCCGCCTTCCTTGCTCAGCAGCCTGGGCTGGGGAAGTGGTTTAGCTCGGTTTTAAAAGCTGGGCTATTTCCATCACGCAATCTTGGCTTTTTGTGCTGCAAACCATTTGAAAACTACAGAAGCTTCACTGGCGTCTGGGGTGAAAGGCTGCATCCAGGTCACGACCGTATTAATGTTCCTCTCGGTTTGGGCTCCACTTACCTCCCAAGTAATGACCAGCTCAGACTTGCTCCCTCCACCTCCACTGACGTTAGCCGGGGTCACTTCAGGAACTGCAATAAAACCATGCACAAGATATATGAGGCCATTCTGAAACCAGAAAAGCGCATCGACATGGAACAGACCTACGCAGCAACAGGACTCTGTTGGCCGTCCCCTGCTGGGTACCAGAAATGCTATTAGGGAACGACTAATTTGCCATGGCAAACAGTATATTAAAAGTATGTCAATAATAGTATATTAAAAGTATGTCGATTAACTTGTGTATTCAGTCACTAATTGTTTAGTTTCAACATTTATCTTCCACAAAAAAAGGGCTTTTATTTATTTTCCTATTTCATATTCTGTTCCATTACAGGCTAAAACCGAACAGAGGAGCCACCTACCAGGGCTTTCCCGTGCCCAAGGCACACAACCCTGCAGCCACCACGAAGACCTACCCCTTGCCGTGACGCCTCTCTGCCAGAGCCAAGGACAGGGACGGCACCAAGGAGCAGAAAGCTCTCACTTTGAAGCTGTGCCTGCGGCATCTGAAGGCACAGCGTGGTTCTAGGAGGCAGTGGTGTGTTCGGGAGAGGGTTGCAGAAGACAGACCTTCACTAAGCTCATGAAATCATCCAACCCATAGGGCAGCCCGGGGTGGATGCTCCAACACTGATGGCCCAGCAAGGTGAGGTCCAAGTTACTCCAAGAACCACAGAAGCCTCTAGCATCAAGGGACTGTGGACTCTCCAGCTGTGAAGCACAAACTCCTGCTCTCAATGTACTGTAGTCTGCACTTCAGAGTTTCCATCACATCGATCACGGGAAACCAGAGGGACTGTTCTCAGAGTTCACCTCTCCCATCAA
This sequence comes from Ibycter americanus, assembly GCA_035590275.1. Lineage (NCBI taxonomy): Eukaryota > Metazoa > Chordata > Aves > Falconiformes > Falconidae > Ibycter > Ibycter americanus. The sequence continues at coordinate 21,192,482 of JAVJGI010000050.1, read as the reverse complement.
TGGACACTGGGGCAGTGTTTTCCAAAACACCTGCCCAAATACTGTTTTTTGGAAAATCTTTGCTTTCTTCAAGGAAAGGGCGTGAAGCCTTCCTATACTCCAGGAGTCACGGACCCAGTGAAAGAGCCCAGCAGGAGCTCCACACCTTCCCCTGCCTGTTCTGTGCATGGATCACGTGCCACGAGGGAGGAGAGCGATGGGCATAGAAAGCCTCCTCAGCTTCCTCCAGTGCAACGCATCCGTTAGCGTGGGTCAGCGTTTATTCAACAAGATTTAACTCAGTTGCCCACCACTACTTACGAGCTTCTTCAGTTCTCCTCTTCTCCGAAGGTCTGCTGGGTTCTCCAATCCCAATTATGTTGGCAGCCACTACTCGGAATTCATACTCGACCCACGGGTTCAGACCCACCACTGTCGCTGTGAACGTCCTGCCGTCGATGATCTCTGGAACTAGGAGGCAGCCACACGTCAGGAATGCAGTGAAACCCACTACAAGTATTACAGACTGCTGAGAAAAGGTCATAGATATCTCATACCCTTAAAAGTGAGGACTTTACAAAAATACAAAGTGGGTAAAATTGATAAACCTTTTCTCCTTTTTCTAACATTTGGTGAACTGCAAAGAAATAAAAGAGGCTGCATTAAGACTGCTTATAGCACAGGAATTCCTGCTATTGAAGAGTTTCTCCTAAATCATCACTTTTTGGAAACAAAGCGTCAAGACAACAGGTTTAAAAGGTTTTTGTTTTCCTCTTTTTAAAACACACTGTTGCCTCTATTTAATAGTTACTGGAACAAAATTAACCTCTGATGAAATGAGCAATTATATCATGGGACTTTTTCCTCTATCGGGAAAATAATTCTACTTAAAGATAGGCCAGATGACATGGTCTGTCCCTGAGGGATGTCTTTATAGACCACAGTTACTGTTGTATATCTCCAGTGCGGCAACAAAAGATAGGAATTCATTCTGTTCTCCCTTAAACATTCATGAGAAAAATGGATGAGTAATGGCACTGACTGGACCCTAAATCTCTGGGTTGCCAAACTTGAAACTAGTTATTAAGACCAGCGTTCTGCAGCCAGTGAAATTACTTTTCACTCCAGGGTGCAGAGCTGCTCCACTCAGCCCATGTGTGGGTCCCAATGGATGTGTTTTCCATCGGTGGAGCTCTCCAGGGCCAGGCGACGGACCTACCTGTGCTCACCGCCTGCCATCCCACCGAGAAGGGGGTCCTGGCTTGTATGACATACATTGTAATAGGGCTGTGGTTGTCTGCTCCTGGCCTCCAGGACAGCTGAGCGGTGGTGTCAGTGACTTCATCTATCGTCACAGCTTCTGGGGGACCTGGGGGACCTGTTGGAAGAATTACAGGAGAGGGGTACTTGAGGCTTCGCAGTGACTCCAAGAAGGAGCACTCTGGTCTTCTTCCCTTACTCCGGACGGAGGTAACTGAGTCCCTGCAGGGGAGTTAAGCGCAGCCAGCTGTGGTTTAGCAGCTCTCGTTGCCTAGATGAGACTGGGAGGCACGGGGGAGACACACAAACCCAGAGGCCAGCAGCTTCGCCCGCAGCCCCCAGGTCCCTCTGCGGGAGCAGCAGCATCGAGCCCCCCAGCACGCCGAGCCCCCCGGCATGCTGAGCCCCCCGACGGAGCCAGGCACTTGCTGCAGCACATGGGACCAGCTCCGCCATCGCACACCTCCTGCTTTAGGACTGCCCTGTATACCAGTACGATTTCTGGCCACAGCTTGGATGCAATCAGAAGCTGGAGAAGAACAATGGACCTGCCTGTAATTAGCATCATGTCCCAGCAGGGACCAGTATTTTCTGCTTCACTACTGGGTCCTTCTTAACCAGTAAAGCACTGTAGGACACACCGGTCAGAGAGAGGACCTCTCCTGTATCATATGGCCACTGCTACCAGCAGTGCCACCTAAGGTGATGTCTCTCCCCAAAACCACCATCTCAAGAAAACTCTCCCCTTGCAACACCGTGGACTAAAATTATTTCCATCTTCTCTCTGGACATGTTTAAATATCTAACATACCCTGAAACCTTCCAATACCCTGTCTTGCAAATCAAAGTTTCAGCAGGTCTAGCCAGATTTAATTTCTCAGAAATTAAAACTGCAAATTGTTTTGCTGGGGGGAATAGCCACCAACGCAGTCTCACAGAGCAGTCAGCTCCTCTGGTTCCTCACTGCAAGTTACGCCAGAGAAATGAAAATTTATTGTATCCTTCACAAATTACTCCTACTGCTTGGCAGAGGGTGAAATGGCTGTTTTCACTTTGTGTCTTGGAATAACCATGGTTATTCCCAACATTTCACAATATACTTCTTCACATGGTGCGGGCTACAGTAGGGCAAGAGAGGGAAAAATTATCAATTACTGATGTTCCAAGTATTTCAGGGCTGCTGACAGACACGTGCTTCAGTTCCGATGGCGCGAAAAAATCCCATCCTGAACAAGTCAGGCTGATCTGTGTGTACTGGCACCAAGGGCTGCTTCTGTATGCTCTTGTTTGCTATTCCCTTACATAAATATTTGATTTTTATTCTAGTATCTAATCTCTTGTTATTATGACATAACTCGAATATTTAAAAAACTTCTAAAAATTATTTTGAAGGCTCCGTTTATGCACCAGCTATTCACCTTCCCCTCCAGCCTCGCAGCCCAGGGTATTTCCCAGTTTTTACGCCGTCAGTGAGATGGTACAGTACAAGTCTCCGCATGGCTGTGGGACCACTGGCCTGGATGGAGACATCCCTGTTGATGTTTTTAGGGAGCAACAAGATCAGTATTTTTACCATCATCAAGGGTCACTTGTGAGAACTTACTGTTCCTCTTGTTTGTTTACAGAGCCAGCACTAAGGAAATTACCTAACGAGGCACCCATCAACAGGCTGTTTTGAAATGTTTGTGCAAAAGGAAAAAAAATTTGAAATCCTGCTGCAGCAAAAACCTGAGAGTCAGAGCAATGGGGAGCAACCTCCTGGGGGGGAGAGCAGCGGCTCCAGGGGGCCAGCCCGCTCACACCCCTGCGGGGGAAATGCGGTGAAAAGTGTAACGATATTATAAGGATAAGAGAAACGGCCAGCTAGAGACAAGGGCACGTTTACTCAGTGGAAGTTCAGGGCTAATCTTGCACATTTCGCTCTGGCACAGCTTTGATAAGAGGGAATTGCTTCTTTTTCATGCTCTCCTCCTCTCACTGCGTTGCCCGAGAACTTCTGTTACACGGTAAATGCGCAAACAATGATTTTGCTGGGCTCTATGAGCACTGAGGGCAGCAGCTACAGAGCAGCACCACCGCTTGCTTTCCTCAAAGCTAACAAGCAGGAAAATACATATCGTATTAATTGGAAGGATCAGACTCAGGTTAACCGACTGCATCTCTGTTAAAGTGATCCGTACAGATCACCTGGGTACGGTAACGAACAGATCTTGAAATATCAGTGAAGTTACTAAATCACATTTATTCCAGAAGAGGAACAATATTGCCTGGTGAATAAGCTGGATACTTTTGCTGCTGCACTGTTCATCAAATAAATGAGCTCAATTGGTGCAAGCTTTGCATTCAGGACATGAACACGTTCTAGTGTGTTTATCTGTGCTGTGTGTCTGTTGTATGAGTACGTATATATGAAAGAATCTCGATGTGCACTGTTTGAATACCTACTGTGAACCCCAGCGTGTACTTGCAGCTTATTTCTTAGATTAATTACAAGATGCTGGGATCCCACTGAAAGTCTCCGAGCCCAGAAACTGTCTTACCAGCAGCAGAAGGTAGGAAAAAAAAAAAACAAACATTTTGCAACAGCAGCAACAACAGTAACAAAATTCAAATACCTCTTACAATCAGGTCTGCAGCAGCCGATAGCTTGTCCACACTTGTTTGCACCATGCAGACGTACTTCCCAGCATGCTTCAGCTGGATGCTTCTGATCATCAAATCACCAGCTGAATCCTGCTGATAAAGTAGGGAAAAGTGGTTACAATTACTTTTTAATGAGCGCTAAACATCATTATCACATGAAGGACACTGTGACTAATGGATTTACTTTACACTGGCTGATGAAAACATTAGTAATGCAAGCCGTGCCCTATTAAAATTATGTGAGTCTGCCTTGAAGGTAAGAGCGGGAGTGTATCTAAAATTATGGCTCCTACAAGGGGCAAGGGAGCCCGGTTTGGTCTGCTAAGCAATTTCCCCATTAAAACAACATGACAAAGCTTATGTAGGGCAGGTTCGCGCCGATTCCTCCTCCCTCTCTCTCTGGCCATCCAATTTATAGCCTCTCTGGAATTCAGGTGCCCAAGTTGTGTTTACACCTACTTCGTGAGTGAAAACCAGCCCAAACTTATGAGACATCTGCAATAGTTTCACAGCTTTGTATTACGGCCAGCATTTTGATTGCCCGGCGTTTTTGTGCTAAAGATCATGAGAACAGTGCTCTCCGAGGAAATCTTGCTTCACCTAACAGGCGTAATTTGTTTTCCAAATGCCAAGTGCAAGTCTGATTAACTGTTGAATAGAACTAATTAGGTTTCTGTATGTATAGGAAGCTGAAAACTCTCTCTAAATTTTTCTCCAGACACAAAGCATTCAATACATTAGAAATCTCAGGGTTACCCTATAATTGTGGCTTTCTGACTGAAGAATATTAATAAAGTTTGTAATTGTAGCTGTGCAGGCCAATCCAGGCGCAGTCGCCAGGACGACCTGTCGGGCTGCCGTGTGCCCCGGGCATCAATCTTGCAGTGCATCTTTTAATGATTTTTTTTTAGGGATAACAGCAAGGCTTGTAAATTGTATTTCTTTTTCCTTTCAGCATTAAATTTCACTCCTGACAGAAGTAAAGAGGGACTGCCAGGCTGCCTGAAACCCAGCGGAGCACGTGCCTCTGTAAAACCTCCCTTAGAGCATCATGCAAAAGCCTTGCAAGTTTTCTACCTCTGCTGAAAATTTGTTGCATTTCTTTCCTTATTTTTCTTGCTAGCTTCACCCAAGGAAAGTGGAAAAATAAATCATCAGGAAAGGTAAGAAAACATTTTTAAATTGCAGATAAGTTAGAAATTAAACTCCCCAAGTCCTGCCTAATAACGCCACAGGCTAAATTAGATGAAATCTGAACTGCGAAGGAAAACATTAAGGTTACAAAGGAAAACAAACTTTTTACTCAGCTTTCACATAACCTGTGAAATCGCTGCTCCTCTTTTAGTAAAAATTATTTGGAGATTGCTTTTAGCCAGAGGAATGGTGTGAGAAGCTGGGGCAGGTCTGGCAGCCGTGCTACCTCCTCGTGCGAACCCCCTTTCTAACAGGCGGCGTCCCGAGGTACCCCCTGCAGCACCGACCCTCTCCGATTCCCAAAATTCATGCCACAGCATCTTCAGGGAATCTAAAACTACCAGAAAAGCTGAAACAACCTGCCCTTTACAACTGAGGTAAAAGCAGAGAAAACCAAGCAGGGAAGGAGCACTGGGCACCCTTCCCTGGCTGTGCGCTGGCCGGTCCGAAACCTTCCTGGAGAGGCAGAAAACGGCAATTGACCCAAGCTGATTTTCTCCTCTCCTAACGAAGAAAGTAATTCCTACCTTCACAGCCTTTTCCTCCCTGTACCTGCCACCTGATCATGGTCTGGAGCGACAGCGGCGGCCAGGGCTGTATGTAATGGGCAGCCTATGGGAAAACGCATGGTTTCACCCCTGACTCTCCTCCCAGCTATCGGATTCCCAGGCACATGATCTTTTCAACCTTCCAATCCAACAATTCTCCGCACATTGCGAAAGTTTGCACTGCCAGTGTGTGCTGACTGGGTTTCCCATGAACAACCAACCAACCCAAAGACACCAACGTGACGTTGCCAGGAAACGTGCACAGATAACGCTGAAGGAAATGTCATCTCCGACCGTCGGTGACGTTTGTAATACTATGCAGGTTATCTTGCGTAGAGGAAAAATACTTGTTCTAAGCATGGGGTCACACGAGGAGGACACAGAGACATAAACACACCAGCAAAAACTGCCTGAAGAACTCTGAGGATATCCTCTGATTTCCACTATTTTCTGTAGAAACACAAATTTCTACAATTGCATTTTACATTTCTTTTACTATTACAGCCAGAGAAAAACTATTATGGACGTCTTCCTTGAATGGGAAGGCAGTTTCTTTGCAATGAGAAAACATATTATAGGTTCTCTGACATACATCCCGCTGCCATGTGAACGCATGGTTTGTGCGAGCAGGTTTAAGTCATGTCACTAAGAAATCGTAACAATTCTACACCAACTATAATGAACTAGTACACTGCCAACGTTCATCTTAGCCTGTAAGACACAAGATAACATCTCCTACTATTAACTTAGCCAAGTTCATTCCTTATATTAATAGCCCTTTTATTTATTACCTACTTTTATTAATGTGAGGAGATTGCTTTAGTATTAATACTTACCCCTCCAACTCTTTCAAAGTGATCCCCATCTTTTTCAAAGTCTATCAGGTGTCCATTAAATGACCAGGTAAACACGATATCTAGCGAGTGATCATGAGATACCTGGCAAGGCAAGACAATGCTTTCTCCAACAGTGACATCCATGCTGAAGGGTGACACCATAACCCGGGTTGGATCTACAAACAGCAAAGAAAACAGAAGGGGGGCGGGGGGGGGGAAAGCATTAATCCTGCCCAACTGAAAAATGGAGAGGCTTGTAGAGATGAAAAAGATCCTAAGCAGTCTACCACAACTGCAGCATTGCCACCAGAACCTGAAAAATGTGCTGTCGTCACTTTGGAAGATCCTTAATGCAACTAGTGATCTATCACACCTTTGATTTTACCCTCCGATACCTTTCTTCATTTGTTGGATTGAGATGCTACGAATACACACTCCAGAATCCTCTTCTAGCCGCCACCCTGAAGAACAAGGAGAAAAGGCTGGAAAAGAGCGCAGCTTGGTTAAAAGGCTTGGGTAAAATTTCTGAAAAATCTTGGAGATCAGAGATTATTTTATTTAAATATTCCTACTGCAAAGATTTGTTTCACAGTCACACATTGCTCACCGTGGTTATCAAAAACCTTATTTTGTTGTTCTTAAATTCAATGCTGCCTTAAGAAAACTCAACGAAAAATCTCCACACCTGGAACAAGGAAGGCTATATTAAAAACATGAGTGATATCTGCTCGGACCTGGAAAGGGGGAGATTAGACTAACGTTATTGTTGTACGTTTATTGAAAACTCGATGGTTGTTCAGAACACTGGCCACGTTCTCCATCTGATGGACGGTTTTACACTGTAAATCCAGGTAGTTTTCTCTGTGTGAGGAGGGCCCCCGCAAAGAATAAACACAAACGGTGAGTGATGCCAACCAAACCTTTCACACCACAGACACCAAAGCTCTGCCCCGATGAGCCATGCCCTGCAGCAGTGCCAGAGGGCTTCTGGGCTCAGCCATGGCTCCGGCTGCAGTCGCGCCTCTGCCCGATGCGCAGCTGATCTGGGTCAGCTAGCAGGTCTGCCTGACGCACTTTTTAGGACCTCTGTGGTCTTACAGGAGGTGTCACCGACCTGTTGGAACAAGAACTGAGCAAGTATTTTGGGGAGGTGAAGCAGAAGCCAGGTGAGAAAGGGCATCGTCCTAAACATGACGCTTCCAAAGGGAAGTCCCCCAGACGTGCGGGTATCTGTGATGTACCACGCTCCGTCTGTTAAATATGGGCAGCGGCATGTACCGGCCTCATCCTGGGCTTCAGGACTAATCCCTTATTCATGGCTGGAGTTCACATGGATCCTCTACCACTGGTTCAATTGTCTATTTTTCACTTTAGTCGTGTAGTATGAGCAAAATGGTGGCACAGAAAGATGAGCCATGACACATTATGCAGACTTCAGCTCCTCTTCTGTGCCCGTGAATTCCCTCTGCCTCTGAAGTTAACATTTGTCTTTCATTTCTGTTGACAAAAATGCAGCATTTTTTTTCTACTGGGCCTCAGAGGAAATGAAAAGGAGAAAAAATATTGCTTAACAATGAGACCAAAAGTCTGAAAATCATATACAGATAGATATTTTTGCTTATTCCAAAAGTCTATTCTGCACAGCTGTCATGCTAAAATACTACGAACATTATTCATTCTCTGGTATATGAAACCAAAATCTTAACTACTTCTTCCAATGACTATTGCCTGACTGCTTAATTCTCTGCTAAAGTAATAAGGATACAGCAACAAGGATATGCATCGGGCAGAACAACTCACCAAAACTCAGGGGATGCGAAGCTGTTCCTGGGTTTTCAAAGACCTCACCAAAAGTGTACTGGAGGCGGTGAAAAAGATTTAATCACTGTCTATATAGGCTTCAGCTCAAGTCCTCAGGGACTTGGCTGTATTACCTTGGACAAATTGAATTCATCTATATTTTTGTTTCACTTCTAACAAAATAGAGTAACTCTTAGCAGAAACACAGTAGGTGTTATGAGGCTTAACTAATTAATACAAGTAAAGCATTTGAAATTTCTCAGGTACAAGCAGTTTAAGTGCACATTACTAAAATAATGCTTAATTATTGCCTAGACCTATGACATTGTTTTTGTATAACTGATATATCAGGATTTTACAGTCACTTGGGATTGCTGCTACTGAGACACAAGAAGATCCAGAGCATCACAAGCTCAGGATGCTCCAGCAATGCCCACACCTGCACTGGGGCTCAGGCATAGAATCACTTACTGAAATTCCTTTCAGCATCAGAAGTTCATCCTCTGCCTTGTTCAAAGCCTGCATGAAATATTTATGAAGGACTTGACTCTGAGATGAAACGGTGCCTCCCACAAAGCCCTGAGCTCTCCCACACGAGTCCTGCAATGATCCCTGTAAGCTGTGGTCCTTAACAAGTGTCAGCACTGAGGTTTTGCTGTAGCTAACCCTCGCCTCCACGGCACTTTCTGCGAGAGGCGAGAAGTCCGCATCATAAATCTGATTCTTCCTGCTGCAACGCATACAGTTTATAAACATATAAAGAACGAAACACGGGTGTTTGCTAAAGACCTGCTTTTCGGAACAGCTTAACACAGCTCCTGTGGATGTTGTAGGAATTGCAAGTGTCCGGTGCCTTTGAAAATCAGGCCCCCGGGTTTCAATCCAGTCACGTCAAGAAGCATCGCCATCTCCGAGCGGGATGTACCAGGTTATGGGAAGGGCTGCTACAGCCGGGTGACAAATGATGCGCAGGGAGGGCTCTGACCCAAGCCACGCTCAGCAGGAGTGCGAGCCCCAGCAATGCACTTTACAAATCACCCCAAGGAGAATGCTTACCCATCTCTTCTCAAGGACTGGGAAAGCTGAAAAACAAAAACATCCCCTCCCCCCGCTTTAATAACCCCAGCAGAGCAGCAAATGGAAAATGTTATTCAGAAGCCAATTGAGGGCAGCCGAGCGTGGGCACACCTTGGTGATAGGCGGCCAAGTGGTAATCAAAATTATTAGATTTGCACTTTCAAAACCTGTGACTTCAGGCACTTTTTAAATTATGGTAAGAGCTTTAATGACACCAAAATTGCGTTGGTTAGCATCCAAGTCAAAAATAAAAAAAAAACTATGGGTGTTTTTTTTTTCCCCTCAGCTAGCTACTCATTTATTTATTGTCCACTTGCAAGGCAAGAGAGGCAATCTAGGGAGACAGATACCACAGGAGAGCTGATATTAATGTTCTGTTACTGTCCTGTCCCCACTAAGCGCAGGTTCTTTTCCTCAGATAACTTTGCTTAGTAAGGGCACTATTGCCAAGGTCAGTTAATTAAAAAAAATGATCGTGATGTTGGTGATATTTTGAGATGATGTTCACCTCTTGAGCACTGTGGTGCATTTTGAGATAGTTTTAAAAATAAGGCCAAAAGATTCAGTTGCTGATAAGGACTAAGAATTTCTATTACCAGCATCAGGCAAGAATTTCTATCAGAAGCATCACCCCTTGCGGCTGCCTGCAGGTTTCTGAGCCCTCCACAGAGGGAAGCTGCGCCTGGCACTTCCCAGCTCTCCTGCAGAAAGAACAGACAAAAAACAAGCAAAAGTGTTCCGGGACACTTCTAAGAAAGCTTGGCATTACTGAAAAGCTTTTAGAGGAGAAATAAGTGAACAGCGCATGCCAGCAGGAAGACTCTTGGGTGACGAAAAGCCCTCTGTCATCAGGAGGTGAAATAATCTGGTTTTTAGTCTCAAATAGGAAACGGGAAAAAATAATGATGCTGTACCTGCAAACGCATTCAGTAGGTGTCCTGTAGGTATAGCCGAGGCAGTGGCAGCAGATGTAAGCGAGTTTACGTTGGCCTGGGCTTGGCTTTGCTACAGAGAAAGGGGAGCCCCCTCCTGCACAGCCCCGAGAGGGGAGGATCAAGGCAGGGCTTAGCTCTGGGCTGGGATGTAGCCTCTGCAGGCTGGTTCGCGATGTCTGTAGGTGTCACTGAAGGCTCAGGGAAGCAGGAAAGCTCCCTCTCAGCCTTCCTTTCACGCCAGCATTTTCAGGAGCACACTTCTGGTGTGGCAGGAACGGTGCTTTTTTGTTTCACATGCCGTTTTCCTCGCACGCCAGCCAGGCTGGCAGCTCACGGTGCGGCTCAGCTCGCAGCTTGTCGCCAGAGCCGAGACGGCTCCAACAGCATCAAAGCTCCTGGGGATGGTCCTCAGCCAGAGCAAACCCACATGGCCACACCGGGACAGCGCTGGCTGCCACCGCCACCGGCCCCGGCCTCGCTGGCAGGGTGCACCGAGACCAGCAGAGCTCTTCTTACCTATTTTTGTCCTCCACTACATCCCTTCATTTCATTGCTGCAGCATATCGCAGAGGACTTGGTGTATTTCTGACCGATATCATGCATTTGGTTTGTATTACAAGAGATTTTAGCAAAGTTTTCTTGCTAGCTTTCAGTCTGTAAGAAGAAATGGAGCTGAGCAGCACTTCCCATCTGTAGGAAGGTGGGAATCGCTTCACTTTTGTCCCTATCCCCTGCTAAAGGCAGCCCATCGTTAGCTGCTAGTGCCGCCTGCGCTTCACATCTCATGTCGAGAAGCTGTGATGCATTTCTGAGCTGCAAACCAGCAGGCTGCAGACATCGTGGGTACGGTCGGAGGGTAACAATTATCCAATCTGGAAAGAAACCATCCCACTCTGATTTTCTATTGATTGGGTGTCCATTAGAAGGGATTATTTGTTTAGGGTAAACAGCTTTGCATTGCTGCGCTTGCTTGTTGTAGCTCACGCAGTGCTATGTTGTGTCACATTGATCTGGAGGACATGACACAGTGGGACACAATCTACAGTGGCACGACATAAGTGACATAAAATGAATCAGAGACTGACACTCAGAGATAATGCTGTTTTTGAAGAAAAAAAAAAAAAAAAAAGGTCAGTCCAGAGCACATGAATATCTTTTGAATGATACAAGAGGACCAGGGCAAAACAAGAAGAGATGTCACATATATCGTGGCCATCAGCAAGATTTCAACTGACCGGAGGGTTTTTTCCACCCAGAGACAGGCAGACCTGTCTGCGTTAGATGCCTACTTGGCATCCTCTTTCCAAACGTGCTCCTCTCCAGTTTGGCTCAGCTGCGGAGGCTGTGCGCTCCCCTCCGCAGGGAAGGGATTCAGTGATGCTAATAACTGCAATGCCTTTCACTTAAGGATATCAAAGTGCTTAGTAAACAATGAGATATGTTCTGCCAGCCCTGGCTGCTGAAGGAACATAGACTATTTTACTATAATAAAAGATTGAACTGTAACATGCTCAGGAGATACAGCTCCTGTTGTTGGCCTCAAATCGGAGGAATTGAGCATCTCGGAGACAGATTTAAAAAAAAAAAAAAAAAGAGATAATGTCAGCATTTACAATGCTGGTTTCTGAAACCGGTGCACTTAATACCTAAACGCTTATTTAGACATCTATCCCAGCACAGAGGAGCAGGTCAATGGAGAACGAAAAGAAGGGAATAGTCAGGTTTCGACATATTTATCCAGGGCAAAAAACTGAAGAAATCAGCACTCCACCTGCCAAGACTTAATGGTGCCTTCAGACTGTTCTACTTATAAGGGAAATTTTCCAAGCGCTTGCAAAGGCTTGTTCTTTCTTTTCTTCTCCCAGCCTTGCCCAATTCACTTTATTCAAGATTTGTTTGCACTTTCATGCTGCTAGGTTTAATTAATGGAAGCTAATGGAAAATTTGTAAAAGATCTCCATTGAAGGTCTGCTGTATATGTCCCTCTCTCCTTTTCTCTTTTGCATAAATAGGGAGAGTCTGTTGTAAATATTTATGGCTTTGGAGGGGAAGGTATTGCAAATGGACACAAATCAGCTAGTGAAAACTGCAACAGCTGCTTACGGACAGAAGAAACATGGTTCTGTCATGGTTCAAGGGAAAAAAACCCCAACAAAACAGTGTTCGTTTTTGCTGAGGGATACGAGCAATTCCTTCAAGTACGTAAAGAATATTAATATATCCCACCTATGATACTCAGAGGGCACGCCTGAGCTGAAGAGCAATGAGCAGCTCAGATGCGCAATGGCCAGAGCGGCTGCTGCAGAACGCAGAGAGGAGGGCATTTATCCCAGGCTGGACAAGAGGAGACCATATAGACCAAAGCCATTTCAGCATACGAAGCTCTGACTCTCTGCATCATGTACTGTGATAGGAGCATGCCAGGGCATCTGTTAGCTGTTTAATGAAAGCCAGTGTGGATGACAAGGTAATTTCAGGTTCAAGCATGAATGCTCAAGTGCAAGAGTTTATGTTCAATTACCAGATGCTTCAAACAAGCAGCTAAGACAAAGGCAAGCGATGCCAAGCACACACGGCTGCATCCAACATGAGAGAAAATGGACAGAGCGCTGCTTTTCCTCCAGCTGAATTGTCATTCATGTTGCAGATACTCCTTATGTGGACCTAGGCAGATAAGCAGGAGTTTCAAGTTTGATTAACCATCTAATTACCTCATCCTCTTAAAGAGCCATTACTGTTATAATGTTAAAGATCCAGCCACACTTTTTCCTTATCTGCATAAACCATTTCATGTACAAGATTTTAAAATAGGTTTTTCTTGTAGATAAACTATAACTTGAGCATTTGGGACTCAATTCTTCTCTTTCTGGAATACCAGCATGTTTACCGTTTTCATTTTGGTTTTTATCAGAGGCAGTTAACAAATGCACTGCAGATCAATGTCCTCTATCTGCAATGACATTTTACATTATCATATTGATTTCAAGGCAAATCATGTCTGGAGATAATAAAAATCAGTCCTGGAGGTAGAATCATCTGTTTTCTATGAGCAACCAAAGAATCGAAGTCCAATGCATGAATACTCAAATGTGCTCTAACGTTTCTTTCTCTTCTACTTGTGAATGAAATATTTATCGAAGCCCGTAAAGTCAAAAGCATCTGAGACTTGACTAGCTAAACTTCTGGGAGCTCACAGTGCTCTGGGCACCATCAGACACCACGAGAAATGCTGAAGAGAGGAAAATATGGCCCTGAACTAAAGAGATTAATAACCGGTGAAGAATTAAACACATACTACGAAGTAGCATAGCAAACTACAGCTATCTTAATAGATTGAGTAGTTTATGGGGCATGGCCAAAATTAACATTAAAAAGAAAGGGGGAAAGGCGAAGTATTTACAATATTTAGCCTTTACAACATCAGAGATGTGAGCTGTGATGAGTCAAGTACACGCTTTCAGGAAAAGGCACATGGCTCTTATGCCAATATAACTCTTCCATATAATCAGCTATTATACATGTGCTCTCGCAAGACAAGTAACTGATTCATGAGGCACATTTCTTAACAGAAAATTTTGCAGCACCTACAGTATCCTCTGGTGTGTACTGTGGTAGTTCAGCCTAATAAAATGTAATCTTATTAAAAGCAAAAGGGACACTATCAGTTCAGAAAAGGGAATTGAGGCCCCGGGCTGAAGTCATTTCTCTGATTTTAGCAATACATGTGGTCAGTGGTCTAGATCTTTCCACGTAATCAGGCAGCACAGATTTTTGGCAATGAAGGCAGTGATACACGGCCATCTATTTAATGGGGATTAAAGGAAGGAAGGTGGAACATCTGACCTTTGCTGGAAGAGGGGAGACTCTGATTCAGCAGTACACATGGTTGAGCTGGGCATTTAGGACACGCTAAAAATTGCCTTCCTGGAAGAGGATCTTTATCTTGCAGTTTACGTGGCTTAAATCTTGCCATATCGGACCCACCGTAGTGCGAGGGACACGCAGTTATTTTTAGATAGGGGCTTCAGCACATCGCCTGAGCCCCTTTCGCTTGGGAAGCCTGTTTTCTGTCAGCGTGGGCAGGGGTTTTGAGGGAGAGTCTGGGTGCTGCTCCTTGCAGCCGCACTCCTCCGTAACCTGCCCATCCAGCTGCTGGAGGTTCCCTTTCAAGAATGGCACTTTCCTTCTCAGCTTCATTCAGAGCTGAACTGCAGTCGAGGTACAAGTTATTAACATATTTCTTAAACTGAACATTGAAAAAGAGCTTCCCACAGATTGAAAACTGTCTAAACTTGATATAAGAGTCTCCCTCCCAGGAATTAATGCCTCCCACCTCCCAGACAGGGACCAGGCAGTCAATCAAGGGATTGCATTTCTGCATACTCAAATATGCATTCTTTGTGTGGCTGAATAATAAATGAAGAGTAATTTAAATCTGAAAACACATTAAGAATGGAATTGCATCAAAGGATACTGGGGAGGGATGTGCCATTATAGCAAATTCAAAGACAAAATATATGAAAATATATCCACTCCACTGAGAGTACAGAGAGTGTTACTTAAATAACAAGAGGGCACAATACTTCATTTTAACCTCCATTTTACCTAGTGCAGTGCAATCTTACCAAATCAAGCTCTCTCCATACAACTGTGACAAAGAAAATCATATGTAATGGGGTTTGGAAATGACAATCAAATCTGTCACTCAGAAATGTGCACTTGCTCTTTATAGCAGCATGCAACAGTGCCTGATTACACTACAAAACCCAAACATCCCTTCTCTTTCTTTGCATTCCAGACTAAAATAAAAGCCACTTCACTTCAGAGGTGCCTTAAATGAAACTGGTACATTTGACAAATGATTCAACCGTTTGTGACACACTTTATAGATAACCCAGTGAATTTGAGGTGTCACCTTTTGTGGGCTATTGATTGCAACCGGCTGATATCCGTCTTTTCAAGCATGGAATAATCTACTGTCATTGCAAAAATGATGGCCATCTTACAGAGAAGGTTAATCAGATACAGGAGAAATCATACCTAATCTTTGATAAATTGCAAGTCACTCAAGGATCAATCACTGTTCTCCTTGTAACACAAGCCACAGGTAATTGTGCAAATGTAATGCCCTGCCGTTTGCCATGCAGCCCATGTACACAGTGGCCAACAGCATCTTGCTCCTTCGAGCAGCGCAGTCTGCTTTGATTGGTGGCACTTTAAGTAAGTTTTGAAAAAAAATAAAAAGTTTTCAAAAAGAAGAGCAAGAGAGTTTTCAAAAAGAGCAGCAGCAACAATCTGATATGCAGGCATTCAAACTACAAAATTATGAAGCGGCTGGCACAGTCTTTGCATTTTTGTGGTACAGTATGTGTTTTAGGTCTTCCCTACCCAAGTTCTATGTCTATTATCTACACCCTCCTCATCAGGACCAAGATGTTAGGAATTAGCTGACATGCAAGAATAAATCCCAAATTAAGAATCATTAGAAGTGGATGCCTCTTGAGCTGTCAAACTTACAGAATAGCACGATAATCACTAGCTGGACTTTCCAGCTTCCCAAGGAATGATCCAAAGCTTAACCATCCTTAACACCACCCAGATCAAAGCTTGCACGTGTCATGCAATCTTGGGATAAGCTAGTCTTGGTGTACAGGTCATTTATCAAGCAGCCCGAGACACATTCATCTGCCCAAGTAACCTGGTGTGAACGCAGTGCATCACCACTCGTATCCGTAAGGGGAACCGGATGGGAGCACCTATTGACACCTCTGAAAACAGGCAAAGTTTTTACTTTTACATTAAGAAATATGGCAAATTTAAGATTATTCTGCTTCATTTTCAATGTGTTTTAACTTGGTGAAAATAAACCTTTGCACTACACTGCTACATCAATATATTTACCTAGAGTTAGTAAAACCCACATACATGCTGTAATAAAGGTATCTGTATAAATACCATTTTATACAATAATGGAATTTGCAGGAAGACACAATGCGTCTTGGTTCTCAAAATTAATACAATTATTTCTCAGTAATACACAATACCTCATTATTATAATCAAACTATACTTGCTATAGAGCCACGCACAACACAGATCTAGAGGATGTCACAGGATCATTCTGGTATATATCTACATATAACCTAAAGTAAATTTATTTTCATTATTATACACATGTGTGGCTGTGTATGTTCAGGCATGTCCCTAATTTACTTCAGGCACTATCTTCTTTACGTGGGGATTTTGGCTAGCACGTGCTGCAGTAAGACACAGAGCCCCAGCTGCCCCTCAGCTGCATCACACCACCAGGCGAAGGGGAGCACCTCCTTCCACTTTCGTCTGGTCAAGAGTCAAGGCCCTACTGCAGTCACTCTTGTATTTGGCTTTAGGGACTTTTGGCTTTGATTTTCCCAAGAATTATGATTTGCTGCAGAATAAAAGCAGCACTGGATCTAAGATTATATACTTCTGTGATATGAGGCTAAAGATCTTGCTACAATTAAAAAAGGAATTTAGAACACGCAGCCATTTTTTTGCCTGCTTCGCCAACTTCATTGCCTGGCCCTTGCAGAACCTGTCTTATGGACACTGACTGGAGAGACTTGATAAAGGCCAGCACTTAGAAACTTAACTTAGGTATCAGAACTAATTGTTATATTTTGAACTACGAACTCTATGCTACACATCAGCAGAATATACCGAATATTTCTGCTGCTAACTTGGTTTGGCCAAGGTATCCTGAGGAATTACCCTGCATGGATGGGGAAAACTCTTCAGTCCACAAAAGAACAAGAGCTTCATCCTTGCTAAATCATCTTCATTGATTTCCTCCAACTGAGACTTTCTTGGTTATGGGGGCAAAGAACTGGGACTGACTGAATATATGCTCATTGTTAAATGAAATCAGCACCCAGGACAATTCCAAAGTCAAACTTCTGCCATTTAGCAGTGCTACCACTTCTCAACCCTGCTTTTAAAATACAAACCCACTCCGGTTCAGCAGGTTCTCTGCTGCCTTAACCCTGAGGTTTGGTGGGTCTGTGCCGCTGAGCTCTAATGAGCAATCAGGACTTGCTCCCTTACTCTAAGTTTCCTCATTTCTAATGTACAATTCCTTTTTGGCCTTCCTCCCTCCACCTCTTGTGTTGTGGTCCAACCCCGGCCGGCGACCAGGCACCGCGCAGCCGCTCGCCCACTGCCCCCCGCCTGGAGGGGTGGGGAGGGAATCGGGAAGGAATGTAAAACCCGAGGGTGGA
>JAVJGI010000050.1:21120483-21174543 GCA_035590275.1 Ibycter americanus | reverse complement strand
CATTACCAACATTGCTCTCGTATCAGAGCCAAACCACAGCCCTGTACTAGCTACTAAGAAGAAAATCGACTCCATCCCAGCCCAAAGCAGGACAACTTGGCAGATTAAAAAAAAATAAAATATTTCTTGACAGAAAGCAGGCTATCAAGATTCACTAATTTTAGTAAGTACCAAATGTATTTGTTTATTAAAGACATTGAAACTCCATTGGAACACAAAACTCTAATTATAAGGTCCCAAGAACAACGTAGAGAGTCTCCCACTGGAACTCATGGCTATCTGTCATTAGGAAAAACGACCACCTTCATCTTCACCACGGAGCGTCTATCTCCTGCTGATATTGTGATGGCCTATCTGCAGGGTGGGCTGCTGTATCCATCCCATGAATGCCTTCAACCAAAGTATTTCTCTAAAGCAGCATCTGCTCCTACTATTTTATAATTAGAATATAATTAGTAGAAGTTCTCGCAAATAGCTCCCATAGAGAAGCGACTCTACCACAGAAAAGAAAGATCTAAAATTCCCAAGCTATTTACAATCTACACTAAAAAGAAAACTGGGTATTTCTCTAGTGCCTCAGGAAATGACATCCAGACAACAAGACATAATTAAGAATTTGTTACGTGTTGGGCAGGACAAGGCATGACAATCTGCAGGCAGGTAGGGCAATCAGTTATGCAAATAACCTTAAAAAATTTATTTTCAGGTTTAAAAAAATCTTGCCAGGTCAGCTCAAGAGGTCAACCTCAAAAAGTCAGACTTTTTAATAAACTAAACACTTAGAAAAAAATCATTGCTGCTACAGGTAGCATCCCATTTCCTTCTATTTAAAATTATTTTTAAATAAAATTAAAGTAACTGTTTAAATAAAATGTTATTTCAAACAGAAAACGGATTCCTCTAGTTCATGATAACACTGAATTGTTATTCAAGTTGTGCATATAAAAACCAGAAAAGCTTAAGCCTGTTCAGGACAACTCGTGGAAAACATACATTATCAAAAAGTACCTGCAAGTTTAAGTCAAGTGAAGAAAGTGCAACAGCACTTGTGCTAACTCAGCTACAAGCCTCAGGAATTTAGAAGCATCCAAAGAAGGGAGTCAGGCACCACAGGCACGAAAAACAAGAGAGGGGGGATGGGAGCTCTGTTCAGCAGCATTGACGGAGGGAGTGCGTTAAGGCTTGCACATGGCCCCTGCCGGGGGCAAGCACAGCAGGGGACCCAGCCTCCTGAACACTAGTTTGACTATTTAGACTTTGAATCACAACCAAATGTGAACAATTAAGCCGAACAGAATTCCATCGGAAAGAGGATTAGATAAGCAAAAGAGGAGGAAGAGCGGCCACTCTGTGGGTGAAGGCCAGCATGGGCACCGACCTCGGCGTGAGGGGGAATAAAACAAGCCCTCCTCCTTACTTTCTCTCTGACCTTGAGCAAGTCATTAAAAGTCTCTGCTGCCTTATTTACCCAGCCTATAAAATGGAAATAAGACCTTCATTATAAACTATTTTGTCTTCTTATACCACTGTGCACCGCAGATAGTTTTATTTAAGATTATCTTGAAACCCCGTTGAGCCTTCAGGGCTACCACAGGCAAGACTGAAGCCCAACACCTCTATCGGAACAGATGAAGCAATAGTAAGAACCAACAAAACAAACTTTGAAAAAAAATTCCCTGGGCCACAGAGGTCTAATTTGTTCCCTGGTGCAGGCGAGATGGTCTCTCAGTGTCCTGTGCTCTCTTGCAAGGAAGTGACTCATTCCAGTTAATTAGTGACACATCGAGAAGACAAACCCTTCTTCTGAGGGACGTGCTACTGGTTTGCTCTCTCACTGGTTAAGCCCTGGTACCGATGTTACAGGAAGGGGCAAGATGGTGGCAGGATCACATGTGAAATGAAAATAACAACCTGCAAGACCATTATAATGTGCTCAAAATACCCAGCTCCTACTCTACCGAATAAATATTCGACACAGAGCACCATTAAAAAGCACCCCTGACATTTCTCCTGCTGCATGGCATTTTACTTCAAATTAACCACAGGTTTTTCTTGTGTAAATAATTTCAAAACAAGAATTGGGATTCAGCTTGCTAAGTACAGAGAAGAGGAGGCAGAAATAGCGTGTCAGCGCTACCATCTCTCCTTCCAGCCCGGTTTCAGCGATGGACAAGTTTGGCCTCAAGCACACAGCTTTGCTAGGGCTTCAGTCATGGTCTACAGCATTTGTCCGACACTTCCACTCCTGCTTCTCTGCTGCAGGGAATAATGTTCATCGTCAACTGCACCAAACAGTTCAGTTACCAGGACTAATGGATTCAGGCTTGGATTTTTACGGAGACTTTCTACTGTGTGCTTAGACATGAAAGGAACTGAAATTTTCACTGGTGAAATACTGCTGACTTCTTAAATAAACTCTAAAAAAGATTATTAGTGGGATGTATTTGCAATGAAGCTAGAAGAAAACACAGTACTAAACCCTACAATTTCAAACACTAGCTCTTCACGATACACTTCACAACTCAAAACATAATGAAAGCAAAATCAATGTTCCAAATGTGTGTGTGACAGAGACAGACAGAGAAAACTAACCCAAGCCATGGCAAGTCAGTTCAGCAACAAAACTTCCTTGTATTTCAGATTCAACCTGCTTTGGAGTCATGAACATTTGTACTTGTGTCGTATTCCCAAATCACTGGCTTGAGCACTGCGATACAGTACACCTAGAACTTAACCTACTCCAGTGGTGCCCAGTACTAAATTCTCTCTACCATCATGATTTTGGGATTAAGACAAGAGACTCTAGTCTCCATACTAACTTTGATGCCATTGCTTATAATCTTATTTAAGTTGCATTAGAAGAGGGGAATCGGGTCCCAGGAGTGCCTAATATTGAAGCCTCAGCTCATCGTCGTTCGGCAGTGCTGTAGTTACTGTCTGATGTGTCAAAACCTGTCACTTCTAGTTCTTATCCATGTGCCACTCGGCTATTATTATCTGATAAGCAACTTCAAGTAACCTGTTTGCAATCTGGCTAGGCTCAGGGAGAAAAAGTCACAACATCTCAAAACCTCAGAAGTTTGGTTCTGCTAAGCTGCTTCCAAAAATGCTTCTGAGAAAATACACAAAAGGACTGATATTTCCCCAAGTCCTGTCCCAGATTCTTGTCTTCAACACTCTTACGCTTTTTCCTCCTACGACGGAAAATGTGCTCTCTAAACAATTCCTCCGTATCTTTGATGTTAAAAACATAGCCTTCAGGCCAGTCTGTTCTTAGTCACTACTTTCAAGGATATAATGTTCTTAGGATAAGAGAGCCATTATCACTTTGCTCCTTTATTCTCTCACACCGCTTCCTTCATCTGTACCTGAAACGGAGATCGGCAGTCACTTTCTCAATGCATGCTGTGCTCAGATCATTATCTCCCCCATCCCCATCCCTATCCCAGTCAGACTGAATTACTTCAGTGTGGAGAGAAGTGGCTCTACGGAGACCTGCTCCCACCTTCCACAGCAGGACCATACGCTACAATGATCTCAGTTTTCTCTGTTGTATTGTTTTCTCTTAGGGTATGGCCTTTATTTACCCAAGATTTTTGGCATTTCCATGAAACTCATGTCTGGAAGTTCATCCCACTGCGCGCTTTGGAAAAGGTTGAACTGTATGTATGAATGAACTGTATGCATGTATGAACTCTGGGATGAAGATAAAACTCATAATGTCAGTAGACTTATAGTGCAAGATCTTCCTGAGCAAGGAAGAGAGCAGGGATCACATCCCACAGCAGTACAACCATCACGTTTCCTTTTCTAGAAACTAAAATAGTTCCACAAAATGAAAAGCTCAAGGAGACAGATCTTCCCCTGCCAGAAATCCGAGGTAACTCCACTAAGACACACAAAGCTGCAGGAACTGAGATATGTCCCCTTATACCCAAGCCCAGTTGGACTCCTTTCTTGTTAAGCCGCCCCTGTGTGTGCAGGGCCAGCAGCACGAGCTGCTAACTGCCAGAGCCGCTGGCACGGCAGAGGTCAATCAGCTCAGCCACCTCCAGCTGACGCTCTCCTGAGCTCACTTCTGGCTGGCTCCGCGTGGCGGTACCGCCTCATTAACCGGGCTGCACCACGCTGGCTCATCCTACAGACCTCAGCCTTTCCTACTTCACGTAGTAGCTCTTCTCCAAGGGCTAAAGTAATCCTCCGCAACAGCTAGGGAAACAAGTCGAAAATGTTAAGGCAAACACACTCCCTTATGAATTTGTCGCTGTCCATGGTCTACAGTAATTTCCAGTTAACAAGCTCTGACTAGTCGTCTTCACGTACGAAATTAACTACTGCATAAAATAGTTTGTTGTTTATGTTTCATACACAATCACATACATACACGCAGAAATACATAATTAAATGCACTGCATTTATCTTGACTAAAATATCTATCAGAAGTGCCTGACCTATGGCTTCATTTTAACTATGCTGGGCTTCCATTTGTATTCAAAAACTGAAAAATATTTTAACCTTTCTGAAATGGATCATGTTAAAATAAATTGAAGCAAGTTAATGAAAAGTGTTAATTAACCTGCTTTCGTCTCATTAAGAGTCTGTGTTTAACCTATAGGTCATCTCCTCTTTCAGCTGATGTATGGATTTGATCTTCAATGATGAGCTAAACAACCCAGTCTTCTACTGATGATTCAGAACTCCTGAACCTCTTGCTTTTTTGGGAAAGGACAAGAAAAATCCTAAAACAAAAATGCTGACCTTTTAAAGGAATTATTCTAAACCTTTTTTTTTATGGCAGGAAAGATTGCAATAATGCTAACCTTGCAATACATTGTGGGTTTAATATAAAAATACAGAACAAAAATAGGAATTTTTCTTTCCCTACAGGTTATACAGACATAACGGTTGAACTTTTCTAAAAAAAGTGGCGTTTCTTCCACATTATGTCCTGAATAAAGTATATTTATAAGCATCAGCCACTGGCTCTTGTTCTTGACTACCTTATTTACCTGTGCAGCTATCAGTTTTAAGACCCCTGATGTGCCTGAAGGTTGGCTGGGTTGGAGGGACACTGCAGAGAAAGGAGAAGGTGGTGGGGAGGGAAGGAATCGCTGCATTTACCATGATCCAGAGCAAATATTTCACACCAACTGGCACTCTGTACATCAGAATCAGGCAGGCAAAGTACCTGGAGAAGCTGCTCCATAAGAGTCAATATATTTGTATTTCTGTTTTTAAAATTATAACTCTAATAATGCTAGAGATAAGTCCAAAACTGGCAAGAGAGAGAGGCTGGAGATCTATGCTTTTTAATATCAAGCTCTTCACCAAGATGACTTTTATCATGTTAATGGCTAAATCATACTGATTGTAAAACAGACAAAATGAGGCAATTAGTAAGGCCTGTGACAGCCACAGAAAATGAAACGCACAAGGTTTTCTGTGCAAGCTAGATAGATATCTTCAATATATTTCTTATTGTCTGCTTGTGGTAATATGTTCAATTAAACTGAATCAGTACTACAGAAGACCCTTTGAATTGCCTGAAAAAAATTAATTGTCTGCTGCAAATTTAATGAAGCTTAACCGTTGCATTATGTTTACAAGTTTTATTTGTTATGATCAGTAAGTGTTTACAAGAAAAAAACTCTTAACTTACTTCATTCAACTAGCCCTAAGAGCAAACCACTGGTATTTTACAGCTTATTTCATTTACATATTTCTTTGCCATTTACTGGTTTTGTCCTTAGCAGCTGACCTGATTTTTTTTCCTTCCCAAATAAGAAGCCAACAGCTCTTGCCATGCTGTTCATTCACAAGCTGAGTTACATCTCACTCAACAGGCTGACGGCAAACTTGTGTTACGGCACGTCCCCAGAGGGGCCGATGGGAATGCCCAGCCACGGGCTGCTCCGTCTGACGCTTGCTACCATCCCCGTCAGTGTTCCAGCCAGGTCACCGACCTTCCCCAGCACAATGCCGCTAATAGTGCACGGCTGTCGTGTTTGACAAGTTGACATTAAGGAAATCAAAAGCAAAAGGCAGGTCTGAGCAGACCCGAGGAGGGGTGGCTTTGGGGAAGGCTCGACGGCAGATGGGGCATCTGCTTCTCATTTTGCCACTTCTGTAATCTCAGAATAATTACAACCTTTTTGCTTCAATTAACTGTCAGAAAAATGGAAATGCTGATATGATACACAGCTATTTCATCTTCCCTGGGGTGCTTTGAGGCTGACCTGATTCTTCTGATGACCTCAGGTTCTCACCTGAACGGAGCTGGGAGAAAAATTCAATGTTCTCCAGACCCAGGTGTAACACATGCAGAGGAGATGTGCCTGCCAGCTCCCGAACACAAAGGTGAGCTCCTTCCAGCTGCAGCAGGCAGTCTGGAGAAGGCACTGTACAGCAACCTTGACTGTGGTTTGCAACTGGAAATAAACATGTAAGTCGCCTGAAACTATAAACCACTTGATTAAACCTTGTGTTTGAAGTGCCATATGGAGAAGAGCTCCTTACAAGCTGCAAGGACCCTGAGGCATCTACTGGATACCAGCCCCACCACCAGTTTCTACTGGCAGTTTTTCCACCCAGGGTTCGTTAAGGAGCTCCAGCAAAGCGCAGCCTGAAGCGCTGGGGCTACCACGGTTGAGAGGAGGGAGGCATGTATGTGGTGGATGCGCAGCTCTCTCATTTATAATTGTGCCTTTCATGCAGTGCTTTGGGTCATAATTTTACTTAAACCTACCAAAAGACCCTTAATTGTGTCCTAGAAATAATTGGTATTCGTGGAAATAGTCCAATTAGGAGCTGAATACATTCCTTTGCAGTTTTACAGCCAAAGATTATTGCTTTCATTGTCAATTGTTAAAATCAAGCCTTTGCTACTGGTTGTGAGTTAGAGGTCAAGAAAGAATTTTCAAACTTAGAAGTTTTATTTCCTGAACATGAGAATACAGCAACCTGCAGGCATGCATCAATCAGTGCTCATATAGCTATGGCTCGCTCTAACTCTTTTTTGCCTACAAATCCCTGATTTAGAGGTTCAGGAGAACAACAGTTTGTACTCTAACTTGACTTTTTCTTCCTGATATTTTTTAAAACAATGTGTTAAGCCTGATAAGGAATATTCATTCAAGTCTGGACTACACAGAACTGTGTCCAACTACTAAAAAAACCTTTAACAATTACAAAACTTCTTTTGACTTTTTCAGAGTTCTGAGTCTTTGGTAAGTGTAGGAAATCTTTGCTTTGGTATCGGCCGAACACATACCTTGTGTGCTATCCAGCATAATTATAAAAAGCCCATAAAATACGGACAGCCCTAAAGCGCTGCTCTGGGATTATTACTTTAAACTCTGCCTCTCATTTTTAAATTACGTTTTGTGCTTTCAACACCAGGTGTCATTTAACCAGGTCCTTTCTTAAGGGCTGAGGCATAACCAACATGAATTTAAATTAGACTGAATTGAAGAGTGAGGACAGAAAAATAAAGACCTTGCCTGACCTTAAACACTGCTGGATCAAGCCGGACCTCGGAAAGAGTGATGGAGGGGCTATTCATGTTTCAAAATGACTAACCACTAAGCCTACAACATATGGATGGATGGTATGGAAAATATCTGCAATAGCTTTCTGGGACAGCTTTCCATCTGAGCAAAGCAGCAGCAACGTAACTGACGGGGGGGAAATCAGGGAGGTAAAGAGAGGGTTTCTGGTAATGTGGATAGTGCTTAAATGGGTCAACAGAATTGAGTATCTGCTGCATTTTTCTCCTGGTTAATGTAAAAGAACCACAACATCTTAATGTATGTCTTACTCCCCCTCTTGGGAAAAGTTATCCCCCCCATCCCAAGCAACTGATATCACAGTTACTCAGAAGTAGTAATGACATAGTTGAGAACAGGTGGCAAAATTCACAGCACTAGCGTTATTTGTATTCACCGATTAAAAAAAACAAAAGGACACTCAGCAGAAGACACACGCCTTGCTGAAAGATTAGTATTGCATACAACCACAAAGTAAAACCATTATACAGTTCCTCTGCAGCCAGACCCATTCAGCGTGCATCCCGACAAGGAGAGATGCTTATTAATGCACCTAATGCCTCTGCAGAGGTCAGTAGATGTATTTCAAAAAAACTATATGTATTTTTGACTGCGGGAGAAATTGTGTTTATTAGCACCTTTTTTTATTGATGGAGCCAGTAATGGCACTATTTGAGAA
Source organism: Ibycter americanus (assembly GCA_035590275.1). Taxonomy (NCBI): domain Eukaryota; kingdom Metazoa; phylum Chordata; class Aves; order Falconiformes; family Falconidae; genus Ibycter; species Ibycter americanus. The sequence goes on along the minus strand of JAVJGI010000050.1, from coordinate 21,166,320 downwards.
CTCACTCAGCTGTAGGCAAGTCCAGCATTTGCTGATCTCAGTAGTGCAAATGGTCATAGCGTTAGATTTAAGGCTGGCACTGAAGCCAAAGCAGATGCTAAAGAACAGAGTCAGCAATACTAGCTCTGGTATGCAGAACCAGTGTCTGTGATAATAGAAATAAATTACCATTAAGTATAAACAAAGATATAAATAGATACATATACCATCCTAAGGATGGAAATAATTTTGTCAGGAACACAAAACTGTGATCTAAAATTCATACAATAACACTCTGGATTGAGTTTATGAATACCCAACAACAAAAAAAATCAGAATCGTGGTAACATGTAAACATTTCCAAAAGAATAAAATAATTCTCCGAAAACCTACGAGGGATATCATTCAGACTGCACGATCCTCCATCTGACTTTGATCTATTTTCTGAGTTTTATTCTTTAGACTACTATAACATAAACATGGGATTAATTTAAAAGTCTGTCAAGACCCTTAAATTTCTAAACAGAGAATACATTAAAAAAAAAAAAATCCAACTGAAGGCTTTATACTAAGTTGTCTTTAACACAATTATGGGGGGTTATGATGACATCTTCAAAGGTAAGAAGAGCCACAAATGACTGAAACTCTACTTCTGTGAAGTTCAATAGCCCATGTTCCATGATGAGCGTGGCTGGTGCACACACACCTGCGCCCAGCCCCTGCGCCGTTCAGCTTCAGAAGGCTGATGGGTACCAAGGTATCAAAGTCACCTCAGCCCAGCCGAAGAACATTATGCGCAAATAGAAAAGGAGGCATAAGCAATTCTGTTTGATTGCATGTGTGCTCGTTAGCACACACCAGCTTACTGTATTATGTGGAAATTAAGCCACAAATGACTTGAAGAAACCCTGCACCATGCATTGTCAGCCACGTTCAAAACAAAACTTCTGAAACACGCAATAGCAGACAGATGGTCAGTCATTAGAGAGCAATGGCTCTCCACTGGCGCATACCTGTGGAGCTGGAGAACTAAACTCTTTTCAGTTCTTTATAGGCAGCAGAACAGTCATAATCTCTGAAGATGAAAAAAACATTATTCCTTATCTACTGAAACAACCCATAGCAGTATAAATCTACTCTAGCCCCATGGATATGAGGCAAGCGCAACACATTTTCTGAGGAACGTCATTAATAGTGATCAAGGGATGTTGAAATGGAGCCAAGCGCAGACGGCAAGATGGGCCGGGAAGACCACCCCACCCCATCCCATCCCATCCCACCGACACTATTTTCACAGAGTGCGAACGCTGTGTCCACACTGATCAGCACAGTGCTGCCTGTGAACTATGAGCCCAGCTGTTTTTAAAGGACTTGAGTAAGTCGGCAATAATTGCAGGTTTAAAGGTAGCAACATTTGAAGACTCTGAAAAGTTACCTAATAATGGGCCAGAATTTACAGCATTTAATCAATCGTTTCAAGTTTAAGTGCAATACACCAATTCAACGTTCACGCAAAGGAATAGGCTTGGAATGGAAAATACGCAGTTTCGTAGAAAATAACCTGGATCACTGTGCTGGACAAAATCAAGACTATCAGTCTATTCAAGCGTGAGGAAAAACTAACCTACTAACATCATCCTTGTATTCTTTTTCCACTAAAGTAATGTGGATACCAACTAACAAGCGTTCTCTGGCTTTTATCGCCTTGAGCCCTCCCATGACAATCCAAAGGAGACAAGCTAATAGCAGTAGGAAAATGTTAAAGGCGCCTCATAATTAAACAGGCAAATAAAGTCATGGGAACTTGCCCTTGTCAGAGACGCAACGATGTGACCGGAATTGCTGTACTTCCCAACCAGCACAGAAACGTACAGACTCTTCCAGGCATTCACGTACTGCTTCTGTCCATTAAACCACAGTGGGTGGGGGCTGGAAAGGACAGATCATCCTGGTCTGCAGTCAAAGGCAACCGGTAACAAATGACACAAAAAGTCATCTCTGGCAGGCTGGAGTGCTTTCAAACCTGAAAGCATCCCTGCTGCAGGACAACCGCTGCCACCGCTCCTCCGTGGCCAGTTCCACACCGCACAGCTCCGGGTCCACAAGCAGCAGCAGCTCCGCTCGCCTCTGCAACCGCTCACCTGCCGGAGCACGGCACATCGCTACTGCCTGCCTGGAAAGTACCAAGGACCACACCACAGAGCTACAGGCTGCCAAGTCACGATGATTGATCAGATTTATAGATAAATTTATATTAAAAAAAAAATAATAAATATATCCGTTTAGGTAGATAGATGGATTTATAGCCCAGAACACAGCCAAAGGGAAGCAGATGTTTGAGAAGCAGCCACACACATCTACAGCGGGTGCCACGATCCATTCACGTCCATCATCACAAAAGCAAAGCTGGCCACAGGCTCATCGAGATATTTAGCGTGTCTGCTGGGAAACAAGCTGCACAACAAGGATTTTCTCATCCTCTGAAAGAAACGGTGGTGATACGCTATTATCATCTGCATTCCTGTCATTAGCTCGTTTTTGCTGCTTCTTCCATTCCTAATGCTGCCACAGAAACTTCATTTGGGTCTTAGTCACTGCACAAGCTGGGATGCTAGCACCAGGAGCCTCTCCTCAAACTTCCTATATTCAGAGCTTTTACTGCGACATCTTGACATTAGTTTCCTATTTCAGAGCTGCTGCTATAGCCAACTTATATCACTGCATTAAACAGAAATAAACTCATACTCTACGGTCCATGCCTGTTTACACTATTTGTCATTTAATCCCTGGTACTGAGAAAGCCTACAGTCTTTCTGTGTGTTGGAAGAATTGAACATTTAGCCTCAAGGACAGGAAAAACTGGGAAAAGATGGAAAATTAATATTTATATACTACATGTAAACACATGCCATGTTTTACATAGCTCTGAACACTGTCTGTGGGATTCTTCTCTATCCTTACAAAGTCAGCCCTGCTTTTTAATTTAAAGGTAAAACCATACATGCAAGTTTGCAAGATTTTGGGTCTTGGAGACCAGAGCAGTTCTCATTTAGCACCAACCAACAGAACAAATTCAAACCACAATCTCACCCGTTCAGAAAACCACTGAGGTTCACCAGTTCTGACAACAGCATGTTAATACACAGCCCTATGGGCACCTGTCAGAATTTCGTGTTTTTAAGCTGTCTACTCATGCATAATATGAATATTTATTCACCCCTCTCTGGTTGTTTGCCAGAGATTTATTTTAAGCTCCTTGGTTCTGGTGTAACAGATATTCTCCTCCTCCTCCCATCCTTGCCTACACTGTTTTTGACACTGTCGGCATCTCTCCCTGAGAGAGAAAGAAAAGGGGGTGGGGTGGGGGGGGGGGTGGGGGTGGAGACAAGAAAAAAGAGAGAGAGAACCTGCAATATTAATGGAAGAACACAGAAAGGTTAGAAAAAAATGTCTTCTGACCTTCACAGTTTTTTACTCAATGACATAAGATGAGGTAGAAAAGAATATAAGCATATCTTAAGTCTAAAAATTCATCAGCTGATAAATTAGTCTTTTTGTACACCACAAAACTGAGTTAAAAGAAGGTATTCAGTCACATTTCCGTCAAAACTTGCTAGTGTTTTACTTATGGCAGAGAAACTCAAGCATTTCAGTATAAAATACAGTATTTTACACAGTTCATTTGGAGTTCAGAATAGTTTCTGCTCTTTTATACTTTTTATGGGATAGACTTTGAAATTGCATTTCTCAGTTTGCTGTTAATATCCACATCTTGGGCTTAAGAGTTTATTCTCTGCTTCATGCACATGTGTCGCTCCCATTAATGCTAATGGAATCGAGTTAAAACGGAGCACTGAGGGAGAAAAAAGTACTTGCTAATCCTTTATAACCTTACCGCAAAGAAAAGTGATTTGTAAACCACGTGAACCCAAAGATCAGGTACAATAGCTGCTAACTATTGTGCTCGGAGTTACGGGCTATTCCTTGGGTACTGCAAGGAAGAAAGGATAAGCCATGAACCACAGAAGCATGACTCTTCCGTAACAGAAATGAAATGTGGTCCTATTTTCAATGATTGGCTTTTTCACGGTGGTACAAGTGGTCTCTGAACCGCAGACCCCCAGTCAAGCCCCTTGGTGCCTTGCAGCACTCGGAAAACCGGCGACCTCAGCTGTGCCCAGCCCGGAGGTGCGAAGCCGGTGCCCCTGCCCTGAGTGCACCACCCTCCTGCTGGCCCCGCGGAGCCCAGGCAAGAACATCTGGATTGTGTTTACCATTTTGCTCTGGGGCAGACAGCAGCTGACCAACACTTTTAATAATAGACAGGGTCTTTTAGATGTTCGTTTTTCCTGAGCATTGCTTTCTTAGTTATTTGCTGTGGGTGCATCCTTAGGACAACACCACAGATTAAGAAAAGGCAGAGTCAGCTCACATACAGGTCTAATGCTGATCTTCACTTGACTATTTTTATTTGCAGGAATCAACAAGGGCATGGGCAAATGCCGTACAAGCTATCTGAAACAACCCCAGACCCAAAGAACTCTTGGCGCCCATATGCTACAGCAGAAGACATGAAGGGGTAACACAGCCCTCCACCCTGGGGCTGCACCTCCGGCCCCTTGGCGTAAGGGAAGCAGAAGGGCCAAGAGCCACGAAGCACAACCCCAGAAACATCCCATCTAACTATAAATACCTGACTGGCTAGCTAAGGCAGAGACAACCATCTTGCTCCGAGAAAAACCTGCTGCTGTATCACTGTCACCGCCAGTTTACAGCTGCAACAGGGGCTCACCAGCTTTATCAGCACTTGTTTGATCTTGGCATTACTTGCTGAAATGTGCTCTGACTATAAAAACCACAGATTAAAACCTTTGAAACATTGAAAACATTGAAACATTTTAAAATATTCCCTATATACCATAAAAGTAATTGATGGGGAGAGCCTCTAACCAAATACTATCCATCAATGCCAATATACGGGAGAATTAAAACTGACAGCATTAGAGCTCTGTGATTGATTTATTGCTTTGTAATCAATCTTTCCTGATTTGTTATCCAGTATAGGTTTTTCCCCAAATAAGAAGGCGATAGAGAGTGATTATAGGTGTAATCATCTATATGTTCATTGCCTATAATAATTCATCAGACATTGGACTACTCATAAGCAGGTCAAAAATTAATTAAAACAATGAGAGACACTGGCAAATGTATTACCAAATGATTACTTTAAATGTCTTTGTCAAACGTTATAGCTTTTACTTTTGATAAAAATATTTGACAGATAAAATCTGAATACACACGAGTAAGCACTTGGAATTCCTGAAACGCAGAAATTCAGCCCTGGATAAGAAATAATGACAATAAATCAGAGTTTGTGTGCCTTTTCAAAAATTATGACACTGCATTGCAAGAGTGAAACTCCTGCATCATTCTGCAACAAGACAAGATGTATTAAGAGTTCACAAGGTTTTTTAAAAGATGATTGAAGTTTAGGAATAATAAGAATAAATGAAGTTCAACTAGATAAGACATGTTTCTAAAGGACACCACCTAATCTCAGCATGCTGAGGGCAACGTTTCTCCACGGGAATGCTATAGCTTTCCACAAGTCCTTTGCAAAAGTGAATCTTTGGACACAGCTGGCTGCAGCAACACCAAATATTTCCCAAGCATAATTACCGGCCATTGCTAAAAACAAGTCACACAACAGCAGGGTCCAGGGACCTGGCTTTGTGTCACAATTCCCGTATCGTTTGCAGTATAATTTTAAACCATGTGTGGAAACAAATGCATTAACTTGCTGTAAGCACCATCAGTCAGCGCAACCACAGACACCTCCTTGCTGTTAATGTTGTCTCCCACCCACGATGCTCAGCAGGTTTCTGAGATGCAAAAGACACTTTAATCTCCCCAGGCTCCGCTCGCATCAGCATCAAATGGGAAAGGTGCAGCATGCTGGGGCTGCTCGGGATGCTCTTAAACACTAGAGACGGAGTATCAGTCATATGCAATAAAAATGACAATTACCTTTCACAACCAAGCTGCCCGTGCTGCTTGCTGTCCCAAAGTGGTTTGTGGCCACGCAGGTGTAACTTCCCGCGTCGGACTTGGTGACATTGACAATCCGGAGGCTCCCGTCATCCAAAACAGTGATTCTGGAAAGACAACAGACACAAGTTTTATTTTTTTTTTTTTAAGTCAACATAAAACTCATTCAAGTCTGCGTTAATTATTGATGGTTTGAACAACAGACAGTCCATTGCCCGTTACAGACGGAGTTTAGCTGACAGAAATCTCTCAGGATGCAGTTCATAAATACTGAATGCATCATTTACATGTGTTTTCTGTGTCTTTACTTGAGGGCAACTTTAATTTACACACCAGCAGCTTGTGTAGGTTTTACACGCGTCTGTACTTTGATATTCAGCACTCACCATGACAACCCTTGCAACATGTGGTACACGGGCTACATCTAAAAATCTCCACGCTCACCGCTTAACAATGTAAAAGCTTCTGCCGAACAGATGCAATGAAGCAGGTGTTTCATTGCTGCTTTTTTTTCAAGACGGCTGATGGTCTTCCAGCAAGGGTACCACACTGCCAAGCTTCCCCTCCACGCTCTCCACCTCTCTGCCTGCAGCAGAGCTCAGCCTGCGGGGGTTATCTGCAGTTGCACTTGCAGGTTAAAAAAAAAAAAAAAAAAAAAAATCCTATTTCATTCCCACCCCCTCCTCACATACGTACTCCCCACCAAAACAGTGGTGTTATCTGCAGTGGTACATGGCTCGGAGGGCAGGTGGCAGGTGAGGATGGAGTGTTAATCCCCGGGCCCCTCTGCACGTCGGGCTTTCCTTGCGCTCACAGTTAGCGTTGTCTTCTCTTCCATTTTCTTCTGCTCCAAGTCAGTAAAAACAGAAAACCTAATCCTGCCCAGCAAATTCCATGGAAACATGAATGCCTTGTGCCCTGTGGAAGCATAATCTAAGGACACGTCAGAAAAACCTTTCCCCCAGCCAAATATCACCTCTTTTAGCAAAATACCGGGTTGTCTGCTCGGTCTCATGCCTCGCAGCACAATCTGCTTTCTCCCCTTCAGCCACTTTCAGACCTGCACTGAAAATCTTGTGTTAATCCTGCCTTTTTCTGTTCAATTATTTCCCAATTTAACTAATTTGAGAGAAAAGCAAGCAGCCTTCCTGCATCCCTAATGCCAACCAAACTCTGCACAACTCAGCTGAGAAATGAGGAGGAAAGAAACTTTGGCAACGCTACCTGCACCGCCGCAGAGGTGCTCAGACGGCTCTTCCCACCCGAGAAGGTTTTAAGAAACAGACCGCACGAATCAGCCTGGGGCTTTTCGTGCAGCTGTGGGACAGCGCTGAGGCAGCTGAACCAAGTACCAGCATGAGCCAAGGCATGGCCACAGCGCAAAGGGCATCTGCCCACGCCAGCCGTGGGGGTCCCCAGGCTCCGGCCAGCTGCAGCCTCCGGGCTGGGCACGGTCTCCAGTGAGACCCGGGAGACGTCACCTCGCCTACGGGAGCCGGCGCGGATGCCTTCTGTCATGCTGTGCTCTCTTGATGGGCACACACGGGCTGCTCAGCCCACACGCACAGACCTGCTTTGAAAAACGGGACAGTTGGAGAGTCTTTACGACGATGGTACTGAGTGAGGAGGAGGAAGAGGGTGCGAGATGCTCTGACAGCAGCCGCTGGATCTCTGTCCTGGCTAGCCTCTCCCTGACCTGCTCCTGCAGCAGCACGACAACACGCAGGCCAGCTGGCAGAGGCCAGGGACAGAGGGTTATATTTCACACATCAGTAGCAGTGATATTAATAGAAGTTTCTCAACTGGCTTATAGGTCTCCAAATTGTTGCAGTCAGTAACATTCACTACTGTAATTTATTTTTGCAGGAGTCCAGTGCCATATATTTGCTTCTGTAGCAGTTGCTCCAGCTCAATAATTGGAAGAGAGCAGCATACAGCTACTTGTCTCTTATCTTCGCTATTATGTTGGCACAAATCAATGCACGTATTACATTAAACGTGCGCTGGAGCACAGGACTTGCCACACTGGCTTCCAGTGCAGGAGCGTGGGCAGCGGCAGCACCAGGAGATCCCAAGGAATTATTTACTGCTGTTATCAATTTCAGGTCTTCGGAAACAATAGTGCCTTTCAGAAAGCTGAAGGTGCCCTTGGCATGCATTAAAATTCAAATCAATATAAACGACAGAACAAGCTCAGCAATATGCTTCAGCTCAAGAAGGACCACCCTGCTCCGGCACCGCCCCTGCCAGGCTCTGCACTCCCTCCCTCGGCATTTTTGCCATCCTAAGAAATCCAGAAAAAAGTGGTGGTTTAGACTATTTCTGTACAGTTGAGATTTCATTTTTACGTATTTATGTTTTACTTTTAGCCATATAGTTGAACTCTATTTACACGGTAATCTCTTCCATAGATCATTTTAATTGTATCTGCTGATGAACCCAGCTTTAATTTCAAATCGTAATGCCTTTTCTGTCTTTGTCTTTCTCATGCTATTGGTTTCCTTCTAAGTCATCTTTATTCCCACTGTAAAATTACTTTGCAGTTAATGTGGACTGGATCGCTCCAGAGACAACCTTTGGATGAGGACAGTCAATCCACCATCGGCTCTGGCGCATCTCAGGGAGCCGGTCCTGTCATTATTGCCTTCCCTTTCTAAGCCGAAAGCCGTGGCCCCGCTGCCTTTACAATTTCAGCACACAGGCATCCTTTAACCCTGGCAAAGTGCTGCAAAGAGTTCAGGCGAGACTTGTACCGAGTCCTTCAAACCCCCAAACCCCTTCCCCAGAGAGTCTCCAGGCACGTTTAATTCTCATCTGGTAACTAAGTAATTCCCTGCACACCCCTGTAAACGACCAGCATTAAAACTGACAAATAATTGTGCAAGTTAACTGAATTTCTTTTAAATAAATCAGCCCATTAAAACCTTACTGTGTCTCATTGATTAGGAGGCCTTATGGTTATGTGGCTCTTTTTGCTGAAGGTGCTTTTCTACGCTGAATGTTTTGTCCTCTAATTTGAATCCAATGTGTTAGAAGTTAACAAGTAATTATTTTAACACTTTGAAATTTGTTACAGTTAGTTGAGGAAGTAGGAGGGACTTTCACTGATTTTGCTAATTCACAAATTTTCTTTGCAGACATATCTGCATTAAACGAGAGGAGAGGCTCATTTCAGGCCACTGAGGATTCTCAAACTGCTAATTGGCTTGAAAGCAAACATCCCTTCATCAACCACTTTTAGCAGTTAGGCTCAGAAAGTTCTTTCAAGACATAAAGTTCAAATTAAATGAAGTACTCGTCGGTATGCTTTCTTCCTCTTCTGAAATACACCCCCCAATGTTTTCTAATAAGATGCCTAGGAAGACATAAAAATAAATGACATTTCCGATAAACACACGCATTACTTCAGAACAAAGTCTTGGTTGCTGACTATGCACCTCTCTTCAAACCACTACAAACTCAAAAAATGAGCTACTGACTTGCTATTGAATGTTCTGGATTTCCTGACACTACTAACCGCAACAGTGGTAACAATAACTAAAAAATATAAATCTCTTCTCGTACAGGTTAATGCAACTGCTCTACCGATAACCTGGCTCATGGTCATTGCTAATATCAGAGAAAAATCAAAGAAGATAAAAATATCCATTTGAAAAAATCAACGATATAAGATAGTTAGGCATCCTTATATAAAGAAAGGTCATCTATTTTAAACATAGCATTCGTACAAGACAATCTGTTGGTCTGTGTTGTCAAATGGAGATTTCAGGTCCACAGAGAGCAGAGACACATCTGAAATTAGGAGATAAAAGGATTGTTTGTTTCCTAAACCGAAGCTTTGGGTTCTACCCCAGGAAGAGCTGACTTTGTCAGTGTTTTGATCAAAACTCTTCCAGGGACAAAGGACCTTTAAAAATGCTGAAAACATTCCTCCCTAGCCTTCCTTGCCCTTTTTTTCTTTTCTTTTTTTTTTTTTTTTGCCACTGCAGCAGCAAACGTAAAAAATTGCAAGCTGAACACTTTGCATTACCCTAAAGAAGCCGGCTCCAAAACCGATGGGGACACAATTTCCACAGCAGCTTCTTGTTGATGCTGCATGGCATTGATGTTGACGACTGCACGCGCCCTCTGCCAGCTCGGCAGGAATGGAGGCGTCTTAAGGCACTTGTCTATTTGGTTGGTCTGAACCTTAAAAATTACACGAAGGAGAAAGATGCATCTTTACGGATGGCAAATATCTAAGTGTGTGCTACAGCTGCACAGAGCTCTGCTACTCAAAGACACCCAAGCTACCTAGAAAGGACCACCTTGGCATCATGGCTGCATCAGCACAGCCCTCTGCCTGGATCAGGACAGCAATACTAACTTGCTCCAGCAGCAGCTGGAGATGGATGGAAGCGGTCAGGCAGAGCTGGAGCAGCATGAGAAAAAATAGCAGCATATAATGATTTTGGTCTGATCTATTAGTGCTTAGTTTTCAGCTCATGATACATCTGCCATACCTGATATGTTACCCACCAGCAGGTTGTGTTACCTCCAACCCCAAATCGAGCACAACAGGTCTGATTCATGTAGCTCACCACAGCATCCCCCACTGCTGGGCAGGATTCCCAGGAGCAGATAAGTATTTCGCAGTCAGTAACATATGCATTTAGAGATAGAATATGTCCTGTTGAGATCAGTAAGAGTTTTATCACTGCCTTTGTGAGAACGAGATCAAGCCCTTATTTGGAATATAAACGATGACTGAAAACTGCAAAACTCCCAGAGTACATCATAAAACTGAGTATCAGTAATTACCTCCAGCCCAGCTCCCAGGAAATCTGACCTTTGGGCGTCCGACTGCATCACTTGCATCTACCAAAACATGCCTACGACCTGCTGCTCAGGCTTGACCTCACACTTTGACAGAGCGTTTGCTTAAAAATCCCAGACTCATAGTATCTACTGTAACATCTTGCTCTGTTGTTTAATAAAAGAAAAATCTATGCGGGTCCAGGAAGCAAATACATCAGCGCTGCACAGCTGGGGGTCGTTCGACCTCACCCGCACCTTGCAGCCGCCCGGTGAAAGCCTTCGCAGGGATGAGCAGCAGGTCCATGCGCTAACCTTTTCATTGCGAATTATTTTCTAACTCACAAAGTACACACATCACTGACAGACGACCTGCACCAGACATATGATAGTGCGGGTATCCCTCAATATATTCTTCTCAGCTTGCCCTCTATTTTTCTGTTCAACAGATGGAAACGTGGAATATGAATGGACTACAAACGCAGTGCATATGGCAAGCTGTGTGTGCGACGGCAACGGTTGCATTCCCGAGGGATGCAGCACGCAGGAGGGCAGTGCAACTACGGGACTGCAGATTAGAGCTCCAGTGTTTTTTGAAGCAAAGTGCTTATAATTATAAAATGACTTTTTTTTTCCCCCTCTCAAATGGTTTTATTAGCACCGCTGCAATGAAATAACCTATGTTGTTTCTTATCTGATAATTTCAGCATTTTAATTTATGAAAGACAAGCATAACTACACTTGCTTTCACTGTTGATTAAACACACACATCTGAAATATTTCATGCTTAGCCGAGTAAATATTTTAGTTTTTTTTTTCCCCAGGAAACAATGGTTAGGATGTCCGATCCTTTTTCTATTACAGGGAGAAAAGATGTCTTAGAGCAAGCATTTAAATGAATGTCAGCTGGAAAAAACACACACTGAGTGCAATTTGAGATAAAACTACCATTGATCCCTTCATGTACAGTCTTTGTGGCAGTGGTTGACATGGCTATTGAAAAGAGACTGTGGTGCCAGAGTTCTTCTAAGAGATAATCCGTCTTCTGAGAGAGGATTTAGGTTAAATGTACCTGTGAAAAACAGTGTATTTCAGCCGACATGATGAATGGCCTATTGTCCATCCTCGGAGCCTTGCTTGGGCTGGGTGGGTTGGAGGCAGCCGAAGAAAGCAAAAGCACCAGGCAGACCCGACTGCAATCTCAGCGGTGTATCTGCTCAGCCTTATATGCACAGCTCACAGACAGGAATATCTAGAGCTATTTTTAGCCTAACAGCAACTTTGCTTCACAGCACAACTCTACTGCAAATGTAAATGATTCCAGGCAATTGCATTATTTATCAAATTATTTCTATTTCTATCACATGCCTTTGTAGCAGTTTATTACCTTTTTAATAACGCTTCCCATGCAATGAGGCAGAGACTGGGATTATTAAAATGATGTCATAAATGTGGTATTGGCCATTAGGCTATTTCAGGAAAACAGTAAAATTTAGAAATGCTTACAGGTTTGGCTGTGAGGGAGAACTCACTGCTCAGAGCACAGCCCTTCCCGAAATCAGGGACACTGCTCACGAGTACCTGCTCGTCACTTGAAGAATGGGCTGGTTCAGAGTATGGTCCACAGCTAATAATTTCTGTGGCCCTGGGATGCTGTCTTCTTGTGTGACTACAACCTTTATGTTGCATAAATAAATAACAGTAAGGTCAGCGCTTTCTGCTTCATGACATTAATCTTCATTAAAGTATACGCTGAGGTCAAAGCCAACTTCTTGGGGGTTCTGCTCAACACCCTTGATGGTCCCTGGTGTGCAGGGAAGACAGGGTGAGGGCAAAGCCCTGATCCTAACCCTCTCCCAACACCTTGCTGCATCACCTGAGACTTCCCACCCTGCATCAATACCGGCCAAAAATGCTCAGCATCCCCCTGTTAAGCTTTCCAGGCTGGGACTTTGCCCACGTCCTGAAACTTCACACATTTCTGAAAACACGTGAGGAAGGGAGGGTGTCCATACTGCCACCAAGGTGGGACACGTTGAGGGCTATGGTCAGGACAGCAACATGAGCAGATGGGACAAGCTGGGTCCACACCTAAGAGCCATTAGGGTAAGTCCATCACCATTACAGTGGTTTCCATTTGACCATCTATCTAAACTCACAACTGATTGCACAGTTATACTGCACAGTCTTCTACGCACCTGCAACTCCTTGTCCAGCACCTGCTAGTTTTGATTTAGATAACCACCTACAGCTGCTTCAGTACTTATTTGTCTATAACTACTTGTCTTTTCATGGTTCACAGAAAAGCCTGAGCTAATTTACAGCCTCAGTCAAAGCCCATTTAATTTAGTGCATGTCTTGGTGAAAGCAAGCATTAGATAAGGCCTTTCTTTTCCATGACAACTGGCAGGTCTCTTAACAGCAAACTCACTATAATTAATTTTCAGGTAAGAACTATATTTGCTCAAAATAAACTGAGGTAAAATCCTGTTGCATTGAGTTCAGTAAAACATTTCCCACAAGCTTTGCTGGAGATACATTTTAATGGAGCTAAAGAGCCTGAGGATGAAGTGTTTGCACTCCTGAGGTTGTGTGTGGCACAACTACGTGGGGATGCTGGGGTCTCTGTCATGGGAGTGCTCCTCGATCTAAAAAAATATATCTATTTTGTCCAAGGGAAAGCACTGGCTGGAGAAGGCACTGAGGAACGCCACTTTTGCACCATTTTTACCAGTACATTGGAGTCATGAAGGACACCGGGAGGTTTACTGCTAAATTACAGCAGTTGTGAATTGGCTAGACATCATGGTGCACAGAACTGGGGTTCGTTTGGCATCGTCTGTGCTCTGGGACTACCGCAGGAAAGCACAAAGAATGAAAATTAATCTGTTGGAAGGTCCTCTACATAATAGCTGCTCTTGTCTTGCTGCATTGAAAAATACAGAGGACTACACTTTTTTTCTTACTTAATTCTCAGTATTGATCTCTGAGAAAATACAAGAACTCTTCTTCCAGGGGTGCGAACTGTTGTATGTAAATGTGGTTTCACTGTAGGCTTTTCATTTACAGGCTTGTTAAGTATGAAGAATTAAAGGTGAGGAGAATATAAACTGCGATTCTTTCAGATGATCATAAAAACCTGTAAATATTATTCCAGAGAGAGAGAGAAAAAAAAATAGAACATATTTTGCTCAGATAAATATTTTTGAGAATATAGTAGGGGCCCCTTTGGCAACATCAAACAACATAACTCCACTGAATTCAATATCAGCTTAAAGCAGTCATGTATGTGGCATCCTAAGTTCTCCCACAATTCTCTTTCTCAAGAAATTGTTTATCTGCAGTAACGGAGCAGTCCAAATAAATAATACTGCACCCAGCCTATATTAATATCTATAAACACAAAAGCTGTGTTTTGTCATCATCCTCACTTTTGTCCGTAAATTTTAAGACAAGTCTGGAAGTGACAAAACCGCATCCCAAAGGAGCAGGGCGGCAGGAGGGAAAGAAGGCAGCACTTACAGATATTAGAGATTTCATGTAAATTGTTTAAAGATGCCTAGAGTAATAATTCAAGTATAAAAATATCCCTAGGTTATCCAAGAAGAAGAGTTCTCTACAAAATGTCTTTCTTAAGAGATGCTGATAACAGGAAGAAACAAATGAAAACCAAACACAAGCACTGCTAGGGACCCTGAAGGAAAGGAGGCGGCTGCGGTGAATTTCAAATAATAGAAACCTTTTGCCTTTTCTCCCTTACTGCTCTTTTTTCACTATGCAGAAAAATAAAATAAATACAGTAAGAAAGACCATGTCATGAAAATAAATATTTGAGGAAGCAGATTTGAGTAAACCAAAGGAGAGCTTGTTTTTACAGCTTTCATTCCTGAGACATGAGGCAATGATATTTGAGCTCTATGGGAAGATTCTGCAAGTCTAGAAGGGTCCAATGTACAAAGATCCAATTTTCCACTGATTTTGGTGGGAAATAAAGACCACCCCCCATGGGAAACTGCCCTTTTGACATAACTCTTCAGCTTCGCAGTTTATTTTTATGGATTAAGTTGGCCATTTGCTGTAACCCATGAACGCCGGCACAGCACCATGAAGGATGGGGCTGCTCCGCACCGGCAGCCCCAGAACTCCCCCCTGGAGCAGCTCTTGCTGGTGGTGGTGGAGGGGCAAAGCAAAGCACACTTGCAAACCACCCTGCGAAAGGCTAAAATGCCCCTTCATGCACAATTACCCACCCAGGGACAGGCTGCTGGCCGCAAAGCACGCTCCCGAGCTCGGAAGCAATGTGAATCTCACGTAGAAAGCAGCAGGTGCTGCGAAGCCACTACTGCATTCAGTCTACCTAATGTTCGGTGAAGTATTTGCTGTGCTCATTCTTCCAGTGCCTACAGCCAGAGGCACAGAGATTAAGTGACTTCTCCTAGTCTATGAAGAGGGACAGTGGAAATCCGAGGAATCAAATTTGAAGTGCAGCCTCCAGCCACCCTCACTGATGCCGCCTTCCCCGGCAAGGACAAGCCATCATCCTCTACCTACAGCAAATGCTTCAGAGGTTTGGAGAACAGAAGCATTAAAGAGAACTCCACTGAAGCTCATAAAAATTATTCTCTTATGAGAAAAAAAAAGAAAAAAATCCGTGCAAAATTTTCTGTGCATCAGCTGCTGACACAAACCATTTCTGGAAGCATTCGTGAGATTAGAGCAGAAGCAGTAAAAGCATTCTCAGCTTATTTGTTCCAGCTGATACCACCCGAATAGAAGCCCAAAGGCATAGTCTTTCAAAGATAACACATCTTTTCCTCTGGTTTCAATGCCCACAGTACAAAGATAAATTACCCACTCCACTTGTAATTGACATTAACATAATTCGCAAGATCCAAAGACATATTTACATCACTGAAAAATGATGTTTAAATAATCATAAAAAATATCACCAAGTCTGGTAGGTTGTCTAAAAAGTTCATTAGGACTTCTTTTTCCCCTGTAGACATATAATTATTGCCATGGATTTTAAACATGCGTTTTAAAGTGTGGCCCTAACTGCAAAATCATTACTTTCTTGCTCTTAGTCGTGAGAATATCCAAGAGAAGAAATATTTGTTAATAATTTTTTCCTTCAAAATGCTATAGACTTACCAAAATCATTATTAGTATTTTCTTCAACTGGCGAACAAGTGTGAACCACACATCAATTTCCAATTGCGTTCAGGAGACTAATTACAGATATTTATTTTTGAAAGCATTGGCTGCAGTGTGTGCTCACAACAGAGAGAAACCTGCCTCGCTGCTGGGAGCCAGGTCCTGCCGCCTCCGGCACAACAGCGCCGCGGGGAGGAACTCACTCCTTCCCGGAGCATCTTTACAGAGAGGGAGAAATAATCCGTAGCCGTATGCACGGTACCTCGGGATGAATTTCATATAATGATAAA
This sequence comes from Ibycter americanus, assembly GCA_035590275.1. Classification (NCBI taxonomy): domain Eukaryota; kingdom Metazoa; phylum Chordata; class Aves; order Falconiformes; family Falconidae; genus Ibycter; species Ibycter americanus. The sequence continues at coordinate 21,150,055 of JAVJGI010000050.1, read as the reverse complement.
GATGAGACACCTCAAGCAGGAAAAGCAGCAGCTGTTTAACAGCATGCGGTGAGTGACAGTGTTCCTGTTAAGGATGTGTAAACATGGGACACATCTTACTGTGCTCTGAAGGTCTGATGCCTCTGAGATGGGGGCTCGCTGGGTGCTTCATCCTCTCCTTTTGCCCACCTCTGCATGCAGGGCTCTACTTTTAACATTAATTTATTATTTTTTAAAATTAATTATAATATAAATATTTGGTTATATATAAAAATAATATAAATATATAAAAATAATAAAAAATTAATTACTTTTTTAAAATTTAAAATTTAATAAACAAGCCCACAGGGAAAAGCCTGTTGACTTCTCTAGATACCTTGGGTCACAGCAGCACCGCAAGTTTGGTCAAACCACGGCTGGGCTGTGGTCGCAAACTCGTTCCAGCAGCAGCAGCGGTAGTAATGATGTCCTACATGTGTACCACTGAATACTACAATAACACCACGCTGAAAATAATCTGCTGGGAAAATAGGAACAGATTGCTGATGTTACAGGAGAGCGTGTCAAGGTGTGAGAGAGTCTCGTTCCTGGAACACCAGCTGAAACTTGGCATAGGTTGGGGTTACATGTATCGGCATCTCGGGTGTGTGCGACAACAGTTTGTGGCTGGTTATAGGCAACAACCTCCGAGCTCTACAGGGGCAGGTAAATGAATACACAAATTTTAGCGATCAGCCTACATACCAAATAAAATAGCACCGAATCTGGATTCCAAATAAACCTCTAACTCTTCTGAGGTATCCTTTTGCTAGAGACATTTGCTCAAGAACAGAAGGAAAAAACAATGCAGGAATGAACTGGAGTCACCAACTTACCACCACCGGTGAGGAAAGGTGCTTGTTAGCAAGCCTCTTGCTTAAAGAAAGCTGATGACAATCAGAAAGCTGCTAAAGCAAAACAGATGGACAGCTACGCTTCATGGAGAGACCATTCACAGGGTTATGCATACAAGTATACCACAGATATCTCAAACTACTAGAGGAACAGAATTTATTATCTTTGCCAGATACACACAAAGAAAACAGGTCCCTGTAACTACCCCCAGGAAGCAAGGAGACGTTGGTGATGGTACGGCAGAACTGACTGGTTTTCACCAGCGGATTTCAGATCACACAGATCACTGGCTCTCAGCGTTAGCACACACTAAACGACGAGTGTTTAGTGTTGAGCTGATGGATCCACAGCCACGACAAACTTATGTTAAACACAGTGATCTTCCAGAACAACACAGAGCCAAAGCCAGCTGGGAAACAAAACAGTCCATGGACATGAGACCTTCAAGCCTAGGACAGCTGTGGATGCCCCATCCCCGGCAGTGCTCAGGGCCAGGCTGGACGGGGCTTGGAGAAACCTGGGCTAGTGGAAGGTGTCCCTGCTCATGGCAGGGGGGTTGGAACTAGGTGATCTTTCAGGTCCCTTCCAACCCACACCACTCAATGATTCTATAACTGCTTTCCAAGGCCTCTTGACTACTGAATCAAGCCATTTCCTGGTTCATTTTAGTTCCCTTTTTGCAGAAAATTGGTTAAAGTAAGTTGACATGCCAGTTATTTCAGATGTTCCAATGAAGTAGAGCTGTCTTCTGCCATTGCCTTTGAAAACTAAGATGAATGCTGCATTGTCAATTCAAACTTCAAAAAGCTATTTGCAGGGTGTCATTTTTCATTTTGCCTAGGCAGGATGTAATGAAAACCCGACACGTTATTGATGGTTTGGTTACCTGTCTGCCTTAAAGAAATTGCAAAGGTGCTTTATTTAAAAAAAAACAAGACAGTCAACACAATTAATGCAAAACAATGATGGGAAGCATCCTTTGAGGTTTTATTTTCTGCTGAAGTGTCACTAGACTGTGTGTCCAAAAGCCATTGCTGGCAATTCATCTCTCAAGTAATCAGTATAAAAATATTACTACAGTTTGTACCCTGGCACCAGATTGGGAAAGATGTGCTGTCTGTCCTATTGCCATTTTCTTTCTGGCTGTTTAAAGTAATTAACCACTAATTAGGAAGTTTGAGGCAACAAATAAAAAATTGGAATTTATACAACTTTCTAAACTCAAGACACACTGAAAGGTAAGAGAAAAGCCTTTCTCAGAGATTCTTCTCTGATTTCATGATTTTTCCTTCTCAAAATGACATAGCGTCAAAGTGAATATGTTAAAATTCCCATTACAAAAATAATACCTAAGGGGTCTGTAAATCAACAACCCTTTTAAGGAGGTCCTGAGGATGTGAACTCTCAAGAAAATCACAGCTAACCTCTCCCAGAAAAGTCTTTCTGAACAGTTTTGAAATGCAGAAGACAACACCAAAAAAACCAACAACCCCAGGGTGAGAGCTTTCTGCTTTCCCTTGGCCGCAACCACTCCAGCTCCTGGGAGGAGAGGCGGTTGCTTTGGGCTTTACCCTGTGGCTCCCGCCAGCTCCGTGCTGGCCCGGGCACCGAGGACATCCTTCAGCATCCTCTCCGACGCAGCTGGCAGCGCTTGCCTCGGCCGGTGGTGTTCTTTACTAACAAATGAACATTCACTGCCCGTATCAATAAGCCAGCAGGCACAGCTGTGTGTTAGCACATCCAAGAGGCTTTTCAGCTACAGCTGCCGGGTGTCCTACAGCCCCAAGCACGGGGCTCCTGACTGTCCCGGCGCGCCTCGAGCCGCAGAGCACGTCACCTTCGGAGGGGGCTGGGGTCACAGGGCGGCTCTTCTCTGGTTTTTGTACAGGGAAGCCCTGAGTCCGCATCGGACTCGCACTGCTCCTTCCCAGTCTCAAGTCCTCACCTGCTTTTCAGAAGTTACCAGGGCTCTGGGACTTTCAAAACTGAACCTACCCTTCTAGATCGTCTCCAACTCTAGGCTATGGTGGACAGCAGCAATGAAATACTTGGGAAAACCTGTACCTAAATTACTTAAATCCTGAAGCGCATAAGCCAATTTTGAACACAAATCCTGAGCACTTTCTGGAAGTGCTTTCTCCCTCCTGAACATTATTTGACAAGGTCTGAGCTACCCGGGCACTCCTTACACTTCCAAATGCTTCTGTGACTGAACTCAATGGGTAAATGCCACTATATGTTGTTTTTCTGTGCTTTTATTGGTTTTCAGCTTAAAAATAAAAATAAAAATCTTCCTGCTTTAAGCAGTATGGCTTTGTGCGTGCAAGAGTGTGCTCATATATCACAAAGCTTGTCAAGACCGCAAGATAATGGGACCAACTGGGAAAATTTCCATGAAGATAGTGAGCGTGCCTGGAGTATCTAGGTCAGATCCTGCTCTAACAAAGTGCACTATGAGGGTCCCTTTATACAGAAACTTGTTTAATTAAGATAACAGATGTTGCTATTATGTGAGTCATACTGAGTGGCTGTTTAATTGGACACTTTCATATTCTTTGCTACCAGCACAGAACATCATTTGTTTTTTATGAATTTCTTTCCTTACAATTAAACTGTATAAACAATGCATACACTGTATATTCACAGAAAAGAAACAGCTCTAATGATGTAAGGGCTTTACATGAACAAGAATGGGAGAACGGCAATTTGTTTTGGGGCTTAAAAGTACAATTATTTTTCTGTCCTAGACCCAGTACACGTCTGGTGGCAGGGTAAATGTGACTTCCAATAGCTCTAGGAGAACATTAGGAGTGAAGACCATTGTGTACATATTTTAAACATTTGTTACTTCAAAAGAATATGCATTAGATTTTGACGCGTGCAAGCTCTTACCAAGGGCATGAGGGAGCTGGCAGCACTGCCAGCCCTGCTGCCCACCTCGCAGCAATGTCCCGAAGCATCCCGGAGCAGGGCTCTCCCACACCGGGCAGCCGCTGGAGCGAGCACCAGCGCAGACCGAAATTTCCCACCCTGCTGCTGTACCACAGCCTGTCCCGTGCTTTGGCTAATCGACACATCGACTGGCGAGACTGGCAGAAATATAGTGTTTCCCTAAATAAAAGCCATCTTGGTTTTCCTGCACACAGCCTGCAGCTGGGGAGCAAAGGAGCACGAGCGCAGCGGGCAGCCACGGTAGACAAGAGGGTGAGGCAGGACATCTCCCGCATCTGCTCGAGCCACGCGAGGCTACAGCCTCGCCTCTGGGAAACGACGGTGCGTCCCTCTGACAGACTGAGATCTAAACCAAAACACTCCGTGAGAAATAAATACATGTAATTATTACCATTACGGCACGTAAATTAAAAAGTCATTTCTCCAAGTCCAAAACAGGCACCTGAGAAAAGAGGAAAGACTTGCAGGGAAGCGATGCAAGCCTTGCCTTACCAAGCAACCCCTTTGCAGCAGCCCTAACAACCCCTTCCAGCGCTACGCCAAGCAAAATCATCCCACGCCATGAGCAAAATACATCCCTTAATCAGTTCCATGAGAAACTTTCTTAAGATACTCTAACAAAATGGTCTCTGGTGGTAAGTTATCAGAAGACAGTTCAACCTGCGCCGTGGAGTGGCAAAGTGCCCCAGTCTGTCGGCGCAGACCGCAGGACCAGTCTCAGCGCCAGTTGAAGCCCAGCCCTCGGGTGCTGCGCACCTACCTGGCAGCACCTGCAGGTTTGCGGGGCTGCAGTGGCCTTTTTTTTGTGGGCTATGGACAAACATATGAAAATTAAGGGAGATTTAATTGTTTTGAAATGAACTGTTTTAAATTAACTGCTGAATTAACTGGTTTAAATTATTTCAAAACTGCTTTCTGGTGCACAGTTCAGAGAGAATTACAGTTCCATTGCAGGATGTTCCTCCAACAGTTTGGAGCGTGGGAGCAGATGTGACAGAGGCTTATTTTAATTTCAGCTGGCAGTGCTCTGCACAGCTCCAGGATTTGTCTCTAATCACACACAGCCTGATTCTCCCCCCTGCACCCAGGAAAGCTGAATGAACGAACCGATGACTACAGTGACTCCCGATTTCCACCACTGCGAGGATGAACTGCTCGCACTTGCAACAGAGCGCAGTTCTCTGTGGGAGCCGCACCGTAATTATGAAGAAATTGAAAGGTTTCTGTGATAAGATCACCTGAAAATAAAGGTTTTAAAGCACTAGTCTCAGTAACAAATTTATCTAATGTTGTTGCATTAGATGTAATTGAATTATTATGAAAGGATTAACAAAATCCTGCAAGAACAATCTGACTGCTGTGACTTCCCCTCCTACTCCTGCTGATGAAAAATATATACAGCGCAATGCCAGGAAATAATTGTCACAAATGGGAAATACTGCGGACTGGAGGATGCTTGGCTTCAGGAGTTTAAAGGAAAGCCCTCCATCAAGGACTTCCTTTCATTCACTTATACAAGGACCATCAATTAATGGAAGTTCTTCCAAGCTTGTGGGTAACTGCAGATTTCTGCTTTATATTGGTAAATCTCACGTGAAATTACCCACAACCTCTGTAACTCCCACTGATATCTAGGAATGATTGATTTGGTTTCTGAGACAGCTTTGGAGCAAAGTACAGCCACAGTTCAAATCATCTGCCTTTTGCACGGTGCAACAATTGCAGAAGACCATGTTTCTGTATATAATGCCTGTATGATGCCTATATCCCTTGTATACAATGCCATAGATAACACGTATTTTATATCAAAAAACTCACTTGACATTGACTACCTTATTTCAAAAAATCAGGTAGATGAAGACTTAAGATTATAAGACCAAAGTGCTGCTGAGATGTAAATAAAAAATGTTAAGTCCTGGCTCTACAGTCTGTGCCCTCCTCACTCGAAGAGTTTTTGCCTGGTTTTGAGTGCCAGCCCTCCCTGGGCACCTGGCCAGCAACAGTCTCCACCTCGATCTCACAGGCTTAAGTCCAGCATCGCTTCTGAGTCACACTGATGTAGCTGTGACAGGAGAAAAGAGAACCTAGGTAATGGGATCCCGGCTCTCCAAAACCTCTTTTCTCCTATTGTTAAGTCTGAATAAAGAGATTGGAGGATAAATATGAAAATGAATATGAAATATGAATACAGGAGAATCAAATGGTAAGTGAGAAACATTCTGAACTCAACTCAAATGTTTCTCTCTGATGAATGTGCCCCAAAAGACACGTCCCCAAAACACATCGCAGTTTTGCAATGACCACAAGACACCACTTCCACTTCAAGCTCCCAGGGCTTGTTGGCTTCTGGAACAACTCCCTGCCAGCTGCAGATCTCAACAACTCATTCAGACTTCCAGGATACAGGCATAACAATGCATCCTGAAAGGGTAAAATGACTTCTGCCTGAGGAGCATGCTGGGCCAAGTGGGTCCTAAACACTGCTTGTACACTACTGTCTCTCCAGTGATGCAGCCTGCACAGCCTGTGGTGACCATTTCTATTCCTACCTAAAGGTACCCCCTGTGCCTGAGCCAGGCTTTCCCAAAGGGCAGGTGTATTTTAGTCATGCCTCCTGTCCCGATGGCGTGGAAGATGGGTGTCCTGGTTTCAGCTGGGATGGAGTTCATTATCTTCGTAGTAGCTAGTACAGGGCTGTGGTTTGGCTCTGATACGAGAGCAATGTTGGTAATGCACCGATGGTTTTAGCTGTTGCTGGGCAATATTTATACTAAGTCAAGGACTTCTCAGTTTCTCGGGCCTTGCCAGCCAGAGGGCTGGAGGGGCACAAGGAATTGGGAGGGGACACAGCCAGGACAGCTGGCCTGAACCAGCCAAAGAGGCATTCCATACCATGGGCATCATGCTTGGTGCAGAAACTGGGGGGGTTGGCCAGGGCTGGGGGATCGTTGCTGGGGGACGGGCTGGGCATCAGTCAGCGGGTGGCAAGCAGTTGTCCTGTGCATCACTGGTTTTCCTTTCTCCCTTTCCCTTTGGATTTTATCCTTTCCCCCACCTTTCCATTATAACTGTTATGATCATGATGATGATATGATTATTATTGTAGTTACTATTTCTTTTTTTCTTCTGTTTAAATTTCTATATTGGTTCTTATCTCCACCCTCGGGTTTTACATTCCTTCCCGATTCCCTCCCCACCCCTCCAGGCGGGGGGCAGTGGGCGAGCGGCTGCGTGGTGCCTGGTCGCCGGCTGGGGCTGGACCACCCCAGCGGGACATGCTGTGGCCAGCAGCACTCGCCTGCTCTTACTCTACCAGTGGCCCTATGAGGCCGCTTTGTGCAGCGGCATTAGCAGGACTGAAGACCTTTCCCACAGAGCGTTAACAGCTAGTTTGCACTGCAACGTGAAGAGAAGATCAAGGACAGAAAACGATCCCTGTATCTTTACCCATATAGAAATGGTCCTTGTTTCCAAGCAGCATCTGCAATTTATCTGTACTATAGCTGTTTCTATAGAAAATTTACCTTCTGGAGCCAGGCTACTAACATTATTTTGACTCAGTTCAGCCTCCCAGGCAGGATTTCCATTATTATGGAGATGAACTGCCTTTAATGACTGCAATAATATAATTGTACCCCAGGGCGGAATTTCTAATAACACAATTGCACAGTTCTCAACCACCAGTAAGAGATACCTTCAGGGCATGTTATTCATTAGGGGTGCAGTACACGCTACCTCAGCCTCCAGAGAAGGATATGAAACCTAAAACAATAAAGCTCTCTTTTTTCCATGCTAGTCTCTGCTGTCTGGGCAAACATTGAACACACTTAGCTTTGCCTCCTGGACAGCAGTAGCCTCCAGAGCAAAAGTCCTGGCAGCGAAATCTGATGCACACTATTTCCATCTCCAGCAAGGAGTCCCCAGCATTACGCTCCACCTGAAAAGTCACACAAGCCCCAGGAGAAACGCCCGAGCGATTGCCATGGTAGCCGTCAGGTTGCACATCAGAATTCAAAGCAAGGACTGATACATTAACGTTGCTTTTAACTCCACCTGGAACTGAAAGGACCATCTATATCAATTAACCTTCACATGATCAAGTTCAGTTTGGAGAAATATCCAGATGTTCAGGTGCACCTCTGAAACTCAAAGGACTCTAACGTCAGTTTAACCAGAGATTTTATTTAAGTTTCTTCTCCCACGCTTGTCTAAAAGTTGTTTTGTGCCCCTACATGAAGAAATTTCAGCAACAGCTTTTCTTGGCATCTTTCTTCCTATATTTCACCAGTTCTTTTCAGCAGCCAAGGAAGTCCTTGTCTGAAGCCCACACGTAAGTGTGGGTGCAGGGAAGTACAAGGACTGGACTCCAATCAATGCTGCTGTCCCCTGGGATGCCAGGAAGGAGATAATGTTTCAGCAACTGAAACAATCAGAGGTACGGCACCGTCAAGCAGAGGACCAGGCACTTGGCCTCTCCTGCCCGTGAAGTCAGGCAGTGCTGATGAACAATGCCATGATCGTATAAGGCAATATAATTTTCTAATTGAGCATTTCACACAGTCTCCAGGTACAGACCGCAAGGATGGTGTGGTTAATCAAGGCGGTGGCGAGGATTCAACACCCTTGTCCCCACAGGAGACACAACCGACTGCGTACGAGAACTAACCAGGTCCAACTGCCAAGTCAACGGAGCGGTGCTCATTAAGATGTTTTTGCCAGATAGGCCCCGCTGGATGATCTGGCTGGCAGAAAAAACCCTGGGCTGAAGTAGCAGGAAATTTCACACCTGCTTGGGCACATTTCACGTCTGGTTTCCCGCTCAGGGCTCGGTGCCCGGGTGGGAGGCTCCCGGTTCTGGGCTGGTGCGCTTGGAGGGAGCGGGGGGAGCGCGGCAGTGAGCCCGCCACCGCCACCAGCACCGGCACGTCATCGGGTTCGTCTGAGCTCGACACCGAGCTGCTCAGAGGCGTGTGTTGTACTCACAGCCTGTCCTCCCAGCCACTGCCTGAAGCCTGGGCACGGGGACAGTCACCAGCAGCCCGCGAGGTACAGGCGACTCAGCAAGGTTTTATGACTATACCTGTCTCTTGCCTATATGCCTCGGGAGAAGGTCGGTCAGGAAAACGCTGTAGGTACAGCCTTCCGCCGAAGTCTGCACCCTCCAGGGGTGCTCTGGTGTGGGCTCCCTCATTTCTACTGGGGTGTGACTTTAGGGGACAGTGTTCCACCGAGGGGAAATAACAGCGTCTCTGTTTTCCAGCTGGCTATTTTCACAAAGCTTTGAAGACACCTGCTGTTTTTGAGGTGTATCTCTTCCTCTCCTAACCTTGGTGGAAACCAGCTGCAACATCTAACAACCAGTTCAAATAACTAGTACCAAAGTTATCTGGAAGTAAACACACAGGCAACCTGAGCTACCACCTAGCCTTACGCTACCAGTGCACGAGCCGTATTCCCTTTGGAAATCACGATCCAGGGGTTTACGCTGTATTAGAGTGCTCAACTTTTAGGAAGGTTTGCAGATGAGAAAGTAGCGCTAACAAACAATAAAATAGAAGAACCACTTTGTTGTCAGCATTGCACAGCAGTGACCAAGCAATAAACACAGCATTCACACTTCTTTCCTGAGCCCTTGCTCAGATAAACCAACGTTTTCTCTCTCACTCTTGAATTAAAACGAGGAGAAAGAACTGGCCATACCTAGGAGAACAGCATCCGAGAAACCAGCACGTTTCAGCTATGGACCGTGCCAGCGAGGACGGGGAGACAGATGGGACCTCATGGGGCTGACACTCCAAAACTTCCAGTATTTAATACTTCCCATCCTTTGCACAATCTTCACCAGATGAGCAAGTTATTTCAGTTTTAAAAATCAATATACCTTGATCTATTATAACTTTGACCTCGCACAGCTTTATACCCCGGCTGCTAGAGAAAGCTCTGTGCAATTGATCACCCAACTCTTTTTATCCCAAGAGGCGAAGTCAAAGAGTCCATAGACAACAGCTTTGTAAAGACCGGGTAACAGGAGCTAAATACGTCAGAAATAGGTTGTTCATTATTTTACTCATCTGGCTTTAAATGAACTGCAGCTTTTCACATACTCTTCATATACATCACCATAATATATATTTCAATGTACATTACAGGCAGGCTGAATGGAGCAAGACTAGACTTCCCAAGATAAAAGAACAGCTCTAACAGGTTTAAGCTTTTACAAGTAACAATTTCCTGTAATTTCTGGCTTTTTGACCTTTACTAATAGGACAGGATTGTCCCCATCAATCCTAGTGGTGCATCACATTTTGGAGGACTGTCAAGGATACCTCTCTGGGTCCCGCTCTCAGGGGCTGCGCAAGCAGGACAGGTAACACAACTGCACCTCTACGCAGTAAACAACAAATCACTGCAAAACCACGCCTATGAATTTGGAAGGTAGGCTCCTGCTTCCTACTAATGCTCTCCTTTTGAATTAAAAAAAAAAAGAAAAAGAAAAAAGAAAAAAAAAGAATGACTTGGTCAGTCTGAAAAAGCTGCCTCCAAGTCAGGCATTAAGGCTGCCAAATTAATTACTGACCGCAAATAATTCCTGTTTGCAGGACATTGAGTAATGTACCAGAGCAGTGTAATTTGCAGTGGAGTGGTTTATCTCCTGGGAAATTTTTTGAAAAACAATGGCTATTTAGAGCAATGCAGAGGCAAAATGTTTGCTTTTTAGAATGTATCTTTATCAGCTTCTGGGCAGGGATGCTTTAACAGTACACAGAGACTGGGATGAACACAACGGGAATAGAAACCTCATGCCCAGCTCCTTGAGACTGAACACTAGCTGTTCTTACATCTATTTGCAAGTCAATTTTGGGAAGCTATTAATGACAAATTTAGCTTTCATTGCTGAAATTCCCTGGGTTGGAGCAACCCAAGGAAAGAAACGGTGACTTTAAGACATTACCTCTCATTTTCTCTTAGGATGTCTCTTCCTTTCTTCCAAGAATAAGTAGGTCTGGGGGAAGCTTTCGGCTTACACTCAATGATTACTTCACCACCCACTTTAACAAGAGTTAACTTCTTCAAGAGTGTTTTGGAAAAGTCTGGACCGACGGCTGAAAGAAAAAAAATAATAAATAAAAAGATCAGAAATCCCTCTGGAGAAACCAAAGTCAGCCTCTTTTGAACATTACAATAATCCAGGGCTGTTTCTCACCTGCCATTCCTAAATGATCTGACTTTATGAACTCTGTGCATGTACGGATGGGGCAAACAGGCACCTGGGTGCTTCAGCTCTTTGGTTGTTCAGAAATTCACGTTCAGCTACAAACCTCAGAAACCAGTAACCTCAGCAGGCAGCAGAAACCCGGTGTCACGCACATCTTATTCGGGGCAGCACCCCTAAGAACTACGCATGCATGAACTGTATAATGTATTTCCTTCTTTGTGTCATAACAGCACGGTCATCATTTTGTCGAACATCACTATGTGCAGAGCAGCAGCATACAGGGAAATTGTCAGAAACACAGAACCCATACAATTAATCAGAAATGTTAGTATTTCCAGAAAAGTTGACATTTTTATGCTTTATGTTCATAACCGCTGCATACACTGGGTCTTTTATTTTAAAGCCACAAAGGTGGGAGACCTTGACACAGCCAGGTTCTGAGCCAAGCAAAACAAGGCAAGACTTAAGTAGGCACCAGGGTACAAGGCACTCTTGAATCATCCTTTTTAGTCCCTCCAGGGCACGCTCTTCTGTTTTGTGAAAAACAGTCAGATGTTCATTGAAGCAACCACCAAAGCCCTGCAGACAGTCTGCAGCCTGGCTGTTAGGCAGGCTGGGGAGGGAGAAGATGGTTTGGCTTCTGATTCCTGCCTCAAAGGAATTTTAATGATTTATTTGATGGGACCCGATGACAGGCAGAGCTTTGAGGCAGCTGCCTTCAGACTGACTCTAGCAGTGAACTCCCCAAAGACGACTAGAGGGTTTTATTTATATCAAGTAGGACAATTAATTTTTTCAATACAGAAGGCTCAAAGCAAACAGGTGAGGCAGCTTAAGGGTTTTATGAACAACTCCTGCCCTGCTTGCTACCTCTCTGCTGACAGGAGCTTGCTTTCTGACAGATCAGTGGCAGCAGACTCTGCCCAGTCCCCTGTAATTCTCTCCATCCTCTCTGCTAGCTGCATGCCTGCACCCTGCGCCTCGCACCATCCCCGCATCTCCCCAGCTTGCAGCATTTTCCTCGACCTGCTTTCTTGCTGCACCCTGCGAGGTGAGAGTTTAGATCACTGTGCATTGCATCTGCTTGATGCTCCGTAAAATGATCTAAAACTCACCTGAAGCAGCTGGGAGACAAAAACCTGTCATGTGACACAAAGCAAATTCATTTTCCTTAGGGCATCTCGTCTGCCTCAATTCTTTTGGATATCGTTCCTGCTGCAAAAGTGTCGAATAAAACATAATCCTACAGTGCTAATGGGATGGGCTTTAGGATCGAATAGATCTTGTCTTCCACTTTCAGAGTTCACTAATCTCTGAGTTGTCTTGTCTTCTATGTCTAATCATAGACAGCTGACCTTTATTTTAGCATAGAGGAAGACAGGTATGTTATTAAAGACTATAAAAGAACCATCTGAAAACCAACACCAACTACGTAAAACATTTCAAAATTAAAGGAGGCATCTGAGGACAACTTCCCACCAACGTCTTCAGAAACAGATGGATTATTATTTATATCGTATTGTCGTAATTAATGCATTATCACTTCTGGAAATAATTTCTCAGGTGATTGTCCAAAATTTATGAGCAAAATAGATTTTTTGAATAATCCTGTTATTTCCATCTCTGCAATAAACAGTTCAGATGGGCTTTTTTGCAAGTCCTTTGCTACTTCCCTCTTGGTCCTGTGTGAGGTAGAGGAGTTGCATGACTCGGGTTTTGTTCTGCAATGTTCAAAATGTTGTCATCTGGCTCTCAGAAACTCTGGGCTCAGTTCTCAGCACTACCACAGCTTCCCTGTGCCACATCAGGGGTAATGCATTTAATTTCTTCACACCTTGTTCATAAAATGGGGATTTAAATGACTTTTTTTTTTCCACTCTAGGCCCACCCTCCATTATTTAAATCTTTTTTTAAACATTTATCCTGAAAAAAATCTTTAAGTCAATGACTGCATCTTACTATACGTTTTCACAATGCCCAGCACAACAGGATCCTGGTTTTAGCTGAAGGCTCCAGGCAATATAATTGGCAACAATAATAGAGAAGAATCACTCTGAGAAAAGCCCTGTCTGTAATTTTCCATTTCTCTTTTTCACTTAATTTTGCTATAAGTCTCACTTGCTATTAGTGGTGTTTAATCATTTCAAGTACTTAACTTCAGGACCTCTTAAAATAACCATTTTTATACTCAGAAAGATCTGTTTAAAAGCTAACATTTCTCAGTGAGAGCTCAGAATATTGACCTCCTTTGAAAACCCTAGTAAAAAGGAAAACACGCTGTTTTTCTTCAAAAATATGCCAAATTAAATCACAGATCCACAGAAATTAAGCTACAGCACACCATGCTGGAACTTTTCACGTGACATAAAGAAGCAAGACTGCATAACCCAAATGAGAATTCACCCAAAACGAAGTTATCTGGCAGGTTTTTAAGAGCAGGAGTTCTTAAAAAAAAAAAAAAAAAAAAGGGCATGGGGAGGCACGGGAGGAACCCACCAGCAAGGGCTAAGCCTCTGTCTGCCTTCCTCCCTAAGGCTCATTTTTACCAGGGTTTTGAATAGACAGGAGAAGCATCAGTGGGTTTATTTAGATTTCTTTCACGCAGTAATACGTCCAATAAATCTTAGCACTGTGAAGTCTAATTTATTGAGCATTATCATACTTTTCTTGAACAGCAACACTGACAATCTTTCAAATGATTTTTTTTTTTTTTTTAAACGCAGGCATCTATCGCTGCTGATAAAAAATGACTGATAATTGAAAATGCCATAATCAGGAAAGACCTTATGCTTTGTTCTTCAGGACAAAGGAAGGAATGATGCTATTGAACATTTCCTTTGAAAACAACTAAACCTGCTAGTTTGTAACCATGAATTCTGTTTAACCCTTTGAAACTACATATCTGTGCTGATATATCTGTTTCCAGGCCTGCCACTTGCACAAGAGCAATGTTTGTGCATGAGGTACAGACTGGCAGGACAGCCGAGGCTGCCAGGGTCCTCTGGAGATGCTCCAGCAGGGGCAGCTACAGCAGCTTGCCTGGCGCCGTGTCCAGCTGGATGTTGAGCATCTCCAAGGACGGAGATGCCACAATCCCTCTGGGCAACCTGTTCTAGCGTTCAGTGAAGCTCAGAGTAAAAAAGTTTTTCTTATGTTTAAATGGCATTTTCTGTGTTTCAGTCTGTGCCCATCGCCTCTTGTCCTGGCCCTGGGCACTGCTGTGAAGAGCCTGGCTCTGTAATCTCTACCCTCTCCCATCACGTATTTAACCACCTGGATTCACAGGAGCTTCTCCTGATATTACCAGGGACAAGCAGGGTAGGTGTACACAAAACAGGTCGGGCAGAAGCTGTTATTCTTGGCAAGGGTTTGGGATGGGAGCGTAATGATTGCCATCAGAACGGTGAAAGGTCTATTCAGACAGGTGGTTTTTCAACATTTCCTCACAAGAGTCAGTCTCTGAGCCCGCGAGCAGGCAGTTACTGCCCAGCATGCCCTGAACCCCAGCACTTGGGTTTCTCCATAACCACTTCTGACCAGCAAGAGGCTGAACGCGCTTGCCTGCTCTCCGTGCTCAGCCACCTGGATGAACACGGGAAGGTGGGATGATGCAAAAGAATTCTGTTCTCTGTCTATCCACTTTTTCAAGTTTTCATTCCATGCCTTACTTAAAAACAACAACTTGTCAAAGATCCGCAGCAGCACTTCTGCTTCAGATGCTGAAACTTGGCAAAACCAGCTTGGGTGACGGCTTTGCTGGTTTTGGAAGGTTTGTGGCATTCAGGAAAGTGAACTTACCTATGACACTCAGCTCTGCACTGGCAAAAATGATGCCATGTCTGTTTTCCGCTACACACTGATACATGCCGGCATCCGACAGGCTGACGTTTGTTATCGTGAGCGAGCCCTGCTCCAGCTGAACTCTGCCCTGTATGAAACAGAAAAACAAATAAAAAAGTAAATAACGAGATCCCTCCTCGGAACATAAACCCAGCGGTTGTTGTGCTATATATTACACCAAGGTGGACAAAAAAAAAAGTAGCAGTAATGGGAAGAATTTGCATGCTCCAATTTATTTCTCTGCCAGCTAAATTTATGTTAGGTTAGATACTAAATGGTAAAACCAATACAGTAGTTGGTAAATGCAATTTAAATTGGAGGACTTCCCCTTGACTTCTCATTGATTTAATACCCAAACCATTTAGATTACTATCCCTTTCAAGTAGATAAACTTGAATCAAAAAATGCACTTTTGTTCCACAGTGGCATATCACAGCCAACTGTATTCTTTGAAACATTTAAAACAATGGTATTATAAGTGTATGTGGCAATGAAGGCTAGTAAGGCTGACTGCCATCCTAGCCAGCACAGAGAGAAACACTTAAAATGTTCTGCAGTTTACTGAAAACAATATAGATGTTAATAATTTAATGATCCTTTACTTCATATCAGCCAGTAATGTGATTTAAGTACAAGACCATCTGCTAGTGACCAGCGTGAAGCAAGTAAAATTAGTGTGTGGAACAAAAGACCCGAGTATCATTTGTCAGCCTAAGGATATGGAGCTGGTGTTATCAATTTTAATAAGTACAGCAAAGTGTTCCCTCCCTCCCCAGGAGTTTCACCATTTAAAAAAATAGTAATATAAAGAGCTATTGGCTTTCTACTTGGCCGTAGGGTGGAAATTTAATGTTTGTGCAACCTTTATCAGGGTTTGATCAAATCTGGGCTGCCATATTCTTTCACAATAAGCGAAGGGAAAAAAAATGCCGGCTACCATGAAACCAATGCTTCGGTGACCTGTTTTGGGTGGTTTATAACGGGGAGATCACGGGGCTGAGCGATGACCCTCCAGCGAACGGCTGGGCAGGCATGGCGCGGCAGGGGGTGCGTTTTCTGCACATCCCCCTTCTTTAGGCAGCTCTTTGTGGCCCTGGCAATGGCAGGCCATGCTCCTGGCCACCCGCACAGGGACACAGCTCGGCACGAGGAGCGGGAACGCCGGTAAAGACCACCAGAAACTTGAACATCATAAACTAAAAAAAAAAATAAATAAAATAATAATTCACCCGGGGTGATCCTTTTCTGGCTGCAGGCTCTGCAGTCCCACACGGCCATTCCCTCTTCCTCACAAGGCTCTCTCCACCTTCAGGTTGGTATCATGGCTCGTTCGTTTCAGGGATGACCTCTGAGGCAGAGCTGCCGCGTGTCCCACCCGTCACTACCAGCAGCCCCCTGCAGCCGCACACAGGTGCCCGCCAGGCGTGGCAAGCGTCGCCTACGCAGCGGGAACATTCCAGAGCCCCGCCACCCTTCACGCTTCTATTCCCAAAGTAATAAACCACGCAGAGGTGTAAAAGCCGGCGCGGCACACAAGCCCCCGCGAGCCCCCTCCCCGGCGAAGGCGCCTACCCGGGGCAGCAGCGGCTCCCCGTCCTTCAGCCAGCGGTAGGAGGGCTTCGGCCGCCCGCTCGCCCGGCACTCCCAGGCCACGCTCTCCTCGATGGCTGCGTGGGCGTCGCTGATTTTCTGGATCCAGTTGGGCTGAGCTGCAACGCAGAAGTAACGAATGAAGCCGTGCTTGTGCCACCAACTGCGCGCCCTCTCGGTGCGAACAAATGGCCGTTTCTTTCTTTATTAGCACATTTAGGAGTCGGATTTAATGATTTATTTAATAATTAATAATTTAACAAATTAAACAATGATTTAACAATTCTTTAAATAAAATAATTAATTTAATAAAATTAACAACAATATAATAATTGCTAAAGATTCCCCCACCCCACCCCCGTGAGTCCAGTTCTGCTTTCTGAAGGTGGCACGTGCAAGACGAGATCCTGTTTTCCTATCACTTTTAACAAAAACACTTAATGAAAAAGAGAAGCTTCAGAAATCCTGATCATTGTACAAAAACACAGTGAGAGTTCGTGTGCCGCCCCAGTGGAATAAACAGCACCGTTAGACCCCTGGTCCTTCAAAGAGAGACATTTTCTTCTTCAGCATCTATATGACACAGACTTCAAAGATCTCAAATTTAGCATCCGACTTCAAAACCTGTAGTTTAGAACTACCTCTGCATTGAAATTAAGGTTACTCCAGTAACGTTGGCCTGCGTGGTTATAGGCGCTACTTCAAGTTCAAATTCTCATTCTTATCTTAGATTAGGGCCATATCTACAGGTACTGCCACAGGAAGATCTTCCATCTGTATGAAAAATGTCTGGACTCAGTAATTGTATTAATGACACTGAACAAACCTACAAAGTCCAAAAGCAGATGTTGGAAATACATTTTGGTAGAATTCAGTGAAAACTGGCACTGGTAGCTTACAGACACTTACGAGATCATACTTTTAGTAGTGTTTCACCTATTTTTATCAAAGTTTGTTGTTTGCTGGCTTCTTTTATAAAACACACCTCAAGATTAGCCAGATGCCACACGCAAATCAAATTCTGCTAAAATTACCACGTGTTTTTGGAGACCATACAAAACCTCTGATTTATGTTACCTACATAAACGCCATCTGCCTAGATATACCTAAAATACTTTCAGAAAGTCCCACTAAGAAAAAGAGTGTGTTCACACGTTTTCAATGGTCTTTTGCCCTATTTTGACATAAGAAAACCTGAGAGACTTAGCAGGAACATATTACCAGCAGAGGTCTCCAAGAACCTGGTTAATACTTTTCCCCACGTAACCAGATAAAAAAAAAATATTATTAAGATTACTCAAAGACAGGTTACAACTTCACAGATCTCCTTCGGATAAGCACAGGGCGCCAGAGAAAGGTCTGGAAGCATAAATTCAAAAATATCATCTCAAAATGGTAAGTTCAACATACAGTTGGTATGATTATACCTAAAATATTGGTATGTCTACCATGGCATGATGCTGGATATACAGCTGTGTGCCTTTTAAAGCTGTGCTCAGGCTGTGACAGATGTGTGCTTTACACCACACCTACCACGCGGCACCTTCTCACGGTGCCTGCAAAGCACAGAAGAAAGCTGAAGAATTTTGCACAGCGTCTTAACTCCTAGGGGCTTGCAAAAAAAGCAGCAAGGTGAACTGCATGTAATGATAGTGCAGAAGAACGAGGTAGCTGAAAAGGAGAGGCAAGCAGTGTTTACTTCTCTGACTGCCCCTCCTGCCCCTGTAATATTTTAAGCTTGTTTATTATCTGTATCTAAAGAGATATGAAAGGGAAAGCTTCTAAATGTAGGAAGATGAAAGTCAATTCTGTCATGTGGAGTGAAGAACTTGAACAATTCCATTGAACTGAGACACGCTGTGCAACTGCAGCGGCTTCAGTGGCTCAAGGACATTTGCAAATTACTCATGAATTTACGTATTTACTATTCTAACAGCATCCAACTCATAATTTTGAAGAGAGTCTTATGATACCGTAAAAGGAGCTCTACAGAACCACACAGATCCATTTGCCTTCTTTGCTTTACTGATTTCCCACATAAAACCAAAAAAAAAATATTAGACAACACAGCTGAAAGTAATCTGTAAAGCAAGAAAACCCATGAAAAGTAAGGTGTGCTCTGTAACGTATAAGTGTATGCTATGGAAAAAGAAAGATTACTATTGTGTGAGAAGGAAAGAAAATTCAGTATTGACCCTTATTTCAGGCCAACTCCCCGAATAAGGAAAAATCTCACCCAACACAGCAAAAGACTACCTGCCCGGCCTTTCTGGTGTGCTGGGCAGGTTGCACACCTGAACTCCTGTCCAACGTGATAGCGCTGAGATTTAAACGTGTGGCGCTGGAAGCTGCCACCCCGCGACTCGCTTCAGCCCGGCTGCAGCCCGCGCGAGCCACAGCCTCGCACCGCGCACCACTCTTCACCCCCCCAGTTCCTTCAACCTGTTTCTAACCTTTTAACCACTTGTGCTGCAGACAGCTAAAGAACAGGCACAATAGGTCAAGAAATAAATCTCAGTGAAAACCGGAGGAGTCCTTTGTTTCACAGGAGCTCCGTTCTCTGCTGCTCTTTGGGAGGCTGCTCTAATTAGGTCAACCTCTCCTTTCAACAGTTCATTTCAGAGAATAGCAGGCACGCTCTTGACTTAATCTTGAGTAATACACAAGGGTTGGTTCACGCCGCAAATACGTTTGAACCACCAAATGAGAGTCGCCATAATATAATGAAATTTGACAGCATCCCATTGGGGATCATACCAAGACATGGTAATGTGACACAAGATTTCAAGCATGATAATTAAAATAATTCAAATAACGATATGAAACCAGCTCCACGCTACAACATTTTCTGGTACAGCAACATTATTTGAGATAATGACAAGGTTTAATTTGTGACTGGTAGCAGTGTTCTAGAAAAAGTCCTTTGGATCATTTCAGTGGTGCTGACCAAAGATGAATTCTTCCATATGATGGGTCTGGAAACATTTTGGCCCTATTTGAAGCACTCAGATATTACCGGCCTTGGAAACATCTCAGAAGAAAAATCCAATACTAAAGAAAAAAATTGCACAGAAGTCGATTAAGAATTCATCTGAGTTGCAAGAAAAATTCATATGCTAAATCTATAAAGTGGAAGAAAAAGCTTAGAAATATAAGCATGACTTTTGCGTAAGGATAGCTTTAAAGAAAAATATCCCCCTCCTCGGTGATGAGAGCTGTCTGGAATTTGTACTCCGGGGGACGGAAGAAAAATGATGGCAGCAGTCAGAAAAAAAAACTGTTTACTCTGATCACCTTCCAGTCTTCACCAATGCCAAGTGGGGCATTTCAAACCAGGTGATTAGGAAAATATGCCCAAATATACTTCTACTTCTCCAAGACCAAAAAATCCAAAATGAGTCTGTCTCATTGTAATAAATTGAAAGGCAAAAGTAGGCACTTGGAAAGGTGAACTAGAAATCACGTCCTAAAAGACATTTGAAAATCAAATGACACAGCCGGTGATGATGCATCCCATCAGAAATGAGTAACAAAACCAAAGAATTGTGGGAGCAATGTGAGAAATAAACCAGAAATAAATCTGTAGGACTTTGCAGTCGTCTGTGAGTTCAAAACAACATAAAAGACTAAAGCAAATGAGGTACTAATACATATACAGAATCCAATTCTCGGTCGGTGTATATTGATTTCAGTGTTCCTAAGCCAATTTATAGCAGCTGATGACCTACTGTGGGTTGTGTAATTCATCATTAATGGCAGATGAAAGGCTGAATGACTTGTCCATTATTGTATCTATTCTAAGGAGATTGAGACTGAGCCCAGGATCAGAAAAGTCTAAGGACCAGAAAGCCAAGCATAAGAAGTAAGAAAAACAGATGGGAAAAAGACATGAGTAATTAAAAATAAAGATTGCAGCCAGTGTATAAGGTTTGTGCAGAGAAGTGCACACGTCATCCTGGACCAAATGGGGATATAGCTTCTGTAAACAAAACCCTTACATCCCTAATTTGTTATCCTTCCCAATGATCACAGGAACATGAAACCAGACTTCATCACTTTTCCTCTTCCTTTCTTCCTCTCAATCCTGACCTCTACTGCCAATTAAGGACTATTTGAAATCTATACAACTTCAAAGCTGTGCAAATCCTCCACCAAAGTCATTTGCTTGAATGTTCAACCTAAATGATCTCCACTTGCCTGCATCTTTAGCAAGTTCACCAGAGAGTGCCCCTCGGGCAGGATGCCTCCTTTCTGCCTCTTGAGAAGACTGACCATAATGAGCCAGCCAAGAGGTCTCCTTCGGACTGAAATATTAAATATCAGAGGAAAAGGAACAGAGGAGAAAATCTGGAGTTAACCCAGCTGATAAAATACTTAATTTGTCCCTATTTCTTATTTACCTCCTATTCCCTGAGCTATTCTGCACCGTGACATGACTTTCTCCCCAGTTACGCCAAGTACCATAGGACTGTCGGTATTACAGGCACGTTCAGAAAGGCCAGTCCTCAGGAGGGATTTAGGTATTTTTTTTACCCCTGACACTCTAGACTGCAGCTACCCAGGGGAGTAAGGGAGGTGTGGGGTGCTTTGTGAGTCACCTTCATACCGCATTTCTCATATCTGTTTGTATTTTTTCTTCTCCTGCTGGAGAGCTATTTTTCCAAGCCAAAACAATAATAATTTGAGCACTTTTTCTGAATCTCCTAAAAATTGATTTCTCTATAAGCAGGTTTCCAGCAATCCCCTGGAAAAGTGGAGGAGAAACATGCCTGTTCTCTGTGCAGAAGGTTGGATGCGAGACTTCCCTTGGGCAGCAACTTATTCAAAACTCAGTTACTCCCTCCTGCGCTAAAGTCTGAGAAAATACATATTTCACTGGCAGGAACCAAGACACCTCCCTCTGAGCAGCGATTTTCCCCAGGGCGAGTGTAACCAACCAAGACTGGGCACAGCAATGGTTGCTCCCAAGGCCAACCACCCCTTTCTGGAAGGACGGATTTGGCTGCTGCCAGGTGTTTAAGTAGTGGTTAACGAAGAGTTAAATTGGCACAGTCTCCTGAAACCACACAGGATTTGAGAACTCTAAATCAAATGAACAGGGAGATGCCTGAAGGTGAGAAATCAACTGGCAATGCATCTGCATAACAGGTAGCAAACTGGGTTTTCTAGTGAGGCATATAAATTATAATCAGTAATAATATATACTTGTCCTATTTATGTGAATTTTCTTGTATTTTTATCAGCTCAGAACTCATTTTATTTCAAGTGGCTTTGAATTTTCATCAAATTATTTGTGATCTGGGACCTAAACAGAGTAGAGACATACAACTGCCTGATTTTCACTTATGCAAATTTCCTTTTTAGACCTCTAACCATAATCAAGAGCATAATATGATTTACATTTGAGGTTGTTTTATAGAGTGGGATAAAGTAGCTTTCGCACCAATAAAACACAGGTCCACTGATGAAAGGGGGGCTCTTTTCACTGCAAAATTAAGAAGCTGCATAAATTCCTGGTGGGACTATGATTTGAGAAGTATTTAATCTGAAAAGTGGTCCAGCCAATTAAATGGCTGCTGCTGAATATCTTGCAAAACGCTGCAAAGAACCGTAATTACTTACAAATAAGTCTGTCTCTCTGCTAGTGCAGATGCTGCTGTGCTGACGCTTTTAGAAACCATTTTAACTGCAATTTTTCCCTCCTTGCCTTGTCTTACCAGCAAGGTGCTGGGCAGGGAGCGGATCAGCTCAGGCAAGAGAGATGCTGCAGGACCCCGGAGCAGCACAGGCGATGCCGAGTCAGCACCTGCATCCGTGCTGCACTGGCCGAAACCAAGCCTTTTCAGTACCTGGGTATTTTCCCTCTCTTCCAGGCCATGTAAGCCAGCGTTGATCTGACTGGAAAGCCCAATGCCAAACTGCACGGTTTTGGTCGTAACTCTGGCAGCCAAATGTTCCCGGTGGTGGTGCAGCTCCTCAGCCCCGCGCACCCTTCCCTGTGCAGGGGTGCCTTCCCCCAGCCCGCAACCTGCCTGCGTGGTGGGGCAGCCGCCCCCAGTGCTGCTACTACCAGCCCCATCGAACCTGCTTATATTTGCATCACCCTGACTGGCAACAATTTTTCCTGTTTTCTGTTACTCAGAGTATACACGTCATCGGGGTGGGGGATATCAAGATGTTGCGTTGTCTCATCAGACACAGTCAATACAGGCAAATGCAAATGCACACTGAAGCACAGCCCAAGGAGGAAGCACAGGCATGACCATCTCATTTCACGTTTTGCATTAAAAACCACACTCCTGTTAAAAAAGGAGAGCAATACACCGGTGTGGTGGTATGGAGACCTTTGATGATGGTCAGCAGGGAGAACCTGGCCAAGGTACGTCAGCGGAGCTGCAATGCTCTCGCCCATCGTGGGAAAGGCTTTGAGCACAGGGAAGAGCAGCCACAACAACTGATGAGTTCACTGTGCTTGTGGCACCCGCCCGGTGCCTCCTGTCCTGTGCTCAGGACCACCTCTGGGCTGCAACTGTCTGCCGGCAAAGGAAGATGTGACTGAAACAGCACCTGAACTTAACGTGAATGAAACAACGTCCACAATGATAATACATAAGCATCTCCTTGATGCTGGTTTTATGAACAAAAGGGCAAGTTCTTTTTAAATTAGCTAGCTAAGGTAATGTTTACTGTACTTCTGCCAAAAAAAATAAAAAAATAAAAAATTGGCATTGCTTTTTGCTCAGGATATAAATCTTAGCCTTGCGGAGGGTTATCAAATTTAAAATTTATGAGCAGACAGATTAAAAATAGAATCAGGTCAATGGGAGTGCTTCCGAAACGCTGCGGATCAAAACACACAGCTGGCAGCACGGCGGACCCTGGCTGCCAGGTTCAGCGGGAAGGCAGGCTCCCCGGCGGAGCACCAGCGCCGCGGCTGGGACCCGCTCTGCCCGAGGCGATGCCGGCTCACGCCAGCGACCTCACCTGCCCCAGCCACAGGGGTTTAGCTGGCCCGGGGTCTGTGGGCAACAAGCTGGAAAGGCAGGAACACAGCGCGATGTGCATTTATGGCTGTTAAACGAGGGTGGAAAAGATGAGGTTTTGCAGTTTAACTTGCTAATTCGCAGGAGGTGATTTGGGGTACACGGTATCTGCTTGGGAATGGCAGAACAGGAGACTTACAGCAAGAAAACAAGCGATGTGTCGTTCAGAGTTATAAGTACAGGTATAAGTCACTGTAATTGCATTAACATTAACACATTTTCTATCATGAAGGTCTATCTATCAAGCAGGACATACAGGACTCAGAACAAATGCTTTTGGAGAGCAATAAAACACGGCCTGTTGCAGGGGCTCCAAGCACAGAAAATGGAGGAAGAACAGATCTTGCACGTTTAATTAACCTTTCCTGCTGCAACAAGAATGTCAAACAACTTCAGTGTCACTGATATGCTAAGAGAGGAAAAAATAAACATTGATACAAGAATGAAATACAGCAAAAGTCAACCTTCCCTGACAACTTCCAGCAGCACTGAAAGAAGCTGACAAGGCAGGCAATGCTGGGTTATCTACAGCGAGCAGGCAAATTTGAATTTCATTTTCTTTTTCTTTTCTTTCCCCCCCTTTTTTTTTTTATTTTATACTATGCAAAGAAGTAGATAACCAGGTTTAAAGGAGTCACACCGTTGGAGCCAGATTGTGATCTCCAGGGCACGCATCATGACAGAGCACATCACCATGTGCAGGCAGCACGTCCAACCAGCCGTATCACATCCTCTGGAGCGCTCCCTTCTCTGGGTACCAGCCCTGACCCACCAAAAGCAACCCCAAAAGCTCTGCCAACATTACAGCTATATTTCAGAAATGACGTAACACTTCTCAGCTTTAAAAAGAAAAATGATTACGGAAAATGACTTTCAGTTTCAACTATTTGTATAAAATGTTTATAGTTAAGTTACCTTCCCTAAAAAACGTTTGCTGTCATGTGAAACTCTGGAGCCTAGCGTACAGAAAGCAAGGTTAAGTGATCTGTTTTCAGTACTAAATGGCTGCCAAACACAAGTTATCCTTGAAAACCAAATACTTATAATCTACTAACTCGCCATCCTCAAGACAACAAGGATGGTATTTCAGTCAATTATCTTTAAAACCAGTACCCAGCAGCGGTGGCAGGCTAACTCCTCTCCCCAGGGAACTCCTCTGCTCACATGAAGAAAAGCGGATGTAAAGATAGTTCCCAGCATCACAGAGAGGAGGACACTCCTCTTCCCCCAAAAATACTGAGCTGCTTTGCTGAAATGCCATCTTGAGTGTGAAAACCAGCCCCAGCCACGGTGACAGCTTTTGTGTAGGATCTGCAGTCCTCCAGCAATGGGATCCAGACACGTAAATTCATTACAGTAATTAGATTATAACTTAATATATGCTGTGGTGGGAGTAGACCAAAAGCTCGATTTACTGCTTTGCAAGGAAGGCAGGTCTGGCCGTGGGCTGAGCGAAACTGTGCAACTGATGAGTCTTTTCATTTACCGTCCACATGGGAAAAATCAGGAGAAACATGCGGTGTTTGATGAACAGAAAAAGAAACCTTCAAATCTTTTAATTAAAAAAGAAAAGAGGTTGAATCAACCTCAGATTTTTTCCCTAACATGAAAGGTTTCACGTTGTTCTTGCCATTTTACTCCTTCTTAATGTTTTCTCATTTTATAGTTGACTCAATTTTAAACGGGGAAGTTTTCATTTGAAATGGAAGCCCCAAAAGTTCTGATTTCTAAATGAAATGTCTTCTAGAAATATTTCCAATTTTGAAACGTCCCTATATGTGCCTTTTTAAAAAAATAATATTACTCACCAAATGCAATCCAATTTTGCCAGGAGGGTTGAGCTCCCAAACTCTTTTTCTGTGGCAAATATACTATAAATCAAAACCAGTCTTCTCATCTCTGGGATGCGACCAATCTTCCTTGCTGACAGAAGTTGGGCCCTCAGGAGCATGTGGGGGAGAAGACACTGAGTTTCTCTCCACATCTGATAAAGAGCAACGCTCCATTATGCTCCTGAAGACGGCAACAGGGCAGCAACAAAATAAAGATTTTTATGATGGTGGGGAGGTCTCTGCACACCTGCATGCAGGGTAGGTAACCTGCAGCCTTCTCACCTCCAAAAAATACCAGACAGACACCAAGTACCAAACCAACAGCCCATTCGTACCTCTAAATCCCCTCTCTGTGACTCTCATTCTCCTCTACGTGGGTAAATCCACAGTAACCCAGAACAGGTAAAACTTCCCCCTGCAAGCTTGGTTCATCGCCTAGAAGCATTTAATTTGCTTTGCAAGATGGGGCTGTTTCCAGCGGAAATTTAGAGATGGGCAGACACTTGTATCAGGATTAGAGGTACTAACGCATCTTTTATTTAATACAGAAGGCCTATGAAACTGAAGTTTTATGTTGTACCTGGCTCAATGGCTCTGATTTCAGTGTAAGAAGAGCAGGTGCGGAAAGCCCTTGGGTGAAGAGGAGTCTGCTGGTTCCAAAAGGGTTAAACCCCAACTTCCCAGGCTGTGCAACCAGTGACCCCTCTTGAAAGCACTCCTTAATTGGTTATAAGCAATTAACATTTATTAACACAAGCTGGGGCAACACACACATAATAAATCCCAAGTTGTAACCAGGAGGATGCTCCACCGGAATACCTGCTTTACCCTCCCAGCTGCAAGAAGGCAAATGAGCCGTCTGCAAGTGCTTTCTGCACGTTACCATGCCAATGTCCTTCCAGCGATGCGCTTTTGTTCCAGCTGCTCTGATTCTCAATTAATATGCACCATTCAGACAGGTTTTATTTCAAATTACACCCTTTTTGAGATGTGCTGTTTATAAAAGAAAGTAATTTTAAAAATACCCCCCAAAATGACTTTCTCACAGAATATTTACTGCATATTGCACTTGAGACAATACAAGCCCTGAAAGCAGGCAGTCTGCTCACCATAAAATGTCAGTTGTCCTCGTGCCACGTTTTTCCCTCTCACATTTTCAGCTACACACTCATAGAGCCCGGCGTCTTCTTGCTGAAAATTTGGGATTTCAAGAAGTCCACTTGATCTGTGTCTCCTGGCTTTTCTGGGTATCTGTTTCCCATCCGCTCTCCTCCAGCTAATCGTAGGAACGGGGCTAAATAAGAAAAATAAAGCAAAATAAGATGCTCAGAAAAAGTTATGGGTCTTGTCCTGACAGGCTCATCTGATCAACTTAACGCTGCTTCATGTTTGAAGATGATGAAGACATGGTCATTCTGAAGGCCCTAGATTATCTCTGGAAGGCTCTCAGGATCTGCAGCAATCTTACTATAGATGGCTTATACATAATATAAATACACATATGCATACCAATGGTGTACCGCTCACATAGTCTTGAAAGCAGGAGAGACTGTATTATTAAAATGCTGTTTTGAAAAAGTTGAATTTGGGGTTCTGCTGTGGCAATACATCCATTTTCCTACCAGTCCCACAGGTCAGTTTTGGAAGTGTTGCCAGTGTTTACCCTAGAAACAAGAGACGTGTTTTACACGTTGCATGAGACCTCAAAACAGGCTACGCACAAACACACCTTCACAAAATAAGTTACATCTCCTCTCTTCCATGGGACTTTGTATTTTTGATGAGCAAAGCCCCTGTCCCCCAAGCTCTTTGCCTGTTGTGAATGCTTGCAGTAAGTAACTCCTGCTGAGGAAAGCGAATGGTTAGGAAATCCTGCAAACTATACGATACAGCACTATGGAAGTGAGGAGCTGGAGGAATAATAATAATGATGGATCAAAACTTACTTCCCCAAGGCAAAGCACTCCAGTTTCACCATTGTTCCTTTTGCAGATGGAACCGTGTCTGGGAACTGCACTTCTATTTTTGGCTCGTACTCTCCCATCACCCCTGTGAACATAAAATAGATGCTAAGGCTTGGTTGAATTTTTGCAATAAATTCGCAAGTGTTCCCGTGCTAGCACAGAGCTGTTCTATACATCATTACTTGCCCAATTAATCCATTCATTTTAAACATGGCCTGTTTCTAAGAGCCGTGTAGTGTGGGCTCTTTTCCCATTTACTGCCAGAGGAAAATCTGAACCAGCGCTCCACACCATCTGCCAAAGATTAGAATTTCTTCATGGCTCTGTTACTTTTTGCTTTTGAATATTCAGGATTTTTGCAGGTAACTTGCGAAATAAGGAAAGCAATAATAAGGGAGGTTCACCACCTTCTAGAAAATGAAACGCGGAACAAATAGCCATTAGAAAAAGTTTTACAAGCACTGGAGCTAATCGAGGCTTCTATTAACTTCGAGGATTTAGATGCGTAGAGATCATATACTCTTCGGGTAATTTCTTTGTTTTTACTGCCCCAGTAAATCACGTATCGTGGCAGTCTCTTTATGAAATTGTGTTTAAAAATTTGTGCACACAAAAAAGCCATTATATTCATGATAAATGGCTACATTTCTAGTCACTGTACTGTCTTAAAACCGGCACATATAATTTCACCAACAGTGATTATCAGCTAATTGATGATTGCAGTTTAAATCCTAACTGCGCGGCGCCGCCTGGCCACGGGCCAGACGAGGAGCGGGCGGGCTGCGCGGCAGCAGCGGGGCTGCACCAGCCCCCAGAAATGCCACCAGGACGCACGAACGCAGAAACGAGACACCACGAGTTCGCAGAGACATTCGGGTAAGTCAGGGCTGCTCACGGTGGCTCGTGATCCCAGTGCTGCTTCCTAGCCCCTTGCTTTGTGCAGAGGATGCAAGAAAAGGGGTTTTTTTTCTTTTCTTTTTCACAGTTAAGATTTTTAAAGCTGAAAACGCGCAGTATGATGCTTGTATCAAGTCTATCTTTACTTGCTGACCTGTATATTACCTGTTCTGGTGCAACAGCAGGTTACATCATCTTTCTTCCGACCCATTAATTGCAGATAAGCATTGCTGCTACATTATACAAAGAGTTGCTGCTGCACAACATCAGTCATCAACATTAAATGCATTTATTAACAATACAAATACTCTCTACGCAGTCATGTCCCCACCAGCACATATAGCAGGACACCCACAGGTCTGTCATCTCTCCAGTATTTACATACCACACAAACGAGAACTACGGGGCATGCTACTTGGTAGCCCTCTGCACGTCAACACTGCAGCCCTGAAGGGCTGGAAGGGTCTGTTACAGTTAACATCACAGAAAATCCTCTCTGTTCTGATTGTGACTTGCCAAATGTGTGCAACTTTGCCTAAATTTCTCCAGAAAAAAACCTTCATGCTAAACATTTGATGGATGAACTTCAGCCAAGCCCAGAACAACTACTGCCCAGCGGTGTGCAAGGGCAAGGCTGGGTGCGAACGTTTGGGAGCAGCAGCAGCATTTTGCTGATAATAGAACTTATCGAGATCTTTTCCGCCAAGGGTATTTCCACGTTCTGCAATCAAGACTGCAAATTTGGCAGAGGAAGAGCTTTTGAGAATATGCCTCCCATGAAAGCCTGACCAGATTCAGGCAGCTGCATCACCTTGGAAGCTGCTGGCTTTCAGGCTGGAGACCGCCCTGAAGAAACCACGGTCTCCATCATCCACCTCGAGATGGCTGAGGAGCTCCTCAATGCCTGTGCCACCAGCCGCCCCACAACAGCCCAGGCACACGAGCAGAGGAGCCACGGCTCCCCCCAGAACCACTCCTTGGCAGCCAGGCAGAAGGTGGGAGAAAACACGGTGGCTAAACAGCACGGGAGAAAGGGAGCTGGCCGAGGAGCCGCCTGCCCACCGCCGGCCAGCTACACACCAGCCCTCGGCAAGCAGAACCCATCAGAACTGTTCCTTCTGGTGCTTCCTCCACTGCTGAGGCAGGAACTGGGTCCCCTTTGGCAAAGCAGGCTGTAAAGTACCACGTGGCACTAACAGGCTATTTCGGAAATTAAGGCAGAATGTATTATTAATATGTTATTCACCTGCCGGAGCAGGAGACAGGGATGAGAGGGAGGACAAATGGATTTTTACCTTCTTTCACTCATTCCTTTTACTGTTCCCATTTTTTCTGCCTCACACTGTGATGGCAGAGCTCTAATCC
>JAVJGI010000050.1:21094600-21120383 GCA_035590275.1 Ibycter americanus | reverse complement strand
TTTTTACCTTCTTTCACTCATTCCTTTTACTGTTCCCATTTTTTCTGCCTCACACTGTGATGGCAGAGCTCTAATCCCAAGGTGACAGAACACCGGACTGGGATGGGAAGGCTACCTGGGGCTGCAGAACATTGGCTCTGGGTACCACTGCCCACAGCCCTGGCAGCTGCAGCTGCCTCTTACAGCTGCGAGGGCAGCTGTTCGACCAGCCTTATGGCAAACTCCAACCACTTAAGAATCAGGACTTGTATCTGGAAAAATCACAAGGCTCCCACTGCAATTATAACCTACCTACATTATACACATATATATTAGGGTATGCTGTGAGTCCTGCCATCTCTGCTTTATAGGAGAAACATCAGTGCAGTGGAGATCTCTCCATCCTGAATCCAAGACCATTTCCACACAGTACTTATTTTTCCTGCTGTTTCTGGGTGATTTCACATCTGACTTAGCTGTGCAGGTGGAAGGGATGGGGGAGAAAATATAAGACTAAAATAGACACTGGGTTTGTAGCTTGGAGAACACTTCCAGTGTCATGGCACATCAGATGCTCTATGTGTTTGCATTTCAGAGGATTTTGTATTTTTCTTCCAATTTCAAGGCTTAAAAACGTGCTTTTGGATGAAAGTCTCAGGAATTCAGAAGCAAGCTAATTTGTCTGAGGAGATGATATGCATTTCCTGACAACACCTGTGAAATGTTAAAGTTTAATTGGCCTATACAGCTGCTGCTGATGGTAATTTTATTCCAGGACTATTTCAGTTCTTTCCTACTATTACTGTTTTAACTCTGATGTAAAAAATCCAAAGTGCATTCTAAAGAGTAGTAGTAAAGTACTGCAGGAGCAGTGACTCTCAACACCTGGGTGCACCTACCAGGCTCTGGCTGCTGTTCGCTGCAGGGTTGGGATGGCCCAGAGGGTCCCAAAGATGCTGTGGTGGGGATGGCACCCCCGGGTACCCGCTGCCCTTCCAGGGGGGTATTGTGCAGAGCCTGGGGCTGCCAGGGATGGGGCACCCAGGGGAAGCCAGACAACAGCCACCTCTTTATTAAATGGAGGAGACTGTGTTGGACATTTGCTCCCTTTCCACCTCCCTTCCAGTCCATATCCCTCAGCAAGCTGCCAGAAGGCTTGTCTGGCATTCAGATTTAAATCCTTTTTCTTGTGAGCTTCAGTAAGTGCTACAGCCCTAGTGGACACCTTACTTCAGGCTTAGGGTCATTCTCACTCTTCAATGCCATATACATTTAGCTATTTACTATATTTCCCAACATCAAAATAACTCTGAGAGCCCTTTCTCCTCAATGGCAAGTACCAGCTGGTAGTGTCAGGAATAACTCCAGTCCTTGCAGAGCACAAGCTGAAACTCATCTTCAGTAACCTTGGGAAATCTAGAAAACCATAATACCTTCTATTTTTTCCTTATATACATCAGCACTTACATGATGCGAAAGAGAGAGCTGCTTGGTGTATCCCTGTGCCGGGATACGGCGCACACTTCAGGAGGACAGTCCCAACCCGTAAATGTGCAGTTTTGGGGACTGCTGCACCTACATGACATTTTATTTACATCTTTCATCCACCTGCACTGCAAGCATCCTCACCACCACAAATCCATGAAAATATTTAAACAGGGGGTGATGGCATGCGTTTGTGGGAGGGAATTGAGAGGGACAGAGGAAAAACATCATTTTCCCAGCACAGCCTGGACTTTGTACAGTCCATTTATCATCATCACATAACCTCTGTCCGTAGAAGCAGAGAGTGTCAGCTCACACTGACCGCGACAGCTGCCTCGGCGCGGTCTGTTCCTACCACCATCCCGTAACCATCAATGATATTTATCTCTCCAAGGAGGAAAAGCTGTCTGAGGATAACTAATGGGATAAGAGGCACCTTCTGCTTCCACAGCACAGCGACAGGGAAAGAACCCCAGTTCTGTCAACAAGAGCATGTGCCGCTGGTTACAAAAAGCCGCTGCAAACAACATCAGGAGATCTATAACTCCGGAGCCTCGCAGCTGAAAACAAGCAAAAGAGAAGCACAAAAGGCACAGGTGGGGAAAGCAATCTGCCTACAGGATCTGATTTCATCCCCTGCACCCGTATCCTTTCCTTTTAGAGATTACAGCTCAAAAGCCTGGCATTGTAAAGCAAGCAGCGCTTTTAACAAAATAAAAAAAAAACCATGCTGAAAAGCTGTTTTTCCAGGATGATTACATTCAAGCAAAATAACCACGACAAAGATGGCAGGTATTCAATGTAAAAAGCCGAAATGATTCGCAACCGGGTCTACAAAAAAATTACTGCCATAAATCGAAGAAGAAACATGAAAAGAAACCTCGGGGTTCTCGCAGGCGAGATTGCAGCCCCGTGCGTGCTGCCCTGCACCCAGCCCCGCGGCGGGGAACTGGGATGGCATGCTAGTTTGATGGGCAGTTCCAACACTGGCTACAGGAAGAATAGCCACCATGTAATCTATACATACAGTTGTTAAAAAAAAATTAATAAAATATTCTTGATATCGAACAGCATAGGGTCAAGCCCAACCGTGAGCACCTGAACTCTTTCCTTCCTACAGCTCTACAATTGGGAATTTTAAAAGATGTTGAGTCAGAGATTATCATCCGCACAAAAGGAAAGAGTCTTCTCTTTTTCTCTCTTCAACTCAATGTGAAATGATAAAAAAACCCAAATATAGGTACTATTCTTAGTTCTAGGTGAGCAGTATTCCTGTTGGATAGTATCTGACTCCACCATTTGTTTCTTTCATATTAACAGGGCTATCTGTCAGCTACAGGGACCCGTAATTCTGGACGACAGCAAAAATGTTCTGCAGTTTAAAAATAACTTGGATTTTTGAGAAAAACAGAAATTTCACAAAGAGACTGTTGTAAAACACCTGGATTTTTTTGGAATTCACGGAAAGTATTTCAATATGAAGCCAGCCAGGTAATAGCTTAGAACCTTCTAGCAAGCGATGGTTTTACAAAGGGCACATTGGAGGCGGCCAGACTGTCCATATGGGATGCTAGCCCTCCAGCCCAGGGCTGGGGGGCTCACAGCTGCACCAGCCCCTCCGTAGCTCGGGAGCTGCCAGGGGGACGGGGGGACCCCCTCTCCCTCTCCCCAGCTGTACGCCCCCCGCAGATGCGGCACCTTGCTGCCCGCCCAGGCGGCAGCCAGAGGAGCAGCTCAGTAACATGTAAATCAATCCAGAGAGGTACATTAGGAATTTTTTTCCACTTAACTCACTAATTGAAATTAAATGGAACTGAATCATTAATTGTTGATGAGCTAGCCCCCGAGCCTACTAATTTAATGATAAAGTGTTGTAAAGAAAATAGCATGTCAGATATACGAAGATATACTGGACGTGTCAGATATGAATGCAAAAGATAAGCAGGACACGTTTGCCAGTGGAAATACAACGTGCCTCACATTTTGCTCACTCCTGTTGCTCACACTATGAAGCAACATATACGATTTCTCTTTTCAACTGTGATAGTGCATTATCTTCGGATTTTATAGGGTTACTCTACGTGGAATGAAAAATTGAGACCTGCTGATTTTTAAAATGAAGCTTGGCTGTAATACCAGTGCAGTCCTATTTTAAAATAGACACTTAGCCCGCGTTCAGCTTCCGAGTACAGCCATCTTTGGCTCTACGGATACAACAGCACCTTTCTTGTTTAACTCAGGAATGTATTCCCCAGCCCCTCAGAGGTTCAATTAAAGTTTCATATCTTTAATAAACAGCAGAGCGCACTTCAAAGGAAGGGGAGAACATTCCTGTGAATTACCTTGGGAAGGCACTCGGTCCCTGTAAATAAAGCGGAGTGCGCGGTGGAGCGATGCGCCGGGGTAGAGCCCTCGGCGAGGCACTTTGCAATCAGGCTGCCAAGCAATCAGCCCAGCACCAGCCCCGTCTCAGCACAGGAGCAGACACCGACTTGATTGTGATAAATGGAAGCACTTTCAGCTAGGTAAGGTTTGCATAAAAGTCCTGTTAATGTAATATTTTAAAAATATTTCTTCTTCAACACTGAAAATGTTAGTAAGTGACAAATTTAAATATTCATCTTTATCTTTCCAGCGTTAGATGACTTACTCCGGACTCAGAGGGACAGATTTACTGGCACTGCGGTTACAGAAATGCAGCCTCCCCTGTAACGGAGAGCAAACCTGGCACAGCCCTGGAAAACCAGCTGCCGTCACCCCTCGCAGCCCAGCCGCAGTGCTTTCTCACTACCCACGATGTTTCCAAACTCCCTGCCCGCAGGAACCATGCTGATGGGAAGGGCATGGCTACAGCAGGAGGCTGGCAGCAACCAGCCTGTATTTTACAAGGAATTTTTGTCAAATACCACTAGGTGACAATGGATCTTCTTCTAGAAGAAGTTTCTAATAATGCATTTCTATTTCTGGAACAAATGTCCTAACTGTTATCCTTTAAACAGACAAATTTTAATTAATTTTAATTGCAAATTAACATGCAAATTTATTTTTCTTATCTGCTCAAAAATGACCTTGATACAAATCAATTGTCTGTATAAATTTAGAAATCCTCTCTTGGTTTCTTCTCGCTTTTTTATATTATTCCACACACTACTAAAAATAGCACTAACTCTGCTGGGAAATACAGCCCGAGCTAACAGTTAGCGCAACACAAAGTGCTTTTGTTCACTTTTGGGCTGCATGAAATGAGCAAAACTAGTACATCCAAACTCTAAAAATCTATTTTATTTCCCGTCTTCGGCCAAGTGTCAGCAGGTTTTTCTGTTATAACCACTGCCTGATGCCCAGAGCTGTTCCAGCGGTGGGAGCAACCTCGGCCACTGAACCACAAACCCCACCGCTGCCTGTGACTGACCCACAGCCAAAGCAGGGGTCTCCAGCCTCGCTGAACCTCTGTGAAGGGGAAGATCTCTCCCTTTACTCTGATACAAATATTTCAGGCCATTTCTTAATTTCTGGGTGACAGCCAGTCAAAGAAAATAAAACCAGTTCGCCAACCCCAGCCTCCAATTCCCTTCTCTAAGTCCTACCGTCATTCCGGAGGATGAGCGGGGTGGGGGGACCCAGGACCCTGCTGTTGGTCACCGTGTTCGTCACCACGCACGTGTAGTTGCCCACATCCGAAGCTTCCACCTTCGCAATGTACAAATTCCCAGTCTCTTGCGAAACGAAGCGGCGATTGTCCTGGTGTACGAAGGTCGGGTACTCGTTGAAGATCCACGCGTAGGTGAGCTCTGGAAGCACAAGGTACCACCAGTGTTAGTGACAGGGTGTACGTTCTCACGGGGGGCAGCCTGATGCTGGGCTCCATCCCAAGGTGAAGCCCTGCAAATTATTTTTCTCCCTGTCCCCTTTGGTTAGGGAAATTGGATTTATTACAGCCCCTGAAAAGATAAAAAGGCTAATGTTTTGCAAGTTCTCATCTTCATGGCTACAAGTCTACATTTCCAATGGTGACACTTCTGAGCCTGCGCACGCATCTAATATTCTTGTTGCTCCTCCAGATTCTTCCAATCCATAATACAATGCATTTTACAAGAATCTCACCTTTTTGTCATGAACATTTCAGCCTGACTCATGACTTTTTATTCTTTCTTACTAATTTTTTTTCTTCTAAAGACAGTTTGAAGAAGGATCTGCCCAGCCATGTTATCGCACGCTGTACATTTTATTCCCTTGGAATTTCTGAATCAGCAAAAAACTGAACACTAAATTAACCAGTTGTAATCTTCTATATGACTAATAAGACAGTACTCTTGTGTTTTATAAGGCGTCTTTGGAAGTTATTTGAGCAATAAAAAAATGAGATGCGGCAAGTGGTTGCAGAGTTTGTAAGTGAGGTTAATGCAATATAACCCTATTACATTTGCCTAAGACTAATGCCAGACACCCTGAAAATGCTTGAAGAACTGAAGTGAATACAAGATTACTGTAGTTTTCTAAGGGAACACTAATTATACTAAAAAGCATATTCTTAGTTTAATACTCTAATGAGTCATAACTGTAATTGACCTCAGCTACATTAGGTACTTTGGAAAACATATTCTGCCCTCATGTTCAACTGTTTACATATATAAGAGGCTGAATGCAGATTGTTGGGTTTTATTTATTTATTTTTGACAACAGGATTATAAAATGCCTGCTTAGACTTTTAGGAAGATATGATAATTGTGTTTATGTGGGAATATCTAATCATCGTATTTACACATGTGCATCTAATTATAAGTAACCTCATGCTGATGTCAAGAGGATACTCAGAGCAAACAAGGTACCACTTCTCAGCTGGCTTATTATTTTCTGCAAGTAGTTAAGGTTTGGGTTGTTTTTTTTTTTAATTTACTCTTGGTGAACAATTATCTTGTTCCTCCAGAAGCATCCAGGAATAGGCAAACAAACATCACTGCCCTGGAATGCACAGAGGCGTTTAAATTTAAGTGAATCTTCACACGGCAAGTTTCCACCAAGGCCCCCCGAGCTTCGCAGTATGACATTTTGCACTGACTGCGGAATGGCAAAGTGACCACACGTCCCTCAGAAAAACACAGAACTGGGAGGGTCTTTCTAGACCAACCACCCCTGCCCCACCCTATCCTTCCCCAGGACATTGCACAGTCCCCTTCATACACATACTCTAGAAGCAGCAAGGCTTTTGGCTCCTACTTTTCTGTTGTACGTTGGTATTACTTTAATTGCTAAGAACCCTCTAATTTCCAGGTTAAATATTTTCATTGCTAGTCTACAGCTATGTGCTTCTGGGCTAATGATGCCTTTAGCTTAAAAGAGTTCTTGCCTCTTCACTGGTGAGAGCCATCAAGAGCCCTTCTGCCTTGACTTTCAAGACAAGCTTTCCAACCTTATGATCACTGTAGTAGCTTTTCCTGCCCTCTACTTAAGTTAAAACTCTTGAATATTTGTGTCATTTGAACTGATAGCCAGGTTGGAAACCTTGGGTAAGCAGGTCACAGGAGAGCAGAAGGCAAACGTAAAGTTGTACATAGTACATAGTTGTAAAGAGTAAAGAGACCAGATCAAGGAGAGCACCAAATAGTGAAGATCTGGGATCCACACAGAGGAACCCAACGCAGGGGGAATGAAAGCAGACCTATTCCTAGACTGCAAAACATCAAACTCTCCCCAAAAGCCATCTTGAAACTCTGTTAATCTAGTTACATAAAACTAAGGAACATAACAAAGATCTGATGTTAGAGCTCTCCCTTTCTTTCATTACAACAAATAATTGTCCAGAAAAATACAACTGCCTGAATTACACAGAATTAGGTATTAGTAGTAGTCCATTATTGCTATATAATATTTAAAACAACCGGATAATTCTCTCTCTCTCTCTCTCAAATAGCATGGGACTAATGGAATATAGAGCACAGGGAATAATGCAGGCTGGAGCATCTATAAGTGCATTTGCTTGTGTAGCAACATGTAAATAAATACTGTATCAAACTCACTTTGATTTCCTTAGAGATCCTAGTGCAATATTTATGGCTTTTCAAACTTGACGGATTTCTTTTGATAAGGTTTCACATGCTAATTGCTCTGGAAGTGATACACAGTTCACATCCCACAGCCAATTTGTAACAACTGTGTAAACAGACACTTAAAATACAGCCCGAGATGGCTCCTGGTGACTGCGCGATTGAAACGTTCGCCAAAGCTACAGGCACTGAGTCTTTCTGTACAAAGGCGGTGCAGTAACAGCCAATTTGTGGTTCTCTAATTACACATTAGACTCTATATCCTTGAGGAATTTATTACAAACTTCTCCTTTATAATTTGGGGCCCTTTTCATGTCATTTTGCCTAATTTACAATGTTTTTAATTTCCCCTTTAAAGCACATTCGAGGTATGGTATGGTATATTCACAGAATGTTATCTGAAGATTTCTGACCGGTATCTGCTGTCCGTAAAGGCAAGCAGAGAGGCGGCGACCCGCCACCCCAGCGCCGGCAGCAGAGCACCCACCCGGCCATGCACCGCAAACGCCTGCCGCACTGTGGTATCGTACTTCCCCTCATCGCCTTGACGGCCTGGATTTCCATGATAGACCAGAATGAGATGAAGGTTTTTGGGTGGCAGATCTTCACCTCTGTAGTGATTATTAGCAAGGACAGGAAGATGGAGAAGTTACTTTGTACGTTTTTGGTACAGAAGGTCTACGTGCCCTGGCTTGAGCCATCACCAGATGGAAGATATTCAGCCCCAACACTTTTCTTGCTCTACTGACTACCTGAAGAACCTTTTTAGAATCATAGAATGGTCTGGGTTGGAAGGGACCTCAGCCCAGTTCCACCCCCCTGCCGTGGGCAGGGACACCTTCCACCAGACCAGGTTGCTCCCAGCCCCATCCAGCCTGGCCCTGAGCCCTGCCAGGGATGGGGCACCCACAGCTGCTCTGGGCAGCCTGTGCCAGGGTCTCACCGCCCTCACAGTGAAGAATTTCTTCCTAATATCTAACCTAAATCTGCCCTCTCTCAGTTTAAAACCATTACCCCGTAGATGTTCACCTACACAAATCCATGCTGACAGCTTACACACATTCCAGTACTTGAAATACCCACACTACCACCACAGGCACACACTAGAAGAAGGAAAGTGGATTTCTTTTTCCCAAAATGCACACGGTCACAAGTTGCTAGGTATTTGCTCTACTGGTCCAGAGCAAAGACAACAGGGACAGGGAAGTGTGTCCTAAATTAGTTAACATCACCCACCCATCACACAGAAGCCTGTGGAAAATTTGGGTTTGTGAAGAGCAGCGGGGGTAACAGGCATGTTAGCAGCAGCTTGATTTGACTTTGGCCGAGGCAGACGGTGGAAGCGATGGGCGCCAGCACGCAGCGCTGCGCGTCGCTCCCAGACAGACACGTGGCAGGAGCCCACCGCACAGCCACGGACCATTAACCTCTTCTCCACGCTCCCTCCCCTGCCGCTGCAGCAGAGGCTTTCAGGAGAAGCCCAATCACACAGAGATAACACAGTACACTTACCATTCATATCTATGCCCCAGGGTTAGTGATCGGCAGGAGAACGCGGTAGGCAGCACGTGGCAGGCAGGCTGGATGCCTCAAACATCCATCCATGCAACACCGGGCAGAAACAGTTTTGATTCGAAGCTCCACCTTTTACTCAAGTTGCTTTTTGCAAAGTTATTTTACTTCAATGCGTGTGGCAGCAATACCAAAAAAGAAGCCAGAAGCCTTTTTCTTCGCTCCTTTTAGCCTCTTCAGAGACTACCTCACAGCAGTTGCTCCCCCCATGCACTGCAGTGATCCCTGATGCTCAGGCCACCTCTGCGTTTCAGGGCCAAGCGTACTAACCACAAACACATACTCTGTATCACATACAAATATCAATGAATATTTACAAATCGAACCCAAGGCCTCTGCCACTATTGCGTGGCTAAATACCACGGTTTAACAAAATTTAGAGCAGCCAGCAGTTGCCATCAACTCTAGCAATTAAAAAGCAAATAAATTATTTAAGCTACTTGAATGTAGATTTAGGACATTTAAGATATGCCTCTTCAATTTCACTATCAGAGTGCAGACAAACTCTTGCACAGCCCAGCACCTTCCCTTGCCCTGGGGAACATGACACATGAAGTAGTAGAAGTTGCATCACTTCGTCTTTGTGCATGGTTTTTGCCTGGGTTTGTTTTTTGTTATTTTTCTTCTTATTCTTTTTTTTTTTTTTTTTTTCTCAGCAAAGCACACAGCTCTCCTGGGTCTGCTTTTCCTGATCACATTCACATCTTGTCATTTTTCTAAAGCATTCGACGATAAACTCTATTAAAGCACGAGTCTCTCCTGTGCTGCCCCCAGAATACTCTGCTCAAGACAAGGAACAAAGCTAAAGACACTGTAGGTTTTAAACTTTCTCTAAATAATAGCAAGTGGCGAAAAAAGGTTACCAAAAGCTGAACAGAAATTCTGTTACGAGTAATTATTGTAATTAGAACATATGGTTCGGCAAAATCATGTTCTCTGGTCTTCTTTCTTGTCACACGAGTGCTATTTTGTTTTTTGCCTTTTAGTACAAGAAACTCTTCTTGGGAAAAAAAAAAAAATAAAAAAATTTAAGTCTCTTCCATAAAGTCAGGGCTGCCACTTAAAAAGGTCTCTGTAGCTATTATGGGAAAAGCCATTAAAACATCAAGATTATGGTAACCATAAAGCTGAATAGAAGAATGAAATTTTGAAATTAGTATTAGCCAAAAAATGGGGATCATTTATCATTTTTAATAAGAACAGTGTGGTAGAATACACTATTATTTTTTTTATGGGCTTTACTGAAAGTTACAGAGATTAATCCAATCTTTAATGATTCCTATAATTTCTGTGTTATCACCTACTATGTCACTCTCAAGTTGGACAGGTGGGAACTGTTTTTCAGTGTGAAACAAAAGATTTGCAGCGTTTCCTGTAAATCTTGATGCACAAAAATTAGGCTTCATTATGCATGGCAAGAAACAAATATGAAATCAAGGAAATTACGAAAATCCTCCCTCCACAAGAGTCCCAAGCAACTCAAACCGTAATTGCAGCAGTACAGCATTTCAGAAGAGCAACATGTAATTTTGAGACATTTTGAAATGAAAGGTGAGGCTCATCCTGGTATGTTATAAACAATGACAATTTAAATCCAGATACGGTGAATACAGCCCCATGAGTTAGGTTTGCACTTTCCTTGATCATGCAGTTCTGTGAAATTCTGATCGCTTTTTTATTTTTTCAAATGCCATTTGTACTTAACCGTGGGAAGTGCTGAAGCTTTGCTGCCTATTTTATTCCATACCTCTACTTTCCCGGTCATAGATGGGCTCTTCCAGATACAGCCAACAACAACAGCGAAGTCACACAAAGTTTTTCCTGGAGAGAAGCTATTCCCTCAGCTATCACAGCGCAACTGACGGTCGTGAGGAACCAGATGTAGCACTGTGCTTTTACATGATTTAGTGCAGACACGTGTCTCTCGGCTCTGTGCGTGTTACCGTCCGTGCCTGCCGCAGTTACAGCAGCCGATGCACACATGAGCCCAGCCCTTCTCGCCTTCCAGCGCTTGCTGCACTCCGGGCTAGGAAATGCCAAGCGTTCACACCTCCCATTTATTTCATGTATTCAGATACTATAACATTTTGCCACGCAAAAACCCCAGCCATAGCCTGTATCCCCCTGCAACCAGCTCATAAAAGCCATTTGCATTGCAAAGTCATAACCAAGCCTGGCCAAGACATAATTTTCACTTATTCAGAAACAGGACGAAGTTGCCCTGGATGGAGTGAGGGAAGAACCTGGCCGTCCGTATCTTCAGCGGCCGGCGATGCAGCCTGGTGCGAGACTCGGCCCCAGCAGAACCCGGCTGCGGTACAAACCCCGGCAGAGGTGGCTAACGCCCCGCCACCACCAGCTTCGTGCGCCTCCGAGACTGTCCCCTGTGCCGGGTAACGTCTCTGTCAACGGCAATGTCGTACACACTTTCATAAAGGGCTGGGTTTTGGTGAGTAATTTGTAGACTGCGCTTTTTTTTTTTTTTTTTTTTTTTCTCCTCTCATTGCTTGCATTCCTCGGTGTTCAAATTTCTCTTAAGTGGTACTAACAGGGTGTTTTGATGGTTACAGTAAATTTGGGCAATGACAAAGCGTAACGGATTATCTGATGAGTGTCCTGTGAATTCATTCTGTACTCCCTCATCTTGCTTACTAAATTTTGCTGACTGTTTGTAAAGGATATTCATAATTTCAAATTTCAGTGCGATTTGATTAAGCAATCAACATCTGCAGCCCCATGAACAACAGAACACGAGCTGGAAAGGAGGCTCGATGCACCACGACACGCTGTCTGAGAGTGCGCTGGGGAAGAGGAAAGAGGATTTTCAGGGAAAGACAAATCCATGGCACAACGTACCGTGTACATGGCCCTACCCAAAACCCCGAGGCTCCTCTCCACCCAGTACCAGTCCTCTGCTGGCAACAGCACTGACAGTTTCTGGAGTTCTTGACCATTTTTCTCTTGCACAGTTTTATTTTAATAGTAAAGCTACATGAGTTATGCACTGTAGACATTTTTTGTGGGCTTACACACCATCTCATTGCCCTGCTAGCACACTGGATCAATTTTTTATCTTCTCTTCTTAAATAATTGCAGAATAATTTAATGGAATTAACCTGGATGCAAACATCACTTGGTAATCCTCCCCTTGACTTTGTGCTCTGCCCTCTCCATCAGGCAGGGCCGCCCAGCTGCGTCACACCACAGCTTCTGTGCCTCGAACGCAGGTTTTAATAAGAAGAGTAATGAATAATGAACAAGATTAACTTGAAGTTAATAATACATTTCTGGATGAAGCCTCATCTATGCTAAACCTGACGACACAGTTACCCAGCAGCCAGCCAGCCAACCATTCACACCCAAAGAAATGAGCTGTCCTTGCCAGATGGGACAGGAAAAAAGCACGTGCCCTTCATCTTTGCTACAATTAGTGCATCTGTTTGTAGAATTTGACTTGGAACAGTGTGAAAGAGGCACAAGTCACTGCTGTCAGTGGTGATACGGTAACGATGGGAATCGTCATAGAGATGTGAAATCGTGGAAGGCAACAGACTTTGAGAGGTCATCTCCCCAACCCGAGGCACTGTAACTAGAACATTTAAAAATTTTTCTTACAAACCTCCAGTGATGGCAACGTACAACTTCTGACACAGCGTACAGGGCGCAATACACACCCGTGGGGAAACGGGACCGCACCACAGGCTGCATCGCTGGCATCTCCCGACCACGCGCTGACGGTAACGACAAGCGGCCCCTGTCTGCGTGGGGGGAGACCATTTTTCTTGTAAACATAACTCTGCCCATGTGTTTGTTAGTGCTGGTTAATGGTAATGGAAAAGCTGGATGCACATGTACATGGCATGTACGTTAATGAGTCAGAAGTGTGTAAGAATGAGGA
Organism: Ibycter americanus; assembly: GCA_035590275.1. NCBI lineage: Eukaryota > Metazoa > Chordata > Aves > Falconiformes > Falconidae > Ibycter > Ibycter americanus. The sequence goes on along the minus strand of JAVJGI010000050.1, from coordinate 21,107,405 downwards.
AAACATACAAATCAGCCAAATTCTGTGCAAACTCACCCTCACAGCAACCTGCAATGCATGCAGAGCAGTGGTTGCTTCCCAACCCCTTGACTCCATGCTCACCCAGCATGTAGAGCTTCGCATAAGGGTAATTAAAGAGGTGAGAGGTCTTCATTACCTGAAGCCTAATCAATAGTCACCTGTATCTGCTGCATCTTCATTTTTCTGTATCTCTAAAATAGTTAAATATTTGATGGCTGTACACAATTGACCTGGCTTATCTCTGGCAAACAGCTTCCAGCCCCAGTCGATGGCTAGCTATGCCGGCTGCCATGGCACTGGGAACATTAATGACTACTGCACCGTGCCGTCGGGGATTTTGATGAAATTTTAACTTGGAAGTTCCCTCAGGGAGAAAAATCAGCCGCAGCCTTTATCTATGACTGACTGGAAAATGTTATGAGATGGAGTCCCGTGCTGTTGTATTTACTACAGTTAAGTACACAAACCTATTTCAAACACATCTGATGGGCAGCAGACACCCTCCCACACCCCCACCCATCTAGCATGCAGGCTGGCAGGTTTTGGAAGAAACTTTTTTGTGTGTGTGTGTCTGACAAACTTCAATAAGCTGTTTTACAGAAATTTAAAGCTCAGCCTGGCCTTCCCTGAAAAGAAAACCCACAACCCAACCCAACCTGTATTTGTCATAAGGGCTTACAACACCTTTGGGGAAGCAGGTTTGGTGTTCACTGAAACTGGTGAACCTTGCCCATGTATTGGATTTGATGCCACTTAGTTTCATGCACCTCTGGTTTAAACTTACATTTTTGGAGATAGGCTCTACCCAGCAGTGACCCAGCTGCTCCTGGACAAGGCTCTGCGGGAAGGGTCAGTGCCCCCAGCCATGCCCCTTCCCAACAGAGATGCAAACTTGAACTGCACCAGCCAACGACGATGCTCCGGACACTCAAAAAGTTGGGTTACTTGCCCTGCCAAGACATACTGATCCATTGAAGAAGAGAGTTATGAAATAGAAGCTTATTTCTGCTAAGGAAACTTCCTGGGAAATTATTAGATGGGAAATCTGTGAATGAAACACCCCCACCCCACCCCCCAGCATAAAGGAGTACCCATAAAGGAGCCGTGGCAGCTGATTTATGGGGAAATAATGCAGAAAGCGCTCACAAGTGGGTCAATAGCTGTATAATTGCTACAACCTTTACCCCTACTCGCCACACAATACCGTACTTCTGGAAGCCAGGAGACACATGCTTGGTCTCCTGTGACATGGATTCAAACCTAGATGATTTCACAGCTTTTCCCACCGAGCAATGTATAGATCTGCATGATGCTCTCTCTGTTTGTAAGTTGATATCAATGAGGAAATTCTAGTATAAAAAAAGAGTAATAGCTTGATATGGTCCACAGAGTGGCATCAACAGCCTTGCAACGAAACACCTTCACCTGACAGCCTGAGATAAAGTACCTCCGTGGCAGATACTGTCAGTACCAAATGGAAAGGAGAGAGAGGAAAGGTCGGCCAGAAAAAAAGATCAAGGGGGCTGGGACTGAAGCTGCTAATCACTTAGAGACAAACATCAAATGAGAATAAATACACTGTAAGCTGGGCAAGTGCATAAATGGTTCTTACACTGATTTTTAATTCTGTGCTGTATTTTTGCTGTGCAAGATTCAATCGTTGCTTACATTTCCCAAGCTTGTTCTATGTAAAGTGCTACACATATCACCTTAAGGAATGACTCACAGATTTAATCCGTCAGTTTGTTTGCTGTTTAAAGTAAGAGACAGTTAGTCTAAAAATAATTTCTTTTTTTTCTTTGTGCACTTGCTTCAGTAAAGCTAAAGGTCCCTGGGCTTGTTTTAAAAGGTATTTCAATGTGACCTAGCTAATCCTTTAATACCAGCTTTCACTACCTTTGATCAGCCTCTTACTGTAGCTGGAAGAGATTAGATCAAACCTTTAAAAAAAGAAAGTTGGTTGCAGAGAATTTTCTTACTGCAGTGAATTAATATTATGATAAACTCCAAGGTTGAAATTTCTGGCCAAGCAGTGCAGGTGGTATGTCCTTTAGGAGAGATCTCTGCACGGACAGGCACCGCTACGTGCTGTTGTGGCACTTGCCTGTAGTGCACAGGAAAATATTCTCTTCGCATATTTGATAGATAAACAGTGTTTTGATTTCTACCAGCTGAAAACAACATCACTTTTAGATATATAATTTAAACATCATCATGGTTGCATATTTAGACATTCTGCATGTATCAGGCAGCAGGCAACGCCAAAAACATAACCCCCATTTATTTTCCAACAACAAAATATCGCTCCCATAGGAAGGAGGCTCACGCAGCCAGGGCTACTGACTCAAAGCAGTATAACGCATTCAGGGATCTGGAAACCCAAATTTGATTGCAAAAGTGGAGATACGTCAATGCTGTGTTTGTGTCAACACCACACTTTCTGCTGTGAACATCTCAAGGGAGCTGAAAGTAGATCATCCTCCCTGGTGGCTTCCGAGAGCTTTGGCTGATGAGGCCAGCTAAAGCTGGCTTTGGAGGGTAAGGGCGGCTGCAACGTGTTTAGCAGAGCTCGGGGGCTAGACTCATCTCTCTAATTTATTTTATAAAGAGATCACAAGATGTTACAACATTCAATAAATGCCTGTTGACTGAATTCTGTCAGTCGACAGATCTCACTCATCTTTAGCCAGCTCCTGCCACCTCTACCCCCTTCTCAATACCATTTCAATCTTCATTTAGCGGCGACTGCAACCGAACAGGGAAATAAACCACATGACTAGCTCACAGATGATTTCTTTTTAAAGATGTCAAGAGCTGTCACTGATAAATAAATAAAAAAATCCATTAATGTCATGTTCCTTATTATTTTGGTATTTCCAGGGTCTTTACTGGAGAGTTGAGCCTCCTCCCTTCCAGCTCCCCGGGAGGGCAGCGTGCATTGCCCACCCCAGGAGCCCTCACCGCCGGTCCGTGACAGCCCAGCTGGGGCACAAACACCTAACGGTAGGTGCTTGATAGGAAGCTTGGAGCAGTGCCAACACTGAAGGTGATAAATGACATATGCCAGTTGAAAACTCGGGTCCGAACACCTGTGCCAAAGTCTGGTTTTGGCTGTGACCCTGTTTTGCAGCTCTTGCTCACCAAACCCATCCCTGCTGAAATGAGGCAGATCACGTGCACCGACTCAGGTGCTGAAATCAGTGTAAATCTAAAATGAGCTCGGCATTTGTGTTACTGGAAGTATTTGTAATTTCATAAATTTCTCTATTAAAACAGCACTGCATGTCCTCTGTGCTGTCAGAAATATCAAGCTGAAGCATTCCCAAATTAGGCAAGAATTTATCCTCATCTTTTATCCGCAAATATGTTGATAAACTTGTGCACAAACTGAATCAGCAGTTTTAGAGAAAGGATTATGTCAGATTAATTTTAATCTAATCCATTTCTCCTGAGAAGCTTTCTACTTCTTGCTTTTAATAATTTAAACAGTGACTGTGGCGTAGTATAAAAAATAAATGATGGGAGATGCACTTTAAGTGGAAGTTACAACTCTCAATCACTTCTTATTTAAATGAGAGTTTCATATGCCTGATTTTTAAGTTTAATGAAACCCATTTTTGCTGAACTGTAATAATCTTCAACACACGGAACCAGACGCAGAAAAATTACGTTCTCCTGCAGCTCACGGCACCAGTGAGGAAGCCCCATGTCTGACTCATGCGCTCTCTGCAGCGCTGCTATGGGAAGAGATACCTTGAGTGAATTTGGAGCTGTCAAGAAGAAACACTGTCATGCTGCTGAGATCCAGCCGTGGCTTTTAGGAGCATCACTCCATCAGCTGGGACCTCGCCTCGGAGTTACGCTGCAAAGCACTAGGAATTGGCAGGTTCGGGGAAATAAATTTCTGGTTCTTGGCCTGACATAGGTCACTTGGAGACTTTTTTTGCTCCACAGCTTATGGTCTGGAACTTGCTTTTAAAATGTTGACACTTCTTTGGACATGGGAATTTGACTACTGTACAGGGACATGTGAGTGGCAGTCACTGTTAAGAGCAAAAATTGATACCAGATTCAGATCTTTTTGATGCTACACCGCTCTCCTCTCGGTCTTCTCCATCTCCCACATCTCCAGTATGCACGCTGCCTCCTCCTCCAGTGAGCAATACCTAGACAAATCCTGTTTGAATTTCACCTTTTTCTATGCTAGGAAAGACACCTGTGCGCTGCTGAGCCCCGGCTCGTGGGGAGCACCACCCTACTGCGGCATTTTCCTGTTTGGAAATCAAGCCTTGCCTCTGCCGCTCCCCACCTCCTGCAAGCAGGACTGTCCATGCACGACACAGTTTAACACCTGCCCTGCAAACCAGAGAGGTCCGCACCACCTCCTGGTACCGCCCGTACCACATCTGCCCACACCAACCCTACAGCCATTGCCACATTCAAGTATATTAAAAGCATCGCTGACTAGTGCTAACGCGAAATATTTCCCCGACTCTTTCTTCTTTTCCCTTCCCAGCCCCAAGGGACAGTTTACCTGCTTGTATTTTCACTCCAACCTTCGGAGCAACCCACGGAAGGCTGCTCAGTGACCTTGCAGCATTTTGACAAACAGTTGAACCAACTTGCAACCAGCTTAGCAGATTTTTTGCTTGGTTTCCTAGAGAAATGGAACTTTTAAAACCACGTTGCCCACCCATCTGTGAGATACTCCTCTCTAAATTAGCTTCTCACTAATTGGAACCAAATCTGACCAAGCAGCAAAGGCTTATGAAGACATTAAGGTAGGAGAGAAAGAGGAGAAACTATTAATGCCTCGACAAAGAGAAGGCAGTGGTAGTTCAGCACTTCGGCAATCTGCTTGCAAGAGGCAACTGCCCAGTCCTGGGCAGACGGGTGGTGGTGCAAGAAGGACATTTTAAAAAAGCTCTGGGCATACACACTGGAGGAAACTGCAGGAAGATAAAGGCTGAATATTAAGGTTACTGTAGTGAAGAGGAACGGGAACATAAATTGTTCCAGGTTACCTGCTACGTAAGAAATACGGCAGGAGAAGCATTCTCACCCTGACAAATACAGAAAGTAACATCACTTGTAGGATTCAGCTTTCCATTCCTCTGAAGATTTTATGTTAATGGGAATGCACCGCAAGAAAAAGATCTGGAACTGAGAAGCTGATTTAACACTTAGGGGAACATGTGCTTCAAGGCTCTTGCCCAAAGCCATTCTGAATTGGTCATCCAGCAGAAATGCCAGATGCACTTACGCAGCAGCATAAATGTTGCAGAGCAGGCAGAACAGGCTGATGCTGCCTGGGCAGAATGAAATAATCCCCTGCTTTTAGGCAGACGTTAGGTGGAAACATCCTTGGCCTCCTTAGCTACGAGCTATTTCTAGAGTAATTTCTTCCCTTTCCATTATCTCTTTCAAGGTTGACTGTTTTGCAAAGTTTTAACATAGACTTTGTTTAATGTTAACTGTAAGCACACCAATGGAGAACATTAAAACTGTTTGTTCCCATTGTTACAACAACGGCTCTAAACATTTACTAATAATGTATTAATTCTTCATAAGTGACAAATGAAAAGGCAGTGTGACAGTTTTCAAAGAAGAGAGAGAAACAACCGTAAGGTTGGTGCTGCAGGATGGGGAGTAAAAGGGCACAAATACTTGACAACTGAAGAAAACTCTGTTCCAAAGCACTCCCTGCCGAGCAGCACTGCTCGGGGGGTGAAAGCCCCATATGTTGATCCTCTGATGGTAAGAAAATGCCTGATAATTGCCTTTTCCCTTCTGCACTGCTCTGATGTTTTCCCAGTTTTTCTCCCCTTCCTCCTCGCACTATGCAGCGGGGGCTGCACAAGCACGAGAGAATACATGATGTGATTTGTGTGACACATTATTTACGAGACAAACCCCTCAAACCATTCATCACGTAATAGAGGCCATCAGCCATACTTACAGCCAAAACATTTGCACTGTTTCCAGCCCATGAAGTGCCCATCATTGCTTTCAAAAAAAAAAAATAATAAAAGGAGAGGAAAAACTGACCAGACGAGTAAGCACGCACTAATCATTTTTCTGCAGAGCACAGAAGTGGTCTCAGCACCACTGTAATCAGTAAAGTGCTTTCTGAAAACATGTCTGGCGTCTACACTTCACTACCTACCATACAGCATGAAAGGCTGAGATTGAGATGAAATCAGAATTGCCATCTCTTCTGTCAAATGTTAAAATTTAGTTAGTTCTACTTGATTAAGCTGTGCAACAGAACTAAAAGTTCTCCTAGCCACCGGAGGGAAAAAAAAAAAAAAAAGAAAAAAAAAAAGGCAGGAGAGAAGGAGAGAACCTGAACACATCCATTATGTGAAAAGATGTGAGAATAATTCTCTGTCAACATTTCAGCTCACAGACAGACTCCACGGCTGTGTTTCCAACAGGAGTAATGGCATCAGATGGGAAAGTTATTTGAACAACTAAGCTTTAATGAATCTCCTCCTCCTTGGGAAGATGGAATTTTACAAGTGGATTGAGAACATGGGTACTAGAGAGAGACAGAAATCTCATTTTCCTTTAACTCCTGCCTTTGCTCAGTCAAAGGGAAGCAGTTCCCAGATGCTCAGGGAGGTTGCCGACTTCACAGCAAGGAGCAGAGGGACAAGGTGTCTGGAAAAATTGAGGTTCAGGACTAGAAATCATGTTGGGAAGGTTCAGTTCCTGGGTCATCAGGAACTTTATTAGAGGCCCCAAGCAAGTGGGCAGGAGAAGAAGGGTCCTGTAGAAATGTGGGCAGGTTTCCATCTGCATATCTAAGCACGTTGCTATCTAAACCAGCTATCAGCTCATTTATTTCTTGCACAGATTATTGAGATAAATCAGGAGTGAGAATAAATACGCCACAGATGTGGTGAGCGGTGGTGTGGGCTACGGACAGAGAGATCTCAGAATAAAACATACCTCTAGGGATGCAAAAGGAACATGAAATTTAAATAATCAAGTAATTGAGAGATCATTTTCACCAGTTCTCTGTGTACATTCAACAGTTCTCACAGCACTTGGAAATCACAATCTCTAAATCTTCAGGGTTTTCCCATGAGGGCAGGAAGGCAAATGTCATGAGAACATCGTGTATATAGATCTTCCTAAAGATGAACTGAGAGAAAATCGGGGGGGGCGGGGGGAGTGAAGGAAATCCTCAAAGCCAAGTTCATTTATCTTCCCAAGGAAGGGAGGGGGAAGGATTTACAGACTCGCTTGCTCTGCATGCTTATGGGTGTGCTACCAGCCCAGCAGGTGGAACACGCACACTCCTTCAGGACGGTATTTTTTTAATCTCTAGACTCACAATGACACGCCGGGGATGTTAGAAGGTATTTGAAAACTGCAGTTGTTAAAATATTAACTAACCCTGTCCTGACTATCAAATAAATCTAGCAGAAGTGGCAGCTAAACGACTCTGTTCCCACAAACTTAAATGAAAAGAACTATTTGGCACAAAGGAATATTTTGGTCTTCAAATTTGGAGATAAAGTTAAAAGGACAGCGACCTCCAAATACTTCCCAGGCATATCCCCTCTGGAACACAACTTATATTCAGAGCCCTGAGAAACACAAGCCAGTGTTTGCTTTAGTTTTTAGGGCTTTTTGTTTGCTCATTTCAATTAAGTTTATCTTAACAAATAAACATATCTTGCCTAATTTGATTAACAATATTGAAAAAAAAGCAAACCACGAAAGCTAACCTGTTTTCCCCTCTCAAAAGGAAAAAGTTTTCACCGATAGCTTACACTGAACACTCTATTTTACATTTTTAAACGTTTCGTGGTTTCTAAATATATCTAAATGTAATAAAAAGGCTAAAGATACAATGGAATTAAAGACTTTGGACAAACCAAAGGTGGTTGGTGGTTTTTTTTTGGTTTGATTTTTGTGTGTGTGTGTGTGTTTTGGCTAGCATCCCCCCCAAACCATTTACCTCCACAGCTCTTCTCTTTTCTGAAGAGCAACAGCAGACGGCACTGATCTAGCAGGGTTTCGCAAATGTAAAGCAGTAGAGGATTGGTTTGTGGCATCCGAATTATAGAGCTCATCCTAAGACATACTGAGATACCTTAACTAGTCTCATCAAAAAAGTCGTGAAAACCTTCTGGTGTTTCTCCCATTTCCAGACCATAATTGCGATTCAGTTACTGGGACTGCCCAGACAACGCTGCGGTAGCAGCCAGCGGCTGCACTGAGGACCCTCAGGCCTCGCAACAAAACCAAAGCCAAATTTTAGCCACATATATACTTTTAGAATCTTCAATTATTCTCTTTTGTCCACTTAAATACCTCCAGCCGCTCACCGAGCTGTTACACAGGCCCCAGATGCCATGTTCCCATAGTAATGTTTACTCTTATCTTATTTTTCCCATGGAGCTTCACATGTGGAATGGTTGACATGACCATCATTAGCCTTTTGATTAAAAAAAGCAGTGGAAATAATGAGGGAAAACCCTTCACGCGCAGGGTAATTATCTCAGAAAAATGCTAACAACCCAGGTAGGCTGCTTCTAGTTCTTACACTGATTCAGTGCATGTAAATGAACACATGGGGAAGGCAAGAAAAAACCCAAACCCAAACCCAAAAATAACCCCCTAAAAAGGGAAAATAACTGAAGCCTTCTAACAGACAAGGCACCATAAATATGGCAGGACTGGCCTCAGGCACTCGGGCATCTACTGCTCTGAGAGCAGAAAATATGACAGAAGCAAATGTTTGATTTGCATTTATTCTGGTTTTCAGTCCAGGGACTTCCCGAGCTCCAGATGAACATTTATTTTCCAAATTTCCAGCACTCAGCATGCACTTCATCATAGGAGGCCATCACATCATTATGCTGCTTAACAAAATGTAACACCAGAATGCACTGACCTGACAAAACAGCAACTCCCCGCTGGAAGCAGGCTGCAAGAAACACACATTTCATTTTCATCTTGGGGAACCAGGGGGGAAGCCTGGATTCATATGCTGAATCTCCAACTCCCATTAAACTAAAAATTGGGACAAAACATGGCGATGCCCAAATTGCTCTGTGCAAGCTGTATGCAGCCCATTTTGTGATGCTGAAAATACTTGTTAATCATTCGGACTCATTTTCAGGATGAATTTCTTACAGCATTTGAACAGTAGGAAGCTCTTTATTTGGCATCATTAGGAACAAAAAAAAAAAAAAAAAGAAACCCTCAACAACTAATGCATGTAGGCCAACATAATTTCACTTTTAGCTGCCAGCTCTTTAAATGCGGATGTTTCCAAGTAGCAAAGTATTAGAGTGAACTGCTGTTGAAAGGATAAAGGTCTGGATGCAGATCAACATTTTTTTGTAAAATCCACAGTTTTTATGACCAATATGACCAATGACACAATAGTGGACAGGAAATAATTCCCTTCTAATTTACTAAATTTCTTTTATCAAATCTCTTCAGCTAAGGGGGGCTCTGAGCCTTGCCACTTGAGTCACCTCAAAAGGCAGCAGACGCTGGCACTGTGCCCTCCTCAAGACCCTTGGGAAATCTTCCCCATCAGGCAAAAATTCTCGAGCCTGTCTCCCCGACACCCCGGAGGACAGTCTAAGCTCTGTGCTCAGGCACCAGCCAGGATATTTTTTACCAGGCTTCTACTATTCCAGTCAATACCTTCATCATCGCAGCAACAGCTGTTCTCAGATTGAATAGTTTTGCTTTCTTAAATTTTTTTTGTAAGATTTCATTTTCAATGCAGATCAGAAACTAAAGTAAAAAATAATAATAATATAAAAGTATATTTATTTTCCCCCCAGATAGTCCTACACTTCAGCGTTGGTCATTAATGTCTCCTGGCACTTTTTGCAAGGATGATGAAGTTAGGTTGGCTGTCCTAATCAAATTCCAAAATCAGTAATTGCATTTTCTCTATCTTAATGCCACTCGCACTTTCAATGAGATATATTACTTTTCTCTTCTAACCTGAACGTTTTTTATTGTTGCACTACAACATTAAATACTTGCAATGTTATATCCCAGCAGTGGCGTATCGGGATATTGGAAGGAACTGATCTCTACAGCTTTGCTTTGCAAACACAGCCCTGGACCCTGGGGATGGAAGCTGCCCATGGAACACGGCCGTTCCCTGACAGGCAGCTACTTCCCAGTGATATCTGATATTCTCTTATGAACCTCCATCTGCCCAGAGCTGGAACAGGAGCGAGCTGTGGTAATTGTGCAGTGACTGCTAGAGACCAAACAGCTTCCATTACACCAGCAGACACGCAGTTGGCTGATGGAAACGCGGCGCACATTAACTTTGCAGTTGCGACTTTTAAAACCCATCCTCATTTCTAAACTTAGGAGGAAGGAAGAAGGAAAAGGAAAAGAAAATATTGCCACTGAAGAGATTAATTCCTGCAGAACAAGGGTCTCAGTCTGAATTAACTGGACTTATTTTGATTTTCGATTAAATACTTTCTATGCAAACCGGAAAACAACAACCGGCATGACTCCAGCCCAGCCTAGTTACAAAATTGTAACAGTATCAATTTAGAATAATTGTGCATCTGGCTACAATTAAGATCATTTTCTAGCTGGAATAGAGCAGGTCATAGATGGTGGTCATGTAGGAAGTCATCTCTCATCCAAATGATTGAGAGAAATAATTACCCTTCAGTTTTCTGCCGTTCTGGGCACCAGAAGCACGCTTACCTCCCGGTCACTGTAAGATGCTCTTTCCCACATACTGAACCCAAACTGGAAATAACACCAGCACCTTTCTGGAGTGTTTTTGTACCATCAGTACACATACCCAGACCAGAACTTTCCCCTGAATCACCTGAGCAAATGTACCACAAGGTCCTTCTCGCTGCTTACACGAACCACCACCAGCTGCTGCATCGCCACGCAAGGTGTTCACGCTGTGGTCTTCTTGCAGCAAAACAGAAAACTCTCCATAACCACAGAGCAAAAGTTTTGCTAAGGAGACAAACATGCACGATTCCTGCCTTGCCTGTACAGTCCCTGTGTCCCTCTAGAAGACGGCAGCCTACCCGCCTGGGGCAGCACGGGAGGCAGCACCGCGCGGCTGCAGGTGCCAGCAGGAGCTGGCTGCACAGGTGGGGTTCGTTCTTCTAACTGGAAAAGGGCATAAAACCTCACGCCACAGCCCTTCAGAGCACTGCAGCTCAGTATCCAGCCACCCCAGGCCTTCTTGAACTTGGCCCATCGCCAGTATGCACCTTTGTGCAGCACAGTTAGTTTGGGGGAGGTCGAGGATGAGCACCGCTCTTCAGCCCCACGCTGAAGGCACTCAGATGAACGGGTTTTAAGGATCGTAATGCATTTCTGTTCCAAACCTCCCCTTCTTTCTTCGCTATGGTAATGAAGCTAAAAATGATGCTTCGCCCACAGTGCTGTAGACTGCAAGTGAGTTTGTAGCTGAGCCACAACCTGTCTTCAGTGGTTTTTAATATCTAGCCTTGGCAGCTGCCTCATCAGATGTGGCACTGAGACCCGCGGGCACATAATTTTGGGGAATAGTTGACGCTACAAGAGCCACTCTCATAGAAGTTAGATGCTGTGATAACAAGTGATTCTGTAGACTTGATATCACGGATTTAAGAACGACCCTGGAGTAATGAACACCAGAAATCTGAGACACTGAAACTCTTATGATAACACCTGAACTAAATGGAAACGTGGCATCTGAAGTCAAAAGGTAAGAGAGGTCCTAGCTGAATAAATTAAGTGGGTAGGTATGCTTGCAGCCAGCCAGATGCAAGCGAAGAAGCTCCTCAAGCACTTGTCTCTTTCTATCTGAGCACTAAAAGCAGCCTAATGGCAAACAGCAATTTTCATCCAGCTGATGAGGACAGACAGATTTCAAAACAGGATCGCAAATTGCTTTAAAAGGGACACAGACCCATAAAAGGCCACCGCTTGTCCGTGATGTACCAAACAAGGCCCTCATGAAGGAGCCAGCTGCAGCGGCTGGTTGCTCACGGCGGCAGTTAGCGGCACGGCACACACGCTCCATGCCTGAAACGGCGTCCAGCAAGGCGAGACGACCGACTGAGCCCCTTCCTAACACTGCTTTTGGTGGAAATGTAACAGGGCAACAGGTGTCCAGGAAGTCAGCCAAGAAACCTAGGACTGGCACATTAAAATAAATTTGTGCTACATTGAAAGAACTGTTTTGTATTTGCTAAACATTTGTATCATCCTCCTCGAGGCAAACTGCAAACTACTTGCTACATCGAATCACAGAAATGTTTAGGTTTGAAAGGACCTTTAAGATCATCGAGTCCAACCGTTAACCCCAGCATTGTCACGGCCACTGCTAACCCATGTCCCTAAGTGCCATCTGTGCATCTTTGAAGCATCTCCAGGGATGGTGACCCCACCACCTCCCTGGGCAGCCTGTGCCAGTGCTTGACCACCCTTTCAGTGAAGGAATTTTTCCTGATATCCAATCTAAACCTCCCCCAGCACAACTTGAGACCGTTTTCCCTTGTCCCGTCGCTTGCTACGTGGGAGAAGAGACCGACCCCCACCCTTGGGTGATCCCACCCGGCCCCACAGAGCTGTGTGTGTCTCAGTGGTGTGGCAGGTCACTGACCATTTCCCCTTGGATTGTGAGGGCTTCATTCTGCATCCCCATCCCCATTCAGCTCAGGGGACTGCGTACCTGAAGAACAAACGGTCTTACTATTAAAGACTGAGGCAAAGGTGGCGTTAGGTACCTCGGCCTCTTCCTCATCTTCTGTCACTGTTTCCC
>JAVJGI010000050.1:21037602-21094387 GCA_035590275.1 Ibycter americanus | reverse complement strand
CCCGCTGCGTTCCAGCCAAGGCTCGGTTCAGCCAGGCCGGTCTTCCCTGCCAGCCCGTCTTCCGGCACATGGGGATGAACTGCTCCTGCGCCTTGAAGATGTTCTTCCTGAAGAATGCCCAGCCTTCCTGGGCTCCTCTGCCCTTCAGAGCTGCCTCCCAGGGGACTCTGGCAACCAGGCTCCCAAACAGGGCAAAGTCATCCCATCTGAAAGGTCAAGGTAGCAGCTCTGCTGCCCCCCTCCTTACTCCTCTGGGAATGAAAAACTCTGCCGTAGCAGAGTTTCTCCATCATCCTGTCTAGACCTTCAGATTATGGTTTCCAGAAAACTAGATGTAGGTGTGAGCACCAGCACAGAATACAGTGGTGTCTTCAGCATCCCTACGTAACTTGCTGGCACGTTCTTTCCTCCTCTCCTACACCACTTTCCCTTGCCTCTCCCTCCCATAAAAACAGCAGGAAGAAAATGTATTGCCATTCCAGAAATAAATCACCATATGAGACCTGGACAATTGCTAATGGATCCTGAGTACCCAGGAGACAAAAGTAGTGATAATCAGTGTTTGAAAAAAAATAAAAAATGAGAAGATGATGCACAGAAGTGGCTCTGTCAGCAATCTTCAACCTTTTTGCAGAAGACACACCCAGGTCACATACAGAAAGGCTTCTAAAAGTTGCACAAGATCTTGGCCACATTTTCTATATATGCAAAACATTGCTTTAGTTTCCATCAGTTCATCTCCTAAGCACATACTTGTTTGCAGAAAAATTAGGCTCTTTCTCTGCATTTACACCCAAACTGGAGATTTCCCAGTGCATTTAGTCAACAGGACCACACGGCATGACCCATTCAGTCAGGCTGGCACTGCCATAGCCTTCTCCTCTAAGGTGGGCCATTTTAACCTTCCTGAAACTAAGAATGAAGGAAGAAGGTGGTTTTCCTGAGAATGACAACCTTGCAAACTGCTGCTGGGTGCTGAAAGCAAGAGAAGAAAACCACTTTACCTCCAGAATGTGGTGGTGGTCCACACAGCAGCACCATGCCCTGGCCCTGGCGGACAGACACCGTGCTTCTCGTTCTGGTTTTGAAGTTCTCAAGATCTGCCAAGAGAGAAAGAACTCAATTAACAGGAGTTTAATGGTTTCTCCTCATGAGAAGGACACAAGGTGCATCAGGACTTTTCTGCATGACATAGAAACAGTCCCTTGCATTTCATTTTTTTTTTTACTATTATTTTATTTGTTTTCAGTATAGATGAGCTGTGGCTTGGTGAATTCAAACCTGTTGTCACTACAGTTGGGAACCAGAGGAAACGCACAGGTGATAAACATTTAACAGCAGGAACTAGTAGGAACATCATTATAAGGTTACAAGGATGAAATATTAAGCCTTGATTTTTATTCTCTCTTGAAAATGTTTTCTGGAAGCATGGCATGCATACTTAAAATAAATAAATAAAATCAGAAGACGTTACTGCTTCATTTTAGAAACATTTTTGATTGACCCTTCCTACTAAAGCCAATTTCAGGGCAAAATCCAGGCAAAAGTGGAACTACAGCAGAAGTAGTGGGTAACAATTTTTTCCAACGCTAGTAGTCAGCATGTGATTTCCAGCAAAGTTCTGCCACATCCTTATGTTGCACGTTGCATCATTCCCAGGATCTTATTATTCTATTAATTCAGCTTTTTCACCTGCATTCTAGGGGATAAATATTGTGGGGACTTAAAAAGCCTGCTACACTGCACTGAATTATTTGTGAAAACAAAACCACTGCAAAACTTCCACCCTCCCACCTCTCTTCTGCCCAAGCCCATGGACAGCAGCAGCGCCTGCCCGAGCCCTTTCCATCAGGTGCTAAGGCTGCTGCATTATCAAACCTTTTGGGCAAAAAACGGGTTCACACCACAGGTTCAAAGCTACACTTCAGATTAAGACCCGTCCAAATTTAACCCAGGTATCAATTTAACAGCAGGTTCAGCAGTGTGAGCCATTCGTTCAGACTCTGTGTAGGCACAGGGAAACAATAAAGCACGGAGTTTCCCAGCCTTAAGTCATAGTCCAAGTCTGTAACTTTGAGCAGGGTGATTTTCTTTGTCCTTCTGTCCACCCCCCTTTTTTTTTTTTTCTTTTTTTTTTTCTTTTTTTTTTTTTGGCCTAGGAAGAAAAAAGACAGAAGGAAATCAGCAGAAAACCCATTATCACTGAAAATAGAGAGGTATAATTTTTTCCATCCTAAGTTCCATAAAAAAGGTGGAATGGCACTTTTCAGGAACCACTACTACATTCCTCTGGCCACCTGCCAGTCCCACAGATTTAAACATATTTTAACTGCATACAGGCACAAGATCGGATCCCGTACTCACTGAGGGCAGCTGCATGAAGAATAATAGCCTAAATCCAAAATAATGCCAGAAGGAATAAATGTGGTATTGGGAAACATTTTTACATGAATATTATTTCCAATAAATGAAAATGTAAATTAAAAGCAAAACAAGTCTCAATCATCACAGCAGATGCTTTATATACTTATATACACACACATACATGCACTAGAAAGAAAATTGCATAAGTATTGGTAAATCCTGAATAATATTTAATGGAAGATTCTCCATATCTCTATTTAGCTATTGATATTTTCTTCCACGTTGATAGAACTCATACATTATGCCATATACATACACAAAACATTTTAGAGATGATACATAATTCACTTTTCAGGCCTGAATCCTAAAAAAACCATATGCAGGTCTGCTTTGGAACAGATGAAAGAAAAACTGCACCAGCTCTGAGCCTGCGTGTGTAAGCCTACTTATATCCAGCGCTCTAGGGAATTCTGCTAATCGCAGGGGAGGGAATGGGAAAGGTCTTTCATTACTAATCATAAGAAACAGCCACCTGCCTGGTGACCCAGCTAATCTTGATTATGATGGTATGGAGAGACGGTGCATGACTCAACAGCGTAAACGCAAATCTCATCTTTTAACTTTTTTTGCAAGGCAGAAATAACCCTACTTGTTGACGAAAGAGATAGCTATGTATTTATGACAAGAAAAGGACTGCTAGCAGGAAAAAGATTGCTACCAGTCTCTGCTTGGAGGAACAACTAGGAAATGATGGAGGAATGGTCACAGTCAACTGGAGGCAGGAAACAAAGCAGAGCATCCACCGCTACTGCTCGTAGTGCAAACTATCAAGCTTTGAAAGTCAACTGTCAGTTCTGAAAAGCCTCATGCACGCTCTTAAAATATGCCTCCAAGTAACAAGATTAAGATAATCATAAGAAAGTCTCATCAAACTGATTAGGCTGATTATGCTCATGCGTTCTGAAATCCACACTTCAAATTTATCTTTGCGATACCTAAATTGTAACTTGAATTACCAATAATATGATTAAGATTTTATTAGTAAGAAACTTCATTTAAACACCACCTTACAATCTTTCCCAAGAAATTAGGAACAGTATCAGCACTGCTGAACGAAGCGTACACATTAGCGATGTGTGGATTCAAGAGGTTCTCTAAAACCTTTCCTACAAAATTTTGCTCAAATGGGTGCAGAATATTACACAGAAATTCTGTACAGCTGAATTCCCCACACACGGAGCTATAACCACTTGCTGAACAAAAGTTAAAAGCACTTGCTGAAAACCACCCCGCAGGACACTTCAATGCAGCAGTAGCACTCTGACGCTTCTTTCCCCATGTTTGTTATCTTCCTTCAGGGGAAACAGCTGCCTAGTGCCTCTCCACCCCTCCCTGGAGAGCAGGTAAGAAATTATTCTCTATACTTTTGACATTAAAAATCAATGGGACAGCAAAAGAAGGAGAAAAAAACCCAACAACCCTCCATGCTGCAGAATGACTCTAAATTACAGCGTAAATGGTTTGGCCATATGTGTCTCCCCTGATGTGAGCACTAAGTTCCACTTTGCCTTGCCCCTGAGCCCAAAGACCCTGGCGAACATATACGGATTTTTGTTCTTATTTGCCAATGAAAAAATACCCAAACCAGCCCCCGAAAATGCCTGAAGCCTTATTAAGCCAGCAAGCTCAATTATTTCTATTTTGGAAGAAGGTTTGAAGCAGGACTACCATAGCTCCACGGTTCCCTCAAACCAGCTCTCTTTCCACTGGAAATCGCACCTGAGCAGAATCAGGTGACATTGGACATCGGAGGTTTGCAGGTGTCCAGCTGCTGGCCCCACCACTGTGCCCAAGCAGATGACCCCCATGACATGGCACGGCTATTCAGCATCTGCTGCTACAGGGCTGGCCTCTACTTTGGTGTTTCTCACCATGTCATACTTTACCTTTTTTTTGTGTGTGTGGTTTTTTTTGTTTTGTTTCCTGCTCCTTGTTACATTTCAGATTTGGGAGGGAGGCAAGGAAAGCCTCAGACAGGTCACTGCTTTCTCAAACAGAAGCGAGACATTTCTGGTTTGCATATAGAAGCACAGTCATGAGGAGACAATGCCACCCCTTGAAGTGTTTGCTAACCCAGTGAAGGGCGTAACAAAAACCAGTGGTAGGAAGCTGAAGTCATGGAAATGGAGATGAGAAATTACACGTACTACGAATGACGATGATCGGCTGCTGGAATAAACTACAACAGAGAGCAGTGGGTTCACCATCCTTGATGCTTGGAGATCAAGACCACCTTTGTAGAACATGTACAAACACTGCCTATACTTTTATCACGATCAAGCAGGCAATTTCAGTTAGGGATCAACTGGTGGAAAACAGGGCCAGTGATAAACACGAAGGCACGCTGCAGGTCACTGCACCCACCTAGCCTTCAGGTGCATGAAATACTGGGGAGGAGGAGGAGGTCTGGAAGCCAGCGTGATACTACGGTGGCCTGATGCCCACCAGCAGACCTGAGAGTCCCAGAGGTTTGCTGCCTGGGACCTGGCAACACAGCATGTAAGAAATGTGAAAATAATCACATTAAGATTAATTACTAAGTACCCCATGGGGTTCTAAATACCTCATAATAGTAATAAAAGAGCCAGTCATTTCAGAAGTTTATAGTTAAATGTTAGACGTAATGCAACGAGCATTAGTAAACAGAAGGGAGACAAGACAAAGCAGAACAATGCCTGGAAGTGATAAGTTCATTAAGTTTTAGCATGCAGGCATCCTTGTGACTTAATTAAAGTTTTTAGGGTGCAAACTGCTTCAATTACAGGGATCTATCATTGCACAGATCAAATGAGAAAGGAGCTTTAATTTCAAGAAAAATATTTATACATGAAACAAATAAAACACAACCAGAACTGAGGACGGCTTACACAAACAGAAACTGCTTCTTGTCAGAGCCAGGATCCCCGCATGAGCTTTTGGTGAAAGTACATCCATTCAACAGCTCGGGGATTTGTGGCATTGGGCAGTCTACGACCATGAAAAAATAGTGTTTCTATTCATAGGATCAAAAAGGAAACAACACAGCACAGCACAGCCAGGAAGGATGTACACTCACCCTAACTAATTAAAGCAGCATACGTCTGTAGGAGAAATGCTAGCTCGCTTGCAGCAACGAGTGACTCGCAGATCAGGCTTTTATTTTAAATGCATGACTTCATGTAATCAAGATCAGAGATTTGTATAACTGTTAGGAAAAGAATACAATTGCCTAGTAGTTTTTCTCCTGTTTAACTTGGACATTCTCTATTTAGAAAGCAATTGTCAAAATTGATGAAGAGAAACCACTGAGGACGAATGTATTAATACTTTCCAATTCTGGAGGTCAGCGTCCTGCCAAAGCTTGTTGGGAGCACGCAGTACTAAAGCATGACTCCACTGAAAATAGAAAAATATTATATAAGCTCCACTAACCCCAGCATCACATGAGGACACGGTTAGTAATGTTTTCAGTGCAAAGATGAGAATAAAACAGGGAGGTGTAACAGGAGTGCAGACAGGTTATCGAGAATACCAGTTACTCAGACCTTATTTAATGAATGAGTGAGGATACCATTTAAACTTCTTCATCTCCATAGTAGCAATTCTAAATCAGACTTAACAGACCCACGTGAGTATAAAGCTGCACGCGTTTAACCTGTGGAAAATACATTGATCTGTACCAGACACCCCTGTACTACAGATTGCATGACTTTGGGAAAGTCACTTAAGTTCTCTGCAACAAAGTCTGCGCATCTCTAAGGACAAGTACTTAAACTGTGCCTCTCAAAAGAGACTTAATTAGCTAATATTTGCACAAAACCTTGACATCTGGTACAGAAATGCACTAGAGTGTGATACGCTATTGTCATGTGTATGCTAACACCCACCCTTTAATGTGAACTTGAATGTCTTTTTCTCGCATTACTAGATTTTTTCTGTAGCCTCCATTAAAACTCTGCCTTAACGCTTAGTGATATAACTTCTGCAGGTACTGGTAAGTGATGCCAGTCTGATATAGATGCTTATTGCTCAAAAACGCTCAAAAGCCCAGAAGGTGCCAGCAGCAGCTGTCAACCCCATCAGCTTTTGAGTTCGGGTACAGTGCTGAATTGAATGACCTCCTTCCAAAACCTCAAATGTGGTTTAATAACAGCTTAAACAATCTGAAATGATCCAAAGCCCCTTAAGACTGGGTAGTTTGTCTCAGTAAATGGCATATGGAAATTTTAATCAAAAGCATATGGCTTTTCATAGTAACAATTATCCGACTGAGGCCAGAGTAATGAAAAGTTTCCCCAAGTTTTACGTACAGCAATCAGTCCTTAGAGCAAAGAAGATTCAATTATAAGCAAAACAAAAGAGCTGTAGCCTTTTATCCTTTGCTAGGACCTACTTGGGCTTGTATTTTGTTTATGAAATTTGGTAATTATTTTTCTAAGCAACTGCTAGGTAAGTCCTGGAAATCAAAGTTTGCTCTTTTAAAGAAATATTTCACAGATGACATCAAAGTACGAGCAAGCGAACAAGATCCTATCCGCTCACTTCCCCGCAAGTTCCCGCGGGCAGGGGCAGCGTGAGATTTGACATCTGCTTTTGGTATTTATATCCCTTCTCATTTATAGCTCCGCCGACTGTTCTGCCGTTAAGCCCTCTACCCAAGCGGAGCGGTTACCGCGCCTGTACTCGAGGCCCACTTGGTTCCCATTATTGGCTGCAACGTGGAAATAACTCAGCTGCTGAACTCGGCGCGCCCTGGAAACCAGACCGGAGCAACGAGGCTTCCCTCAGGAGCCTGCAAGTCTCAGGTCATTGGTGATTTGACAGAGAGATCCCGATTTTTTATGAAAGCTAAGCTCTGTTTTGCCTGCCTTTGTTTGCTGGAGGAGGGTTTCCATGGTTTGCTTTTTTATTGTAACGCGCAGCATATTTTTAGAATCCAAAATGCTTTCGTAATTATGCCGGTTCTGAAATTAAGAGAGAACCTTCATGCAACAGGGCTATTTCATAACTATTAAACCCCAAAATATTACAGAAAATTACATGAATGTTAAATGATTCAAATACATGGTGACGGGTGTCTGCCTGCCTTTCATAAAGCCAATTTATGTGACTATCACGTAGAGAGGTAAGCACTGCTGTACGTTGCCTTAGATGACATACTGTCAAAAACTCACACACCATTAGTGAACCCTTTGTCGTTCCATTTAAGGGTTCTTTTTCCTAATTATTAGAAAAGCAGTGTCAATGCTATTTTTATCTATTATCCCTGTATAACTAATACAAAACTATTTTTCCTGCTACTACACTCTAACAAAAACACACATACATCAATCACTTCTTTATACATCACTGAATTTTAATTTCCCAAAGAAAACATGACTAATACCCAGGCTTAGAGGAAAGAAAAAAAGTTAGTGGCTTTTATGCTGCTATATTTCACTTAAAGTCTATCTCTAGAGAGTTTTGTAAAGCAAGTTTGATAACACATCAGTGATATTGCTCTAATGAGTCATCGTTAATAGCAAGCAGCTACCAAAGCATAATACCTATATCTCTATGTCTATATCTTCAAACGGATCATTATTCCTACGGAGTGAGAAGTTCAATGAACCTTGACAGAGGATGTATGTGCTTGAAGGAAAACCAAGGGATTGTGACGCAGGACCCCACGAATACAACCACGACGTAACGGCAAAGGTCTTGCTGGTGCAGCCGCGGGATGGGAACAGATGCCTCCGAGGCGCGAGCGCAAACCCGCAGCTCCTCCCCACCGAAGGAACACAACCCCAGACTGAGCAAAAGTGGGTTTGGCTGCAACAAAGAGAACCACGAGCAAGAACTCTACCTATATAACACATACGTAGTACAAGAGACAGAAATCAGTAAAGAAAAAGCAGGTAATATAGCAGTAGTAGCAAATGTATAAAAATATCTGCAGTCAGTCCCAGCCAGGGGGAAGCCCCCCACCACCATCACGCTCTCCTAACACAGCAACTCCAGGCAAAGGGCTGCAGCTGCTTTCTCCTGGAAAAGCTGGCACCACCCCGCTTACGTCCAGGAGCAACACAGGAAGGGAAAAGGGTAGATGATACCCACACATAGCCTGTGTGCATCACTGCAACTGGAGAGCTACCAGGAACGAGCAGTAACTGGATACTGTGCACTCTAGGCTTGGTATCGTTGCAACTGGACTAAAAATAAAGCTCTGATTAGGTTACTAATACTTCAGCTAGATTATCAACAAATCCTTGGATCAGCATATAAGGGGTTCTTTTAGACTGTATATATTCCATGCAGTGTTTGGTATTTCACCCGAGACCTGGTTGTACTTTAGATACAAAACACTGAATGGTCAAAAATGAATCTGATAATTTAACAACTAACAAATTAGAAAGCTAAAACTTCTTCACTGGCAATTTCGAGTATTTCCAAGTGGAAAAAACACCACCTTTACTACATATATTGAATGAACTTTAAAGCATGCATACAATAGGAAGTAATGATACAGGTAACAGGCAATTACCTCTTCATACACGTGGAATGCACAATCTACTTCCATACACGGGTACAGCCAAGACACCTAAAGTCAATTTTCAAGCATGACTTAAAAAGAATCACGGAGCATAATGGGGTTTGCCTTCTGATACCCCTTCTGTAATTTTGAGATGGTCCCAGCAATCTAAAATTTAGAATTACGTTTAAGGTCATATTCAGTCCTTGAATTGAAGTCAACAGGATTTTTTTTTTTGCTTTTTATTAAAAACCACACAACTTATCTCAAGGGGAATCTGAATAGGCTGCCAATGACATCTTGTTGAACAAAAAAACTGACCAGAGAAGGATTGGCCAAATCTTCCTAGTTCAGACTGAATAAAGAACCTTCAACCAAGTGATAGCTTCTATGCAGTCTTCCAAATTGTTTTCATCACATTTGCATAACTCTCCGCATACAACAGAGCATACTTCCATATCCTGGACAAAATACACAACCAGATGGAGAGAGAAGTCATTTGCATTGCAGCCCATGGAATAATACGACTTCATTGGCTGTAGACTATAAACTATGCTAATTTGGCCCATAAAATAGTCTTGAAGATGAGATTCTAGTGCATCTCAATCAATTTCAGATTTTAGAGGACATTGGTTTGAAGAAATCATAGCCTGTCTATATGAAGGCAGGCTGAAAGCACTTTAACTGATGACTAGCACCCACAAAAGCATTAAAGCTTTTTGCTCTTGAAACACTTGACAAGATTTGCCTCCTGATATTTATGGCTCTAATATCTCTAAACACTGTCTCTATAAAACCTGTGCCTGACTTTTTAAAAGCAGGGGTTTATGTCATCCCTTTCACAAATACACAAAGATTAAGTTCTTCTGCCCATGTCCTTGCTGTTGTGTCAAGACTACATAGTGGGCTGCGCAGTTCAGAATAAAACCCCCTTTGATACAGAGCTTAATAGAATTTTAGTTTAAGAGCCGGTGTTCTAATGAATAATTTTTAGAGTCACTGATTTGAGAAATGGTTTACAAGTCTGGGGATGAAAGCTTTCTAATTTGACCTTTAGAACAGAAATTTCACTGGGATTTCTACTTCAATGAAAAAGACAGTTTTAGAGATAAACATCTAGCCATTCCTCCATCCTGCCTCCCCGTCAGAAAAGTCTTCCTTGGAATTTATTACTGTGGGTATTAAACAAGGTACCGCTCGTGCATCCCTACCAAGCGGCAAGTCCCGTTTGGACTTCTAGACTTTTCCTTCCCCTGATGGTTCCTGCACAGAAACACTTAATTCTTGCAAGACGCAAGAACTCTCAGGAGAGCCTTTGCTGTGGGGGCACCTGCAGCTGGCTGGTTTCCATGGTGGGGTTTGCTCAGAAGGCTCAACCTAGCTACACCACGAGAAGAGATGTGTACATGGGGAGCTGAAGGTCTGAACCCCAAGCAGATGTCCCCAGAGGAGGCATGCTGCCCCCGGCCAGGGAGAAGGGCTCGCAGCTCCCCCGCCTGAGCCAGGAGCCAGCTGCAACCAGCCACGCTTGGGGAGGGAAGGAGTAAGTTGGTATGTTGGTATGCGAGCCAAGATCTTGTTTTCCTTGCGAGCCCTCCTCACCACACGCATCTCTGACCTATGAATCATCTTGGACTTTAACGTCTCTATCCGGGTTCTCATACTGAGACTGTATAAATCCTCCCAAGTCTTTCTGACCACCGTCTATCAAAGACAGGCTGATTTGTCTACCCACATGGCTAAAACTCCTCCTCAGGCTTTTACCTTGCATCCCAAAGACTGCCACAGCTTTTCCTCAAGCTGGCCAACACGCAGCTGCCGGAGTCACGGATCCTCAGGCTGTGCTCGGACCGCTTTCTGCTCACTCCATCACACCAAGCACGAGCTGCTTGTCCTCACCAGGATGGCTCCCCCTGGCACACTACATCCCCCAGCACCTCACTGGGATGTGATCCTTGCTTCCAAACTGGCAACAAGGCAGTCCCAGTGGTTTTTTGCCTTCCTTCGTGCCACTCATCTTACGGGGGAACAGGGGCTCTTAGCAATATCTGCAAGGCACTCAGTGTTCTCTTCCAAAATCAAATCACTCCCTTCTATGATGTTACAAAAAAAAAAGAAAAAAAATCCTCCCTGACTTTATGTTCCATTTCATAAAAGCTGCCTGTTTACCTTCGTTCTATAGGAAAGATTTCAAACGTTTGTTTTGAAGCAACACTTTTGCTTGAGACAAAATGCTGAGGACTCAGAAAATTTTATTTTATTACTTTAATCTGGAAAATCTGGGCAGACGTCTCCCTGCGGGTTGACTCGAACAGAGTTGTTTTGCTCTCAGAATTCTTCAATATTTTTCCTAGCAAAACAATGTGTTATTTGCACACTTTCTCCCAGCACAGGTGATTCTGCAACAGTCAGAAACCAGTACTTGTACTGGCAGCAGGGGATACGGCTCAGCCCCAAGGTCGCAGATGCCCCGTATGTTCCCCTCTTCAGCACGCTCTGCTGCACCTTCTTACTATGTGCAGCTAAATGAATGCAAATTCAGACTCAAATAATGTAAAAGAACGTGCCGTAAGCTCGCTCACCTAGAAGTTTCAAAAAAAATTTTCCTTTTACTTGATAGAAATACAAATGGAGACAACCCCATAGAGATCCTGATCCTCAGAGGGTGCCTGGTGGCTCAGCTTGCCCACAGAAATGCACATTACAATGCTAGGCAGCATCTCTTAGAGGGGAGGTATTTTTTTATTCTGTTCATCTCTCATGTCTAATGAATTATGAAATGGCAGTCACGTTTGTTGCAGACAGGAAAACTAACATGGGACAACTTTCGACAAACGTATTTAAAGCTCCTCTGTCCTTCGCATGCCAACACTGGCTCCCTCGGTTTGCTTTCCAGAAGGAAAATAGCAAAGAAAAAAAATAAAACAACGAAAAAGCAGCCACTAGGATAAACTGTTCTGCACTGGCCTTGCATCCCTTCAACAGGAACAGAAATTTTCTTACAGAGTCCACCTCTAGCCCTTGGGTATAGCCCGCGCTTGACTAGGGGTCCTGTAACTGCTGTTTTCCATACATTGAAAGCCAATACTGATTTGCATTGATACAGAGTCAGTGAGGAACAACCTAAGGATCACTATTATTTCTTCAAACTAGGTAAACAGCATTATTTCATTTGACAAACATGAGGATTTACAGCCAAAAGGGTGGATGTTATAAGAAGCATCCTAATAACTGAGGAAATAACATAGACCTCCTGATTCCTCGTCCTATTCTCTATTCACCGCACATAAAAGACCAGAAAGAGTGGTTACAATACGCCACAAAAACATATGTTTATGGCTTTTCAGATGTTTGTGCCACTCTACGATCAGTTTTTGCAAGATGTTCGGAAAAATTTGTAACGGGAATTTGTAACCTGGACCAAAACAAGCCCTAGCTGCAACCACAGATGTTTACATGGTTTAAGGCTCATCATGGATTGCCTGAACAGCAACAGTTCACAGACCTGACACCCCTCTAATGTCTGTAGTGGAAAGAGCGAGCAGACGGAGGCTACTTGTTACGGAAACGATGCCCCAGATTCACTCCTGCATGATGGAAGAGTGGTGGACGCGTCTGTGAAATCACAAGCAATGACCACTGCGAGGGACACGGCATACCTCTGCCCCGGCTGCCTGTGACTATACTGCAGACAAAGCCTTTATAGTTTTGCTAATAAAAGGTGCAAGACATTAACATTTGCAGGAAATATCCTTATGAACTCTAATAATTAGCTGTAAGTCAAGAGGGAAGATTTATTCTAAATTGATGAGTTTGCAGTTGGCCAGACCCCATTTTGTCTTTTCAAGAAAGTATGGTTCAATCTCACTTGAGTAACTGAGTTCCCTGAAGGGTCACTGCACTCCAGCCTATTTCATTTATTGTCAAAATAATAACTTAAATTTGCAATTTATTTTCCTCTCTTATTTATGCGCTGTTCTAGCTGTCATCAGAATAAGCCACCTGGACATCAGTAATTTGCAGAGGTAAGACTGTACTCAGTGAAGGCAGCTGGACTATACTCCGAAGTTATGCCAAAATAAAACTCTACTGTCATCTACATAGCCATTGAACTGTTCCGATCCTTGGCTCTGATTTAAGAAAAAATGCTCAGAAAAATATTCTGTAAATATAGTCACAGTCAGAGGATTAATACTGCTTCTAAGGACACATCAATATTCCCAGTATACTACTGCAGTCATTCTCACTTTTAGCCTTCACAAGAGCAGAACAGATGCCAAGTGATGTGTGCTGATTCTCTAATAACCTAGTGGTAAGCAGCCAAACAGGCCACCGACGGGACCTACCTTGCAGGCAAGTTGCAAAGGCTCCAGGAATGAGAGAGAGAACAGGAAATTTTTGCTGATAAATAGCACAATAGCAGATCCAGCACAAAGCCACAGGGAAGGCAGGGAAAGAAAGACGAAGTCCTGCTCCCTCCCCAGCTTACCGCAGGAGCTTTACACCATCTTCATTATGACCTGTGCACTGAGCATATAAAAAGCAAGGTGGCATTAAGTTAGCAGGTGAGATGTTAAAGTGACTGATTAAGCCTAAGGTCAGAAGATCTTCAAATGCAGAGATCTACTCCACTTCAAAGTGAAATTGTGCCAAATACCTGGGCTCAAAACCTGAATACTTACTGCTTCATTCAGAACATCAGAGAAAACAAGAAATCTCTTTTTATTTCCTTCCACGTGCAGTCAGAGTTTTCCACAGTACCCTGATACGATTTAGCACAAAGATAATTTTCTCAGGACTAGAAAGAATTTCACATAACAGCAGAACTTTTTGCAAGGAAAGCTGACATCGTTGGATCCTGGCACACAGGGATCAAATTGGTCCATTTAGGCGTTCATTCTAAGCTAACGCCTACACTTCTCCACTTAGCTCTTAAAGATCCCTCCCCTAAATTAAAAGAAGGTAGATATTAATTTTGGATATATTTTATTTTACATATTAAAGACAAAATTAATAAATATGGAGAGAGATGGGGAAAAAAAATCCATCAAGCCTGTGCCTTGCTGTTCCCTAAATTTCTAAACTACAAGAGGAACGGTGGCACTGGGACCGAGCTATGATCTAACGCCCATCGGGGTGCAATGCCCAGAGGCGCCGGTGGCAGTTCCCGGCCACAGCCCTCTGACTCCTCCCCGTGCAACCCTCCCTGCTCTCAGCAGCACCATTTCTGCATGATATAAACTGAAATACACTTCCTAAATAACACTGCAGGTCTACATGATTACTAGCTTTGAGAGAAGGTGCGCTGATTATTTACAAATGCCCTGCCACGGCTTTAAGTAATAATGTATTCATCTTATTTATAACCCTTGGGTGTAAACAAAGCATGTATAAATCCTGTGTTTCTGTTCTAAGTTAAGGGTCCTTCTATCACAGATGAAAGTAAAGTAGGTTATATATCTATCCTTTGCTACATACTCCCTGTTGGTCCTATTCATCAAAAAAAGAAAAAAAAAAAAGAAAAAAGAAGAGCTTATGTGAGGCTTAGCCTACTTTTCCTCCCATCGGAGACTGCGTGGCAAAGGTGCAGAGGTTGGGAGCCAGTTCTCCAATACTGACAACGGCACTTTGTACAGCTGAGTTAAGATTTCAGCAGAGAGAAACACTGGGAAATATGTGCTTATAGGAAAATCCAAATAAATTTCCTCGTTCCCTTGTTGAGCACATCCCCTGCACCCCAGCACACCCAGCCCTGGGGGGCCAGGCAGGGGAGCATCTCATTGTGGATAAGTCCATCAGGTCTTTTATCCATATAAATGGTATTTTGCCTTTAAAGGGCACTGGATGAGGAATTGGGGACTCTACACGCATACAGGAAACAACACTCTGGAGCCAAATTTGTCACAATTAGCTCCAAATCTTCTCTGATGGCCTAGTTAATTTTAACGTTATAACTTTGCAGAAACAGGGACACAACAAACAGCTTGTGCCCTGCTCCTAGGAGCTGTGACCTGACAGCTTCACGCGCATCGCTGTGCGTGGAGGAAAATAGGGATGGCTCGCACGTCCCAGCCACTTCGGTGGGACCAGGGAAGCCTGGGAAGATGGGGCCCCCGGCAGCGGGCAGGAGTGCACCTGCAAGCTCCAAAAATAATGTTTTAATTGCAGAGTTTCAGGAGCTACAAAATAACTGTTCCTTCAGGGATAATTAAAAGTTTTGGAAAGCTCTCTTATCAGAGAAACTGTACCCAAACGGATTTATCTATTGGACCCAGAATTTAAATTGTGTCCTGTACATCTAGGAAATGTTATAGTGAGTATTTTAGTCTCCCTGGAAGCTGAGCTAGCACGGTCAGCCAGAGGAAGCAGAGGCAGACCCTGCGCAGCACGGCGCCTCATCTGCACCACAGCAAAACCCGCCGTCCGGCTGGGACGTGGCTCTGAAAGGCTGCAAAGGGGGGGAAAGAGACAGCAAAAGAGATTCTGGGATACATATGGTGAAGCAGGCTACGTTAAGAAAACCACTTCCTAAAGAAAAAACTAAGAAAAGTAAATTACTGAAGGCAGATTCATGGGCCCTGGTGTAAGCAAACTCCGGTTGCTGGCTGGGAGCATTCTCTCAAAGTTGTGATAGGCAGCTGATGATGAAAATGCCAGGAAAAAAAATGAATTAACCCATGGGAAGAGCTGCACATTTGAAGTTCAGGCTCTGAAAAAGCAGAAGGGGTACCTGAGCAAGAAATAGCCAAGTGTGCTATTTCAATATTGGGGCGAAACCCAGCTTGGAGCACTGGCACACACATCCCGCGGCGGTGGCCGCAGGCAGGGGCTCGGTGTGCAGGCAGGCAGGGCTGCCACCCTCACCTTGGCGCAGGTGGGCAGCTCCCACCCAGGATGCTGAGAACTCCCACCCCCACGTACCCCACAGGAGTTCTTCACAAGTGCTCTCACAGAAAATCTGAACAAGGAAGGAGATGGGAAAATGTGCCAAACTGGGTTTCTGCCCTTCACAAAGCAGAAAAACCTAAAAAAAATAGACCTCCCGAAGAGGATGAGCAAGGGTGAGCGATGGGGTGCCGAGGGACACGCACAGCCGCCGTCCCAGCTGCAGTCTGACTCCTGAAAAAAACCAACCCAAACCCTCTGTCTACTTAATTTCCAGGAGCTTTAAAACACATCATCTCTTCTCAACACTCAGACGTTAGTAATCACTGCGGAAATGATTTAATTTGCGTGCCGAATGCCTCATTCAGTGGAGCGGCAGCGCATCGCTTCATTGATCAATCAATGCGATTGTTGTTGCGCTTGTTTGTTTAGGCAAGGCAAGGCAGATACTTTGGTGGTTCTCTGAAAATGTTTTCATTATTAATTGTTCTTGAAAAAATTACTTCATTGATCATTTAATCTCCAAAAAGAAAATGAATGCACTTCAGGGCAATAAGAGGGTACCACAGTAAAGAATTTGAGCAGCAATTATAATTTGTTTCTTAGCAACTAATAGCAAAAATTATGGGATTTGCTTGGGTACTAGATATAACAGGAATCATTCCAGCAATGGGAATACTGAAAAAAAAGTCCTTTTCAGTATAATGTTGGGAGTAATCTCCTTTTTCTACCATCAGAGTGAAATTATTTTGGGATGGGAGGTCAAAGCCCCAAAGTATTCTCACTGCAACCACTT
The DNA here is from genome assembly GCA_035590275.1 of Ibycter americanus. NCBI lineage: Eukaryota > Metazoa > Chordata > Aves > Falconiformes > Falconidae > Ibycter > Ibycter americanus. Next base: position 21,077,792 of record JAVJGI010000050.1, on the reverse strand, counting down.
TATTACTGTATTTTCTGCTACCATTTGCACTGCACAGTGCTGAGCCCTAGCTGCTAATTCATGCGTAACAACTATTTTCACAGAAACACTTCTATAAAACAAATTCCTTTAATAAAGCGCAGGGGGAAACAGTTTCCAGAAACAATAGAGTGATTCCCTGAAGTTAAGAGTATGTTCACGGTAAAGAAGAAGAAAGTTAGAGTTTCTATAAATGAATTACACAATGGAAAACGTACAAAAGGTAAGTCTGAGGCTGCTGCCCTGGTTAGCAGTGGAAAGAAGCCCACCTCCAAACTCTGCCCTCCAGGCACTGTTTAATCTTCACACAGTAAAACAGTTCAGGCTAAATTCCACACACAAAATCAGCCATCTCGCTTGACCGGGGCTGTCTGCAGGAGGAGGAGACCTTTCCCCTTTCATTTAATCTCATCTGCCCACAGCTCTGGGCTTGCAGGGGCAGCACCGTGATGCTTTGCTGCTGCTCCAGCATCCTCCGAGGATGCTGCCCTTCAAGCCCTGCATCCTCCCTCCTGAGGCCTCATTTCTGTTCTAAAAATTGGTACCTCAGCCCTCTGGACATCTCAACATCATTTTTGCCAGCTGCAGAAAATACCCATAGGATTAGCATGGACCTGTTAAATTACAGATTTGCAGGAAACTCCTTCATAGAAAATTGCTATGAGTTGGAAAGACACTGATCTCAGAGAAGCATCTCTGCGCAGAGCAGGAGGAAGAACACATCCATCCTCCCAGCATGGGGGTGCGACAATGTGCAAAATGCTAAACCCCCTGAAAAGTAGATCTCATTTCTCTAACAGCTCATGTTTCACAGACATCACTTTTAGGCAGTTTTTATAACAATGGGGGGCAAAACAATGGTATGACTGAAAAACTGCACTGATTTGAACTTGATTTTCCTCTTTGGATACTCATTTCAAAATCAACAGCGTGCGAAAAACATTGGTACTGATGAGAAAGGCAACAGCGACTGCACGGCTACTCACCCACTCTCCAGAGGGTTTATTTTTAAACCAGCGTTACTGCAGGTAACGGCGTCTTTGTGTGCTTTCAGGTTAAACTGCAAACCCTGCTGAGGAGTTTAGGGCCAAATTGAGTCTAGTTATCACAGCAGGGAAAGGATATTTCATCCACCAGCACTGGGGATGGCTCCACGGGAGAAAAGAGGGGTCATCTGCCGGGAGAGCCGAGCGGAGCCTTGGCCCCGTCCTGGGGATGCATTAGCTGCCGCAGGTGGAGGCAGCGATGGGGCAGACACAGTCTGGAAATCCCTGGGGTGGGGGCACAGGGCGCCCAGACTGACCCTCTGCACTGCAGCTGGAGACGTGCAGAAATGGCTGGTTTCAAAGCTTTGGCGGTAAAAAACAAACTGCGGTCTCAGCAAGGTAAAATAAATACTAAAGTTAATCTCTAATGAGAGACGTTATTCTATAGGTGCTCTTAAATCAGCTGAAAGGTAAGACAGTGATTGCCATCCTCTTTGCTGGGGAGGGTCCTGTCTCGCTTATCCCGTCGCACCAGTGCGATCATAAAAGAAAAGACCTGATATCACTTAGCAAAGAATTATAAACAGAAAGGAAAAACTTACACAGACTTATTTCCTCTGAACCGACTTCCACCAGTGTTGCTCATTTTGAACAGGTTTGACAATCTGGCCTCTTTCTGCCTTACAAACCTTTGGTTAAACAAGCACAAACCCAAAGTAAAGAAAGTCATGTGGAAGCTGGCACTCACCCACACACGGCGATAGATCGGGGGCTTCTGCAAAGATGTTTCTGCTGACAAGAGGTCAGGCTCACCTTCCTAAAAGCACGATCCTTTGGACACGTACCCCACTCAGTGGTCAATGGAAGAGGAAGGAATGGGTTTTGAAAGCCTTTGGGTCCTTACCCGCACGGGACATGGAGTACCAGCATATTCCAGATGTTCAGTAGCTGCTAGCAGGCAGAGGCCACCAAAATAACAGAAACTAAATCTTAATACGTAGTCCTCCAAATACACACTCCTGAGAAGAGGCTGCAAATGCTGTGCAGAACAGGCTGGCGAGCCTCCCGAGGGCAGGGCATCGATGCTGCCTCGCACTGGGGATGGACAAGCTCTTGAAGTCTTTCCCAGGACTCTACATTGTGATTGTATGTCTGCGGAGATGTGGGTATAAATGCAACTTCCAGCACCTATGTGCGCTGATGTTCCCTTGTGTAAATTATTTCACAGTTGGCAGCAATACTCGGGCGAGCACGCTCCCCAAAAGTGCACCCTGCTCATGGCGCAGTGCCCTGCGCTGAGCTGGACCGCTCCTGCCTGGCGCTGAGAGCTGCTCAGCACCTTCCAGCCACGTCACAGAGAGCAGGAGCTGAGCAGGTGGAACAACTCGCACATTCATCGCTTTCTGAGGGGTATGGTCCAACCCTGGTGCCACTAGAAATCAATACAAGTTTTATCTTTGACTTAAACGGAAGCAGGATCCGGGCCATAGTAAACAGCTTTAATCATATGTCTGAATGGGTGGGAACATCTCTGAAGTGCCGCATCAGAGCTGCACTTCTTTCCAGCCATAACTTCTTATTGATTTCAGTGTTATTTCTGAACAGAAACTACAGTACAGTGAATAAAATTGTCAAGCTAAGCCCCATCCCCTAAAATAAGAAGCACATAATTTAATCTGGTTCAGCTGTGTTTTCATATATCAGTTTGGAAAAGCCATTATTAGAACCCATACTCAGTTTAAAGCGTTTTTTTTTTTTTATTTTCTGAGAGCCTGTATTGCCATAAGCACAGGGTTTTGGGTATCATTAATCCATATTCTGTTACTGTGGCGCAGCAGCACTTTCCAAAAGTATGTTCAATTTCAGAGACAACTCGTATTGAAATAAAAAAAAAGGCAAGCAGGAAAAAAAAGAACATATTTGAAATGTAAATGACACATCACAAAGCAAGTATTGGGGGAAAATATTAGCACTTTTATCGTAATGAGTTTGTAACCTAAATACATATTTCAAGGATTAAATTGCTGACCCTCTCTGACCTCCACAGGAGGTTGAATAGCGAGATTGCAGTTTAATCTTCAGTGAAAACACCAAAGAAGAATAATACAGCCCTTGAAGAATGAATGAAAATGTATTACTGATGCCCCAAGATTCAGAATTTAACCCTTAAGAGGAGGGGGAAAAAAGGCACAAACCCCCAGACATTAGTCTCAAAAGACCCAGCAATAACTTTCCTCAGAAATAAAAATGAGATAACACAAAAAGCACACAACACACGATCAGGATGGAAAACAAGGGATCGCTTGGACAAAGGGGGAAGCTGCGGGCAGGTCAAGCAGCACAGTCCCAAGTCTCTAACCAAAAGGCTTGCTGCAGCTAAACCGTGGTATGTGACACAAGGGGCACAGGAGCCCCAGCTGAAGGGCTGGAGCTGGGTCAGGGGCTGCATGTGCAACCTAGGTACCAGGCAAGGGTGTAAACTCAAGGAAAATAACTTGTTAAAAGGCGAAAAACCCTGGGAGCACAACCGAGAGCAAATGGGTTTAAGAGAGCTCTCAGCGGCTAGAACGAGCCCTCCCCGGTTTCAGGTTATTCCATGCAGAACCTACAGAAAGCCATTCAAAAATGATCACGTTTGGAATAAACCCACATAAAGTAGTTATACAGAGCTGTGCTACTGCATCCACGTGTCTTGGACATCAAGGCTGAAACCCTTGCCTTACTAATACAGATGCCTGCTTTTATTGGTTCTTAGAGGCAGAGCTTTTGCAATTTGCCAAAAAAACCCCCACACTTAAACCACTCTGTGTATTTCACCATTCAGCTAATTCTGGTTGCAATCCCTTTGACTATACAAGACAGAATATGACTGTTTTGTGAAAGCACAGAGCCTACCTTGATAAATGCTAAGTTTTTTTACTTAATCCAAATGTTTTAAATCTGATTATGTTGTTTTAACAATCTAAAATACATCTTAGTCAAAAATGATGCATTTATTCAAGTTCCCCATCATTTCTTCTACTGGAAAAGAATAGGCTGCTTTTTTTTTTTTTTTTTTTAAATTCAATCTTCTTAACTAAGAATTAGTCAAACCAAATTTGCATTTGGGCAACTAGAAAACTTGAGAAAGATTTTTGCCAGATGTATCATTCATCAAGATAGATAAATCAACCAGAATTTAATAAAGACTTTGTATATGAAGCAAAGACAAAATGGTAAAGGTTTCTTATTTTTGTGCAGAATTCTCCGCATTTGCAAGTTCTCCATTAATAAGCACCTAACAATTTTAACAAGCAAGGAAGTTGATGTATTTCCACTGAAGCGGTCCATGGCTACTGCACTTGCCAGCATCAGGATCCCCCCTCCTAGTCCCAGTCCCACATCTTGAGCTTTGAAGCCTGGGACCAGTGTCCAAGGAGCTGCAACCTGGTACCCGGCTTGCCCTTAAACGACTGCCTTCAGCAGACGGTAGGAGCCCAGCCAAGGGGGTGTGGAAGCGCCTTGCTCTGAATAAGGATACTTCCCAGGCTCACCCTGCCAGCTAGCAGAAGGCCACGATCTGTAAGACAGAGCCTGCTCTGAAACACGCGTCTCCAGCGCAGTATTTATGAAGCGATCACCTTGACATACTGAAGTCTGGAGTGATAAGCCTGGTCTTGAGGAAGCTGTTCATTACCCATCCAGAGCGAAAACGCACCCTCAGTCACGGAAAAACAAGCAGGTCGTAAGCAAACTGATAATATATTGTAAACTACACGGGGCGATGGACTTGACTTTACCCACAGTAGTATTTCTCATTACAAATCATCTCTCGATACTGTGCGAACCTGGTGTTTATTGGCAATTTTACCTTTTCATTTTTGTAGCGGGAGCGCATCAGCTTCTTACCAGTTGGTCAAAAGCATCTTTCATTAAGCTCTACTGCAAGCCCAGCTCACCGTTACTGATAGCTTCATGTCTGGGAACGCACTGCCTTGAACTCCTGCACACACACGTGAGGATATTTCATAGCAGGTCCTGCTGTAATTACTGCGCTGCTATGTACACCCCTCCCAGGACAACGGCACAGAGAAATCACAGGGATGATGGATGAACAAGCCCCTGTATCTATCCTCTGCCTTCACCTTCACAACCACGAGATAAAAAAGATGACTCGTCGTCCTGCGTTATCATCTGCCCACTCCTACAGACTTTATCCCATACCTCAGAAAAGGCTTTGCATAATTTCATATAACGCTCGTTCACATCAATACTTGTGTCCTTTGTTATCCCTAGCTTTCAACAAGAAGCTGCAACTCTGATTAAACCCAAAATAAACACAAAGCAGCCTTTTTGCCGTTTAACACACAGCTACAAAATAGCGCCCGTACCTGAAAGTACTTGTACCCAAGTACTGAAACATAGGACTCATGAAAACTGTCGTTGCCAATTTATTCCTTCTAAAGAATACGCTCCTTCAACTATTTTGAAGCTCTAATTTTCCAAGGAAAGGAAAAATCAATGGTGAGATCCCATTGGCCAGATACTTTCCTAGATGGCCTCTTTCTCAATAAATAAGACATTTTACCCTGCATCCTACATATAATTTCAGCTAAATAATCGTAACCCAAGGCATTCAGTCCTCATTCACATCTCCCCTCTAAATCCAGGTGTTTCCTCTGCTCCATGAACAGCTCAGGGAATACAATGTAATGGATTAGGAAAGGTCAGGAAAGCAGGCATCGCTCTTGCAGCATTTCTAGCATGTTGCAGGAACGGAGGCTGCGGTGTGACTTACAAGCAAACTGAAGCTTTGCTTCTCTGCTGACAATTGTTCCAAACGGGTTTGTTGCTACACACTGGTATGTTCCAGTATCTTGGGTTTTATTGGGATTATTGATCAACAGGTTGCCTTCCACCACGCTGTAGCGGTAATCCATACCGATGTCAATACTGGTTCCATTTAACTTCCACCTATAGCACAAAATGCCAAAGTTAAATTCTGCTAATATTAATGGATACTCTTGGGTATTTGAAAATACAACACAAAGTAAATAAAGAAAGATTTAAAACATCTTTGACTACTTACTAAAAAAAAAAAAAAGCATGAAAATGCAAATTTCCTGCACAGTATTGAGATATTGCAGTATTTAACTGAAAGAGCAATATCCTTGACATATATTTCAGTCTCTGATATGATTAATGCTTCTGTAGTTGCTAGTGCTGCTGCTCTTTGGAATTAATCATTTTGCAACGGGAAGTCCCAGAAACAGGATCTTTAAACCATCCAAGTCCACTGAGCCTTTTCTTCCCTCCCTCTCCTGACTTGCCGGTTATTTGTTTTTAAATTTAAGAAAATTCACTCACAGCAGATGTTGTCACAAGCCTGGGCAGTGAGAAATTTCAGCACCACGTTGCCCCAGTTACAGCAACCCTCATCCCCACCAGCCCTCGACGGAGCACACAAGGGAGCCCCAGCTGCATAAGCAGCTCCCTTTACTGGAACGTACAGAGAAACAATTTCAATATGTTTGCACCAGTGAATCAACAGAGTTTATTGCATTAAATAGTCAGCCGTGTCAGAAGACAGCACGGTGGCTGAGGTCTGATGACTCTAATCGGTTTCAGAGTGGCATTTACTTTGGTGAATAACATGAGAAAGGCACTAAAGGAAAAAATCCCAGCAGCCTAAATGATTTACAGCAGCACCACCACCACAGTAGCATAGCATCTTTTTTCTATGGATCCCAAAGCAGTTCCTAAAGCTGAAAACAATTATAGAGCTTTGCCCATGTTTATGGAAAAGGATGATTAATCTGAGAGCCAAGACTATTTACAATCCCTTTGTAACCTTTTTGAACTCTTGTCCAAATTTTGCAATTGCATTGCAATACGTGGTGATTCCCTGATGCCTGGGTTTGGGTTTCTTGTTATCAGCACTGTGGTACACCCCAGGGGCATCACCGGGTTACACCGTATGATTCACGGAGGAGAAAGGCTCTTGGGAGACACTGCTGTAGCGCGGAGATCATGCCAAAGAATAGTGAAACATTCAACAAACCCAACGGTTGGTCTGGGATTTCCTTTTACTTCGCAGCTCAGCTTCACTTTCTTTTCCTCTGAATCCAAGGGGAAGATCACGCTGTTGGGCTCCTGAAGGAAAACCGGCCCGTGCAGTGTGTTGTCGTCTGCATTAAACAGAGGGAAAAGGTGACAGATACTTGATGGAATCTCCATGTACCCAGTGTTAAAACATAAAATAGTACCTTAGCACCAAGAGGCCATGTATCATTCACCCTAGAAAAGATGTGATAATGACACTTTTTTTTTTAAATAACAGATTTTTTTTTCCAAAAGCCATTGAACCTCACTTGGCGTCAACGTTCACAAAAGCTCGTGCAGTAAATAGAGCACAGACTGGAACTTTAACCAAAGTTCAAACGAATGTGAAAAGGTATGATCCTATCGTCATAGCAAAGATCACTTCAAATCAGAATGCTTAGTTTCACTTTTAAAAACCGAAATATTTCCACTGCAAACTAAACCCCCCACATTACTGCATACAGCTACACAGTAATGTGGCCAGAGGTTCAGCAGCACTTACGGCCCCTCCGTTACAACAGGTGCTGCCATCCCTGCAGTGAAATCTTTTTGCAGTCACAGGGTGTAACTGAGCATCAGCCCCTTGGAGGGGACCCTCGGCCACGTAAACCCTTGTGCATCTCCTGCCCTTTCCCAGTTGTGATGCCGTGGGATGCCCCAGGCGCCAGCCCCTGCGCCTCGCTGTGCTCCCTGGGGACCAGGGTCCGTGTGCCCGGTACACACCGCGCCGGCAAGCACATCGCACGCTTGTGCACTTCAGAGTATTAAAAACTCATGCTACATATAGGTAGAAGAGCGAAAATATTTTGGTAAAACAATCTGACATGACCTTCCAAGAGTTCAGTAGTCATTTCACAGCAGTCCAACAGCCTGAGGTTGGGGATTACTTACAGGAGCCTTCCTTGTACTGACTTTTGTTCTTTATTTTAAAAATATGTCTTTATCTTTTCTGTTATTATCTCCTTTCCTCTCTCCTCAACCACTTTCAATTTTCATCTTATCAATTTATCCTTTTCCAAACCCGGAGCTAAGCGTTGCCAACAGGAACGATCCCGAGGCAGAGCTCTTCTCTGCCTGCCACTCTGCAGTTATTGTACAGGATTCCATGGAATACACCGACATTGCTCAAAACACCCTCAGAAAGCTGTAATGTAAATTCACTCCATCCTGTTTGTATTAGACAGTTTTATCTTCAGAGTAGCTGTCCAGAACATAAAGGAAACCAACTTTTCTTCCCTGAAAAGATCAGCTATCTTGATTTCACCGAGACTTTTCTGCTCAGCAGTGCCGATGCCTACCTGCCTCCCCCACGCACTGTGCAGGTACGGACCCCGTGAAACGTCTCACAGCCATAAAGTCTTTTAGCTGAACGGAAGGAGCCTTGCTTTCACATGGTTTTTTTGAACGTTTTCCCATCACGTTCTGCCCTGTCACCTTTACAGCAGACTTCTGTTCTTGCAGAGTACCGGTGGGGCAAAAAGCAATCGCGTGGGCTGCGGGGGTGCTGCTGCCGGTGCCCGCGGCTCCTCGCTGCCCGGGGCAGGGGCTCGCGGGGATGCAAACACGGACCTCAGCTCGGCCAGGCAGCTGCGCTGCCATCTCGGCAGCTGCCAGAAGTCCATCTTGATGGACGTGCAGGAAATTTGTGGGTATAGGAGGTCAGAGGAGAATGAATGAAGAAAATGTAAAGATGATGGGATGTACAAAGAAATGAGAAAGAAAAAGGAATGAACACAGAAGACGATGCATCTTCCCAATGGGAGGAGGGTGAGAATGAATGTGAATAGCCCTCATCCCCCGACACCGGGAAATCAGCTGGATTTATTAGGGACAGAACAATAGCTCTTTCCTCCAGGGAGAAAAGTCTGTCATCTCCACAGAAGGATTTCAGAGAGACTCCGCCAGGAAGATTATAATGGAGCAACCTCTCCCCCATGCCTCCTCCCTGAGGCACCGCCACAAAAGAGAATGCACTAGGCACACAGTCATATCGCTTGTATTTATCTTTATTTTTAATTATGGTAACGATATCTGACTGAGACTCATCTATTATTCAAAACACATTTCACATAATCTCTAGCTTTAAATTATACCTGTGTGCAACTTACTGTTGCTGACAGAAAAAGATAATAATAACCATAAAGCACACAGGGCTAGATTATGATATCCTGACTTCTTTCTGAGACCCAGGGCTGCTTCACTCCTTAAACAGTCTCATTCACTGTAAAAAAGAATATTACAGTCTGGCCCATAAAGATTATAGCTCTGAGTACTCTATTAACGGGCTTGGAAACAAGAGAATTAAAATACATTTTAATTTATCTAGTTTTCTAATTGTAAAATAGAGAAGCTGGCTTGGTGCTCAGGTCCTGTGCTAGGGGGGCTTCGACCCCGGTAGGCAAGGAGCTTGACTGTGCCAGGGCAGGCACAAGGCAGACATCGCAGGTAACCCAGCCAGCGATGCGTGCTGGCTCAGGTACCGGCAGCAGCGGCTGTGACACCCACCCCACACCCCACAACAGACTCAGGTCACACTACGCTGTCACTTGCTGCTCCTTCAGTTACGGTTTGTCAATTTATACTGTATCACATCACGCCAAAGGTCAGATTGTTGGTCCTCTTCCCATTGTAAGAAAATACACCTCGCACTAAAAAACAGATAGCTCACCTATTCAAATCGGGAAACACACACACACAAACGAATCTAAGGGTCCAAACGTGTCCCCATACGGCCAGGACATCACTTGGCTGCAGGATCAGAGCCCAGACCGTTATGGCGTCGCATCCTGGGGTGAGACACCGGTCTTCATGATGCAACCGGACCACATGATGCAACGGGGTGTTGGATAGGGAGTTACAGTTGTAAGAAACATTACAATTTGCCTGCGTAATTAGTAAGCAGAGTACAATTTAGAACACCACATCAGACAAAAGGCAGAGAACTATGAAAGTAGAAATAATCACAAATAGGTGAAAAGACTTTTGCCTAAGCTTAAATTTGACTAAGCTTGAATTTGCCTAAGCTAAAACAGAAGATCACAAAAGAGCAAATGAAACCACTCTCTAAATATTACATCTGCTGGTGACACTGTTTAACATTCAGCGTTTATATGAAAAAAAAAAAAAAAAAATGCTTGCTCTTCCTGTTAGCCAGCAAGAAGGAAAGCCCAGGTGCAAGTGCTACTTGGCTTCCAAGAGAACAGCGTTGGGTAAGGCAGGGAGAAGCTCCAAAAGCAGCTGCCAGCCTATCAGGAACAGAAGAGGAGGAAAAACCTTGCAACACTGGGTAGATAAAATTATTTTGAGTGCCTTTCTTCTTTCTCTTATTGCTGCCTGTGTATAACCAAGATAAGCAAGTCCAAACTACTTAATCTTCAGCCTGTAGAGTCCTCCTGCTACAGTCTAATGCATGATTGAAATCACTGCAGCCCAGATCCTAACACTGTGTGCAACAGTCGAGTCACAGTACCTTACAGAAGAGGAGGATTTGGTTCAAAGAGCACTACATAGTCACTAATAAATAAAACAAACTACTGCCTAGATTCTTACAGCCAGAAAACTAAAAGTACCTGTACTATAAATACTCCATTTTTTACTAACTTCTGTTACTGGGTGGAAACGGATCTCGGATGTTTAGTGTCAGCACAAATGCATTTGCTCTACTACAGTGTCTGGTTTTGTGGGAGCAACATTTTGCTACACAGGTAACTTTGAAATGTGAATTTTACTTTTTTTTTTTTTTTTTTTTTTTTTGGGCCGTGGGGTAAATAGAAGTAGTAACTTCATTTCTAGTGCAGTAACATTCACGGGCCCGCAGTCACAGAGCGATGATAACACATTTTTAGCTTATCACTGATAAACACTACTAGCCGCTTGATCCACTGAAGCCCACTGATGCCAGAAGGAAGCTCTTCCTGAGCTTAGCAGGCTTTTCCCTTGCCCTTCTGATCAAACTGCATTTATTAGACTCTCTTTTGTTCATTTAATCAAACAGAACAATGAAGCAGTGCATGTACGTATATATACACACAAAAGCTGCTCCGTTATTTTAACTCACTTTGCTCTTTACGAAGTTCAGCAGCTATTGTGCAACCTGTGCTACTCCTTACACATTTGTTACTGTCCTGGGAGAATATAGTAAGTAACCTTCCTGGACAAGCTAACCATTGAGACACTCTCCCAGTGACAGATTTTATTTTTCTGAGTTACACTTCTTTTGCTCGAGCCCAAAATGAGTTAACTCAGAACGAACACTGAGCTGCCCTCAGCTTGAGACAAGTTGCAAACAAGATTGGTTACCAATAAGCGTTTTCCCCACCTCCTCAGATGAAGCAAGTGTACTACCGTTCTGGGTCTGCCTCCTTTGACAGAAGTGTATTTCTTTCAGTAAGATGCAGGATATATGAAATTTCAGTAGATTCTATGATAAAAGAAAAATTTTTAAACACAGACGAGGTGTATGCCCATATGCTGTTGGACAGAATGTGATAGATAATTTAGAAGAACATTCTGCTATCCTAGCTTCTGCTGAGCTAGATATATATGTATTTTTTTTTTCCCCCTAGTGATTCACAAAATCTATTAAAAAAAATGTCAGATTAATTTCAATACATTCTGAACAAAAAGTCTATTTTCTGTGTCTCTCCAGTTCCCCAAACCGGAGAGCCAGCAGGATGCATGATGCTTGTTGTCTTACTGCACTTCTGAGGAACTGAAACACGAAGCATGTCAGCTGAGGTTAATTCACACAAACAGGTGAAACCATTCCTATTCTCTCTGAACATTAAGCCCGGTGACAGATATCGTTACCTAAATAGAAACACTTTAATTTTCATTGAAAGTTATGGCCAATTTGAGAGAAGGTTTAATTGAATATTCCACACTGTAGGGAAAGATAATAACTAAACCGAAGAGAGAATTCTTGGAGTATATCCAGTATAAATGATAAAAATCCTTTCCCTGTTTGCTGCCGAGGGAATTGGTTTCTGCTATGTATGCTGGTATGTTTTCATACGATGCTACAAGTCAGTATTTCTTCCAAGACAAAACTGCACCTTGGGAGGAGCAACTCTTCAAGAAACTGGAAAGTGAAATGGATAGGACAGCTCAAGGGCATCGCTGATTAACACACCAGCCTGCTCCTCAAGGTTAGTCAGCTGCATCACGTCCTCCCGAGCAGGAAAAGGCTAAATTGGACAGCTTGCTCTTTATTTTTTTGCCCATCACTTCTATTAACATCAACTGCACACACAAATGGTGCTAATGGCTTTGAAATTACCAAAAAGAAATTTTTACACCAGATAGTCCTACTAGAAATAATTCTGTAGACTTCTCAATGAACAAGACCTGCTAAAGATGCTTCCCAGTCAAAAGAAACAGAAAAAGTCTTTTGGAAAAAAAAAGGAGATTTAAAAAGTCCCCTATGAAATGTTATTTGTAAGGGAAGGGCGTCGTAGCTCTGCATCTTTGGAGACAGTCACCAGCCTGCCTCCACCGCTGGGCTGCTAAGCGTTCCTGCCTACCACTGCACCACGGCTGGCCCACGTGTTTAAGGGAAAAAGACGGTCAAGATTAACAGAGAGAACAAAACAACAACAATCAGATACTTTCATTGGGAGCAAAGCTGAAGCCAATGCTGAAGCTCTTTCCCTCCTCCTCATCACCCCACCACCTCTTAAGATGCTCGTTCTGCAGTCCCACTGCAATCCCCTGAGCCGTGGGAGCAAAACACCCAGAGATCTTGTCCGAGCCACCCCTGCAGGCTGGCTTCTGGGGTGAGAAGCTGCACGAGTAGGAGGCCACCCCCCGACCCCCTGCAGCACCAGGCTGCAAGGCTGGGCTGGTGTTGCAGCACCCTACAGGTCTCCAGCAAGGACCACGAGCCAGACGGCCGGTCCCGCTCCCACCTCTCTTTTCTGACATACTTTTATTTCCCAGATCGCTGCTGTGCCAAGTGCGAGTGCAGTTAAAGTGGAAAGCCATGCTTGGCAGGTGACATCTGATAGGCAAGCATCTGATACCCGAGTTCAAAAGCAGTGTCAGGTATTCCTCAGAGACAGTAACGGAGCCATAAAAATCCAGAGGCTCAGGAGACAGGAAGAAATAAATCTTCAGTCTTGTAAATGCAGGCATGGAACAGCTCCAGAATTTGAAACGGAGACAGTAATGGTCTGATAACTCTATTTATGAGTGACCCAAGCATCTGGAGCAGTTTGAATTAAAGGCAGGGTTAAGCACATCCACCCCAGCACAAGTGTGCTCTGACTGCTGGGGGAAGCCCAGTGCCCATCAGCCCGGGGAGGTCCGGACCAGCCCGCCGGCTGCCTCTGCCCACAGGTCCTGCGGCACCGGCGCGATGTGCCGGCACGATGTGCCAGCGCGATGTGCCAGCACCAGCCACGGCTGCAGCTCGGGGAGCTCGTCTGTGAAGCCCCTCCTTCTGCCGGACTGTCTGTGCCACAGCGGTACCACAGTTCCACCTATCTAAATGCCACGTCATTAATTATAGCGAATGTCGTCAAGTTAGCACTTTTCAAATAAAATCTTGCTACCCCATCCATACGTGCAAAAGCAAGATTTCCCCGTGCCTCATCTGCTGGGTCTCGACAGCCGGGGGGAGGCAATTCCCCATGCAGTGTAATGAGCGACTTGTCCTATGACAAAAACCTTATTTAAGAGAACCTAATTTGTGTTCCCTTAGTAAGTCAACAGCGTGATGATCATCACAGATGTTCCCTTCAGTCTACGATAAAAGCACATTTCTCCATTACTGCAGAAAATCACAAGTTTCTTCACCAAGCAGCCTTCTCCCTGAGTCATCACAGCTCACATCAGGAAAACAAACAGATAAACTTGCACTGCTTCATTAAGGATGGTATCAGCCCATGAGAGGCCTATGAATAATTATAAGACAACAGCAGGAATAATAATAATATTACAACAGAGCACTGGGGCATCTGCAGGTCCTCTGCCAAAAATCCGTTACAAAAGCCCAGGCAGAAGCGGCTGCCTGTTCATTAACAATCACCTTATTTGTTGATCTCCAGTGCTGAAGTAGTAGAAACAACCAAAGGGATATTTTTGAAAGATACTTTTAAACACGTATATAATAATCAGGCTTGTTCTGATGTCTTACAAGTTAAGCTCTAGCCCTTCGGAAATCATTCAGCAGGGTTATATATCCAACCCCAGAAACGCAGGTTTATGACAGGAAATTAAAATACTGTTCCTTACCAAGCACAATACATCTATTGTTACCACTGGGCAATAATAACAAAAAAAAAAAACCCCAAACCCCAAACAAAAAAGGCACATTTTTCTTCTTCAAGCAACAGAGACATACATTCTGCTTTTGAGATGAATAATATCACAGTTTCACCAGGGTTCTCAAAAGCTGCTGCATAACACATCCATTCTGAATGTGTTCAAACATATTCTGTCACTCGGAACGAGCACACTAAACCTGCATTATCTAAAAACATACCATAAATTGCTCCTCTACGCTTAACTATGGGATGTAGAAGCCTTAAATTATCTTTGCTGTTGCTGTGCACATCCAGCTCTCATGAATTTGAGCTGTGACCAGAAATCCACCTGCCAGGATGCCACCAGTGTGCTGCCAAATTGAGCCCAGGTCTAAATCCATGACCTGGCTGTTCGGTTGCTGGATAAATCTTAGTTATTTCCTTCATTCTCCCCTAAGATCACCGCTCTAACAACTCACGGTATTATGTCATTAGTTAAGTGGTCAAATCCGCTGGTTACAAGAGGGGAAAAATATAGTCACTCTCTCACATTAACTCACGTCCCTTTTGTTTCACTAGCGTACATGGAGACAGAAGGAACACGCTTATAGCGACCAAACACCAGGGCTATTACAAGTCCTCTGTGAATGGAAGTGAAATAACAGGTATGCTGGCCAGCACCCGCAAGGGCTGTGCCCACCCCACGCAACACCTTGCCACGGCTTCCCCAGCCGAGCATCCTGACAACGACGCTTGCCAACACAAACCTCATTTCGCCACTCTGCTTTTGAATACTGTACAGTTAAGAATCGAGTTCAGAGCATCTCCAGCAGCTGGACTACACACAGCCTTAGACAAAATACTCGTGTTTAATCTGTCTCATGGTTTATGTATTTTTTTTTAATTCTTTCAAGTCAGGACGTGACGTACTTTCAACTGAGGAGGTCAGTCAGCGATGGAAAAGTTGGTCCTTAAGGGAGATGTGATTGCAGCTTATGGTCTACTCCATCCAAGCACTAATCTTAACCACAGAACAGCGGCTCCGAGACATCCTGCCTCAATCCTTTACCCTCCGTGCAGGTGGGCTGTCACTGCCACATCCCATGCCTGGTGAACCGTGGCCTCAGGCTCTCACAGTCCTGTGCCGTGGGCAACAGTGGCTTCCAGAGCGGTTTGTAACCTCCCAGGAAGGTACCAGCAACATCCAGCCACGGGGACTGTTCTCAAGGTGTACGAACCCTGACCGCACCTGTATCTTGAGCTAGGATGCGATACTGGGCTGATTTTCTTCCATCTCTGTTGAAAACAAATCCTGAACGCAATGGGCAAAGACAGGCAAAGGCTATAGTTCAGGCTGAAAAATGACTTTTGCCTAATAAAGAGACCTGAATCCATGAAATTCTTTCAGAAAGCTGTTGCCAGCACCCCAGACTATTAGAAACCTTTATATTTACACCTGGTTGGTTTGACATTACCTTCCCCTCTGACCAAGCCCCACTACAGCACATCACTGTGCACAGAAAGTTGCCTTCAACTATTCTTCAGCCTCCACCAACAGTCTGCAGATCCCTCCGGTGCCGGGTATTCTCACATAGAGCTATTTGTGGATAAGGTATTATAAATGTTTCAAAAGGTCTGTACTAATTATCTATTGATTTATTAATAAAATTCAAGGTGTTGATGTAATTGCTGTCTTCCAAGAACACATATCATTACTGTAAGATTTTCAGTTGTCTTGAGTATGACAGGGACAATAAAGTAGATATTAAAAAGAAAAAAAAGCAGAAGTCTGTGTGCATATTTTAAAGCCACATATTTCCTTTCCGCAATACCTCCCTGAACTTCAATTGATTTTAATCTTTCATGTAATAAGGAAGGTGTGTAAAAGCCAGGCTAACAAATGTTATCCTCCCCACCCCAGCAGCAGACAGTAAAAAGTTATGAAATACTGATATTGAAAAAGCCTCTTTCCTTTAAAATCCTGGAGCCTTAGAAAAGAGAAGTCCCCGGGGCAATAACCTATAATCTCTGTATCATCTATTGCTTGAAAAACAAAGACAACTCTGGCAATGTGTACGGGCTCTCAATTGATGGAGGAGCCCATCTCTGCAGAAATCTTCAAGGTGAAAGGAACCCTCTCCGGCGCATCGCTTCAAGGTGAAGCCTGGTTTTTGTCTTCAGGTTTAAGTACATTAGCCACTGTCAGAAGTAAAGCGGCTTCCTGCCAACTTTTTATCAGGCTATTTACAGAGAGTTTTAGGCAATGGATTCCCTTCTCAAATATTTGTGAATAAGCAGATCGAATTACCAAGCGCCTCGCGAGTGATGCAGTACCGCTCCCGGGCAGCGGCGAGCGAGGGATAATCCATCTGGCACACTCCGAGCGAAAGCCCGGTAACTTAATTTGCACTATGTCACTGGTCCGAAAATGCATGCATCGTGGTTCAGTTTGTCAATGGGACACTGTAAATCTGCTTGTCCCAGGTCACAGGCACACATTTTGCAATTACGGCAAGAAAACACAACTCTGCGTACGAGGGAATACATCAGGGAAGACTCTGACGTTTAGTTGCACAGCATGAAGAGAAGCAGCACTGAGAGCTGTCCTAACAAGCCCTTGCTTATGCCCAGAGTAGGCAGTGCTGCTGAGCAGTTATGGGAATACCAGGAATGCTGTCCCAGGACACCAGCATCCTGCCAGCACGCATGGCTTGCTGCAACCAACAAGCACAACACTTCTAAAACATTAACAAAGCAGAGAGTAAAGCAGGTATTTGTTAACTCAATACACAATATGCACATTTCTCCTTCTCTGCCTGGTTTTGGCAATATTTGAACATTTCCATATCCCTGGGACAACGCTGTAACAGGACACAGGTGATGAAGTTTCATCACCTCCACTTGTTGGCGTTGTGTCTTCTCCCAGGTTAGTCAGCTGAAGGTGCTGAACAGATGCAGTCAAGGTGTGCGGCTGTTATTTAATTGACAACTGTTTAACAGAGATGAGCGTATGACAGCAGAGAAGGTGCTAACACAGCCACAGGTCTGCCGATGGGGCTACCCATCCCTAAATGTTTGGAAGAACAAGGTACCCGCCTGTCTCTGCTGACTTCAAGAATCTCTCCCATGGTGCGCTCTGCCTCTGGTTCCTCTACATTTGCCTGTGATTCTGCAGAAGACCTATTTTATTTTCATCTAAAATAGTCTAGATTGCATTAGAAGCAGTCACTTTAAATGCCTTCAAAAAGTAATTCTGACCTAGCCAGTCTGTTTTTATAAAAATCTGAAGAATAAAAGTAGTGTCCATCTAAATCAAGGCAGATGAGTTGTTTATTCAATTCCTTTCAATCTTTCATAAGCACACAAACTTCAGAAAAAGGCAGCCGCTCTTCAGAAAGCGTGGGGTTTTTTTAATATATGAGGGCTATCTTGGAAAAAGCCAAACACGGAATTACACTGTAAAAACATTCCTGCAAAAAAAGCTTGAGATTTGCAATTTTTCTAATTGAATGTCAATATAAAGAAAAAATAAGAAAAAAAGAAAAGAACACATGGGAGATGAGTACGGTTTCTCCAAAGATACACACACATCCAACAAGCCCTAGGAAGCCCTAGGAAGGCTGCAGGGACCACCACACCTGTACTCCAGCAGTGGAGCCTTTCGCAGCCCCTTCCAAACTCCTCCATTTGGGATACTTATAGCTCCCCACAGCATGCACATATTACAAATTCAACATGGTATTTCACACATGGCCCCATGAGCAAATAATTCCCACATTACTGAATATGAAGGTGAACATGGGTTGCGTGTCCTTTCTATCATAGACTGCCACAGGCACCTTTAAGCATCTGTCTCATTACAAATATTACACACTGCATTTTTGTTAGTATTTCTAGCAAGTTCAACCCTTGCCTTAAGAAAAAAGGACAATACTTCAACGTAACAAATTACAGCATAACTGAAAGAATGGTGAGAGACTGAAACCTCCTGTTTATAATGTTATATATTTATATTTTTGGTGCAAAATTGTCAGCATTGGCTTATAATGGTCTCTGGCTGCCTTGAATCCAAGCCTGATGGCATCCTGGGTATCTGCGGTTTAAACAGAACTGATTTATGTAGGAAAAGAGAACAACCTCTCTTTTAAAGTTAAACAAAAAGGTAAGCCAAAGCCCTTCTCTGGCAGCCCTTGCTGTACTGCGTGCCCTCTTGAGACATGCCGGGCATCACACCGCACAGTAGCACGATGCTGGGCTATGGACAGGAAAATCTCACCAGCGCTTCCCACTGCTGCTAAAGCAAGAAACTGTTTAATCCCGTAAACAGGATCCAATGCTGTAATCTCCAGGTGGTTACGTTATATAAATGGATTTAAGGCATCTGAAGTCTGCTGTTGGGACACCGGGCTGGCACCTCAGCAGGTGTAAATCTCCGTAACTTCATTGAAGTCAGTGGAATTGCACTAATTCAGAGCACATTTGAGGAGCTGTCCTTCAATTATTTTTTAAAAATGTTTCTGTAACCCTCAGCAGGAGCAAGAACAAAAACCATTCACTGGCAACCGCATCCCGCTCTGCATGGCCACCCCAGCACAGGGATCGGCAGCACTCAGAGAGACTCCCCAATTCTTTTTTCTGAAGGTCACCATTTACCCCCATTTATTCTGCTGGGTCATCCCCACAGAGGGACCAGACCATCTACACACACAGAGACACAGATCCCACACAAATCCGGCATTAAAATTAACACCACTCAATGCCAAATTGAGGGCAGCTTAAATAAAGTTCCCAGAGTTCAATGACTAAAACATCAAAAGAGCAACTGGGAGTACAATTTGTACGATCTGCCCATGGATAGCATGTATTCCTTTAATTTTTTAAAAATGTTATGAACTTTAACTAATGCAGCAGGGAAAAGATATCAGTAATAGCTGTCAAAATCCTGACTTTTATGACTTCTTACACTGCAATTTCGCACCTTCGAAAACTGCTTAGATTGATGGCATTTGGGAGTAAAATCTTTTTTCTATCTGGTGTAACACCACCAGGTTACGCTTTCAAACATTCCTCGCTCACCTTTAAAGAGCAGCGTGATGGGGTTGCCCCAGAGATAAGAGTTCATCTCGAACGGTCCGTTTAAATCTCCACTACCCAGAGCAGCTTTGGGAAGAGAAGCCCCTTTTTAAGGTGTTTCTTACAATAGGAGAAAGCGGCGCCTGGAAACACAGTCCTTAATGCAATATAAGGACATCAAATAGCAGCAATTACCAAACAACGCAGCCCACCCCAAGGGGAAAACTTCACTTTTCTTTGCTTATGGACCCTTCTGGCTCTCCAGTGGAGGATGCTGATACTTCAAACACAAATGTTACGAAAAACATAGCGGCTTGTGAACAAGTGCTTCAGATTAAACTTTGACCTGATGCAAATTGTATTTTCTACATACGATCTGCAAACCAGCGTCACTGTGACAGACAACAACCCACCACACCTGCCCCAGGCCATCCCACTACCGGGGTGACCCACGAGAAGTCGTGCGAGCCGCTGCCGACCGACCCACGGCGGCTCACAAGGAGCCCGTCCGTCCTCCCCGCGCGCCTGCACCCTACCACCCAGAGGCATCGAGGATAAACACAAAATAATTGCATCTCCAGAGATGACACAGAGCAAGTTGACCCCCCCAGGAGCCTCTTGTTTTGCTGTTAGACCAAGGGCGTTAGGAAAAGCTCTGAAGAAGCGTACTGCAATAAAATGACTACAGAGATAAAAGACAAATTCCGTAGCGATGAGGAGTGCAAGTCAACAGTCAAACATAAGGGAGATCACATGTATTTACTCTAAGTGAAAGTCCTTATAATTAAAAAACAAATTTATTTTATTGCTCAACAACAAACTCCATATTTTACTGTGTTGATGTGACTCAATGAAATAAATCTGTCACTACATAATGTCCACTTATGCCAAACCAGTAGGTTGCTGAAGCCTTTACAAAAAATTATAGATCAGAACTCCAGTGCAAACTAATAAACGTTATTCTTTGCTGTGTCTTCCTATAAAAAGCCCAAAATATCAGAAAGATGCCGAAATAGGAGTTGACTTGTGTTACTCATCTGAATACCGTGACCATCTGCAACACCTTGGCAATTGGAAGAAAACCAGCTCCAGGATAGAGGGTTGGTTTTTTCTTTTGGTAAAGTACAAGTTACAAGATAAAAGCAAGAAAATTAAGAGAAATCATGCAATTTCATTCTAGTGAAGAGAAGGCTTAATAGGTAATCGAAATAATGTGCACTGCTTCAGCAATTTTTTCATTACAATTAAAAAAATAACAGCTTTCTCTGTTTTGAAAATTAAGAATTACACTGGATTGAGAACACACTACGAAGGACCTCCTGACTGTGTTTTTAGATGCCTCAAAGACAAATCATTTCTGTAAGCAGCCTTTTATCTGGAACAGAGAGCTTTGGTTTTAACTTCTTCAAGAAGTACACCACCATGCTCCATAACGAAGAATATGCAAACTAATTAAACAGAGAATAATTCTTCACAGATCGCTTTGGTAGCACTCCGCTGTCTCATCAGAGCATTGTTCTGTGAGCAGCAAGAAATCAAAGCCATGGAGGAAGTTTCTCTTGACCCGTTTGCTGCTCAACCCATCGTATCTGAGCGCGCTTCAAATGAGAAGTGCTACTGCTCTCAGCATTGCGGCTGCCGGAGAAGTTTGTAAGAGCACTGAGGAGGCAGCCAAAAATAGTTCAGAGACATGAGAATGAACGCCTTTTTAAATATGCAAGAGATGGAAATGATAATACATAATTAATACATGTGAGAATATATAACAAAAATAGTGCTACGTTATCTGCTGATGCACATTAGAGGCAGCATTACTGTGCAGTAGTATAGCACAGAAGAAAGTGCCCAGCCAGGTGGATAAACAGGATGGTTTCTTTCATGCGGGTTTGACACAGCAGTGGTTTTGTAGTACAAGCACATTTGTTACCCTCAGACCTTAAATATACACATCCTTCATTCTTCAATCATAATCTGTCTCATATAGCAAAAAGTTCTTTGTCAATGCTGAAAATGCAAAACATCACTCAAACCTGGTCTTGTTTATTCTGCATCGACATAAAACACAACCCTTCATACTACGTTGTTAAGCAGTGGTGTTGGTTACAAAACTGGATACTCCACCGCCCAGAAAAGTTTGCTCGTTGCTTATGAGCCGAGCCTATGTGTATTCAGCACCCACTGCCGATGCAGGCAACGGCTGCAGTTCCCTGAAGAGCAGCACCCCAGGGGCTTCAAACATCGTCCCCATCCAAGTCACCCGGAGCCGGTGAAGCCTTTGCCTAAGAACGTGTGTCAAGTTTTCCATTGTGTTTTTTCCCATCTCTATCATCCATTAGAAAAATACAATGGATTTCAATTGCAATCAGCTTGTTGACCGAAGGTTGTGTGACTTGACTTAAGCTTTGCTATTCAGAGAATGTACCTAAGCTATGAAATGAATAATTTAAAAAAAATGTATTTTATGTATAGTTGCAGCCATTTGCAGGCCAGCGATAACACCTTTTGCCTGGTGGTGTATCAATGAAAATATACCCCTATAATTAGAATAGGAATTAACTGCAACAGTCAAGCTGTGAAAGTCGTGTTAAATGCTGACTTTGCTGACACCTCAACAGGTTTCTGGTCCTTGCAATTAACATCCTCTAAATATAGGGAAAAAGAGCTCCTTAGTAAGTCAACTACCAATTAATTACTACATCCTCCAATGAACAGACTTAGAAGCTCCTAAGTTTAGGGTTGGGTTTTTTCGTTAGTATCACTACAATTTTAACTTTTTTTGTCCTTTGAATTTCTATGTAAACTTTTCCTTAACTCTTTATTCAGTATAATGTACGCTTAGCTTCTGCCAAGCAAGCAAAAGCATGCCGGATTATTGCTGCAGCAGCATTACTTTGCTTGCCTCTAGAACAGAATTAAAAGTACTTTTAATATTAAAGAACAAATGCGTACAATAAGTACATTGTGACCGTGTTTGTGCACATGGTAATAAAGCAAATACTTCCCTTAAATATTTCTCTAGTCCCACAGATGATTTTTCATCTTGCTGAGATTATTCAGCAGAAAACCAGCAAGCTCCTTCTGAAACAAACCAACTTTTTCCTCCCAAATGAGAGGAGGGCCACCGAGGCGAGCAGCTGAGTGCCCACCCCGCGCCCCACAGCGTGTGCTCCCACCCCACATGCCCCCACCCCACGACGTGCACCCCCACCCTGCGCGGGGACCAGGGGTTTGCTCGGAAAACTCATTTACTGCCTGCGTACCCCTGCAGCTCCCACCTCCCCTCCTACAGCTGTTCCGCTAACTTCCAATTCACAAAAGCAAAACCTCTTTAGAACCAAAATAAATACTAATCTTAAATTCAATGTACCCTGACAGCAAATAAGTTTGCTGTGCTTACTTCAGCATGAATAAAAAGCCCGCAAGGAGACTCCTACATAAGAGTATATTTACAAGTTCCATTACCCACTGGAGAGATTGATGTAATAAACCTATAATAAAAAGTCTTGTGTTATGGATTTCTCTAATGTTTCTTATCAAACAGCCTGTATTATCTTGGCTTGTGTATTCAATTTAAAATAGGTTTTCAATAAGTGCCTTAGAGCTAGAGGTCATTTTCACTTAGTTTTCCGACATGCAGGGATGCGTACTGTCTTTTCCTGCCCTTAGAAACTAAAAGCTGTTTGTAGCTTGGTCAAGTACAGTTTACAAAGTAAGCAGACGGATAGATTAGAGAGAACAAGAGAGGGAATATATTATCTGCATACCTATTTCATATCTTACAGCCATAGCCAAAGCTACCAGACGCACAGGCCCCACTATGCAATTTATTTTTATTACTTAGTAGAACGGTGTACTTGTTCCTCATGAGATAAAACCAGTACACAGAAATTGTTTTGCCACCAATTGTCACCTTACTTGTATTTCATACTGTCTGGCTACACCACCGCCGAGGTGTTTCCCGTGACCTGCGGGCAGACTACCTTGCATCTGCAGCAGTTACTTCACCTTTTAGGTAGAAATAGTACAAACTGTGACAACTAATGCAGTGTTTGGAGATGCACGCAATAGCTAAACACTTGTACCTATTTTATTTTTTTTCCCCGGCACCAGATTTAGCTAATAACCAATAGTTGCTAATTAGGATCCAATGCAATTTACCTTAGGACATACTTCAAATCACTGCAACATAATTACGGTAGTATTTTCCTAATTTGTTAAATCATTTAAATAGATTGCTGTTTTTATTTTCAGTTCTTAACCCCTTACTCCACAATGTCCCCTGCTCACTTTGAAGCAGTTTCATGGACCTACGAATGCCAAATTGTAGTTAGTCTCCCTTTCACTGATAGAATTTCTGCTAAAGCCTCGAGAACTCACCCTTCAGTCCCAGTACGATCCAGCCACTGCAACCACAGGGTGTTTTCCCTCTGATTTTGATGGACATGGGACATGCAGCCCAGTTGTCCACTGATACCAAACCGAGAAAAGGAAACGGTATGGATTTTTAGGCTTTGTGCATCAACCACTTGTAATGACTTTTTTTTCCTGGTAATCAAGTCTTGCTTTCATTAACCACCCAATAGTAGTAATACAAGTCCACAACTGCAAGGCCTGCTTCTTACACAGAAAGTACAACACGGTGGGGTTTTGGTAACAGTTAGCATTTTGCAGAACAAGCTGCACAGAATATTGGAATCAAACAAACGCAGAGAGATACATTCAGGCAAAGACGCAATAAAGTAGTTGGGTATTAAACTGGAATCAAGACCCTTGGCTTTTATGAGAACAGCAGATACCTTTGCCATCCATCTCACT
Source organism: Ibycter americanus (assembly GCA_035590275.1). Taxonomy (NCBI): domain Eukaryota; kingdom Metazoa; phylum Chordata; class Aves; order Falconiformes; family Falconidae; genus Ibycter; species Ibycter americanus. The sequence goes on along the minus strand of JAVJGI010000050.1, from coordinate 21,053,575 downwards.
GCGGCAAGGGTGAAGGGCACTCGGTGAGCAGCAAGCCTGCCATGACAAGAGGTTAAAAGCAGGTAGCTTATCATATGTCAGTTGATGCACTAGACAGATGGACTGATATCTTCCCAAGAGATAGAAGATTCTTTCCAGTAATGACAGGAACACATCCAAAAATCTCTTAAAAACCTGAGGGATACTTTGAAATTGAAAAGAAAAAAAAAAAAAAAAAAATTAAAAAACCTGCACACCTCTGTGTATACGTAAATTTCAGGCCAAGCTTTCTCATCCCATATGGAAGACAACACGTGTGCATCCACCTGCACTATGGCAACTTCAGCCTGCTAAAGCTCATCTTTTTTCAGGGTGGTAGTTTAGAGCAGCAGCGTGACCGTGCCCTGCTGGTCTCGAGTTCACGGGTAATGGTTGCATTCTAAGCATTTGGTGAAGACATCCCGCCATGCCTGATCTCTGCGCCGAGATCACTTCTGAATTAAAAGACTTGAGGTCAAACCGCCCTGTGAAGCTTATGCATGTGTTACATGCTGCCTTTACCGCATGCTCCGGGTGACATTAAATGAAGACACCATTAAATGTTTAATGGTGCTTTTCTCACTGTGGCAGACAACAGTTCACCTTCCTTTTTTACCCACCAGACCGTAACGACACGGTTCTGACTGACGTTCCCACTCCAAGTGAACAGGCTCTCACCTGCCAGAGGGGTCCCAGGCTCCTTCACACGCCTGCACTTTCACTGTACTGAAATACCGCTTTAATTTCAGGTCACAATGTATTTGTTCTGTCTTTTTACAATGACTCATCAACCCTTTTGTTTTTCCCTCCATGGCTAACAGCTCTCTGCACCCAAACTCAAAATAAGCGATATGGGTAAACTGAGAAGTAGGACTACAGCCCGTGCATGTCAAACACGCTGGAAACAAACTGGCTTCAGCACATTTAAATACGTATTTGGCTTGCTGACTTTTCAGCCCTGGTGGTATCTCCCAAGCACTCCCACAGCCCAAGAGCTCTCCATTCCGCTTTGGCGGCTCTGCAACTGGAACCTGAAGTCTGCACACACCAAGGAGAAGCGCAGCCATCGATGGAAAGCCCTTCAGCCACAGGTCTGGCAGGGATGACCAAGGTTCTTCACGTAGATTTTTATAAGCAGGGACCGTGCCACGCTGTTTCCTGATTCAGAGCACAAATGGAACTTTTCTTGGACTACATCTGCAAAACACATTCCTCTGCCCGGCTAATAAAGTTGTAGAAGTCTACAGGAAGCTGCTAAAATTATCTGTTTTAGCACCTCACACAGTGGCACTGTTTTGACTAGTGCTGAACATCTCCCTGTTGTGTTGAAACCTGTGGAATTTAGGGTGTATTAATACTTCTTAAATCAGTCCCTCTTCTAGATTTTTTGCCTGCCTTCTGCATTGCTGAATACAGATGTGAAGAGTCAAGACAGTCAAAATGATAACAAGATGTCTTCAGAAAAAGTGCTCTTACTTCAAGTGAAGCCTCCATGATTGACAAGAATCAGTCCACTAATACTCTGCAATGAAAATTACAGACAGCCTTTGGTCATCTACAGACCTTAAACAGGATACCCGGAGTCCCCAGTACAGGCATGGACCTGTTAGTGGGTCCAGGAGATGGCCACAACAATGATCCGAGGGCTGGAGCACCTCTGCTGTGCAGACAGCCTGGGAGAGCTGGGGTGGTTCAGCCTGGAGAAGGCTCCGGGGACACCTTAAAGCAGGTTTTAAGAAAGATGGGGACAGACTTTAGCAGGGCCTGTTGCAATAGGACAAGGGGTAATGGTTTTAAATGAAGAGAGGGTAGATTTAGACTAGATACAAGCAAGAAATTTTTTCCGATGAGGGTGATGAGGCAATGGGACACGCTGCCCAGAGAGGTGGCAGATGCCCCGTCCCTGGAAACATTCAAGGTCTGGTTGGACGGGGCGCTGAGCAACGTGATGTAGTTGAAGATGGCCCTGCTCGTTGCCGGGAGGTCAGACTAGATGGCCTTTAAAGGTCAATGCAAGCCATTCTATGATAAGATGATTAAAAAGCCTAAATTCACAAGCATTTTCTTTGGTCAGCTTAAATAGACCCTTATTGTTTTTATAACACAGGTTAGTTTTCTCTTGATTGCCTTTTTCCATGTTATTTAATAGCCTTTAAAAGGAAGAGGATGCTGAGGATCAAGTTATAATGCAAAATCTTGAATAAATTATAGTAAAAGAAAATTTGAATCCTTGATAATTTAAGTGTTATTTTTTACTACTAATGTGAATCCAACCCTAACAAATTAAAACAGGAAGAATTAATTGGATATGCAAATAAGATTATTCACTATATAAATCTAATTACATACCAATTTGCTTTAACAGCATGAAAAAGAAAAAAATGTTCTTTGTAAATTGATTGTTTTAAAAACTACCTGTAGCACAACAAAGTGGAAAGGCTGTATCTTAGAGGTACTCATTGTCAGCATTAATAAAACAAGGTATTTCAAAGAGCTCATCAAGAATACCTTTTTAATGGGCACCCTGCTTAGTCTTTGGATTTACGATTATTAGTTTTCAAACACGTACCAAAGGCACTGCCTCAACTTCTGCTCTTCCCACACACAGACCCAGCAACAGACAGATGCAAACAAAACAGGCTGATCTTGGGAACATCAGGTGATTTTGGTCACCAACCCTGACTTTTCTGGGCTGGTGCTGACTTACATCCCTGCCTGCCCGCAGCAGCACGGTCCGCAGGCTGGGGTGGCCCCGGAGACCCAGCGGACCCTGCCAGCAGCCGTCATCCCACAGCTGCCGGCTGCACCCTGCACCTACTGATCTCCTTCAGGTTTCTCTGTCACCTTTGGAAAACAAACAGGGACAAAGAAATAATTAGCAGAACACCACACTGCAGCGAAGGAGATTTCTCCAGGGGGGGAAAAGCCTGTTAATTTTGAGCCTTTTGTGTCCAAGAAGCAAATTACACAGATAGTCAATTTACTTCTTTGAATAACTACTTGTCAGTAAGAGTAAAAATTATAAATGAGATCACTGGAATTGATTAAGATACAGAATAGCTGACTCCATAATTAGTGCCCAGTGTGCCACCTCTAATAAAGGATCCCAATCACCTGTTTTCATTGACTGTACATTGAGTTTGTCACCTAGTTCTGGTTCCTTGATTCTCAAATTTGGCATCGAAATATAATCCAGAGTAAACAGCATTAAAAATGTGCTCCAAAGAATAAGAAAGGCAACACAATGTTTACACTGGTATGGCAAGCAAGCATTGGGATGACCTTAATAAAAGCAAGGTGTTATTACAGAAAACTAAATCTGATCCATATGAAATCTGAACTGGATGTATACTACAAAACAGTGAGACATTAAAAAAAAAAGTAACTTATGGCCATAGATGGTCAAGGGAGCAGGAGTTCCCATGAGAAAAACTCCTTTGTGGTGCCCCACAGAGCTGCATCCCCTCTTCCAAGAGCACTTCAGCCCAGAGATGCTTTGCACCAGAGCATCTTCCCGCTTCCACTCCATTTTCCTGGGCATCCTAACTTCACTGTGTCTGATTTAACTCAGATGAGGTGCACGGCTATCAGTAGGGAAGGCAGTTAAGTTTCATCTTGTACCTGTAGGTTTATGAAAGCAGCAGCTGGATCTGAATATACTGAAATCACTTTACAGGGATCGTCTGCACCGACTCTATAAAGCCATGTGTCAGGGCTCAGTGCTGGAAATTGAATAATCACTGTACGCACACGTCGCAGCCTTACTTCGGGTGAAAACTAATGTGATCTTTAATAGGGCTGATCCTCCAGCGGAGGATGCGCACCACAGAGGATTACGTTTTTATCACTGTATCATAGCTTCTTTGGGGAAATCAGACCGCTTTCTAATTAAACAGCCCCCACACACCCACCCCTACACTCCTGCTTTGAATGCATGTGCTGAACCATAAACACCTAATTCTGAATCATATTATCAAAGAGGTTGTGGTTATGCCTAGCCTCGTATGTGTTCTTCCTGTTTTCCAATGCAACAGAAAAAAATAATGGTTTACCAACATCTACTCTTTTATTGCTCACATTACTGAAAGAAAAGACTCTCAAAAAATCCTGTGTCTCCTGAATCTCAATCTTTCATCCCTCTGCATTTTAAAGGGATTTATGGTACTTTTTTTTTTTTTTTTTTTTTTTAATGGACTTCTAAAGAACTTTGCAAGGCCTTGCCTCTTCCTACAATTTCTCTGCCGCAGGGGAAATTCAATCTCATTTTCAATGGAAATGCTGAGATTTGCACATTAGCACAGTGTGCCGTGCAGCCTGACACCTCACACCCTGTGGCATCCCTCAGACAGTTCGGTCACCCACCCCTGTCACTGTCTTCTCACTGAGTTTTGTTCTTCGTCAGTCTGCTTTTTTGGGAAGTGCAATGAATCAAGAATTCATGACACTCTGGTAATAGGTCCAAACAAGCAAACATTTGCACATACATGTTTTCACGACCATAAGATGGCTGCAAAATAAGCAGAAATAAACTTTTCTTCTCGCATGGGGACGGCAAGGCCAGCAAACTGCACTGTGCTCCCACCCATGAGAACGATCTCCTGGCTCTCAGTTACAACGTGCACCTCTTCCAGAGGGTTGCCCTTGCACTGCTACAGATGAGCACTGAAAATAAATGCAGAAATTTGGCGTTTTTTGTCACTTGAAGTCTCTATATGCAGTTTGTTTGCAGCATTCATTGTATATTTTAGATCGTATTAATAATGAAGGATAGCTCAAGTTTAGCATTACACAGCTGCAGAGATGCTGGTAATACATCCATGTGGTTTAGCTCAGACATTCTTCATTTAAGTACAGAGTGGATACTAATACATTCATATACTGAAACTAATACATTTTTTATTACTTTAAATGCTATGTGGTCAGCTGCATAGTAACTAATGAGTTTACATGAGGTCTTCTGCAGTCTTCAGAAACAACTTAAACAGTTTCTAAGCTACTATAGTCTCCTGTTCACAATAAACAGCAGCCGCAAGGGACAAGACCTAACTCCTGCAGAGTATGTCAGCGGGGCTTCTTCCTCTGTGTCCTCAAGTATGACTAAGCAAAGTGGTGGGAAATGCTTTGCTGTTTTCCCCAGTTTTTTCCCCGGCTCTGCCAGGGGCAGCCAAGGCAGCTCGCAGGTACGCGCATCAGTGGCTGAGCGCACGCCAAGGGGCTTCTCTAGCTGGGAATTTGCTTCGTGCGTACACTCAGAGCCTCGCTGCAGGCACCTGGGCTCGAGGTCCTCCTGGGGCCGGCTGTCCGTGTGGCCACGGGACACGCTGAGAACCAGGGATGGCACAACCTGCGCTACAGCACAGGCAGGAGGGACCAGAGCCCGAAATCCAGAGCCGCCTTCCAGCCACCGCATCCCGATACCCAGAGCCCCTCCCGGCAGGCTCTCCGCAGCACTTCCAGATGCCATAATCCAATTTCCTTCACATACACACAAAAAAACCCCCTTCAGAAGAACACCAAGAATTAAGCCAGACAAACCCACAATAAACATTAATGCAAAACTTCAGCCTTTCGGACTTGGTTTTCCTACAGGAAACTTTTTGCCAGAATCTCTGTCCTGCTAATTAGTAAGCGCACCAAGATCTTGGCTCTTGTAATTTCACTGATTTGGACTGGCGCATTTTATCAGCTGACACACATTAAAAACACCTTTCCTGGTTTTTAAGTTATGTTATGACATCTCTTAAATTACCTAAGTCCTTGCTAACTACTGTAATGTTAACTACTATATTTTCATATGTCTTCCCCTAAATACTTTTAGAAGAAAGCAGCAAAATGCCAGAGAACTTCAAAATAAAAAGGGGTGGTTATGTTCTACCGGTAATTGGATATCACATTAAGGAAAGTTAAATTAAAAGTGTTAAAAGCCTCTGCCGTCGTTTTAAACACAACACCTTGCAAGAACTGTGAATGCTACTGCTGACTCCGACGTGTGAGACCTAACAGGCTAACAACCTTTCACAAATCAATGCTGCCAAACACTGACAGGCACATTTAGCTTCTTTTGCCGAGAAAAACCAATGCTATAAGCACGTCTGGTACACAGCAAGCATGTTTCAAAACCAGCACAAGCACACCTGCACAGAAACACCAAGTCTGATAAGTGTCGGAACAAACTGAAATTGTGACTTCAAATAAAACTTTAAAAGTTTCATTCAATGCCAATAAAGAAAAAAAAATATGATAAAACTTAGCAACTGGACCATTACTGCCTGCAATGATGCTGTTAGAACATCCTTATTCCAGGAATAACTACCAGTACCTGAAGGCTAAGGTGAAGATTTCTCTTCCCCAAATCCCACGTCAGATTCCCATCTCCTGTGCTTTCATTCAGCTTGGTCAGGCAGTTCCTGGCCTTTTCAAACTTCCCAAGCAGGGCTGCAGCATCAGGGCTTCACCCCCCAGACATGCCGTGGTCCACTGGCACATGCTACAGATGTTTGCAGCTGCATGCTCACATGAAGTTGGTCCTAAACTCTTGCAGCCCTGCCCACGGCTTCTGCAGCTCCTGCCTCTGGGCTGTACCGACTTCTGAATCTGCTCGGGATGCTCTGAACACTAAACGCATCAGTGTGCCCAAGACAAGGTTGACCTGCTTTCTCCCTCTCTGGATTTGATCTGATTTCTGAGGACATTCGTAGAGGGAGAAAGAATATCTTGTTTTTCAAGCAGGATCTCATTAATTTTCCATGTCATTCCTACTCCAGAACAGATTTCACTACTTTTGGGTGAAAAGAAATACAACAACGTGACCCAACAATTCAACACTGAGACTACCAAATACAGACAAGTCCCTGCATCAGCTCCTGCTGATGAAACATTTTAATTGTACAAATGAGCTCTAAATCCTTCATCAGCACAACATCTGAGTGTCCCCCTACCTGCACCCTGAGGCATTTTAATTAATGTGAGTAGTACCTGTCCGACGTTGCTGTTGCATGATGAGTGAATGGTATGCTTTGCCTCACACACGTTTTGTGTCCTTTATATTCATTTGCAGACATGTACATTTAAAAAAGGAGACATTAGCCATGTGCTTTCAGTACTGTCTGGATGATGAAGTAGTAGCTAAAACTGAGCGCGGAATGCCTCTCTTAGTGCTTTTCAGACATGGGTATAATTTTAAATAGTTCTACACATTCCTACCTAGTTTGTACTGCACACGTGCAGTAGCACGAGCTGTACCTTCTAACTCCAGTTCCCTCTTGAGTGACTTTGGTGGGGTTTGCAGCGTTCCCGTCGGCACGCTGATGTGCAGCTCGGTGCCTTTGGCTGCCTGTCCCCCGGCCCCATGATGTAACCCAGGCGCACTCTTGCTGCTTCTCTCTTGTTGCCATTTCACAAGGGTAAAGCTCTCGTAATTCATCATTCGTGCACCGCTCCCGCAGCCGCAGTTGCAGAAGAGAACATGTTTGTAAACAAACATCCATCACGGCTGTTTGCACATGTCTGTATTTTCTTGCCCTGTGACCTTTTTTTGCTCACTGATGTTTTGAGAAATACAACTGTGTTCGAGTAACGGTCGCCTAGCGTGTGTGCACTGCAATTAGCACCAAAAGCGGTGCTAACCAATTATGAGATTATTTAGTGGTTCATAAGTTGCAGCAAGTATTTAGCTCGTGGTGAAATACAGAAATCATGCAAAAGATGGAGGAAACCAGACACAGGATGGCAGAGCATGGAAATCCTGTGTCATTAAAGCATAATGAGCCAGCTCCTCAGCTGATTTAAATTGGCATTCTTTGACAAGTCAATATAATGACTTGCACTATTGGGGTTATTTGTCAGGTCTGACAAACCTGTTCTTTCTCAAGCGGTGCAGGGGATGCAGGGCCCTGCAGGCAGCGATGCTGGAGCATCCACGACCCTGCTCTTCAGGAGAAGCCAGTGTCTTTCCGCAGCAAATCTGCACAAACTCAAGCTGTTCAACTTAACCCACTCCCATCAGCGCCGATCCCAAGTGCCTGCTGATACACAGCTCCGTATAAAGATACCCCATTGACCGAACATCGGCAGAACATCTGTTGCACACGTCGGTGCTGATCCTACAGAGCAAACGCAACATGTACCTGTACGGCTGGAGCTTTGACAAATTATAAACTCACGTTACAAAGCTGCTTCCTAGTTCTGGGAGCTTGTGAGACAGGCATATTAAATGAGCAATAAAATGCAACTTAATGGGGTCGATGTTAAATTAGTTTCAATTATCAAACCCCATTTTAACAAAATGAATGCCTGGCTCACATCCAGGATTCAAATAATTTACATGGGAAAGTGCTAGGCTCGCTCTCCTCCTGCTAACTGATGACATGTCTTTCCCTTGCCTTTCATTAGGGAATAACTTCTATATTCTATCCAAAGTACACGAACGTACCAACAAAACCCAGAAAAGAGAAAACATGCAAGTTCATGCAGAAACGCAGTAGAGGTCAAGAAATGTGACTGTTAAACTTGATGAAGCAAAGTAAATATTAATAAATTTTGGAAAATTCTGCGCAGATTATTTTCCAATTAGTTGTTTGAAGAGTGTTATCACAAGGATATTGCAACAACTGAGAAAATACAGAGACAACCTCCACTTTTCACTAAGAGGATATAGGCTTTATAATATGTAACATGCTATTTAGATCTTGAAAGTAAGAAAATGCCTTGCAGCTGTACGTGATACATGCTGGAAATTAGCTAACGTATTTTGAAACGAGTAGCAGGCATTAGCGAGCACAGATTAATAAGGACGCAGAAGCTGCCCGCCCTCCCTGGAAAGGGAGCGTGGATGCCCGCGCTGCCCAGCACCACTGCTCGCTCTCACGTCGGAAAAAACTGAGAATCTGCATGGGGGCTGCAATCTATAAAATGAGAGATGTAGCCATTGCTGACAACTGCTCTTGGCCACTTGACTTGAGAACTGCAGCTGGGCTTCCTGACTCAGGAGAGGCATCATCTTTATATTGCTATGGAGCGCATTTTTATTCCAGTTGAGGAATACATATTTCAATAACAGTTTGACTATGTGCTGTGCTGCCTTTTAGACTTGCTTTCTCTCCTCAAGTACTTTAATGTTTCTAACCTGGAGGGGCTGAAGAGAGCCAACCCATGCAAACATACACGCACACATAAAGACAAAAAAGCATCTTCCAGCTCACTCTCGTCCAGATGCCCTGGTTACAGCTGGACCCCTTGGGTTGTCCTTCAAGACCCTATCAAGCCTCAGACTCCCAACTCTTCCTGTTTTGATGCCCATAAGATATTTCTGGGAGTCTCTTTCAATCACACTGTCACAGCTGTCACGTTAGCCATCATTTCTATACTGGCAGGTGTACCAGTCCTCCGCCTGCACTCTGGTCTCACATCTCTGCCTCTTTCAAAGATATTTCTTCCCTCAGGAAGAAAAATGCAAGAACAAAGCTTGCCTCTCCTTAAGCCTTTCTTCCCACTTTTTTTTTTCCTTTTTTTTTTTTATTTAAATGGCAGTAAGCATTATTATCGTTTTCATTAATTTGTTTGCAGTTTAAGAGCTGCCTGTATTTACTTTCTCTTCGTACAGTCACAGTGTACTTGCATCAACCAAAAAGAAGGCTGGGGACTGCTGGCACCATACGGGAATCAGATCTATGTTACACATTCAAGGGGATCACAGAATTGTGACAAATGTGCGAGGAAAAGAACGCAATGCTTCAGTTTATTGCCAAATCACCACAACCTGGACTTCAGCAGTAAAGTTCAGTGCCGTTATTTTATTTCATATGTAATGCTCCTTTTAAGGGACGTTATAAAAGACAATCTGACGTAGGTTACTTGACATCCAGAATTTGGAAACAATTTTTCCGTAGCTGAAGAAGCGCGTTATTTCTCATCTTCATTCCACCCGTGCATCCAGCTGCCTCCAGCCCCTTTTTATCTTGCCGTGTCTTCTGCATTACTCCCTGCTTTCATATCCCAGAAAGCCCAACTATCAACCTGCCTTCTTTCAAGTCCTCCTTCAGATGTGTTCCAGTAAAGCCCACACAGCGCAAACCTAGAGAAAATGCCATTTCACACCGACCATATGAAAAATGCAAGAAGAGCGAATGCTACAGAAATAAAGTTTGATCTGGCTCTCAGCAAGCGTTTCATGTTGTCTGTTTACACAGACAGCAAGCTTGCAGGGGCAGAAATAATTTATTCTTCCAAGTCTCACTGAACACCCACTATATTATCTGCTTTTCACCAGTGAAAACAACGATAATACTCTGAACTTTGTCAGGGATCTATTTTGCAGCTGTGAAGGCTTAGAAGGTATGAATTAAAAGATGCTATAGCAGGCATCCCAGACAGAAAGAGGAAGCCATCTAACGTCCTGCTGTACCCAAGACGCACTGGACAGAGTTCAAGCAAGGCTTTCTCAGATGTACTACTTTTTTCCTTTTCAACTATGCAATATAGATATGGGATGCTTTATAAATTACAGCTTCCCTTTAACAGATGCAATCTTCACACATTTAAATTCAGAAAAGAAATATCAATATATTAAAAGATAGGTATATTCTTCATATTTTTGTGAACATCTGGAAAGTTCAATGAAGTTTAAAGTCACCAAATTCAGCTGGAGATGCTGACTGTTGGCCTGTTAATTAGTTGCATGTCTCATTGATTAGCAGCTTCTTCAGTACTCGGTTATAAATGGCTGTAATGCTTGCATTGCTTCACAGCCTAATTAATATGATTAGACTATTTAACAATCGTGTCTTGGTTTGATTTATGAAGCTAAATACAAATATTTTATCGCAAAACAACACATTCAAATACATAAGGAAAAACAAATCGAAGCACTGATGTGATAACATGCATTTTGCTTTTTCATTGTAACATACAGGAAAACTTTTCTAAAACTTGCACTAATGAGTCAGTGCAGCCTGTCACGAGCACATCCTTAATTCCAGAGCACAGACTGTCACAGCGTTTGACGAACACTCCAATAAACTAGCATTAAACAACATTCAGATGAATGAGCTGCACTATAGCATTCTGTGCTCTATTCATTAAAACCAATATTTATTGTGAGCAGCGAGCAGCCCACTTATTTGCCATAGACTGACTCTGAGCACAAACTTTCCGGAATACATAAGCATCTGTTCTATTTAATGGCCCAAATCCTGTAAGACCTGGAGCACTTAGCGACAACCACTGCCTAGCTGCAGAAGGAGACGTGCTTTGCTGTGAGAGACCCTACAAAATCACGCAGAAGTAGTGAAAAGCCCTGCTCCCTGCTATGGGTAACGCCGGCCAGCAATGCTCTGCCAGCCCATTTACATATTCAGCCATCAGTAAAGGGTAATTCTGTTATTGCCCACATTTACAGTGCTGCAATTATCAAAGTTGAATTGACCCTTTCCCCCTTCTATTCCATTTGGATGATCGCTCTTGATTGCTGCTTAGCTGAAAGACCTTTATCCAAATAATAATGATCGCTGCCAGCATCGCTTTCAGTCAGTTAACGCTCCGCTGCACGAGGTAAGGGCAGACGGCAAAACCAAGGGATTTCACCCCACAAGCCTGCGTGGAAGCTAATGGCTCGTCCAGTGGCTCCCGTTGCTGTTCTAAATGATGAAAATACCCCTGAAAGTGTGGAGAGAGGAAAAAGAAATGTCGTACCTATGCAGAGCAGCGTCAGGGGATGAAATGTTTACGCAGAGGCAGGTTATGCCAGACCTTCCCCAGCAATTGAAAACAAACAGCCATAAACACAAACTCCAAAACTAAATCTGAAGAAGGGGGAGAACAGTGTCTCGCACGCAATGAATACATCTACCATTATTTCTAGATACGTGCTGTAGCCCCGCACAGATGCGGTTGCCTAAATCATACCCGAAACCAAGCCCCAGCACCCGCGCCGGCAGGTTCTGCACCGCACCGCATCTCTCACCTTCTCGCTCTCCTCAATGACCACACAAAGCTTGCCGAAACGAGGCCCCTTTCCAACAATATTTAGATTTTCTAAGAATCATACAGTATTTCACCTACAAAGCAACAGACCAATCACCTCAAATTCTGCCATAAAACTTCGCTTCTATTGGCAATAAAGAAGCATTTTGGGTCCATATTCTCCCTAATTTGATAGATGCTTAGAAAAGTAGGTATCTTTGCAACTCCCTAAATGAGATTTAATTTCAATACCTACATACTAATTCAGATGCAAAGAAGCTAAATTGAAAAAAAAGGCATCCTACAAAACGCACGGGGGATCAATACACAGCCAGATAGTTGGAACATCTGCTTACAAAAATGGCTGTATAGTCTCTGTTTTATTTAAAGTGCATCATCTTACCTCCATAATTTTTGAGAAAGATGTAATTAAACTTGCCCAGATGGACTTGCAAGTTAAACAGAGGAAAACATAATATACCTAATCATCTGCATGTGAAAGAGAAATGAGAAAATTGCATTGATATGGTCTCTAACTTTATAATTTGGAAAATGATGGCCTAAATCAGAGTCAGGTCACATCTAGCGAGGGCTTCACTGCTGACAGATCAGGAATGTAAAATGCGTACAGACTTCTTGTGAGGCTTAGTCAAATCCCCCGCAATCACAGAAAAACTTGCCACTTAATCCCTAAATAAGCATAAATTACACATCATCACATACATTTTCTTTGCTCTCCTTTACAACTACGTACAGCTGAGTGAAACTGTAGAAACCCCATTTTGGTGACTGAAAGTCTTCTGGTTTCAGTTTAAATGAATTTTTGCCCACTTCAGATTTAATTGTTCCTGCCTCAGTGCCCTCTTAGCTCCATCAATTCTTCGCCTCTGAAGTTTCTTCCCCCTCCCCAGCTTCAGTCACTCCAGTGCTAGAATTACATGTCCTCTGGCTTCAAACCTCTGTACAATAACACGTAGCACCATGTTCACAGTAGTTATTATTACGGTTCTCACCCATCACCACTGCCATCACCTCAACAGCACCTTTAATTCTGTTTACACATTTATCCATATTAAGGAAGCTTCTCTCCATCCTTAGAGACAGGCAGGGCTTGCCCAGGAAGCGCAGCAGAGCGGCGTTACAGAAGGAGAAGAAACAGCCAAATGAAGTTTCTCAGCAGAGTTTTCATTGCAACAGCAAACTTTGACAGGCTGGGAGAGGAAGACAAGGGCAGATGCCCTTAGAGATGCTGAGGACCCCACTTTGACTTTTTGTCCCAAATTGAAATGAGAATTTTAATTGCATAGTTTGTGTAACTCTTCCCTGACATTAGGGGAATGTTTTCTGGCGAGAGTTCAAGACACTTGAGCTCTGATCAGCCACAGAAAGTACAAGGAAATGACTTTCCGCTGGAGGACTCCAGCACAGTCCCTGAGGGAGGGACGGACCTCTGCCAGCTCCTGCATCACTTCCACAGCACGTCTCAGCATCCCACGCTGCCAACCGTTACCCACAGCAAACCATAACAGCGCTGCCCTCGCTTTACCACTTACACCTGTTCTTACCCTAAAAGCCTTTATTTTTAGCAAGCATGTGCCATTAACAACACAACTGCCAGCTGTAGCAAAATTGTCTCTTGACACGACGAAAGCACCTTTAACACAGAGCAGTTTGACCATATTCAACAGGCAGCAACGTTGCATGGGGCACGGAGGGAGCTGACACCGGAGCCAAAGCGATGGTTAATAGTCCTGGGGAGTTTAACGTCACACTGCAGTCCAGACACTGGCGGGAAACGGATAAAATCTAATTCCACGACTGTTAAAATATGTACAGAAATTGCCACAGCAAGGGCTGTCCCCCTGCAGAAGTGACCTGTACCTTTGCCCGCGCAACCCCTCTCCATCCCATCACCTACTGTCCTCTCCTGCTAGCAACATCCTGCCCCAGCTGCGACTAGGAGCAGCCTTTTATTCCCAAAAATGCCTTTTATTTCAGAAAATACCTGTCCAAAGCCCTCTGCTGGAATAACTATTCAGCTCTGCCTTTTATTGACAATTTAAAGCAGGCTCTTCAGCAGCTTTTAAAAACTTTTCCAAGGGAAGACCCAGTGCACTCACGGCAACAACGTCCAGCAGCGCCCTTGCTCAGACGGTAAGGTTGGTGTTAGGTATTCGGTTCTCAGTGCAAAACCTACAGCTCGCGGCCAGCACACCACGGCGGTGTTACGTCACCACGCTCCTGTGACCTCATCGCCCACCGCTATGGTGTCATCATGGTTTAACCCCCGGCCGCTCGCTCCCTGCCCCCAGCGGGATAGGGGAGAGAATCAGGAGGGTAGAAGTGAGAAGACTCATGGGTTGAGATAAGACAGTTCAATAGGTAAAGCAAAAGCCGCGCACACAAGCAACGCAAAGCAAGGAATTAATTCACTACTTTCCACCGGCAGGCAGGTGTTTAGCATTTGAAAATAAAGGAGATTAAAGTGGACTAAAACCTCCTCAAATAATTAAAAACAAAAAAACACCCCACCAAACCCAAAATATGAAGGGCAAGCCAGATCTCAACTGCAAAGCCTTCCCTGGTGAGCTTCAGCGACAGCGTTCCGAGCGCCGCGAAGCCAAGGGCTGGGTTGTGTTTGGGAAGTGATTATATTAATAGGAGTCATTCGGTGCTTTATCTCTTCCAAGTGCTATGCAAACATTAATTAGGCAGTCGGGTACAGAAATGCAAAGTGCTGCAGAACTGACCAAAATGTAAATTAATTAATCATGGAACAGCAACATATTAATCATTTTCCAACTACCCACTAACATCAAAGCACCAGTCAGTCATAGGAGCTACACTGCACCAGAAAAAACGCTGAACAAATTGAATTGCTGCATCGTTTATAGAAGACCGTCATTTAATATGTAGAACAGTACTTCCTGGTTTAATTATTTATATTCAGACATGAAATTAGCAGAATTTCTTTTGTATGTAACCTACATCTGCTTGGATAGAAGCATGAATTCAAACAGGCCTGTGAATATTCATCTTTGTACAAATTTTGAGTTTTAATTTTTCATAGAGCTGGATGTCTGATTTCATTGGAATGCATTGATATCAGTTATGGTAATTTTTGTCTAACAATGGAAACTACTTGACTATATATTGTTCCCCCCCGCCCCCCGAATTACATAGCCATGCTCTAAATATTCTGGTCTGAACAACTGCTGAAGTATAAACATGTGACAAAAGGAGAAAGAATGCCTGGACAGGCATTTATAAGAGTATTTTCCTGTAAAAAACAGTTTTGGGGGAAAAAAAACCCCTAAACCACACCACACTTAAATAAGCTCTACAGAAATATTTCCCTTTTTTTTTTCCTCACTTTTGCTATGACGTGCCTATTTCTAGATTTAAAAACTGCATTTCTCAGCAGATAAAAGGTGAAAAAATGCTTTTGTTCCACCTTAATCAAAAATATGACAGAATTTGGCATTGAAAAATATGATGCTGTCCCTTGATTTGAAGAATTAAGCGCGGGTGTTTCTGGGGTATCATGACACCAGCAACAGGCTTCCCTGTAACAACAGCCAGCAAAACGCCCAGTAATAAATGCCACTGCAACCTGGTTCTGACAGCTGGAACGATGCACAAACTTTGCACATGTGGTCTTCTCCACATTAATTCATCCTACCTTTTCAGATGTGAGAGGCAATACGGTTAATATTTAATTTTATATATATATATATAAAATATAATAACTGTGCAGCTAGCTTTTCACGTAACAGAGCACAGCCGTGTGCAGAAAGTGCAGAGTGATCGATGCAAACCACTCCTGGGGGAGCAACACAGGTATCTTTAGGATCACCTTCCACGTTTCACTAAAAAATTGCACAGGAATCTTTAGGATCACCTTCCACGTTTCACTAAACAATTGCACAGGAATCTTTAGGATCACCTTCCACGTTTCACTAAACAATTGCACAGGAATCTTTAGGATCACCTTCCA
>JAVJGI010000050.1:21014941-21037502 GCA_035590275.1 Ibycter americanus | reverse complement strand
TTTCACTAAACAATTGCACAGGAATCTTTAGGATCACCTTCCACCTTTCACTAAACAATTGCACAGGAATCTTTAGGAACACCTTCCACCTTTCACTAAACAATTGCACAGGAATCTTTAGGATCACCTTCCACCTTTCACTAAACAATTGCACAGGAATCTTTAGGAACACCTTCCACCTTTCACTAAACAATAGCCAGCAATCTTTCTGCAGCCCATTTAATCCGTTGCAAAACAAAGGCTTACACAGCTGAGGGGGTTTCACGAAGGAGCCAATTTTAGCAGAGAGAAAGAACAGCGTTTCCTTATTCATTCAAATCGGTGTAAAACAAATACCAGATTCTGTATTTTGGCTCGTGCCCTCGGTCCCCGCTCCAGGCGCGCGGCAGCAGCACTGTCCCTCTGACAGCCGCTGGGTGACACAGAGGCATTATTATAGAGCCACAAGACAGATCGGTTTATTGAAGCTACTGCATTTACGTGGTGCTTGCTAAGAAAAAAAAAGGAGGGAGAGCCTTGCTGGCTGGTGTGTTTGTTGTGAGCACAGATCCTTCTTTTTAATCGGCAAGAACAAGCAGGAGGCCAGGAACCAGAGCAGCGAGGGATGCCGGGGCAGGAGGGCAAGCCAGACCCCAGTCACTCGCACGATAGCGGAGCATAAATGCTTCTCCAAAGCTACTAGGTTCCTTTTTTGTTTTCTGCGAAAATATGAGCGGATCTTCATGGTTAAATTACTTTATAAAATATGCATATGCACATGCACGCTCAGACAGCGAACGCGCCTATGCGGCTGCCGCTCGTTAACATGCAAATATGACTTCAACAGTGAAACTCACTGCTACAGGAAGTTAATGAGGCGAAGAATTGCATAAGAGTCACAGAAATACAGAAAATTTCCTTCCATGCTTGTCCAGCACATTAGAGGCATACAGACTATGTCCCATCTTCATTAACGCGGGTCGGTTCGGCTCATCCTGTGCGATGCCTTTTGGTCCCCGTTGCGGCTCCCGGGCGGCACACGTACACCTTCCAGGGGACACAATAGCGACGTGGGGCTGCCCCAGAGCAAAGTCACGACTCGACGAGCTGTGTGTTATTTTTCACAGCCTATTCTGCTTCTCATCTTCCTCTCCAAAACTTGAAGTTATCACCACAAGTGCTATTTAAGGAATCTGACAGCCCTAACAAATTTGGCACCAAAGGAATAATTTGCAGTTCCTGCTTCCCAGAGCTGACACCTGAAGAAAAGACTCCTGAAAATATAGTCAGAAACCCAGAACTGGTATGCATCAACTATCGAGTCCAAAGAAAGCATCGGTAGTTTTTATCAGTATGACCTCAGAACAGCCAGCGAGAAAAGCAGTGTGAAACATACGGTCCCAAAATTGGGATCCAAAAAAATCCCCCCAAATTGGGTGATGGATTAAAAGGGGGTGGGAAGCTCAGAAAGACCTTTAGCAGTGCTGCTGCCTTGCGAGGGAGGCTGGATACCCCCCGAAATTATTAGCAGATCTCCACCTCTAGGTAGCTGGTTTAAGTACGTCCCGGGATTGATCTAGCTTTCTACCCAAGTGTTTCATCCTACTGTGAAGAACTGCGATACCTGAACACCCAGTACATAAAATCAATAGCAATATCCCAGGCGGACTGTGAACCGCTCTGGCACGTCTGTCTTCTCCTGGCACACTGGCAGCGGTGGGTAACTGGTACCTTAACCACACGTTTGGATGCTCTAAGTGCTGCGGGTCTGACAGCTGTTTAATGGCTTGACTGATACGAGTTTGGAAGTTTTTATGCAATTTCCAGTAAACAGATGTTCATTTAGGAAGCACACGCACACGTGCAAAAAAGAAAAAAAGCTCAAGTAGCTGCTGGGACTGGCAGTAGCTGGAGCCCACCAGCTGTCCCCGACGGGCAGCGGGGCCACTGCTCGCCTCCACGCAGCGTTTTGGCAGGGCAACACGCTAAAAGCTCACCCATCCTCCACCAGCCGGGCTGCTCCTGCGGCAGGGACAGAGAAGGGAAGCCCTACCGGGGCTCTGTGCCCGACACTGGTCAGCAGAACGAAACACAAGTATGCAATTTTAAGCTTATGTTCACAGGTAACTCAATAGTTCACAAAGTTTTCCCAGTCATTTGAGGGTCCCCAAGTCACTACGGAGTTGTGACTTGTTAGTTGTTAGATAACTTTTCTGCATACCATTTTTATCTTTTTTTCTTTGTATAATCGATTATTATTTTTTTTCCCAAGGATGGGTTAATAGTTTGAGCAACATGAAAACAAAACATTACTTCCTAACATTTTTTTTTTTTTTTAAACTTAGAATTTAAGAAGAATTTCAGAGAAGAGCAATTTGTTGTAGACAGAAGGAAAGTTTCCATCCCTCTGGGGTAGCCTTGAAGCAGAGCCACCACGCAGGGCAGCGGGAGGAGCAGTGCCCCAGGAGCAGGGGGCAGCCCCAGGCTCCCCTGCACCTCCCTGCTGCTGGCCAGGAGACAGCTTGGGAAGCCACCAGTCTCCTGTCAGCTTTTTCCTTGGGATCAACACCAGAGCTTCTCCAAGAGCAGTGTATTTGCTAGCAGAGGCAAACAAGCCTCTTGAAACTAGGTTAAAAAAAAAAAAAAAAAAAAAAAAGGTTGAACATAAAAATACAAAAATTAAGAAGGGCTGAAGGTTTGTTTATGAACTTTTATGTTTTACAGCTTTGCGCCTTTTGCATGGAGCTGCTAAACCACAGCTACTAAAATTAACTACTTTATGGTCACCCCCTCCTGCCTTGCAGAGTGCACTGATGCAGAACAAGACAACACAAGGCATCCAGTACAGTTTCCTCCTTAATTCTGGAATATTTAAGAGCCCGATCCGGATAGTCCATAACACCACAGTGCTGCACAAAACATTTGCACAGGTCTGGGAAGCATCCTGAGCGCGTTAGCTGTAACAGCACTGCGCCTAACCGAGTTAGCCCTGCTCCGTGGTAACACCGCAGCTCGTGCAGCAAAATCCCTCCCTCGCCTACCGCTGGCTCGGCCACTCGCAGGCAGACACGGACACTTCCAAATCGTGTCGAAAGAAGCCGGCCCAAACCATGTCCTTCAGCAAAATGAAACAATTTCCACACTTGTCCCCTAACGTAAAACTCGCACAAAACTTTTGGCACTCCTCTCCCTGTAACTCTACTAAACCTCGCTCTGTGGGACAGACACACTGATGCCGTGCCCTGAAGATACTCATTGCACTGCAACGATGAGAAAAAATGCTGTTGCAGAAGAGTGCGGGGAAGGCCAGTGCTTATGAGATGCATTTTTCTAAAAAACAGATTTAAAAGATAAGGACACCCCCCCACCCACCCCAACATATTCTCCTGAAGCTTTATTTTTGCTGACCCTACACATTTTCCAATAGATACTTTAAGTATAGAAAATTACAGTAAAAAAAATATTTTTCATGCTTTTGTTTTCCCACTGTTTTGTTTATTTGCTTAAAATAGAGGATCATACTTCATGTATTCCCGCAGCCTAACTTCTCTAGGGTTGCAATTCCTGAAACACGTGTGGCACTGCATTGCAGAATGTCTCTGCATCCAATTTTCTGCCAGCTCAGAAACTGTCATAGCACGTTTAGAAAGACTTGGAACCAAATTTCAAAAATAGGTATCCGTAAGTACCGGAATAAAAGTGGCTTTGTGTTCAGTAGAGCTAAGCAGAAGAAAGTAAACACTATTATAAGTAGCTTGCTGTTACTTAAAATGCTGAGAAAGTACCTTGACAATGTGCACATATAAAAGGGAAGAAAGCACAAGTTACTAAACAAAGCAGTAAAACACTGAGCACCAAGCAGCAAATAAATTAGAGCAATCCAGACGAACACCAAGGTGACATAAACATTAATTAAACCGTAACACCCCCCTCAGACCAAAATACACGTTAAAGAATAATAATGCCAATTCAAGGAGGAAATAATCAAGGACAGCTGAATTGTCAAGAACAAGACTTCAGCAGCCCCGGGGTGATGGCAGCACCCGCCGGGAGGCACAGGGGGAGCGAGGTGTCGGTGCCCCCAGCTCGCTGAGCAGCCGCCTGCAAGCGGCTCCCTGCACACAGGAAGGTCAGCGAGGCTTGGGTGCCAGCTTTGGTGACCCTCTGCCAACCCGCAACATCTTCAAGAACAGTTCCAGCTCCAAAGAAAGGGCACGTTCCTTGGAAATTTCATTTTGTTGGGAATGCTCAAAACATTGCGTCTCTCAGGGAAGAAAAGGTTACACAAGGGCAGTTACAGAAGATGGTTATATTGCTGAAATATGTTATTTTAATTATTTGTTAAATGGAGCGAGGTCTTAGCTGTACCATAACACCGTTTTAATGTGATTTAAAGCTATACTCCACGTAGGTTTAATTGAGCATTGAAATGCTTAACACAGAACACTGAAAACAACTTCCATCAACAGCAACTTTGAACTGGAAATGAGTGGAGCAGCCCTCTGAAACACGGTGCTTCTGCCATGGAGATACTGATCCACAGTAAAAGGAGCTTGTTAAGAGCATCAACCTGATCCGTTCAGCAACCTTCCCTCCTGCCAGCCGTGAAGCAGGGACTTATTTTGCCTTTTTATCACTGGCATATAAAGCGCGGTGCATTTTTGCATTGGTGTGAAATACAGCGGCATTCTTAAATCAAAAGTTTTAAAATGACACTGTACCTGCAAGGCACACCATGAATGATTGCAGCACAAGCAGTTCCCATAGCAACCTCATCTTCAGCTTCCCGGGTCAGAGGAGACCAGCCCAGTGACTACAGAAGAGAACGGGGCTCCTTGGAAATTTTAGGCAACCTTTAATCTGTAAAAGAGAAAAGACAGATTACAAGGAGATTTAGGATTGCTGCTCCTTCTATTTGTTGGCAGGTTTTGGTTTTTTGTTTTTTTTTTTTACTTTCCAGGAAAGTTCCATCTGAAGAAATTTTTTTAAACATTGCATTTAATATCATTCTGAGGAGCGATACGTGACCAGCTAAGCAGGCTGGGTACCAGATGAGGATTACGAATTGTCACCCTGTATCTGCACCTTCCACTTGGGCGCAGTGAGACTTTGTCTTTCTCTCGAATTTGTCATCAGCATATCCACTCACTGCCTCTCTGGAGTAACATGAAGTGTAATTAGTGACCCCTGTACATCACAGTTAAGAGAAAAGTTATGAGAATTACTCCCACTTTTCTCTACAAACATCACCTGGCACGTGAAGGACTCTGTCTCCACAAGGCGATGCTTTCGAGGAAATGTTCCCACGCTGCTCGGAAAGGAGGGATGCTTTCCCATTTCACCCCGTTCTGATTGCTCTAAACATCTTCCAAAAAAATCCCTTAAAGTATCTCCAGACCTGATCTTTTCCTCACGCTCTGTTACAACTTGTAAATAGTTAAAATCTGTGAGCAGGCAATTTGAAGACTTCCTCAGTTTATCACTGCAAAGCACCCCCGGCAGCGCAACCCAAGGTGGAAAAAATACGCCTCCTTTTATGAAAGGAACCTTCTCCAGAGCAGGCATTTAAATATTAAAAATAAATAAATCAAGTCAGACACATATTCTTATAATTTATTCATATCACTGAAAGCTGGAAAAGTTAAGGGGCCTTCACGCTTGCAAGACAAACGGCATGACTAATAGGATGTGAAGGGGTATCATGAGAGGTCTCTGCTTGCTTTTGTGAGTTAAAATTGATAAGATTCTTCTAATAAAGTCAGGTTCCATGCACTGAGAAGCCTAAGAATCTTTATCCTCTGAAGATGCCACTTGGAAGGGGGTAGAGATTAATTGAATACGTTCATCTGTTCTCACACAGACGGATGAGGCTAGATGGGGGTCAGCAGGAAGGACTAATCAATGAAAGCTAATAACTTTAGTGAATGATTGGAGTATTAATTATTAATTTCTTGAAGGCAAATGTCATCATAGACTTTTATATTGATTGACATAGTTAAGCAGCTACTCTGTGTTTACAGTGAACTCGAGAAACGTATTTTTTTACCCTATACAGTCTTGATACGTGGACAAATATTGTGTTTCCTCTACCAAATTCTGCTGGTTATAACGGCACCTATACAGCAGGTTTCTACCAAAGGCAAGTCACACTTTATTTTACACTAGTATAAGTGAGATGGGAGACAGAACTTGTGTTCACCAGTGGCTGCTGAAATCCTTTCATGTTCTCATTTTCCCACGTATCGCTCCCATCAATAAGCCCATCGTGTCACTTTATAAGGCTTCTCTTCATTACACTGCAAGGCAATGCTTTACGATTACTCTCCTCGCTCTCTGCAATAAGCTACGTGGGCCAGAAACAGAACAATCGCTTACAGCCTTGGATACCTAATTAAAAACACAAGAGGTATAGCACTTATCAACTTAATCTACTGCCAGGAACCCATCTAAAGCACCCGCCGCCCCGTCTGCGAGCCGCCAGCACACGGAAGGGACGACCGAAGTCACTCCCGCTACGTGGATGACCGACAGCAGCACCCAGCTCCTCAGCTGCCTGTAAGCAGTGCCGGTGGCAAGGGAGCGTTACACCTGCCTTTCGCTTAAAAACACTGGGAATATAAACCCCCAGATCTGACCCAAGTCAAGCAAAATGCCTCTATTTATTCCACAGGCTTTGGGGCTGGCGCACCTGGAGACTCGATGGGGATGAGGGACAATTCTTTGGAGGACCGTGGCGACGGCTGTCCTGTTTGCAGGTCCCAAGGCTCTTTGCATCGCATCCCTGATACCCTCTTTGAACCAAGATTGTTTTGGTATTTTATTTCCTAGTTTTCCATAGCTGCAAGAAAATTCTTGGATAGTCTTCAATTCATTAAATCTCCCCACTGCACTGCAACTTCTCCTCTTTCCAGAGCTTCTCCTGACTCACCACTCCTTTGGGAGAAATTCTGGCTACTTTGTGGTTTTTGCAAACTGATTTCCCCCTCCCCCCCCCCATTCGGAAATTATGCTTCTCTAAGTATTTTAAACACTAATAACAAAACATTTCAAAATTCCTAATGTAAATCAGTTTTTAGCTTATAAGGGCATTAAAAATAGCAGGCTCTTCCTTTCCTCCCAAGATGTTTCGACACAATCAATGGGTCTTACTTTCAGCCAAAAATAAAAGCTATGCTAAAAATATACATTTTTAGTACTAAGCACATTTAATTATTAAGTCCAGTGAAAAAGCTGAAAGTCCTCCCTATTATTTAGTTATTCAAAACTTGGTCCAGAGAATCAGCAGGCAGCAGAGGGTCACGCATGTGGTTCAAAGAAAAAGAAATTCAGATACCTGACTGAAAGAGTCACTTTTGGTATTAACAGACTGCCTATACATGGCACAGACTCCTGTGTACATTTCCATCGATGCTAATGGCAACTCCATGCACTTATGCAGCCAAAGTATATACCCGATAACAATTACCTTACAATATGTTGCTAAAAGAGGTTCCAGCATATATTTTCTAAATATATGGAATCATACCACGTTCTGTCGTCACGCCCAGAATTGCTGTCGCTGGATTAATACTAAAGCTTCCGAAGCACCACCCTCCCGGTGCTCCCCAACAGCCCCCCCGGGCTGCACCGGCGCTGGGGGGCTCGGCTGCCAGCCCCTGCGCAGCCACGTCACCCCCGCGCCCCGGCTGGCACCGGTACAGCTAAGGCAGGCTAACGTTAGGGGAAGTTTCCCAAAGAGAAACAATGCCTGTCTTAGCATAAAAAAGTAGTGAAAAGCAAGTTAGATGATTACCCTTAAAAATATTTCCCTAAGGTTAAAATACGGTGATATTTGAGACAGGGCTGCGTTTCCATTTCTCGTGATAGTTCCCTATTTCACATGTGAGCGGGTCCAATCTTCAAAATGTTTTCCTGTAAACATCACTGCTATTCATACCAGCAGGCCCATTGTTCAGAGCTGTGTAAAAACTGTTGAAACACGTTGACTTTTTATGGCAACAACTTTAGGAAAGGCAACATTTGTGCATGAGCAGAAGATATATAATTGAAAAGATCCTTCCTATTTCGAAATGTTTTCCGACTATAAAATCCCAGGGGCGCTCACGCTGCTTCTGAAGCAGAATAAAAGAGTCCTGAAAACTTGCAAAGTTTAATATTTTATTTCCAGAAGGAAGCATATATAGTGTCAGCAGCGTACAAGTTGTTTTTTCAGGATGAAAATGAGATGGCTGCACTTCAGTTTGGAAGTGCATCCCATTAGAAAACCTAGTGCCAACACACATGTGCAGATGTCTTTTTAACTTTACTTTTGGCAATGCATCCACTGCAAATTCTTTTGAAAGGCACCTTTGTTTGTAATTGGATTCTGATGAAGAAAGTTGACTGTAAGAGCCCTGACTACAGTCAGGTATGAGGAAAAAATAAAAAGATGCACACAGCAGAAATATTTGTGGTGAATTTTTCTAAGTTAGCAGGCATGGCTTTTTGTCAATATTTCATTTGGATGTTTAATGATTAGCACTTCTAAAAAAAAAAACAAATAGAAATGAAAAGCCTAAGGCTAAGATATATGGACGCATTCAGAAGATGAAAAATACTCCTGTATATATAATTTGCAATATATGAAGTCACAATTTTGGGACTATTATATTGTGAAGGAAAATTTGAAAAACACGCCTAAGACCCCCAAAGTAGTGCAGCAGTAGCAGCAAGAAGCAGGGTTTTAGCAATCATCTCACATTTTCCTACTGCACCTTGGTGTGCTGCACAGTGCCAATTCTGCTAAACTCCAAAATAAATCACTGTTAATGAAGCATGCTGCACATACAGACAGCAACAGGCATCTTTTAATCACCTTCACAAAGGAAGAGCTAAGGGTAAGCACAAACCACCCCGAGCACCAGCAGGCGAGTGGCTCCACTTCAGGTGGCGCCTGCCCCTCCGACTGCCACGGGTCCGACCCCAGGGCGAGAGCAAGCATCTCCCGTGAATTCACTACCTTCCTGAACAGTGCCATTAATTCACGGTGCCAAAATCTCCGAAGATTTACCAAGCTTTTTAAACAGAGGTACAGTATCGTAAAAATAATCTTCAGGCTTGGATGCAGAAGAGAGAACAGAACTGCGGGGTACCCGACTGCTGTGTGGCGACACAACTTGGGGCCGTACAGATGCCGAGAGCACAAAATGTTCGCGTGTCTGAAGAAAAGGGCATGTGGCAAACACATGCAAGAACATCAGCACTGGGTGCGTATCGCAAATCGAGCCTAGAAAGACTAGTCCCAGCAAAACCTGAGCACCAAGGTTTAGCATAAACTCAAATTCAACTTGTCTACGCAAAAAAAGTTAGAAAAGTTGCCACAGGAAGTTTTCTGAGATCCAAGGACACTTTTTCCCTAAGACAGAAGATACCTTCTTCTAATATACGCGCACAAAAAGATCTATATGCATCAATGATGTCGTTGCTAGGTGCTTCACAAGCCTTAGTAACACACCTAAAAAGAAGTCTGCTAAGCTACACCGAAACACCATTCTCCATGTCCATCTCTCCAAACACACTAACGCTTTCCCGAAGTTTATGGGCTTCACAGACCCGATTAGTGCCGGAGTTAAGCCCTGGTTTTTTGACAAGCCACTATAACACGTGATCATTTAAGCTTTTAACACTTAAGGAACAGTGTTAACAGAGAAAGACTGAAAAGTGAATGGTTATTTTTAAGTGAAATAATTTACATTTAGAAGATTTTAAACCCTTTACTTCAACTTCTGATATTTCATGCCCCCCCACCCCCACCCCCACAGTCAAGTGGACAACTCAGCCAGTTGTTTTTCAACATAACCACAATGAGATGCACTGGACATTAGCTCCTTTAGAGCCCCCAAATACCCTAAAGAATGAGGCATCATCTCTGGGAAGAAACATTCACAAAACCAGAGTTCACTGGTAGCACAGCTCACCTCGTCCTCTGTGGGGTGTGCCTGCCACGCTTCCCTCAAATTGCTTTTATAAGAAGAAAGGAATATGAAAATTTCAACTTTGGGAAAGGAATTAACATCAACATTAATTTCTCCTGCTCACTACCTGGCAGGCAACATTACCTGCTTACTTTTAAAAACAGCTACGCAGACAGGCTGCCTGCAGTCAGTCTGTTCGTGATCTGAACCCACCCTTGCAGCCCTCTTTGCAGGGCAGGTGTTTTTCCTATTTTACCACTTCGGAAAATTTCAATTTAGACTTCACCAGAGGCAAATTCTGTATCTTTACTGAAGGGTGGATATAACTTACTGAAAAGCCGCAGCTGGAGAGTAATTACTGAAAGTTCACTGTCAGAATGAGTCTGTGTTTGGTCTTATGTTTTCGAGTATTTTTATTAATCACAATGGTGGCAGAGAATGTGTGCTTATTCAGTCTGCTGGTGACACTAAGAGGCTGCAGGTACCTCTGAGGATGTGAATGTAATTCACAACCACCTTGACAAATTGGACATAAAAGCTGACTAAAACAGAAGGCTGGATCTGTGTAAGAGACAAGTGCTGCATACCGCAGTAAATAGGATGCTGCATTAAACAGCACAAACATATGCCGGGGAGCACCCGGCCGGGTGATTGCTCTGCACCAATCCACACGTGGCTGAACGTGTCAGCAATGCCCTGGGACTGTGAGCAGCAAAAACCCTGCCTGGGATGTATAAACCAGCTTTGTGGGTCCTTTGAATCCGAAAATTCCTGCCAGGTAAGCAACCTGCCGTTCTCCCCACCCAGCACGGGGGAGCCCCAGATGCAGTACTACACCCAGGAGCTGATGCTGCCCATCAAAGATTTGCCCCAAACAGAAGCATCCAAAGGAGAACACTACAAAGGGTTAGAAGTCTATAAATGTCTTACAAATAAAAGCAAATGGAGTTGCTTAGCCTGAAGAGTGAAGAAAAAACTGCCTATGGTATTGAAACATGTTGCTTATAGAAGGAAATCATTTGTTCCCCTGTCCAAAACAGATGTGACAATAATCAATATGCAAAAGAGATCAAGCTTTAGACTTTAGGAAAAGCTTCTTGTCATGCTAAGGCCAGCTCAAGCATGGCTACAGGCTGGCTGAACAGCCTGAAGAATATCCATTGCTGATGTTCCTTAGCAATGTGTAAGATAAATTTAAGTCCAGAACAACCTAGACAGTGAGGGCAGAGACAGTACATATTTTGCTCCAGAAACACCAATATTTGGAAGGAGATAGAGAGACTTCCAAACACTGGGATTCTCCAGTCCCGTCGCTGCTGGCTGCAAGGCGAGGTTGTTTCCCCCTCTGATTCAGAAATTAGAATAACAATAACCTTGAGCTTCTGATAATTGGGAGTCACTCAGACTGAGGCACCGAACGGTAGCACAGAGCCATCCTCTGCAGGTGAAGGTTAAAGAAACTGTCTGGCTTTCATAAGGGGTCATAGGGCAAAAGCAATGAGGGTGGGTTTTTTTCACATAACAGATAAATAAGGTTTTTTCTAAATTAAAGAAAATTGCTTTATCTGTGAAAGAGATTAAGCACTGTTATTCCAGGGGAGCAGCATGAGGAATTAATTCATAACAAGGTTGCGGCTGATATAGAATGCTAACAGCAGTCTGGGAACACGGCATGATTAGACCTCATTCAGTGGGACTGCATCAATACATCAACCCATAAAGATGCGACATCATCCTTCTTGCAATTTAGTGCCCAAAAGCAACTTGGAGCTTGGACACCTTTGTGAGTGTGAGGGGCAGGAACCGCATCATCTGGGGCAGACTAGTAAGAAATCAGCAGTCTTGGAAGGGATGATTCTGAAGGGCTGTTAAGTGTCCAAGATGCTTGAATCATGGGTGGCTTTTGAGCATGCTGCTCATTTAGCTGGTAGCCCATGCTGCTAGAGAGCATCGCTGTGGTACACTCCCCTAAGAAGCATCCTGGGCATGGGCAGCTGCAGACCCTGCCAGCCCCGCTCCCAAACGCTGCTTGTGGCCCCAATTCAGCACAACATCAGCTTTCTAACCCCAACCCAGCCTCTTAATACACTGCTGAATCCGGGGCTGTGGGTCAGGAAAGGCACCTGCTCTCTTTAGCAGATGCAATCAGTGACCCACAAAACTGAACATCCAGAAATAGAAGGTGCCCAGAAGACGTGTCCCCAAAAGTACAGATCTTCACAGCAATACTTTTTTGATGTACACATTGCTGAATTTTTTCAGCACTTGAAAGACAGGGGTTTTTCTCCTGTAGTAGCTGTTGTCATAAGTCCTGAGATAAATACTGGCCCCGGGAAAAGGGAAAAGAAAAGGGAACTTGAAAAGATGGCCTGGGGAGATGAAGGGTAGTGGGAGCGTGCCGGTGGCATCTCTCACCAAGCTCTCCTTGTTCTCACAGCACGTCTGTCAGATCCTGATCTATCTCAAGCTTCTTTGCTGAAATTATCCCTTCTGGAGTTGCACTTATACACAATTCACACATTATGAAATATATACAGGCATATTGTGCCTGGTAAAGCAAATGACACATACGCAGCATGTCTGAGACATGCTTATGATAAATGGGAATGAAATGCTTCAAAAAATTAATTATCTAAAGAAAAAAAGACCGAGAAAAACAACGTCAGTTTTTACATTGTTTTTCCTCCTTTGGGCATTCATTCACATTCACTTGATAGAGATTTCATTTCACTGTATCGAGGAAGTTACAGCACCTCAGCAGATGCAAGTTCCCAACTCACTCCAGTCATTTGTACGTGTCAGGCGGCTGGGTTTGGTGTGCACCGTGCCGGAGCCACCTCCCCGCCACGGCACAGCTGCCGCGGCTCGCTGCGCGCCCGGGGAGGCTGCCGACGTGCACACACACACGGGATGCAAGGGTTACATCCAGATTTAGACAATAAATATAATTCTACCCACATTAGCAAAGGCTGCTGAAGGAATAGCTCAGTAAGCACCCGCTGCCGTGAATTACAAGCCCTGGAGTTTAAATACAGTTTCTTCGACATAAGTTTCTTTGACGTAAGTGCTCTGTAAGTTATGCTCATGCTATATATCCCCCAAGAAACCGGCTGGCGGGGCCAGCTCTGTTCACGGTGGGGCAGGCAGGGACACTCTTTGTTGCTGATGCACAAAAAGGTGTATAGAAATAACCACCCCGGCACCATCCCCTTCTGACTTGTTAGATCAGAAACTCCTAGAAGCAATATACCTAGTTTATCTTTATGCAGAACCAAATGCCACGGTTTAAAGCCTGATTAGAGACTCTGGATTCCATGAAAATACTCAGCTAGCAACAGGCACGCACACTTTGCACGTTTCACCGCGTTGCAGTATTCCCTGCACGCCTTCGTCAGGAGCAGAACACTGCTTCACGGAAGCAGCAATCCATCTCAAACGCTGGATATTCCCAGCCGTGCAACACGTCCCTTCACCTTCTGAACCAGTGAATCAGAGCATCATTTCCCACCGAAGAACAAAATGACAGTAATTAAAGCCTTTTAATTACTAGCCACTAACTACCACACATCACCCCTATTACAATCCTCACTCTTTGCCTCTTGTCCCCAGGAAATCATCGTTGCCCTGTAAAACCTGAATAATCTGTAAGCATAAATCATCTCTAGGTAAGGAGATCTGGGTGACTAAAGGCAAGACTAAATTAAGGCTACCGGTGTTAATTAGGGGTCACTCTGTATTGTTCTACCTTTTCCATGGAAGGGATGTATCGAGAAACACTCACCCGAGGCAGCACCTGTCAGACAACACCCAGCCTCTCCCAACACAGAAGAAGTCCATTCACACCACAAAGTCAGAGGCACTTTGCTAAGACAAGGAGAAACACGACCATCATAAAAACCTGCAAGCAGTGAAACTTCACAGTCTGGCATTTCCTACAAATTAGAATTTACTCTTTTTTAGAGTCTTTTACTGAAGACTCTCTAGAACAGTTACCTTAAAACTCACCAATTTAAAAACAATTCGCAACTTCATGCAGAGTCAAATTTTCAGTGCGGTATTTTGCAGGATTAAAATGAATGGCTACCCCATATATCCAAGCAATAAATGACAAACTGTGCGTAAAATGCCAGCTTTAGGCACAGCAAAACTCACTTGAAGAGCAAAAGATATTTGACTTGGTATTGAGTAGGTCCAGCTCTTCTCTCCTAGCCGTATCACTGATCCACCATCAACGGAAATGCTCTATGAAGCCCATTACATATAAAATAATTATTTTTTTTCTTTTTTCCGATAGCAATGACTGTCAACATGAGACCTGAATGCAGAGCAGCGCACACAACCAGAGCCGGCTGCCAGGCAGGACCCTGCTGCCACCTCCCAAGCAAACCCAGCCCATCCTGGTCTCCAAGCAGCCTCTTTCCACCAGAGAATACAGACGCACTGGCAAACTCCAGGATGCAAAAATAAACTGTCAGCTGAAGTGGAGTATTAACCTCCATCTGACTTTTGATCATCAATTTCCCAAAGAAATAAGGGTTAATTTATCACCGTCTCAGTTTGACAGAACGATGCATGAAAGAAACAAGGCTTGAAGAACTCTGCGTGGCAACGAAGTTCTGTTTATCCCTAGGTCACTGCTTCGAGATAATGAATCAAGACAGTTTCACGCTGAACAAAGACAGAAAAGTAAGATTCAAAGTTATCATTCACTTTAGAACGGGTTCGTTCCCAAAATAGACATTATCAGAGAGCATCCTCTTGTCCAGGAGACAAAAAATGATGCGAAAATATTGAAAAT
This sequence comes from Ibycter americanus, assembly GCA_035590275.1. NCBI lineage: Eukaryota > Metazoa > Chordata > Aves > Falconiformes > Falconidae > Ibycter > Ibycter americanus. The sequence continues at coordinate 21,022,772 of JAVJGI010000050.1, read as the reverse complement.
ATTTCCATGACGCCTCTAAAATCAGCATCTTAATGACATTTTACTTTTCACTTCTGGAGCTTACAAAATAATCCATTTCATTTCAAAGACAAAAGGAGAGCTCTCTCCATAGGAGTGCCACAGGGGAATCACGTGTATTAGACACGCACACGTTACGAAGACGCTTTGCCCAGCCTGCTGCCTTCCCGCAGCGCCACGCTGAACGCTTCCGAAGAGTGTGAAACAGAACTTAGAAAGGAAAAACAACAGGCAAGTTCATTAAGTCTGAAAAGTTGATAAGAAGCCAGTCTTGTACTCAGCATATTCCTGGAAACACAGGCTAGCAAAACAAAAATTCCCTCATCACCTGTGACTGGCAGAAGGTTCCCAACCCAGATAACTGAGACACTTGGACCTGGAAATGTTTTTAATTATGTTAAATTCCAAAATCACCTAGGGGAGGGGGGGGGGGGGGAAACCCCACCAACAAAACAAACCCACCCACCACTTTGATATCCCTGTTATGGGATTATTTCGCTTTTTGTTTTCCCTTCAAAGTTTATTTTTAAAAGTTGCCTGGAATTTGAGCATTTGAGGGAACTGCCCTCTGACTTTTCCAAACGCAAGGCTAGGCGCTTAGTACTTTATTTCTGCTGGGATGCCATTAAAGTTCTGCTCCTCTCCAACAAAAAGAAATCCTGATTTTTCAAACCAATGGCATCCAGTGAGCCACACAGATATTTTCTCCTTACTGCCAAAACCAGGCTTCCTATGGCAGCTGGAAGCAGAAGGAAAGAGGCTGGATTTATCCCTCAGCATCTGCTGGCATATCAAGGCCTGAATTCCAGCTCTCAGGGGTTCTTTCAAAAAATTAACATGGTCCAAATTAAGGGCTCAGTAAACGCTGGCTAAAAGTTTAATGGGTCTGGATTTATTAAAAAACGAAACCTATATACCTGGGCGATCGCATCCTGTAACAATTTTAGTGGCCTGTGAGATAGCACTGCAAAATATTTCCTGAATTATTATTTCTGGCTGCAAACCCTGGTTTAACCCTCTATGTTTATTCAGTTTGAATCTGCAAGATTCACGCCGTCTGGGAGAGCGAGGTCCCAGAAGACTTATGCAAATAATCAAAACGAGTCGTACATCAAATATTTAAAACAATAACAAAGCTGATGTAAACGATGGGCTACAGGCGGCGGGTGCCAGAGCCGCAAGCGGCAGCGCCCAGTGCCCAGCTCCCCGCACCGCCGCTCCTCTGGGATACCGCGTTCCGGATGAAACCCCTCCACACGCCTGAGCTATGAAAACTGAGTGGCAGAAAGCATTTCTCACAGGTTCTTGTTAAACCTGTTTATAAAACATTAAAAATGAATTTTAACATCAATCTGCGAAAAACTTACGTAAACTCTAAAAAACTCCACTAACCTTATTTTTGTCATAGATGTACCTCATTTTTCACTCTTTTAAAAAATAATTTAAAAGATATATTTATCTTTAGCAGGCCTAATATATGGCTACGTTTAGCATTATCTGTATGATTATTTTATTCAAGTAGTAATATAATACAAACCAACTGTACAAAAAATAATAATTTATTTTTTTTTCTGGTAACTGCTGGCAGTAAGTAGAATCACATAATGAACTCAAACTCCCGGACTGAGTCTCAGAAGTCACAATGCCCCGGGAATAGCTGGTTATTCTTGAACTCAGGAAAGACTTTTTGCCACTCAAGGCTATTCAGCACTTTCTTCTAGCAGAATTTAAGGTAAGAGAGCCCAGAACCATGCATAGAAGAAAGAAAAAACCCCAAGTATATACAGTTGGCGATATTTTGTATAATATTAAGAAAACGTTGCGCAGCCGAGCTCACAGGCTTGCAGCCCCAATGCGTTTCACAGAGGTACCAAGCCGGAGCTGGGGCTGCTCTGCACCACATCCCAAGTGGGTGGTTGGGAGACCAGGACAGCCTCAACTCCACGTTACGGCAGCCCAGAAACCTTCGGCGCATCTTAGCTGCGCCCTCAGTTACATCATATTTAAAGTGAATTTCTGCACGCATACTTTAAACACAGTGTGGCTGCTCTGCCCTTGCTGCCAATCGATTTGTAAGAGACAAAAACCGTCTTGGGGCGGTTTCACCGCCGCACTACAAATGAGCCCTGAGGAAAGGTTGACGCGAGGCGTCTGCGAGCGTTCCCTGCTCTGCAGGCGGCCTTCGACGGAGCCGCCTCCTTGAGAGGAAAAGCCCGGACCACGTGGACTCCGTCACACAGGAGCCGTCACAGCCACTCCTCTGACTTGCCTAGCATCCTGCTTACGATACTATATATGACATACGTATTTGAAGGCAGCATCAGCCTTGTGCTTCGGCTGCTCTCAGCAGCTCTCCTGCCTGCTGCGGTTGCTCCAGCTCCCACCACCCCTCCGTCCGGAGTTGGTGCTGGCACAGCCTGTGGTGCAAAGCCAAATGGCTCAGCTCCTCGTGTGAAACCAAAGAACTCCCACAATGAGACAACACAGCGAAATATGAGAATTCGCAGGCTCGCAACCTGCTTTTCCCCCCACTGTCAGAGGGCTATTTCAAACAGCAACGAGGCCGGGATCACACACGGGATATCAAGTGAAGGCACGGCACGCCTCCCGCACATCCTTTGGGATCTTTCTGACTGCAGAAATACTGATGTCACTGTTTACTTTGCAAATGCAAAGGCACAGCTGTGTCAAAATCCTGTTTGTGATATTTTGCTATCAAATAGTCTGTTTTTACACCTAAACACGTTAGTTGCATAAAAAAAATGAGCTTCTCCCTAAGAAATCTAATAAGGAAGCAGAGATACAGAGGTCTAGCCTTGACCATGGCGGTACAAAACAGGCTAATTCAGCCTTGAAACCATTCATTGGAATGGCTCAGATCATCAGTGTACGCTGAAGACAGTTCTCCCTCCCACTGGGAAAGCAAATCCTCCAAAATCGAACCTACCAAGCAGCCAAAGGAAGATGGCTGGAGGGATCTGTTCACCTGAGAGCAGCTCAGATAAAGCAGCAAATTCTGTAAGGCTTGGTGCATACAGGGAAGCGAGTGCTGCTGCCTCAACACGCTGTAACAGAAAACATGTTGGTCTCTTAGTATGTAGGAACTTTGTTAGCAATTTCCAAATCTTCTCAAAATTGCAGATAACTGCAGTTGAAAAGAAGTGCCATGGTCGCAGCAGCGGGCACCTGCCTGATGTGGCCAGAGGTTACGGCCACCGAGAGCCCCCCTGCCCAGCGAAGGGCTAGGGACACCCCGAGCTGGCAGAGCCACGGTCACACGCGGCTTCGCACCCAGGAGCTCCTTGGACATACCTCCTGGCAGGACAATAAATCTCTGCAGAAGATGATTTACAAACCCTGGCTGAATCCGAAGTGACCTGCTAGGATGCAAGGGGAGGGCAGGAGTCCCCGGCTATCTGGGGCGAGGTGACCCGTCTCAGCGATGCGACGCGTGGCTGGCAGAGCAACACGCAGCGGGCACAGCAGAACGCTGACTCCTGTGCCACCTCCGGGTAATCGCCGCTATTATTTGGTACACTCCATAATGCAATTCTTTTGCTCTGATTTAATTACTAAACATAAAAGGAAATAAACTTCGGAACGAAAACAAAGAAATTGCACTGCATGTAATTTATGGGAGCTATTCTTCAGCTGAATGCCATAAAACCCTGCATGTTTATGATACCCTATTAGAGGGCTGAAAACACACTTGCATTTGCTTATATCGACTATGCAGATTATGTGATATTACTGCCTGTTTCTGCCTCTGTCATTTTTCATGGAAGTAGCGTATTTGTTTAAAGGCATCCTTGCACTAAGCATTGGCTCCTGCTAGGAAAAAAAAATAAATAAGACTGGCTGTGTACTCCCTCATCGCCAGAGGCTGGCAAGCTGGTAGGCGCCGAGCAGCTGGCAGAGGTACGCAAAAGAAGGGGGCACTGCACACAGTTTTGTTTTCAATCTGGAACATCAATTACTGGAGGAAGCAACCTCACAGCCAGACAAAACAAGAACCATCCCTGCAGTGGATAACGATGTCAAATGATCTGAGCCACATGGCATTTCAGGAATGGCTGCATGGTAGCATGAGGATTCATTGAGGTATCGCATTAAGCCCTTGGTCTTCCCGTCATAGGAAACAGATGAGAGGAAATAAGGTTTGCGAAGCTGACTGCAGCATTGGTTTATGTATAACAGCTTGAAAACATGTGAACAGAAACGTGTGTCCCTGTTATCCCCAGCTCAGGGCTCTGCGTACCCTCCACTGCTGCAAGCAGAGGACCGGGAGACGGCGGCTGTAAGGAGCGGAGGATGCTCCCGCTGCCTCCTGGAAGCTGCCCTCCCTTCCCAAGGCATCACAGTGGCCCAGAAGGAGCTGGCTGAGGCTCCTCTGCTCATTGCCCAGGCTGAGAGCACCGCAACATGGGGAGGGCTCAGGATGAAAGGAAAGGAGCCGGGAGGGACACGAGGCGAGGTCTTGATGCACACGCTATACTCTGACACTGAAGCCATCTTCAGTGTATGGATTTTCAAGCCTTCCCCCCTTTCTAAGCCCTTCCTTGAACAGCAGATTCTTCTCCCACTTTGCATGGATGGAGCCAGCATGAAGAAATAGGATGAGTTCACACCAAATCCACTGTTCTCCAAGGAGGCAGCAGCAGTTCATCCCTTGCCAGCTTGCAGAGAGGCCCAGCTACCCTACTGAATCACACACAAGCCATGCATCCTAGTACTGCGTCAAAACATTCCTTTTTACTGCCTATTAAACCCTGTTTTAATATCTCCTAAAGCGCTGTCAACTTTTCAACCTTCGTCTGCATCTTATCTTTATGTGCCAACTCATTTCCAGCCATAGTCAATATTTTCCACTTTTCATTTTGCATAGATGGAGCTGTCAACTCAAATTTAATACGTTCAATGTTTGGCAAAACTTCTTAGTAATTTCTGGGCGTTTCCGGACAACTTCTTTTTAAAAAATTTGTAACATCTTGAATTGAAGATAAAATTGAGTCCAAAACCAGGAAACAAAAGAGTATGAAATTAGAAAACTAAGACTGAGAAAAGGATGAAAAGCATGTCTAGGTAAAAATATCATTCACTCCAGCTTGATAGGTTTTACATTTGGAATCTGATCATGCTGAAATTGTTATCTACGTCACATCCCATAGTCAGTCCAAAGGCAGGCACAGATCCCTACCAGCTCTAACTGCTGTGGGAGGCTTCTCCTGTTCAGCCTTTTCTAAATCATTACCATAAAGCCAGGGCTGAAAGCAGGGTAAGAAGTCAGGTTATTTAACTGCAGGTGGCTCTGTTCTGGGTTTCCAGCACGTGATGGGGAGCAGTCCTAACGCGTGGCTTTAGCGGTGCCCTGACAGCCCGGCATTAGAGCCCCGGCAGCGCCGGCAGGGCTCAGAGGCGAGCCCCCTGACCCGGAGGGGAGAAGCCACCCACCACGGTGGGGTGTTTCAGTAGGGGTAACGGGGGGACTCGGGGAGGGAGCGCTCCCCGGGACAATACTGCTGAAACGAGGCAGAAAGGACACGATGCAGATAGGCAGCCTGGTAGGAGAGAAACCGGGGAGAAAAGAAACCAGGCACCGAGATCCAAGCACACAGTCGGGGCAGGGAAGAGGAGCGGGAGCACCGTGGAAGCCATGGCACCCCAGGCAAAGCCACCCTATGGCCGGTGGGAGACTCCCGAAGAGCCACGGACCCGAGGGGTGGGTTGAGACTCCAGCTGTGAACAAGGAGGACAGACCCAGATTATATTAGGGTTCTCCCTTGCCATATAATTAAAGTGATCTTTTGAATAGCTAGATAAGAATTTACTGCATGTAGTAAAACTTAAATTCTACGGTTTAAATTACAACGCTAGTATGTTAATTTATCTCCTGTTAAGACAGTTAAAGCAATGACTAGTAGCTATAACCAGTGAGCAGAAATAGCCCATTTTACAGCCTGACTTACAGATCATTGATGCTAATAGCCTATTAGCTCTGTGGGCTTTGGATAAGACCATAGTGGAAATAATAGAAACGCCACTGGATGGAAAAAATACTGTAACGTGATAAATACCTGCATCATAGAATTTATCAGTTAAATCAGGTCTGTGTGTAGGATACCCACTGAAAAAGAGCAATACACATTATAAACCTTAGCCGACATTAAACAAGGAGCCCTTATTTCATTTCATTTTAATTAAAGCAACAGCTAAAGGCACAACCATTACATTCCTCAGTATTTTATGACTACCACATTACCAAGGGGAAGTCCATGAAATACCCAAAGTGAGCTAGAAGTTACAGATAAAACAGGAGAAAGATAAATATTTCAATCAAGTGATGCTTGCAAGAGAACTATTTCTTCTTTTCTTTTTAAATCACTATGCCTGAGAAAGAAAATCACAGTAAAGGCACAGCAGGCACCGTTATTGAGCGCTAATCAAAAAACCAAATTGTTCTGAGTTTGGAGATATAAAAATGTTTAATTTCAGTCTACAAAGTTAATGGTTTTAAATGCGCCTTAGTTTATCTATCTGTTCCTTCTGTCTGCTCACTTCTGCAGAGGTTCTCAAGCCCAGCAGTCTTCAGACTTCTAGGTTTGTAAAAACATTAAACTCTATACAAGGATCAATAATTCTAGAGAGCTTTGCCTGCTTTTGAACCCAGATGTGAAACTACTGCTTTCTGTAACAACGAAGACATGACCACTGGTTGTTTCCACATTTTCCTTCAGAGAAATCTTCACTCAAGCTAACTAGGAAGTTCAGAGAAACTTTAAATAACCACGCAGCAGATAATTTAAATGTACTTTAAAATTCAGACAACTTCCATGAATCCTGACCGACATTTAAAATTTCTTGCAAAACCTTCATCAAGAAAATTCTCTTTTGGCTGGAAGCAACGCTGCAGGTGTTGCGATAAGCAACTCTTTGGCTGAGGAGCACATGGGTCTGGTGTGCTGAGCTCTGCACGCTGGTGGCTTCAGCTCCACGAAGACAGACAGGACTGGCCGATCCGTCATACCTCCAGCCAAGGGAAACGTGTCTCCAACATAACCCATGACTTCTAATGCATGGGACTACAGTTAGCAATTCTTAATAACTGGCAGCGTTCCCCCAGGGCTGGCCAGTGAGCCGACTTTGCAGTGAGAGTCTGGGGGTGTTAGACAGGAGCTCACAAATGACATCTCCTGATTGCAACCATGCTCTAGATCACAGTCACAAACCACATTCCACGAGCATGCAAGCTATCCCAAACTTCCCTCTCTGCTGTTTTCCTTTGGCCTACACTTCTAGAGAATAAACTTAAAATATGATAAATGCTAAGAATTTCACCCTTGGCTGGGAATTCAAATTATCATATTGATTAGCTTTGCCACATACAAAGTGGAAAATATTCACAAAATTGTCAGGCTTTAAAAAGAATAGAAGTTGTCACCTTGCACATGCAGAACAGCAGCCAGGGTAGAGCTACTCAACTGGCAAACAGCTTTCTTCCGAACCAAAAAATACACACAGCCCCGAAAAATCACATCCTCAAATTATTTCACTGTAAGATTTTAAGTATTGACCCGTTTCCTGCCTGAAACGTGCCCTCAAACCTCATAGACAGAAAGTCAATCTGCCGATTTAATTTTCTGAAACAGGAGCACGTTTGTTAGTGACAAACTTGATTAGGAAGGTACCTGCCGACAAACCCGGGGAGCAGGCGGTGCATGCACAGGCACAGAAAATCAGGGATGATTCAGACCGGCTAAATATTTTCTAGATTGGGGGGGGGGGAAAAAAAAAAAAAAAAAAAAAAAACCAAATA
>JAVJGI010000050.1:21002912-21014841 GCA_035590275.1 Ibycter americanus | reverse complement strand
CTAGATTGGGGGGGGGGGAAAAAAAAAAAAAAAAAAAAAAAATCCACATAAATTAACTTTGCACAACATGACCAAAAACTACAGTCTGAACAGCTCAGTGAGGTTTTGTTTCTCTCGGCACAGTTACACTCAGCACTCAACCTAGGCACGGTCACTCAGAGCAGTGGTTAGGAATGCACTGAGCCCAACCAACGGAGCCTCTCCAAACCTTGTATGCTCCAGAAGCTTTTTCCACAAACCCTGTTTTATCAACCTCTTCAGTACCACTGGGAAAGTCTTGCAGAACAAGCGCATCCTTGGAAGACAGGAGCAGAGCCCTCCAGTCCAAAGAGCGAAGCAGGTCCTGCTGTCAAGGGCTTGTCTCTGAGATGCCTGCCGATGCTTTCACCCCTAAACCAGGAAACATCAGCACAAAGCCTCAGCTGACATATGCTAAAGGAATTGGAAGCAAAGGATAATTCAAACCCACTCAAAATTAGGAGATTTTTATCTGCATGAATCCCCTCCTCCAGCTCTGCCATCCTTCACTCAGCCCCAGGTTCTCCATGCCGCACCAAAGCATTTTGGATGGTCCAGCCTCTGCTTTCAAGCATCACCCTTCTTTATGTTCTAACAGGGAAAACACCTCTGGTCTGGAGAACTCTGAAAAGCTACCCGATCCTTTCCCTTTCTAGTAGGTGCTGTCATCATACTCTGACAGAGGGCAGGAAAAAAAAAGAAGAAAAAAAGTCTTTCCAGAGCTGTCCGTTGCAGCAATAAAGTATGCAAAGCTGCAAAAGTAACACAAGCCTTTTCTCGGGGCTATCAGATGTGTCCTCCTAGCAGTGCCCAGCCAGCTCACAACAAAACCCACAATGGTACGGAGAATAAAGGTTCTGCTCCAGAACGACAGCGACATAAAACCAGAATTTTGCATTTCCACTTTTAAGTGGAGATGTGGCATTTCCACTTCTAAGTTTTTTTCCTAACCCCTCTTCTCTCAGCCTATACAGGTTCTGCAGCAAGTCTGAGGGCAGAGTGATGATACTAAAAGACTGGGTGGTTTTTAAAATTTTTAAAAATATCAGAATTAAGAACGTGAAACCCATAAAAAGTGGGTTTATGGGCTCTTCAGATACATTTTTCTTTTTGCACGTTTCTTCTAGTTGGAAAGACATCTTTCTGCAGCACGAGGTTCTGCAGCCCAGCGCAGGGCCAGCAACCTGGCAGCGTGCAATGGTGGCCCCGCGCAGCGCTGCGCCCTGCTGTGCAGGGGTGCAAGGATGCTCCCACGCTGTGCCAGATCGCTCCCGAGCAACCGCCCATCAACGCCTCGCAAGCAACATTTTCAGCTGAACGGATTAAATACAAATGGGAAATCTACTTATTGCATCTTTCAAATGCAACCTCCAACCATTTCAGTCGCTAAACTAAACTGTATGAAATTTTGGAGAAAGAGAAGAGCTAATATATAATGTTTACATGATATTGAACTGCTGTAATACACACAGCACATTAAGTTTGACATCCTGGGAAACAGAAAACCTATACTCAGGTGCGCATAACTCAACAAATTGATGAAAAACTTAATTCATTGAATTTATATCTTTAGCCACGATGGAAGGTAAGAAATTATGCTTCAAACCAGACAGGATTTTAAGACTAAATATCTTTGCTGTGTCTCCAGCTAAGACAGGTGGTTTATTTACTTTTCATCCTGTTGATTCATTTTTAAGAAAGATGAAAGGTATATTTGGAGGAAAAGGATCTTTTGTTTCTAGTATAATAATAATAAAAAAAGATGTTTCCAGCTGTTCACAGGCTTGGGACATGGGAGGCAGCAGTATAAGTGATGGATTAGTGAGCAGAGTGCAACAGAAGTGGTCAAACATACACGTTAAAGACAATTTATCAGAGAACCTCCACAGCCCTACAACACATCCCTCAAACAGCCTTCACCAATACACTTTTTCAGTGTGTTTCACTGCAGCCTGTCACCTCTTTTAAGAAACGCAAAGCTCCTGAAATTACGTTTTCTTTCCTGGCTTCTCTTGGTTCTTGCTCACCCAAGCCTGCCTGTAGCAGGCAACCTCCTAGCAAGCCACTCGGATTTGAAATCGAGCGTAATGCTTTCATCCATCCCTAGGCAGGATGGATTTTTCATGCGTCTGCAAGATTGGTCATAGCGAACAAAAACCAGAAGTTAAAGCTGGGCCAAATTTAGTCCCTAGTCATTTGGAAAATTTACCTTGTAATACTTTTCAAGAGACTGATTTTCAGAGGATGGACACATAGCAGCCCATTGAAAGTCTATCATGATGCTCATCTATAACCACTAATCTCAGCCTGGGGACAGACCATTACAATTTGGTGTACACAGGTATGAAAGACAGGTTTTTGGTTGTAGTGCCAGAGGAAATGCAGAGAAAAAAGCCTTCACAGACAGACGTTTTCTCAAGTCCTAGCTGCTGCTCAGATAGTGATGTTACACGTGTCATTTTGTAATGAAAAAGACTGTGTGATTACAGTTACACATAGCTTAGCACATGTAACATCTAGGCAATATGTGGAAAGAAACAGCATTTAAGGGAATAACAGGCTGGAAGTAAGCTGTACTCCAATATCAAGCACAGAAATCACTCTGGAGATTTCTTGTTGGAGAATTACACTAAAGCCTAGTATTGACGTAAGCTTAAAAGGTATCCTAAATCAATTGACATTTAAGGCTGCATCACTGTTAGTGTGTCTGAAAAAATGCAAAAACCTTGTTAACCCTCATGCATGGGCTTTCAACTTTAAAATGCTGCCTCAGAGTCATACTAGGAAAAAGATACTTAGGATAATCAGGAGGTTTTAGGCTACTAAACCAGCCAGATAATATATTTTCATTTTAAGTAGCACAGGCTAGGACACCAACTTTCATAAACCAGCTGCTGATTTCAGCCCCGGGGAACAGCAGTGCCTGTGCTTCTTGCGTATCCAGAGGAAGCTGGAAGGACTCAAAGGAGAAATGACTCCTACAGCGTCATCCCAGTTCTCCTTATTTCTGTGGGCCCCTATTTTCCTTCCCCCAGCTGTTTGAGAGCTGCAGCATAATCCTACATTATCTGCTGCTTCACGTGGTGTTTACCCTTTCCAGCCGCTGAAGAGAGTTTAAATTATTTCCTGTTTCTTCAATCTGGGATGTGGTCACCCGGCTGTCTCTGATGCTTCCACTCCAGTAAATACCATTATGGTTTAATGACCCTCTACCATCCCTCTCCGGAGAGCAGATGGTGAGTACATGCACACAGACACAGCTAAGGATACACAACTTCATCAAATTTCCTCAAATCCATAATCTATACACAGGGAAGTTCACCAGCCGTCTAACCTGATTAGGTTCTCATGCCCCACTTCCAAAAGTCAGGGATACTTCCAGAATCGTTTATAAATCAGCAAGAGGTGAACCAGTATGTAAGTTCTAAAAGAAGTTGTGTTTGAAACTGGTGCCCAGTTTTATGAGCGCATAAAACCTCAGAGCTCTGCCCAGACGCCTTTGCACGAGGACACTAACACGGTGAGGATCCTTTTGCTTTTTAACACAAATTTATTCATTTTTTTCCTAAGTCCAGTTTGGAAAAAAAAAAAACAAAAACCACAATCATTTGAGAAACCAATCCTTCATTTTGAAGAAGGCCATACCTAGTGTTGAACTTCCAAGTTTAAGGGCTATAACAAATAAACTCAGCATCACGAAAGTATCATGACAATTCACTGAGCCATGTCCCGTCTTTTTAGCTGTGAATGGAAGCTTTGTGTGTAAATCAGTGCGCCTGTCAACTTAAGAAGATAAATGAAACTGCATTTTTAAATACACATGCTACACTTACAATATGTTTTTGAAAGCAATACTGCCTAAATTCCACAGTTCACAGCCATTTCAATGTTTTTTTAACATATCAAAAAATATTAGCGTAGCCTAATATAGAATGCTTTCTGGTTTGATTTATTATTTTGTGCCATGCTCTTCCTAAAGACAACACCTTGCACAAATGAGAAAGCCCTGCAATATTTCCAGCATTAGTGCAGGGCAACATTGCTGATTTTGCACAACTCAGCAACTGTCCTGTCGTCTTCCCTCCAATGTCATTTCTCTCTGCTGGTGAACGCACATTCCCAGACAGTTGTGGGGCAACTGATAGCTTTTTATTAACCGCAGCTACTTGGTTTTACTTGGGCAAAGAATTCAGGAAACTGTAGATTTTTATCTAGTAGGGCACCAGTTCTATCCTGTGGACCACTTACATGATGGCAATATCGGATAGTCTTGTGTCTATGGTCCTGATGAAAATCTAGGGTGGTATTTTAGTTTCATCACATATTTCACACAACAATTCATAAAGATGAAAACTGCAGAAAACCAACGTAATTTTACAACATCCGTTATCACAAATGTAACATGACACATCCACTCAAACGTATTTTTGAGTAGTATCTCAAATAGTTTCATTATATTTAATTTCAATTTGCTTTTCCTCTAACTAGTACGATTGTAGCTACAGTATATGGTATTTTTTTTGATGGTTTTTCATACCCTGTGAGCTTGTCAGACCAGGTGTTTCCTTTTGAAAAAGCTTAAAATAACAGATTAGGTTTCCCTGCAGGGAACAGGGCAAAGAAGATGCCTGCCCAGCATCTCTTGGGCATTGCAGCTCCCTCTTCCAATAAACACATCCAGAGCTAAGACAAACAACTAACCACTTCAACACATCTGCATTTCAGAAGAGCTGAAAGGGAATAGTTTTATCATGACTATGGCTAATTAGCAGCCTTGCTTAGTATGAGTCTTGCATTCAGCAGCCGAACACATTTTACTGCCTGCAACTCCTAGATTACTCGGGCTCTGATTCTTCAGCTCAGAGACTAAAGCACGAGGTCTCTTTGCTAAACGCTTTTACCCGTACCTGAGTAGTCATCACCCACGCACAAAAACATCCTTGCCTATTAAATGACTCCACGCTTCCCTCACACTCATCAGGATAAGCTGCCATGCTTTGATTGCGTACTTTGCGTACTGCATTTCTTCTCACTTACTGACATCTACCAAGCAAATGCCTGCACAGAAAACAGCAAAGGTCCTGTGTTTTCAGCAGCCAAATCCTAGTACACCTCCAGGGCGAATGTTACAACTTCCTACAAAACTATAAGGTCTGCTTTTTATTATATTTTTTTTTAGCTTATACAGATTTTTTAAACATGTTTAGGCATCAAAAAGTAGCTAAAAACAATTATCTCTTAAACATCTCTTCTTACTGTAAACTATTCAAGTGTCATAATCGTTCATACAGTAACTTACCAATGCATGTGACAGCTGTTCCCAGATTCCTCCCAGTGGTCTTATACTTGGTATTTTTCCACTTACTACACAGCCACTCTCTGCTGCATGAAGCCGTTACTCTGCGTTTCATTTGACCACGCTCCTCTTAGATGTCTATTGCTTTATTTACATTTTCTTTGCAGAGCACTTGAATTTCTATCCCCTGATATAGGGTTTCCTTCTGGCAAGTCTTAAATTTGTCGTCTTTAGTCCATTTGCCAACTGCCTGGGATAGTCAGCTTCCGTAAATTCTGCCATCTCCTTTAAAATCTACACCACTGCATTTTATATCTTGCCATAAGATACACTTTAGTTCTTTGGTATCCTTCTGATGCTTTCCTCTGACATTAAATCACTGGTTTTCCCTACTCAAAACCAGGCTGATACTGGTACAACCCTTTGCTTTATAAGCAGAACTACTTTATAGGTTCCTTGAGAATATGTACCTTTTAATTGTAGTAAAACAGATCTCTAACAAAGGCTTTCTGTGCAATAAATACAGGCAGGTCTTACCTGTGATTTATAGCTTGCCTCCTACCGTACAATAAAACTGTCTGCTGCACCATTGGAACAATTAACTAAGCAGCATTGAGCTGAACATTCAAAAATCTTCTGATTCATTGGTTCAAAGCCAAATGTATGATCTTGCTGAAGTCAATACATAAAATTGCAGCTAAGGAATTAACAGCTTAAAGAAATCAAAGATCCCTGTCATTGTTACGCTCTGCGTAACAGAGCTGGGGCAGCTGGAAGTATACTTTGCTTTAAAATGGATGTACGTTTCTAAGACGGAAAGAATGCAGTGAAGAAGGGCAGATCTTGCATCAGTGCTTTCTCTTAATTAGGTCTGGCTTGTTCAGCTAGGCTATTGATACTTCGAAACCCAAAAGCAATAGAATTTTCATTGAGCTCATAAAAAATTTAACTATTTCATGGTTCAATATACTATACCATATAAGTTTAATCAGAAATGACATTACCAAAACTGAAACTGAGAAAATCTGAAATGGTATCTAGCACTCTCAGCAATAAAGGGATTCAAATTACGTGCAATAAAGCATTTAAAGGATACCGAAAATACTGTTTTCTGTTACGTTCCTCAGTGGTTTAAGAATACGAAGGATTACTTTATGCAATCTTTAAAGAAACCTTTCATTAAATAATTTTTACAGCCTACTTTTGAGTGTAAAGCAGATAATTTCGCATTTTATTCCACCTGCTGGTCCAAATCGCTCTCCTTTTCCATCGCTACACCTGCAGAGGAGGAGCACAGCATGGGGAGCAGCGCAAGAGGCACCCCCGCACCACCCACAAGCTTCACACCATAAACGCCAGAGCATTCGCTACGCAGCAAGGCTGGACGTGCTCTTCCCAGCTCTGGGCAGGAGCCATCTGCTGACGTGATACTTGCACATTTCCATACTTTTCATAACTTGAGATATTGCTCTTTTTAAGACCAGTCAAGCCCCTCTTCTGCTTAATCGCCCCATGCTGATAGCAGACGTGCCACTGTAGATGGACAGCACGGCTCTCACTGAGTTTCTCTCCAAATTCCCCATTTTCCCTCTTACACGCTTCCAAGCAATTGGAGAGCCAATGCAAACCCTTTGCTTTCAAATGCACTGGTACGCAGTGGCTTTGCTAGGAACCGCGTTGTCAGCCACCGCATGCACAGTATGGCGAGCATTTCTGAGTAATTCAACTTTTGCTTTCAACAAAGCCAGACTATGTTTCGCAAGGGGATTGCAACTGCTTTACTTCTCAAGGTTTTCAAATATGTTTCAAATTTTTCCTCCATAAATAACAGCACAAGGCTACGGCTACTCAGTATTTTTGTTCTTTAATGCAAACCAGAAATGGAGGAGATCACCCCTACAGCTCATTCTAACATCAAAATCAACTTGGTTTCTCTGTTTAAAGTAAAAGCAAGGTAAGCGACAGGCATAAAATATTACTTAAGAAAATTCACATTATAGTGGTTAAGTTTTGCCTAATTGTGCTAGGGAAGTTTGGCAGTCAGGTCCAGATTCAGCACCAAGATTAAAAAAAAAAATAATGTAGAAGCTTTGGTCTTGTAAAAGCAAGACCTCAGCCTGCGTTTGTTTATTTATTTATGCTTTCAAAAGAAAATATATATGTTTGCAAAAGCCTGACACATTACTAAGCACACTGGGTTTCGCTAACATGATGCATGCTGAAGCAGTACCCCCTTCTTTCCTGCATCTGCTTACGATCATTGTAGAAATGCTGAAATTACAACATTCCTAAGAAAATAAATTATCATCATCATATTCACATCAGCCCTTTCACTGGTGCACATCGGGGATGCCTTTTATTCTGAAAGAAGGGCAAGTTCTTCTTTCAATTAGGAAAAAAATGCTGAAAAAAACAAACCTTAAGCATACTCATCGCACATGCTTAATCCAGACTTACTGTTTTCCGTGAAAGCAGAAAGCTTCACAATAAAACCCCAGTGCACCTTTGCAGGGTAGGATGCCAATTCCCTCAGGTACACACCTAATACTGCACTGATATTTCACCATCTCTGCTTGCTCTACGTTACATTTTTCCTTATTCTAGCCCTCAGACTCCTTGGCTCCAGGAATATCCGTAGCACAGAGGTAACCAGGTACTGCTGCTCTTTTCTCCCCACGCTGTTCTCCTCATCCAAAGCTAATGAGAATACACCCTGTCCGTACCAGCGAGACACCTGCATACTTCACAGCCTGTGGTCTTCTCTGCTTTGAGACTTATTGCCTATTCAGGAGCAAGATTACCTGCTCTTTTGTATGTACCTTCTGCACGGCAGAATTTCATGCAACTTGTGCAACTGCTCTGGCCCTCAAATAAGACCAGTTCAGGGCGGCTTCAAAGTACTCCGAGGCTTTGAGCTTCAGCCAGAAGAAAACAAAGTCCAGAAACAAAGCATTGAAAAGCATATGAAACCGCAGAGTGACATTTAACTAACATCACGCAATGCCCCCAAAAAATCTGTGCACCTGGATACGTGCCGTTATCAATCTTAAATGCCACTACCACCACTTGGAAATTGCACGGCCTTGCAAAAACCACGGCAGGACTGAAATGTAAGGTTAGAATTAGAGGTATCGACTCATGCTCTTGGCCAGACAGGGTTCAGTAGGCTGAAGTAAGCATCAGTGCACATCTCAAGTACGTGGAGGAGAACGGTCCAGCCCTCAGCCATCGATGGGCACTGCAAAAGTGCAATGACAACTCTTTCTGTAAGCGCAGCATTAGCTTAATGCATCTTTGTAAGTAATTTAAGTTGCTCAGAGTATACTTAAAGTTTCATGCTTTATTTTATTAAGCATAGGGTTATCTACGCACACGGATGTATTTGTAAGAATAAAAGCAAATACTTAATTTCAACCATTTATCATGCAGCTTCAATTTCTGCTTTCATAATACTCCAAGAAACCAAACGGAAAAATCTTCCTGGGCAAAGCACATGCTTCTTTTAACTGACTTCTCAGCGTTTAAATGAAACAAATCAATATCGCTGACATTCTATCAGCAAAGCCACAAACAACCCCAAAAGTTTTAAAGCATAGTGGAAGGCATGAGACACCGCACCTTCCCACCCCTCCATGCAGATGTCTCCAGCTGCTCTGTCAACAAGTAATTTCTATATTCTAACGGAGAATGCAACAGCCAGAAAAATTCAACTTATGCTAAATAATGTGTCCTACTTTGTCCCTGAAATACCTGGCTGAACTGTTCATGCTTTCTCTTAAGAGTTTTATTGATGCTTGGCTCTGAGACAATGCAGTGCTATCTTGCGCGACAATATCTTTTAAGTTTCGCAGAAACCATTTGGTCTAAAAGATGGCTAATTTGCTTAAATGAATCAATTACGTGCCTGTAAAAGAAAAGCCGAAGGAACCATCAAGCTCTGAGCAGACGATTCCGTCTCACCAGCTTGAGTCAGCGAAGAGCAGCAGAATAGAAAACCAAAAGCAGCTGGCAGGGCCCCATGCACAGGCAGCCGCGGAGCGAAACCGGTCCTTCCAGCACTGCACAGCGAACTGGCCCAGTTCTGCTTCACAGCTTACAGCGAAGCAGCCACAGGACCTGCTCCCTGTCAGCACCCTACTCATCCCCTGCCGCTGTGTCCTCACCTGGGACAGGCAGAGAGGCTGCCTGGCTGCTTGGTCCCCCTGGGGAGATCTGTGATGAGCTGCATCCCAGTGGTACCCAGGGCGGGAGCATCATCCAGCCCTCCCCGGGCACCCTGCTGCCAAGGACAGCCATCCTGCTCGCTCATCCACTGCTCTGAACCTATTATAACTCAGAGTAAAAAAATGCAAAAATTCTACTCGCTCACAGGTTTCAGCGCTGGCTATAATCCTATCACCACTGAAAGATGATTATAGAAATCCCTGTAATTAAACAGCAGGCCACCACTGCAGCCCTGTTCCACTCTGTACGGGACTGCGGGACTGCACCCGCTGAAGCATCGCCTCGCTTCCCTCTGCATAAACCCTCACGTTCTTTGCAGGTTTAACCTTTGGGGAGCAGGCTCAGAGTCTCCCCTTTAAGGGAACCAGCAGAAAATACCTTCATACATCACCACAGTTTTTCAGGATTTTATCGCAGTGAGGGCAGCTAAAGATGTTTCTCTCTCCTACATGTACTGTGGGTTTATTGCTTTATGCATGTTTTATTTAAGCATCGAATCTACTAGTTCAGAAGGTCACCGTAAGAAATATTTAATTGCCACATTTATTTTTAAGTAAACAGATTCTTTCCCCACGGTCCTTTTGAATCACTAAAGACGGCACTTAAGCCTCCTCAACACAGCCCCAGGAACCAAAACACTGCATTGCAATTGTAATAACTAAAATTTACGCCCTTGTGGATGTACACAAACATGTACATCAAACCGATGGTGACAAATAGTTAAGGAAAAGTCAGGAATTAGATTTGTTGAAGGCAGTATCTGGAGGACCTCTGCGATACTCTCATCCTTGATCCAGACGATGCCCAAGGACACAGATCCCAGACTCAGCACAACCACTCCCACCCTGCCAGTGGAAACAGGGACCATCAGTGTTTTAAGGAAACCGCTTCTAAGACTTCACAATCAATACTTACTTTATGCAATATATACTGGAGTAAACCAAAGCCATTCACCTGAGATACAGGAAAGGACCAGGACTAAAGCTCATCAAAACTGACAGACAAATGGACCAACATCTAGCTTCCGTACAATCCATGCAGTATTCGCAATATATTGCCTGGGATTACTGCGTACCGACTTCTTTGTAATCGAGAGCAGAATACATGTTTCAATTTTGTTTGCGTGTCAATTAGATAATTCTGCATTCAGTTATTATAAAATAAAAATTATATTATTCCATTTTTAATATAATATTCTGAAACTGCAGCTTTTGAGAAGATAACCACGCTTTTATTATAACTTTATGTAAATTGCCATAGATCCAGTGAATTCAATTAACTGAACTGAATTCCAATTTGCAGAGAACCCTGGTCCAATAATTCAAAACCTGCATTTCTTGAACATTTTTTAATTGACCAGTGCTTACAAATCTGTCATTCCTATTTTTCACTATTGTTACATAGCTGTCAGCACACATATTTCATAAAAACTGTGAGATGCCCACAAAAAACAGGTTAATTAAGGAGTTCTCCTACATCCCAGTCATATTAACAAGCAGGCCCCATGAGCAAACAGAAAGTGAAGCAAATGAAAATATCCTGAAGTATTTATTCCACAATAAAATGGAAATAAAAGACTTTAATTGCCTTTAAGTTCTATTCAGTCTTTGTTTCCTTAACAATTACATAGATTCATTTTTATGTTGTTCTTTGGGTTGGATTCACTGCGGTGCCCTGTGATTCATATTTGTTTCGAAGCGGTGGCGGTAATTAGCAAACACAATTCCTTCTAGTTCTGTTTATCCCTGTTGGGCTATATTCCCTTGGAGACAAGACTATCAAAGACAGGAAGACTGGTGACTTTAAAGTGTACGATGTCTCCGTGATTCCTTTAAAATAGAATTCATTGCAATAAAGTAAACACAGCATTACTGAAAAGAAAGCAGGTATTCATTATTAAATTGCCGCACACGTGTAAGAAAGACCAACAAAACAGAAACTGATGGCTCCTGTGTAAGAGAACACTGTCAGAGGAGGGAAAAAAAAAGAAACTACATTAAGCGGTTCAAAAGAAAGTGCTGAAGTCTGATAAAGAAACCACAGCAATCTCACCTAACAACGTTTTAAATTCCTCATTTTGTAAGACTGTATAAAGTAATGGATGTTTCTGCTATTAGAGCACCGTGGCAGTGCTTAGGGAGAGCCAGCAGAAGGAAGGAATTATTTTAACTCGAGCACAACAGTGGTGCGGACACCCCTGCGGGTGCTGCCGAGGCTGGAAGCCCCTCGCCTGAGATGCTCCCTTCTCCCGGCAGCAGCACGTTGCCACCTAACCGCGGACCTGCTCGCTCCCACACCCGTTTTATAAAGCATTATAAATTGTAAAGCAATTATAAATTCCTTTCCCAAAGGTGGAGCCCTCCCCTAAAAGAAACACCCAGCAAACTTAGA